>JAULJL010000015.1:24951885-26151885 GCA_030761205.1 Fremontodendron californicum | reverse complement strand
AATGATACTTTTCCTGATGAACAACTTCTAATTGTCTCCACGACACCTTGGTTTGCTGACATTGCTAATTTTCTTGCTACAGGAAAAATTCCTTCTCAATGGAGCACACAAGATAAAAGGAAGTTTCTGAATGAGGTAAAGAAGTTCTATTGGGATGACCCTTACTTGTTCAAATATTGTCCTGATCAGATTTTTCGAAGATGCATTCCCGACAATGAGGTAAGTAGTGTAATTAAGTTTTGTCATTCCGAGGCATGTGGTGGTCATTTTTCATCAAAGAAAACTGCTGCAAAAATTTTACAGTGTGGATTTTACTGGCCAACTTTGTTCAAAGATGCACATAATTTTTGCAAGTCATGTGAAAGTTGTCAAAAATTAGGTTCCATTTCGAAAAGAAACATGATGCCTTTGAACCCAATTCTTGTAATTGAAATTTTTGACTGTTGGGGTATTGATTTCATGGGACCATTTCCACCATCTTTTGGTTTCTTATACATTTTAGTTGCAATAGATTATGTTTCAAAGTGGATAGAGGCAATTCCATGTCGAAATAATGATCACAAAACAGTGATTAAATTTTTAAAAGAAAATATTTTGAGTCGATTTGGAATTCCTCGATCTATCATAAGCGATGGGGGAACACATTTTTGCAACAAGGTTTTTGAAACATTAATGAAGAAATATGCCATTACACACAAAGTTGCAACCCCTTATCACCCGCAGACAAATGGACAGGTAGAATTAGCAAATAGGGAGATTAAACAAATTTTGGAAAAGACAGTTAATCCAAATCGCAAAGATTGGTCTCTTAGACTTAACGATGCATTATGGGCCTATCGAACAGCTTTTAAAACAGCATTGGGCATGTCTCCTTATAGGCTAGTTTATGGAAAACCTTGTCATTTACCTGTGGAACTTGAGCATAAAGCATATTGGGCCATTAAAATGTTCAACTCAAACCTTGATGACGCTTCTAATTTACGAAAATTACAAATAAATGAACTTGAGGAACTCAGAAATGATGCATATGAGAATTCTAAAATTCATAAAGAAAGAACTAAAGCCTTTCATGACAAGTTAATTTCAAGAAAAACATTTAATGTTGGGCAAAAAGTTCTACTTTATAATTCTAGACTTCACATATTTCCTGGTAAGTTGAGATCAAGATGGACTGGCCCATTTGTGGTTAAGCATGTGTATCATTATGGAGCAGTTGACATTGAGAATCCTCAAAATGGTAACGTATTCAAGGTAAATGGACAAAGACTCAAACTCTTTTTGGAAAATCATGTTACTCAAGAAGAGGTTGTTTTTCTTTCTGATCCTTGTTTTGAAAATAACTAGATGTAAATATAATTTTTTTTAACCCCGGTTAAATGGCGGATAACGGTACTCCGTGATTATTTAAGTCGGTTCCATCAGCTACCCACAAAACTGATATTGTATATAAATTTCTCTTTCATTTTATTTTATTTCATTTTTTTTTTTCAGGATGGATGATATTCTCAAAAGATTGCAGAAACGATTTCCTCCTTTTCCTCGGAATATTTTACTGAAGCTTTACCAAGTTCGATTAGAAAGATTAAGAATGCTTATGAACAAAGGGATTCCTGAAGACATACGTTGGATAATTGAAGCCAAGGTACGTGAAGATGAATATCTTCCTGTTTTGCATTTACCAGGTACAGGTAGAAGCACTTATGCAAAGAAGCGACGAGCAAAGCGCATGAGTTCAAATTGCCACAAGTGTGCACGATGGACGTGTAACGGTAAATGTCGTTCTATTGGGATTCCGTCCTCTAATCGAGATGATAAAATTGAATTCATTAAGGATGGACTGAGTAAGGAGAATTTGGGTAATATCCAACTTTCTCTTGAGACGCATCCTAGTGGAGACGTACAAAGAGAAATTCTTGATTTATGGCCGCAATTCCAAAGGGAATGGCAACATCTTGGGAATCTGATGTTAAAAGACCCTGTTTGCCAGCTTGTAAGAAAACTGGATGGGAAGCATATCCTCGACTCATAGAAGGCGTTTAAGCCGTTTCTGGACGTAAAACCAGAGGAAGATGTGAGCCACAATCACAACTACAATAAATGACTTCTCAGCTTTTGGTTTGATTTGCAATAATTTTATTTCGGTTTAGTTTACGTGTTGTTCGATTTGTGTAATTATTCTCTTTTTTTTGCATTGGTCTTTTACGGTTGATTTTTCTTCTCTTTTTGATTTTCTTCCTGAAATCACGCAAAAATCTTTTGTTAGGTTAACATTTTCTTCTGACAGGTCAAATACACTTTCGGCGACATTATTACTCTTGTCTGATTCACTACTCAGTCCTCTATATATTACACCATGTACTCATTCTCTTTCAGGCACTCGAAAAAGAAAAAAAAATGGAAAGCACTTCGTCCCAGCGCATTAAAAAAATTTGTGTCTTTGGAGGTGCTTATCCAGGGAAAAATAACATATTCGCTGATGAAGCCATAAGAGTTGGAGTAATACTTGCCCAACAAAAGATCCACTTGATTTATGGAGGCGGTAGTACGGGTTTAATGGGAGCAGTCGCTACAGCAGCACACGCCGGAGGAAGTCCAGTTCTAGGAATCGTGCCAAAACTATTCACAGATTTTTGTGGACCTACCGTGGGTAAGGAAATACAAGTCTGGAGTATCCCTGAACGGATAACAATCATGTACCATTCTGCCGATGCATTCATTGCTTTACCAGGAGGTCTGGGTACATTGGAAGAAATAGCTTGCGTGGCTTCTTGGTCATCTTTGGTCACAAATAAGAAACCCATTGGTTTGCTTAATATTAATGGTTATTTTAGTAATTTACTTTCATATTTAGATAATGCTGTGGATAATGGATTCATGTTTTCAGAGGCAAGGAGAACCATAATTTCTGCTACAACCATTGAAGATTTACTCAAAAAGCTACAAGCTTATGAGTGTTTATCTGCTACGGTTGTTTCGCAAACGCTCGGAAAAAGAAAAAGAGATATGGACGAGCAAGGAGTGGATTGCACTTTGTCTTTGTGACATTATCTAACATTTTGTTTGTTGTGTCTCAGTTATAATAAGTGGTTAGCAACCTCTGCAGGTAATATCTCCTAAATTCTACCTTTAAAATTTGACATTGGGGACAATGTCATATTTTAGTAGGGGGTAAGAGACATACTTTTGCTAATAAAAAAAAAAATTTGTTGTGTTTTAAGACATTTAGAAGTATTCATTCTGAACAAGGTCTGAGTAAGGGAGACTTGAGACATACCTTGTCAGTTTGATTTAATCTTCTTCTTTCAAAAAAAAAAAAAAAAAAAAAAAAAAAAAAAAAACATGTTTAGGCTTAGTGTGTTTTTAGTGTGTTTTAGTTACTTTCAATACAATGATGAGATATGAATTGCATAAGTCTAAAACAGATTTATTAGTGAGAAGATTTTCATGAGAATTGAGCTTGATGTCAACCTTTTTATGAGCCAATGTTAATATGATATGTTGATTGAGAAAGAAGCATGTTTAGACTTAATCTGACTTGTATAATCATCTTTGTGAGTTTTTGAGCCTATAATGATTGATGCATTATACAAATCAATCTAATTTCTTTCTTGAGTGCTCTTATGATTACATGATTCTCTAGAACTTGCTTTAAACCGTTTGAGACTATATTGATACATGTGACAACATGAATATGATAGAGGCATTAGGATTATAACCAGAGCCAAACAGCCATCCATTATTAATGTTCTAAGAGAACATCCCCACTAGTGAGCCAATTTGAGCCTACATTAAATATGCTGTTTTATTGGTAACCACAACTTACACCTAGCCTAAATATACTTATATCCTTACCCTTGTTCTAAAGATGGATTTTATATTTTGAGACATATTGCAAAAAAACAAGGGATATTTTTATTTGAAAATTTGGGTTAGAAACAAAAGATAAGTGTGGGGGGAAGAAAAGAAAAGAAAAAGTCAAGAGAAAAAGAAAGGGATCATTGTCAAATACATTCCCATATTAAAAAAAAAAAAAAAAAAAATCTTCTCTTGAACTTCTAGAAAAAGATGTTACAAAGTTGGTTAGAATGATGCAAAGGCTCAACATGAATATTTAGCCTATGTTATTATGTGCTTTATAAGAGTTTTGAGAAGTTTTATTTGTATGATCTTATTATGTCTCTAAACTCTATGAACTCTTTGGAACCTTTGTGATAACTTTATCCTTTTGTTCTTTAACCACATTATAACCCTTTGGCCCCATTACAACCTTGAATAAAGACCTCTTGATTTATGAAGTTGTATGATCTAAATAGTGGAGAATAGGTGGACAAGCAAGCATATGGTAGAAGTGTTTTCATGAGATTGATTGAGTGTAAACACTTTACCACTACTTTAAAGAGTGAAAATCAAGAGAGTATCCCATGTGAGAAGTTGAGATTAAGTTTGAATATACACTATTTTGATTGAAATATGTTATGTTATTATTGGCTTAACTCAAACTATTTACATTCAAGCAAGATTTTTTGTGAATTTCTTTAAGCTATTGATTAGTTTTTAAGACTTGTCCAATGATTATCTCTAATTTATATTGGAAGGATTAGTTATAATTATTATTTTTAGTTTTTCTTATGTCTTCAATGTTTGTGGGTATCGTCCTAGTAAACCCTCACGAGACTAAACTCGTCCACTAGGGACACCTAGGGGTTTAAAGGCTTGTGTCACATGCTAAGTGCCACCGTGATTTCCTACGAAAATGGATTAGATTAGATTTTCTTATTTTATTTTTATTGAGTCGTTGCTAGGGACTAGCAACAATCTAAGTATGGGGGTGTGATAACTCGTATAATTATATAGTTTTTAGTTATGTTTTATTATTGTTTTGTGTCAAATACGAGTTATTATTGTTTAGTCTAATTGTGTTTATGATCTTTTATATTTTTATGTAATTTGGTGTTTTTCACAAGTTTCTTTGAGTGATTTCAGATTACTAGAATTAAGGGCAAATCCAGTTCAGTTCCAGTTCCGACACCTTTTGCCATATCAGCTATATCTCGAGTTTCACTGAAGCAATAAGGCTGAACTTTGTATCCCTGCAAAGCTAAGAGGCATATCTATCTTTTTCATGTTTTACACTTCTTGAAACGGAGTCGTTTTCCCTAGCGAAATCGACCATCAAGTTGGCTGATGTGCAATGACGTCTGTGCTGACATGTTTTCGTATTTTGCCCATATCTTCTTATCCACATCACCAAATGAGATGATTCCAACGGCTATGGATCCGTAACTGATAGGGGTATATTTTTCTAGAAGACCATTTTATCATATCGAGCCTCCAACATTGACAAAATCGACCGTCAAGCTGGCTGATCAGAATTGTCATACAATATGACGAAAATTGTTAGAAAAATGCACCCACCTATTATACCTACCTTTGAAATTTGTAAAGCTTGTCTCTTGTTATTTAGCCCTCCAAAATGTGTATAAATAGAGGGCCTTGGATGAGTATTGGGATACATTGATACATTGGTAGGATAGCCATTGTAATAAAATTCTCTAAGTTTTCTTTTTCTTTCCTTTCTCTAGTTTTCTTTTTCTTCTTACATTTCTTTTCATTTTATTCATATCTAGTATGTGTTTCTAATCATATTGTTGAGGTGATGAGGTGAAGCTCTTGGTAAATGCTAAGGTTAGTCTCTTAAACATGAGCTAAAATGAATCATCATTTATAAGCACTAGCATAGATAATATTTTCTTTTGGTTTAAAATCATACTTGCAAAGTAGAGATCTTGATTCATTATTGACAATGAAAATGGCACAGTAAATGCTTGGTTTCATAACCTTGATTTGTTGTAGACATATACCTTGGCATAAGGAATGCTTGGACTCTTTTTATGAGTTTTGAGGACACCAAATGAACATAATATCATATGCTATGGACGTTGGACAATTTGGACTGAATTGCTAAACCTTCCGATTGGAACCTCCCTTATGTGTGGATTTCAATTGTGTAATAAAACAAGATTAATCTTAGCATAACACCAAGAGTGGATTCTCTAACCTCAACATCTTTTCTTATTGTTTTTTTTTATATCTTGTTTAATTGCTTTTATGTTATTTTGTTTATTTTGTTCTCTAATATCTTGTTTACTTTCTTTGTTATTGATTCCCTAATATCTTGTTTATTTTCTTTTTCTTATATATTTATAAACTTATACTTACTAATACGCTTCCCTGTGGTTCGACCTCGGACACCCGAGAATTTATTACTTGAACATAACCTGCACTTGGGTTTACAACTCTTAATTGAGTTACCATCACATAAGCTATCACCTTCCCATGTTGCATCAAACGCAACCCAAACCTCGCCTCGAGGCATCAATGTATACCACAAAGCTTCCAGTCCCTGATGGTAGTGTAAGAACTGGTGTTGTGGTCAATCTACTCTTGAACTCTTGGAAAGCTTGCTCACATTCGTCAGTCCACTCAAACTTAGCATGCTTCCTTGTTAGTTTTGACAAAGGAGAGGCAATCATGGAAAATCCTTCCACGAATCTTCGATAGTACCCTGCCAATCCGAGAAAGCTCCTAATTTCTGTGACATTAGTGGGTCTTTCCCAAACAACTACAGCTTCTATCTTTTGTGGATCCACAAAAATCACTTCCTTAGATACTACGTGACCAAGGAATGCTACTTTGTCTAGCCAGAATTCACACTTGAAAAATTTAGCATAAAGTTGCTTTTCACGCATAGTCTGCAACACCGTTCTCAAATGGTTTACATGATCATCCTTATTCCTGGAATAAACTAGGATGTCATTGATGATAACAATAACAAACTTATCTAAGTAGAGTCGTCAACCTATCTCGAATACTAACATGTAGCCCATCTTGGAATTCTTGCATCTATCAGCATCGCCGGCTACTATCGATGGTGCAAATTCTGATAGTTCATTGAATTTTTGCTCCTACTCTGCTACTGACATACTACCCTGTTTTAAATTCATAAACTCAGTCTATTTCTTTTCCCGCAAAGCCCGAGAATAGCATTTTTCTTCAAACCCTCTTCGAAAATCTACCCAGGTTATGGCAGGATGTCCAGCATACCTTTGCACTGTAATTTTCCACCATGTGTGTGCATGATCCTCCAAAAATTACACCGCACATGGTAACCTCATAGGCTCGGGAATCTGAAGTGTAATAGGAGTAGTCTCAATTTTTTTTTTTTTTTGTAGTCATGACCGGGCTAAATCTGATTCCAAAGACCCCGTTAAAATCTTGCAACCCATATTATTCAGATCTTTACATAAATTAACTATCCCCTTTTTCAGTAGGGATAGTCAAAGCGGGAATTACTCTTGCCAAGGCCGCAACTCCCTCAGCTAAATTAAGATCAGCTGCTGGAGGTGCTGCTGAGGGTGCAGCAATAGAAGATGAACCAGCAGCTGAAGCTTGTTCTCCAATTTGCTCATCAATATTCACATTTCTATTCCTATCCCTATTTTGGGCTAGGGGATTGATTCTAGGCCTTCCTCTTCGACGTGGTGGCATCATGTCTAATTTCTTACACAAGTGACAATATTTTAATACTTCAACAAACAGTTCCTAAGTCTACAGGACCTATAACCTTGCTCTGATACCAAATTGTAACACCCTGTCCGGATAATCTACCTAAAATCCGGCAGAGTTTCCTTTCTATCTCAACGATAATCCTCCTGCAAATAACACTCAATTCATATCCTCAACCAGCAATATTCCTCAATACTATTATCACATATATCCATATATATTCAAAAAATTTCCATGATCAATTTATGCTCAAATCAAAATATATTGATCTATTGTCTCATATCTTCAAATATATACAATATATCCAAAAGTAAACCTATCTCAGCAAGGTTTACTAGATAAAAACATCAAAAGATCAAGACTTCAATAAATTTTTACTATGATGCCCACCACGTCACAATACTATTTGAAGCAGAGAATAGAGGAATGTTGCAATCCCAACACCTAACTATCACCTGAAAATGAGAATATGAAATGGTGAGATATATGAATATCTCAGTGAGTAAACAACTTTTAAAACATTTGAAAACTATGATTATAATCCTTTAAAACATAATGGACATTTTCAAAATAAATAATAATAAAATCATAATGAGTAATTCAAAGACGTAGCAAAGTTTTCAAATGTATAACAATATTATAATATTAAATCAATGAATAAAATCTGTAAAGTAAATCAAGTTTCGTATAATTGGGCTCCAACTTTCTGTCATGCACAAGAGTACATCCATGAAATAACCAGGCAATATCCATGTAGGCATACTAGTAGCCGGCCCCAAAGGCCAATACCACCATAGGACGCCCCAAAGGCATATGAGTCACTATGATGTGCCCCTAAAAGGCAAATATAACAGGATAGGAACTCTGGAGGTGGCTCCCACCACAAAGGCGTAGCACGCAGCTCCCATATCGCTGTTTAATATCACGGAATTGGGACTCTGGAGGTGGCTCCCGCCGCAAAGGCGTAGCACGCAGCTCTCGTATTCCGGTCAAGGGAATAATCTCATACATTAAGTTAGGTGGAGCCAAAACCATGTACGTCAAATTCTATGTAAAATCATATTTCATAAAATCAACCAACTTACTCGATATAATATTTCTTGAAATAAAACTACTTTAATAACAAATCAATTCATATGATTAAATATCGTATATACCTTTAATACGTAAAATAAATATATATGCTAAAATATATATATATATATATAATTATAATTAAACAAATTTCAAATAACTATAGTTGTCGTCTACTCACAATCCTTGAGATGATCTCACTGTACACCTCGACCTGAAACTTCGGGATCCATAGGTGACGTCGGATCTACGTGGCCTAGAGATTAACAATAATTAGTATCTATACATGCTCAAAGCATTACACAATTTTGAATGCAACTTAAGTCTCATAATCTTCCTTCAAGGTCAATACTAATTCCTCATACTCAAAACAACATATCCCAAATTTTTAATATCATTTCCATAATCATTTTCTCCAAAATTCAACTCCATATTCATGTCCTTATCAAATTCCTTTCTAGTACTCCATGCCTTAGAGATTTTTATAATCCATAACCATCAATAGTACTATATTTCTCTTAAGCAATAAATTCCTTAATATCAAGTTAGATTAGAAAATCATAACTTGAGTTTGGTACCAATAAGTCTAATTTATGAAGAAAATAACTAACTTAGACAATTAGAACAAAATCTTGATCAAATTTGATAGAACCCGAAACTATGCTGAAACAGGGGTCACACTGAACAGCCAACTTCACCGAATTTTATCTTTTTAACCGCTTATCGGTTTTGGGTGATTCAAAAACCAAAATTCTCGTATTGAAGTCTAGTTTCTAGGAACAATATCAAAAAAATACAAACCCAGCTATACCGAACCCAGAAAATCCGAACAGCAAGCATGCTCAAATTCCCCTGTTTTGTTTTTTCTTCCCATTTTCTTGTTCATGCTTTCAAATCCTTTTAATTCTTACCAAAAATGAGTAAAATTCATACTTAATAAATGGATTTCAGACCTTAACATGTATATAGAGTAAAGATCTTAGCATGCTCAAGTAGAATATCTAAAGAAAATGAAGAATTTATCAAGAAACTAACCTTGGATGTAATTGTTGTTGAGATTTTTGGTTGAGTTGTTTGAAGAAAATTTTGAGAGAGATGATGATGGAGCCGGCTGCCATTTGAAGAAAAGAAGGAAAATTGTCTAGAGATGTCGGGAGAGAAAGATGAAGATAAGAGATATTTTTTTGTTTTTGGTATAATTGCATATTAGTCCCTCAACTCTTTATAAATAACCATGAAGCCCCTAAACTTTCTTAATATATTCAATTTGATCCTTTCTTCTTTTATTTCCTTCACTTATAACTTCTTACCAATTTCCAAGTTTGTCCTTAAAATTTTCGGAATTTAACTTTACATGATTATACGTAACCTCGGTTGTTACACCAAAAGTTTAATGAGCTTGAATCTTCCATCTCTTCATCCAAGGATGGAATTGAAAGACTTCAAGCACTTGAAATTCGACTTAAAGATTCAATGTTACTTGAACATAAAACTATTGAGAACCTTAACACCTTGCAGTCGAACTTGGCAGATATAGAGCAAGAGTTCATTACTTTGCAACGCAAAAAACATAGACTTGAATCTTCGCTCCAAGAAACTGAAGATGAACTGGAAAGAAGAAGAATCGACACCTCCAAGATTCGTGAGGAGATGAATTCTGTTGAGTCTTTTACTACCCTTACTGAGAATGAAGCCAAAAACTTAGATTTGTTGCAAAGTATGTTGGAAGCCTCTCGAGAAGACTTGAAGAATTTCAAATGGAAGCCCTGAATCCCTTTTGATGTAACTTTTTTTTTTTTTTTGTATTAGTTCTCAGGATTTTAGTTTCTTTTTTTAATTGTAAGTTCTTTTCAAGTTTGGAATGAAGTTAATTTTTTTCTCCATATATCATCTTTTTTTTGCACTTTCTGAAACATTTTTGCATCATGTGTGGACTACAAATTAAATTCCCAAGGATCTTCAATTTGTAAAAGATTTGTTTTACTTGAAAAACAACTTGAATCATGAAATTTGAATGGAGAATTATCATGATACTTTCAAGTGAACAAAAGATAATATTTGAAACAAATAAATTTTTTTTTTTTTTTGGTTTGGACTGAACTTGGCAGTGAAACCAAGCTGCCTACGTACCCTCGAATTTGAAGGATCAAGTCATAACGTAGTTCATCATTTTTTTTTGTGCCCTAGCTTTTGCCTAAGTTGTCCTAGAAAGGATTTTCGACATAGCAGGCCTTTTTTTTTTTTTAATGTGCAGTTTAAGCTCGTGTGTAGACACCTAATTTTGTCCGGACCACTAAAACAGGTATGTTTTCTTCCTAAATTGATGTTTCAGAATGTAAAAAGATTTTTTTTCATCCTGCAGGTGGTACTCCGAGACTTAGTTTAAAAGGGCGATCATAAAAAGTCAAACTTGAAAAAAGTCAACCTCGAAAAAGTCAACCCCAAAAAGTCAACTACTAAAAAATCAACCCACTTTCAAAATCAAGATTTTAAGTTCAATTGAAAAATGGCGAAAGAATTTTGATAACCCGAGGTCTACATTGAAAGATATGGAGTTCGGAAGAGGGGATTTAGAGATTCAGTAGAAAGGAAATCCTAATCCGAGAAATTTGGGGAAAAGTGCTTAAACGATCGAATTGGTCAAAATTGATGGTTCCAAATGAAAGATAAGCACTGACTACGGGTAGTGGAGAAGCCACTTGAAAGAAAAACTGAAAGAAAAGTCAATCCGGGAGAAAATCGAGAATTAGGTTTTTTTTATGGATTTTGGTGAAATCGAGAAGAATTACAGAAATGGCCCAACTTGGTAAGAATAAAGCCCCAATGGATGTAGAATGATTAGAAAGGGATAACCCAAGGCTCAGTTTGAAGAAAATATGAAAATCGGACTTGTTTTGAGCAAAATCGGGTTTCGGAGGCAAAATTGGAAAATTTGGGAAAAATAGCAAATGGACTCCGAAAATTTTGAAAATTTGCAAATCTCATTCTTAAATCATTTGAAAGAGATTGGCAAAAGAAAATCTTGATTCGGAGTTCGTTTGCAAAATGGCCAAATCCCGGGCCTCTTATGCAATAATTCAAGAAGATAAATCCCGAAACAATAGCAAATGGACTCCAAAATTTCTGAAATTTTGTAAATCTCATTCTTAAATTATTTGGAAGAGATTGGCAAAATAAAATCTTGATTCGGATTTCGTTTGCAAAATGGCCAAATCCCGAGCCCCTATGTAGTAATTCAAGCAGATAAATCCCGAAAAAATACCAAATGAGCTCCAAAAATTATGAAAACTTACAGATCACAATTTTAAATTATTTGGAAGAGATTGGTGAAGAAAAATCTTGATTTGGAGCTCGTTTAAAAAATGGTAAAATGTGGGGGGATGAAAGGGCATTTTTGGAAGAAAAAATAAAATAAATAGCAAACGGACTCGGAAAATTTTGAAAACTTCTAGAATTTAATATTTTATTATTTTGAAAGTATTAAAAAAATAAAAATTGAATTTGGAGTCCGTTTGACATTTATTTGCATCCGGGGAGCAAAATGGTCATTTCACCCAAGCAACCGAAAATGGCTTTTTTGGCCTTTCAAAAAATCAGACTTGGGCTGGAAAAGACAAGTGCTGGCCTGCCAAGGCCCAAAGGAAAGAGGAAGCTTCTGATTTTTCAATCAAATGTCTAAGAATTAAGAGTTAGTTATAGATTTTTTTTAATCAAGCCATTGTGATTAAGCCAAATAGGCCAAGGGAGAATGTCAACATTATTCTTGAATAGCTGTAATTATGGATAGCTACTATGCTAATCTAAGGGTGGTAATTTCATGATTTTTCACCTTGAATTATTAGCCATTTGATGGAAATTGGTTAGGATGAAAATGACAACATCCTTACATGAGAGAGAGGGGCATTCGGCCAGCTTAAGGGAGGGGGCAGAATTTATTTTTTCACACTTCATTTTTTCAGATTTCTCTTGGCTTTTGCTTGGTTTTTCTCTCTTTGGTTGAAAGCAAAAAGAAAAAGTTTAGAAAAGAAAGGAAAGGAAAGTTTGAAGAGATAAAGCTTGAAATATAGCTTCTTGAGGTTGCATTTAGCATCAACTCTTGCACTTTCTTGATTTTCCATTCTTATTTTTGCTATTTTGATTATCATTTGGTGAGTTTTCTTTTTAAATAAGTGTTTTTTTTTCTTTTTATTTTAAGTTTTTTCTTCATCTTTTTCTTAAAACAAGTTTTTTTACATTTGTTTTCACTTCCTCACCATGGCCGAATGGCCTACATTTTATTATTAATGCAGTTTTTTTTGCTTTAATTTATCATATTATTCATGTTATTTTATTTAATCTTGATGTTTTAAGTGTTATTCTACTTCATATACTTGAGTCATATTTTAATTTGGTTGCTTTATTTGTTGTCATTTATGATTTAAATATCATGTTCTTGCATTTTTAATTTTCTGTTTTCATATTGTTTAAATTTGTTGATGTTTTATATTTAGTATATCAAGTGTTTGTGAGTATTTCTACCTTGCGTTTGCATGATTTGAGTGTTATAGTTGAGCATGTTAGTATATCAAGTGTTTGTGAAAATGCTTGTGAGTATCTCTACTTTGTGTTTGCATGATTTGAGTGTTAAATTTTAGTTGAGCGTGTTAGCATATCAAGTGTTTGTGAAAATGCCATGCTTGTTGGAGTTTGAGGCCATTCGGCTACTCCATGTGTTTTACATTGTATGTGCATTTTTGCCATGTTAGTTGGTAGGTTTGTATTTGCATGACATTTGATTGAGTATTTAGTTTAAGTATACCAAGTGTTTGTGAAAATGCCATGCTTGTTGGAGCTTGAGGCCATTCGGCTACTCCATGTGTTTTGCATTGTGTGTTGCCTTTTTGCTATGTTAGTTGATAGGTTAGTATTTGCATGATATTTGGTTGAGTTTTTGGTTTAAGCATGCCTTGTATTTGTGTCATTTCCATGCATGTTTTAGATGTTAGTTTAGGTTTATCTTGCCATGCATGTTCATGCATTTTAGACCTAGGTTGCATTAAATGCCATGCAAGTTCATTTAGGTCTAGGTCACTATATGGATGCCATGCATTTCTTCATGACATTTAGGTTTAAACTCATACATTTCATGCATCATATTTGCTGTAATTTTTCATGCATTTCATATTCATGCCACTTGACTAATGACTTAGGCCAATTAATGGTTCAAAGTCATGCTCTCTTGAGCACACTTGTGGAAAATTAAGTTTTGTCAAATTGATTATTCTACCTTTGTGATTTTTTTTTACTTGGCCAATTTTTATCTAACTTTCAAAAAGTCCTAGCTACTGTTTGTGAGTCATTTTGTGAGTCTTAAATATTTTTACTTTGATTTTTAAATGATTTTATCAAAGGCAAAAACGTATTTTGGCAAAACAGTTTTTTCACCCAGTACTCATACTTTCCCAATTTTTCTGGGCATTCCTCTTTAATAAGAAAATTAAGCTGATTTTTTATCGTGTATTTTTATATGTCCTTAGTCTCCAGTATTTTTTCAAAATTTTTTGAATTTTTAAAAATAGGTTAAAAAATCGTGGCTTAAAATTGGACAGTGGAGTCAGAATTGAATTTGGAGGAAAATCATTTTTCTGTTTTGGTTAAGTTACTTAGAGGGGGCTGATTAGGAAGGTTAGCTACTGACTTAGGGTAGTTTCTAAGCCTTTTTAAACTCTAAAAATGATTTTTAAGTCTCGGGTTAAGGGTGGACAAGTCCGGGATTTTAAATTTAGGAAATTAGAGCCATTTTAAAAAAGGTTTAGGCCAATTTTTTATTCTTAATTTAAGTTTTTCAAAATTGTTTTCAAACAATCACAAAGTATTTTGGTTTTAGAATATTTAATTTGACATATTTTCCTAATGTAGCCGGATATCTTTTTAGATATACGGATTTCCTTAATTAAAGGAAAAAATACATTTTCATACATTGCATTTTCCATATTCATGCATTTTATATAATATATGATTTTTGCTATGATAATTTCTATGATATTGTTATGATTTTGAGTTATGTTATATTGTTTATTATATGATTTGGAATATTTCATGATATCCTATGCTTTTTATTTAATTATTATTTTATTATATTATTTAGCATATACTATGTTCATGCATTATTATATGATGGCATTATTTTATATTCTATGTCATTTAAATTATATGTCATATCATTCATATTTGCCATGTCATTTAGGATATTTTATTTCATTTAAAATATATCATATGTTACTTAGGTTATTTCATTTCATATAGAATATATTATGTTACTTAGGTCATTTCATTTCATGTTGAATATATTGTGTTACCTAGGTCATTTCATTTCATTTAGGATATATTATGTCATTTAGGATATTTTATTTCATTTAAAATATATCATATGATTTAGGATATTACATTCTAATATAGAATAAATTATGTTACCTAGGTCATTTCATTTCATTTAGAATATGTCATATAACTTAGGACATTTCATTTCATTTAGAATATGCTAAGGCATTTAAATTATATCATATCATTTAGGATGCATTATATTATTTAGATTTTGCTATGTCATTTTATTTATGTCATGCATATACATATTCATATCTTTTAAAATGTTTTCAAAAGGATAATGATTTTTCAATAAAAAAATAAAGATATTCCCGAGTTAAAATAAGTCATGAGTTCTCTACTAGGTTTGCTGGAGGGAATATCATCAATTATCATTAATAAAGGAATATCTTTCTTTCAAAAAACGAGAATGATTCGGAAAGTTTTCCAAATTAATAAAAATTTCTATCTTTTGCCACGTTTGTTGGGGAATATAGGAAAATTTTGAATTTATAAATTCCGAATCATTTTCAATTAAAAATGGAATTCTTTTTCTTTAAATTGGGAATTAACTTGAAATACTAAATTTAAAACGAACTTTTTACCGAGATTTGAGATAACACACGATTAATAAGGTACCGTTTTATACGGGCGTTGTGGGGGTGCTAATCCTTCACGGCACGTAACCGAGTCCCGAACCTGTTTCTTTGATTTCTCTGGTTTAAACGCAGACTTGAAATTGGTTTTAAAAATGTTTTATTTAATTTTTAAAATATTTTATAAAACCGGTTTTAATAGGTGGCCGATCACACCTAGCTAAAAAAGATTGGTGGCGACTCCATGTCTTTTTCAAGGTCATTTTCAAAACCTTCATTTTTCTAGAGGAATTAAGTCGACTTTTCCTTGATTTTTTAATGTCACGCTTAATGAATAATAAAGTCTTGTGATGAGACTTGTTATTTTTTAGGTTGCAACATCGTGCATAGGAGCAACATATGACAGTTTAAGCTCTTGTTTAGGAGCAATATGACAGTTTAAGCTCTTGCTTAGGAGCAATACCTTCTTTAAGCACAGCAACGCTTCAAAAACTTTTCATTGATCGGTCCAACTTTGACACCATCTTGATCGACGATCTTATATGCACCATTGGTATAAACTTCTCGAACAACGTATGGTCCATCCCATTTTGAAAGGAACTTGTTGCCAATATGATGTGAAGTATTTATGGGTCTTCCTACAGCAAGGACTAAAACTCCAACTTGGAAAGATCGCTGCTTGACTTTCTTATTAAAAGCTTTGGATAGTCGAGCTTGATAGCACTCCAAGCATTGTTGGGCTTCCAACCTTTTCTCATCCAGTGCTTCTAATTCTTCCAAACGTAAGCGTACATTGTCTTCACTAGAAAGATCTTCCTGGATTGCAATCCTCAATGATGGAATTTGTCGCTCAAGTGGTAGAACAGCTTCTACACCATAAACAAGTGCATATGGAGTGGCTTGAGTTGGTGTGCGATATGTAGTTCGATAAGCCCACAAAACTTTTCCCATCCTTTGATGCAAATCTTTCTTTGAAAGGTTAACAACTTTCTTGAGAAGATTGCACAAAGTCTTGTTAAAAGCTTCTGCTAATCCGTTTACTGGAGCATGGTACATTGAAGACTTGTACTGCTTGAAGTCAAACTGCGCACATAATTTGCTCATGTCAAACTGCTTCCCATTATCAGTTATGATATGACGAGGTACACCATACCGATAAATAATTTTTGTTCTGATAAAAGTTGCAACAGTTTCTTTTTTTACTTCCCTATAAGGTGCCACTTCTGCCCACTTTGAAAAGTAATCTGTAACGGTAAGTATATACATATGCCCTAGTGAACTCTTAGGTAATGGTCCTACCAAATCAAGTCCCCAAGCATCGAACGGCCAAGATGTGACTGTTGGATGTAATGGTTCAGGAGGTTGATGGATGAAGTTTGCATGAAACTGACAAGCTTGACATTTCTTGGAGTAGTCCATGCTATCCTTTACCATTGTTGGCCAGTAGTATCCCATTCTTTTAATTTGAATGTGCAATTTAGCTCCAGACTGATGTGCACCACAAATTCCTGAATGAGCTTCTTTTAAGGTTTTGGATACTTCATTTTCTCCTAAACATCGAAGGAAGACCCCATCAAAAGAGCAGCGATAAACCGTACCCTTGAAGTAAATAAATCGAGGAGCTCGACGTTTCACTTCTGTTTTATGCCTTGGATCATTGGGTAGCCTCCCATGCTCTAAATAATCAATCAATGATTGTCTCCCATCTTCTTTTTCAACTTTGCAAACTGAAACAACATTGGATTCTGTATCGTTATCTTTAAAATCAACTGGAGGCAAAATCCATCGTTTACAAAGAGGGACTTTTACTTCTACACTTGGCATGGCAAGAGCTGATGCTAGATTAGCTAGAGAATCTGCTTGCTTGTTCTCTCTTCTTGGTACATGTTCCAAGCTTACATTGTCAAACCATTCCAAAATCTTTTTCGCATAGTTGACATATGGTAAGAGGTCTTGCTTTTTAACTTCATAAAGTGAAAGAAGTTAGTTGATGACCAATTTGGAATCCCCAAATACTTTAAGTTGAGTGATCTTCATATCCACTGCCATGTCCAATCCAATGACCAGAGCTTGGTATTCTGCTACATTGTTGGAACAATTTTCAATGAGAGTAAATGCAGAAGGCAATACATCTCCTTCTGAAGTGACAAAGATAACACCTGCTCCAGCTCCGTCTTGACGGGCAGCCCCATTGAAGAATAGTTTCCATGGCCTGGGAATTTTGATGAAAAGAGCATCTTCATTTGGGAGATCTTCAGAGAATTCCCAATCATCTGGAATCGGATGGTTTGCAAGAAAATCGGCAAGTGCTTGCCCTTTAACAGCCTTTTATGGAACATAAGTAATATTGAACTCTTGTAGCAAAAGAGTCCATTTTGCCAATCTTCCACTGAGCACAGACTTGGACATGAGATATTTGTGAGGATCTGCTCGCGAAATCAAATGAACAGATTGAGCTTGCAATTAATGCCTCAGCCTTTTAACTGCAAACATCAATGACAAGCAAATCTTTTCAATGGGAGAATAATTTAATTCAGCACCATTAAGAGTTCTACTAAGATAGTAAAGTGCAGTTTCTTTTCCTTCATCATTCTCTTGTGCCAACAATGCTCCTAAGGAATGTTCTTGTGCAGCAATATAAAAGATCAATGGCTGCCCTGGTATAGGTGCCTTCAGAATAGGTGGTCGTAACAAAAAGGTCTTAATACTCTTAAAAGCATTACTGCAGGCCTCATCCCAGACAAAAGGGACATCCTTCTTCATTAGCCAACTAAATGGTTGACATCAAGCAGCCAAGTTTGAGATGAAGCGTCGGATATATGCCAATCTTTCTTGCAGACTTTTAAGTTCATGCAGATTGCGCGGTTTAGGCATTTTCATGATTGCATCTATTTTTGATTGATCGATCTCAATCCCACAATGTCGTACGATGAACCCCAAAAACTTGCCCGAGGATACTCCGAAAGCACACTTGAGCGAATTCATCTTCAATTGGTATCTGCGCAATCTCTCAAACACTTGGCGAAGATCAGCAAGATGATCGGATTTTTCTTTTGACTTCACTACCAAGTCATCAACATAACATTCAACATTTTTGTGAAGCATATCATCAAAGATCTTTTGCATTGTTCTTTGATAAGTAGCACCTGCATTCTTTAACCCAAACGGCATATCTTTGTAACAGTATATTCCTTTTGGAGTTCAAAATGCGGTAAGTTCTTCATCTCTTGGAGCCATGCGAATTTGATTATAGCCAGACGATCCATCCATAAATGAAAAAGCTTCATGGCCAGTTGTAGCATCAACCATTATTTCTGTCAAAGGGAGAGGAAAGTCGTCCTTTGGACAAGCATTGTTCAAATCTCGAAAATCTACACAAACTCAAAGTTGACCATTTTTCTTTCTCACAGGAACAATATTTGAGATCCAAGTGGGATACTTGACTTCTCTAATAAAGTCAGCTTTGATGAGCTTATTGACCTCAGCTTCAATTTGGGGAATCAAGTCAGGATGAAAACGTCGTTGAGCTTGTTTGATAGGTCAAACACTTTTCTTGACAGCCAGATGATGCATAGCTATTTTTGGATCAAGTCCTGGCATCTCTTTGTAAGTCCAAGCAAATATATCTCGATACTCTATCAAAAGATCAAGATAGGCGTTTTCCTCTTCTGGTGGTAAGTAAGCATTAATAAAGACCGGTCGTGGATCTTCACTAGTACTGATGTTAACCTCCTTTAGCTCATCAATAGTAGCTTGATTTCCTTCTTCAAAAGATGAAGGGGTTTCTTGGGCTTCTTCCTCTTGAGATTTTTCACCAGTTTCTTTTACAGATACATGGTTAGAAGTAAGGATTTATGTTTCTTCAAGTTCTTCTTCCTCTGAGGATAAGACCGATTTGGTTATAACCACTGTGTGCTTTCTAGCCTTTAAAACTTCACCAGTAGCACCTTCCATTCGCTTTGCCTTTTCATTCGAGAAGGAATTTTGCTGTGAAAATCTCTTGATTCCTTTAAAGTGGAAAATTTTCTTTTTCGGCCACAGTTAACTTCTTCGGAGTACAGACTTCCAAGCCTTTATTGAATGGAAATTGGTTTATTTACAGAAACTTCACTACATTTTTCTCCCATTCGTTCAAAAACTGACCTTCGTGATGATTGAATGCTCAAACGATCAAATACTGAACATCGTGTTGAGCGTGCTCCCAAGCGATCAAATACTGAAAGTCCTGGTGGCTTCACTACATCTTCTTGCTCCTCGAGAACTTCCTCCACGTTTATGTACCTCCAAGTTTGTTTATGAATCTTCAATTTTAATGGAGAATATCCAAGCCCCTCTCTAGAAGTTCCGACATGATCAATTTTCTTTTTCCAGACCTGACAGATCTTGAATGAATTCTGCGGCTTTTCTTTGCTAGGAGGTTCGGGAGTCAGTTAATTTTTTTCCTTTTTTTTTATGAATATTCTAATTTTTTATTTTTTAGAAATTTTTTTGTTTTTCTTTTCTTTTTTGAATTTTTCTATAATTTTTTATTTTTCTATTTTATTGTAAAAATAAATAAAAAATAAAAGAACAAAAAAAGAAATAAGCTGATCCAATTTGAATTCCAAAGCCCAATCAAAAAAATCCAAAACCCAATTAATAATTTGAGACCTAATTAACAAATTGAAATCTCAATTAACAATTTAAAAGCCCAAAATCGAATTATAAATAGGCCTTATAAAAAATACTATAAATCTAAAATTTAACTTTAGTTTCGAATTTGAATTAAAAATATATTTTATTTAAATTAATATATCACAAAAAAAATTAATTTAATAATCAAATATAATTTAATTATAATTATCCCAAATGATATTTTTAAAAAAAAATTATTTAACACACCGTCATTAAAGTTTTTAAACTTCACAAATAAAATTAAAAAGATATTATGTACCCTTTAAAATATAATAAAAATATAAATGCAGTATAAAATAATTTTTTAAACCCGTTTATAGAATTAAGAAATTGAGCGCGGATATATCAAATACCAACCCATCTCAAAAATCTCAAAGGAAATGAGATATCTATACTCCAATTCAAGTCCGACTTTGACCGGTCTAATGAGAAATGCAAAATGCTTGGAGGATTCAACAACTGCTCCCAGCCCAGGTTTCACTTCGTGTGATTAGCGACTGCTCTGGCTTACCTCTTTTCCCTTTACGTTTTGTCAAGTGGGATCAGACCGTTGTATGCACGGTGTCAAGTCAGTGGGGAAACTTCACTGCTACTACTTCCAAAGCAAAACGTGTAAAATGGTCTTATCTTTTCTTACCTTTTTTTTCTCTATAGACTTGGACGACTTTCCCATTTGCAATCTGCAATTACATGCAAGTTTGTGTGAGTTTAGACATGGCTCACACGTTGCCCTCGAAAAAAGTGTACATGCAAAAGTTTGTAGCCCAAACCGCGTAAAACTGTCTCCATCTTTTGTTTCCTTCTTTTTTTTTTCTCAGTAGACTGAGACTTTCCAATTTGCAATTTGCATTTACATTTAATAACTATGACACATCTTTTGTTTCCTTCTTTTTTTCTCAGTAGACTGAGACTTTCCAATTTGCAATCTGCATTTACATTTAATAACTATGACTCACACCACGCAACACGGCTGATAACCCTTTACCCTTGAAATTAAATCTATGCCTCTGGAAAAAATAAAAATGTTGGATGCTAAAAGTCTTTTTAAGTCAACTCTATATTCTCCTGAATCAAACGTATTTTTTAGGCACAAAGAAAACCGAAATCTGAGAATAAAAGAAAGGGATGAAGATGTTAAAATATGAACCTCGGATTTGTTGATATTATTTTTTAATGATGGCTGCATGTAGTATAATTCTGAAATGCGATTGTTACGCGCAGCGTAACGACAGCGATATAATGAAAATTGAGATTTTCGCATCGCATTTTATTCGTTATGTAACGCTCACGATATTATCAAATTCCTTGAATTCCTCAGTCATTAGTTTCGGAACATCTCTGCTGCTGAGTATCTTTTTTTTTTTTTTTTTTCCTGGAGATGGCACATATATACCATTTGGTTGTGGACATCCTGGTCTCCAGTTGGATGGTGAAAATGGTACTCCTATAATTGAAATTGTTGAACAAACAGCTAATCATTATGCCACAGACATTGCTCGAGAACTTGAATACTTACACCAAGGATATAACACAAGAATTTTGCATTTTAACATAAAACCTCACAATATTTTTTTAGATGAAGAGTTTCGTCCAAAAATTTTCTGACTTTGGACTTGAAAAATTATGTCAAAGGAAAGAGAGTATAATATCCATGTTAGGAGCAAGAGGAATTGCAGGCATATCATAGTTTTAAATCGCGGTTGCGAATTTCATCTACGAGTGTTACGTAACGCGTCGTAGTTGTTGCGTACGTAAATTTAATAGTGTTTCAAAAAAAATTATAATGTCACAGACAATATATAATAGATAAAATACGATACAAAATTTTTTATTTCCGTTACCTTGTGGTCGATACACAATTTTAGAACTATGGGGCATATGGCTCCAGATCTATAAGGTAGAAGCTTTGGTGGGGTCTCTTACAAGTCTGATGCTTATAGCTTTTTGGTATGATGGTTCTCCAAATGGTTGGTGGAAGGAAAAAACATTGATGTTGCAAATCTCCCACACAAGTGAAAAATATTTTCCACACTACCCAAACAAACAAGCGGAAACAAATAATCAAACACAAAGAACACAAATTTTTCTTGTGGAAAGATTACACAATTCTGACTAATAAACTTTCAAGATTACAATCATCCATTCTCATAATTTAACATATTCAAAATCTATTACACCCAATAACTTTCAGATTCTCAAATATCTTTCAACTCTCTAAACAACAAACTTAACCCTAAACAGAATCACATATTTATAAATATCTAAAAAATCTTAAATCAATTTACAATAATATAAATTAATTACAACTATATCGCTGAGAAGTTTGGAAAAAAAAAAAACTAAACATCAGATAAACTTGGCCAAAGAAAACATCCAGATAAACAAAAAAAAAAGTTTGGATGGTTCAAAAGCTAGTTCCTGGTTATTATTTTGTAAGATTAATGACTTATGAAGTAGGACTGTTTTATGCCCGGTGGTGTATTCACAATTATTTCCAATCTTCAGAAACTTCACTGCAAGTACTTGTAGCCCAAACCGCGTAAAACTGTCTCCATCTTTTGTTTCCTTCTTTTTTTCTCAGTAGACTGAGACTTTCCAATTTGCAATCTGCAATCTGCATTTACATTTAATAACTATGACTCACACCACGCGACACGGCTGATAACACTTTACCCTTGAAATTAAATCTATGCCTCTGGAAAAAAATAAAAATGTTGGATGCTAAAAGTCTTTTTAAGTCAACTCTATATTCAATTTGTCAAAGTCTTTGTTTTGAGCATACTTTCCTTGAAATTCATTTGAGCAGAGGCAATCAATCCTTTATATCTATACTTCATTATTCACCTTGTTCTACACCTTCATCTCTCTTCTCATAAAATTAAACAAAAAGAAAATGAATGATCTCTGTTTCTCATCATCATCACCTCTTCCTCTTCTTCTGTTTTCCTTATTCATCATGCTAGGCTTTCCTGTTTCGCTAAGCACCCCTTCCTTTTACAACGACTGCCATGATGCAATGTTCAAATGTGGGAATATCTACGCTGGATATCCTTTCTTTGGAGGTGGTCGAGCAGAGGATTGTGGACGTCGTGGTCTGGAGCTTTCCTGTGACGATTATACTAATACTACTACGATTGAAATTCTTGGTGTAGAATATCAGGTGCTGAAGATCCTTTGGGATCGTCAAATTCTAAGGATTGCGAGGGAGGATCTCATCAACAATAGTTTTTGTAGCCCTCAATTTCAAAATCAAAATCCGATCCTAGATTCTGAGCTGTTTGATCCTGGTCCTGGCTATACCAATGTTACTCTGTTTTATGACTGCCAATGTTCCATCTCATCGAGTCTTGGACTCTTCTCTTGCAATGTAGATTCAACTTACAAGAATGTTCACGTAACGATAGGAAATACCCGTCCAGAGGGATGTTTAGCTAATGTTACTGTTCCGATTCTTCAAACTTCCTTGGAAGGATTACGCAATTCTTCCTTGCTTTTGGAAGAAGCCTTGAAAACAGGATTCGATGTACGATGGAAGGAGGATACACAAGCATGTGGAAAGTGCCTGGTTTCCGGTGGAGCCTGCGGTTTTGGCATGGATAATCAGACAATTTGCTACTGCCCATTTCCTTTTAAGAATTGGGAGAAAGCCAAAGAATGCCCTCGCATCGAGCCCCATGGTATGTACTTTCCATTTTTCAAGCATGTACAACTAAACAAGTTTTTCTATTATAATTATTATTATTATTTTCCATTGGATTAAAAATTGAATAAGTAACTAAAATCTGACATCAGTTATAAAACTAAAGTTAAGCATTTGATAGATGTAGACTTACATTGCAAAGTCAAAATTATTTGGTAACATGTCTATTCTGATGGTATATATAATGTAATATTGGATGAAATAATTGTGGTAACTGGTAGGCCTAAACATTTCTTAGTTTTAGTCAAGGCTGGCAAGCACTCTCTCGTTTCCCTAACTGCCCAATAGACCTTATATGTATACATGTAGAAGAGGTTTGCTTATCCGAAAAGGAAAAAAAAAACCATGGAAAAACTTTCGTTATAGAAAAAAGGGAAGTTGGTCCTGACTGAAATTAAGAAATCTTTTGTTGGTTCACGTAACAGTAACACACACACATCACAAATTTATATCAAAGAATCAGTCAGCTGATCAGCCTGTTTGAGTTGGTCTGTTTTTGTATCCTAGCTTTTACTAGGATAACTAACAAAGTTGACAGGGTTTATGATAATGCAGAATTGGAGTTAGGGAAACCCTTTCTTTTCTTTTCTTTTTTATTTTTTATTCTAGTTTGCCTTTCAGATTTACTTTTGGTGCTGTCATTTACTGGTTTTTTTTTTTCTCTGCAAACATGTCTTATTTCTTTGTTTCATTCAAGTAGAGAATATTCTTTTAAGCGTAATTTGTTCTTTTGACTTTTCTATCCTCAATTTCATGATTAAATAGGTTAAATATAAAACAATATTAGGGGTACTGATTAAAATTAAGATTATCAACATTTTTCCTGCTGAAGGTCAAAATTGATTCATTTTAGGACAATCCAAATGAAGAATGTATGAACCACATTAATTTTCCTTTTTTCTATGATACTAATAGTCAAAGGAGATTTTGTTTTTCCTGATCGGCGACTATAACTTTAGAATCAAGATTATTAGGTTCGCAACGGTCTGATTCATTGAATAATAGTCCCCTCTTTCCATCATTAGTTAGCATAATCTGAAAAGAGATAAACTCATCTGACAAAGAAAATATTCATGTGAAACATGATATTTTCTTTTCTTCTCTTGCGTAAATAGGAGACTCCTAAAAATTTCCTACATTCAACAAGAAATTCTGGGCATTTCTGCTGCTAAACTCTAACACCTGAGATCAGCAGAGCCTTTATTGTTCTGTTCAAAGATTTAAATTGAGGTCGCAAATGCGTTTTCGATCTCGTCGTGTATATTATGATTGCGGACCTAAGAAATGCTATTGAGATGTTGCAGTGAATATCGACAACGGAGAGAACCAAAATAGCAAAATAAAACCGTAATATCGCATTGCGACTTCTATTTAAATCCCTAATTCTTCTGTTAATACAAAAGGATGTGAGAAATGTAAGTTGCTGTGCATGTAGGTTGATAACTTGATATAGAAGTCAAGTTCCATTTCATTGGTTTGATCTCCATTTAATCTATTAAAATATGAGGTCAATCCAACATAAGAAAAATCTTACTGTTTTTTAAGATCTTTGGTTGTCGAATTATTGCATATTTAAAGCATTTCCTTACCGACTTCCATCTAATTCTCCTATTGAAGTTTTTCTTTTCTTCCCTATAGATGTATCCATAGACTTTGGCAACACACTAAGCCAATTTTCCAAGATTTTAGCAGAGGCAATCTAGAATTCTAGGTACTTGATGCAATTTCCTGTAGATTTCCAGACTAGAAAAGGATCATATATACACAATTCATGGTAGAATAAATGATTTCAACATTGACCATTAAATCCAAATACTTCTCCATCGTGGAATTTTAGAATGTTTCTTATTGGACACTTGAGTAAAAGTCTCATCAATGTGAGACAAGGAATGGAATTCACTTCGTCCTTTCATAAACCTATTCTACCTGCATTTTGTAACATCTACAAGATGCATCCAAATTCTTTTCCGATATCTTCCCTTCTGGCCCTCTTTTTCTTCTTTCTTGTTGCCTTCATCAGAGTTCCAACTACTTTATCGGCGGATGATCCACGGTACTTAGACTGCAGGACAACTTTAAGATGTGGAAGCATAGCAAATATCGGTTACCCTTTCTGGGGAATGAACCGTTCAAGTTACTGTGAACAACCAGGATTTGAGCTGAAGTGCGAAGATGAAGTAGCAAAAACACCTTACGAATTCTTGATGTAAACCCTGAACAACAAATTCTTAAGGTTGCGAGAGAGGATTACTGGAATGTTTATTGTCCCATGGAACTAATAAACACCACAATCAACTTCAATTACTTCGATTATGGCTCAAGCCTTAGGAACCTGACCCTATTCTATGGTTGCTACCTACCCGCAACCTCGGTGTTTATTTTTCATACTAACTGTACCATAGATGGTAGCTTTATGGATGTGTCATATTCTACTAGAAGTCTTCTGGTTGATCCTCGCCCAGGGGTATGCAAAGGCAGTGTCATAGTTCCAATTTATGAAACCGCAGCTCAGAATCTAGAGGTGAACCCACTAACTATGAACGATGCTCTGAAGGGAGGTTTTGAATTGCAATGGGAAGTAGATAATGATCAATGCAGAAGATGCAGAGATTCAGGTGGAGTTTGCGGATATAATCAGACTACAAATAATTTCATTTGCTTTTGCCGTGATCAACCTAGTGAAACCACATGTTCACCAATAGAAGGTACGTTATAGCTCTTCTGCTGTAATTTTGCTCAGCTGTTTGTTTTTGCAAAACTTCCTGGTACCGCGAATATCTCGAGTCTTAACCCTCTTGGTTTGGCTCATTCCGCTGTTCAATGTTCATAGCAGTTGCAGCAAATTGGCCTTTGCAGCTTGAGTTTGTAATCCTACATTCCTACTCTCTATGTACTTAAAGACTTCATTAACTCTCACTATTTTGATCGGTTGATTTCCCCCATATCTAATATCAGTTCAGCTTCAAATTCAATTCACCACTTGCTCTGTTTCCCATAACAACTGCATCAGCAGATAAAATGAAAGGTCTTGCCATTTTGTTGCTCATACATTTGACCCTTGCTGAATACAGAAAGTTATGTTGCTCTGACTCTTTATTTTTTTTGAAGTACCCGTGTTCGACACTCGTGTCCGGCACATATTCGGACATAGGTATGAGTATATGATCCTCCAAAATTCCTCTAAATACATGAAAAAACTTAGAAAAAATTGAACATACCCATGTCGACACATTCCCGTAGCCGACACTCACACCCAAATCCGAATAACATTGGCAGAAAGTACCATTTAGGGGAGTCCACAACCACCTTAAGTCTTGGTGAGAAATGCTTTCATCCAAAGCAGTAATGATTTATTCAATTATTAAAACCAGTTGATATTTTCCAGTTGCTGCTTTCTTTAATCTTTTAAGAAACTCGAACTGAGTTTATACCTTCTGAGTTCCGAGTCCTGAGAGAGCTAGAATATATACAGTTAGAGATTTCCCACAAGCAACTAAAAAATATATAGTACATCACTATTATATTAGACTAGGTTACTTACATTTGTAGTATATTATTACTAGGCTACCTAATTTTCCATTGACTGGCGCTTAATGGTTCCAATAGAACTTCCTTTTGAATAATTTCAACTTTCACTTAGTCAAAGACCACTAATTTTATTATGAAGATCAAAACCAATTCTTCTTCAGCTTCTCATTTTATATCCGATTACTTCCAATTCTCTGGAGCCAGCCTCTCCCTCTCTCCGAAAATGCACCCCTCTTTGTTGCCATCCAAGTTTTTGTTCTTCAACATCATAAGCTTGGTCCTGATTCATGCTCCAAAATCTGTGTTTGCTAATAATATTTCGAGCTGCAGTGCACGATTCAGTTGTGGAAACATTCAGAATATCGGTTATCGTTTCTGGGGATTGGATCGGCTAGAAAGTTGTGGCTATCCTGGCTTCAGGCTGAACTGCAATGAAAATATGGCAGAGATCACAATCCTTGATATAAATAGTACTTCACAAATCCTTCAAGTCGCTAGAATTGATTACACTGACAATATTTGTTTTTGTTTTAGGCTAGCATAGTTAGTCTATGTATATCTTTTTTTTAAAAGCTCATGATTTGGTTTAATTTGAATGTCTTAACTCCAAAAAAACAATTTTCGTGTTGGAATTATTTAAATGATTAAAATTGTAGAGTAACTAATTTATTGATTTTTGCTGTATATTGTATTTACAGGGTCCAATTCGAAGCTGAATCTAATCATAGGTATGAAACAATTTGTTGAACACACAAACACATGAAGATCAAAACTACTACAATATTGTTTGATGACTTAATTATTCAAATCTCCAAATCTTTTTTCTTTAGTCGTTCTTAATTTTTACTATAATTAAAAATTACACTAAAAATTCTAAAATAGCTTTTACTATAATTTATTTGGTTCTTATATATATATATATATATATATATATATATATATATATATATATACCGTTTCTATAACTTATTATTATATAACTTATAATTTTTGTCCTTTAAATTAACTATGATTCTTTTTGTGTTATAATTAACGAAAGTTTTATTATTTCTTTTAAGATTTTTTATTTAATTTTAGAGTTTATATTTGATACAATGTCAGTGTATAAATCTATACGTTGTCAGTGAAACGTAAGATACCACCACATTAATAAGAAAAAATAAAATTTTAAAAAAATACAAGATAACGTTATTTATTATTAAGTGACATCATGTGATTCATTGAAAATGTATAAATTTAAACACTGACAGTATATTAAATATAAATTCTTAATTTTATTCGTTGATTTTGTTTTCTTGGAATTCATATATAAAAGTTAATTAACCATATTAATCTTCATTGAACAGGATTGACAGTAGGTGTAACCATTGCTATTGTATCGGTTTCTGTTGTGCGGAACTAAAACGAGATTACTAAAACCGATAAAGACACACTGAAAAAACACCGATAATTTTACGTGGTTCGGCCAATATGCCTACGTCCACGGGAGGAGGAGCAAAGCTTTGTATTTATCGGAGATGGAGTATTACACGAGATACGTATTACAAGTGCTCTCTATAGCACACACTCAACCGGGAGGGGCTCTCTCTAGAGCTCTCACATCTCTACCGGGAGGGAGCTCTTGGAGCTCACCTTTGGAGCTCTCCAACTCTATCTCACTCACACTCTCTCAACTCACTCATTTTTCTCTCTCACTCTACATGGCCTTTTATAGGCACCATCCATGGTGTGAACACATAGCTAGTGGCAAACAAAGTAGCCACCATCCACCAACTATCATGGTGGGAACACATAGCTAGTGGCAAACAAAGTAGCCACCATCCACCAACTATCTTGGTCTACCATCCACCAACTATGGTTGGTGGTAGCCTCCATTATTGACCTTGGTTGGTGGCTTTGGTGGAAGCTTCCTTGGTTAACTTTGAGCCATATTCAACAATCTCCACCTTGGCGAGAATCCACAGAGAGAATTCACAGATCAGAGCTTCCTCCTTTCTCCTTTAGGTGTCATGTACACCATTACACACATCAGGGCACCTACTGCATTGGCATGATCCATCAATGCACTGAGCCTGAGTCAATTTTTCTGTCTACTTCCCAAGAATTTTCTTAGCTTCTCCAAGATCATCTCGAACTCTGAGCTCAGTTGAGCCTTCAGCCTGTCGATCTCCACCTTGCCTTTTTCAGCAGATAGACAAATGATCCATCTTGAAGTTTCCGGAAATAAACACAGTGATCAAATTGACTGTGTGTGTACTTTTCATCCTGTCATGAAACAGTCCAACCGTTTATACAGCTGTCACGGGATTGTTTCAGACCATACAGTGACCGGTTCAACTTGCTTTTGTAATCTTTGCGACCGGGGACTCCAAAACCATCTGGTTGAGTCATATAAATTTCCTCCTCTAAGAAACCATGGAGGAATGCAGTTTTTACATCAAGTTGAACTATCTCTAAGTTATACAGTGCTACTAAAGCCAATAAGATCCGAATAGATGCATGCTTAACAACAGGTGAAAATACCTCATTGTAGTCTATTCCTTCTTTTTGAGCCTAACCTTTGGCTACCAATCTGACTTTGTATCTGATGCTGTCTTTGCCGGTAGCACCCTCCTTATTGGCAAAGACCCATTTGCACCCAATTGATCTTTTGAGTGTTGGAAGTGGAACCAACTTCCAAGTCTGATTTTGATGAAGTGATGTCATCTCTTCATCCATCGCCTCCTTCCACTGGGCATGCTCAGGGCTGTTTACAGCTTCTTTGTAATTGATCGGAACATTATCATCAATTACTGGAGGGGCGTATGCCACCATATCTGTGTACCGAGCAGGTTTCCGAATATGTCTATTCGGTCTACTGGTGGCAACTGATTCAAATTGCTGAAAGGTTTCTGGTGATGACTCCTCCACTTCAGTTAAGGTGTCATCAGATTCTGGTTCAGATTCATCGGAATTTTGACCAGCATCTTCTGATTCAAACTCCACCTGCTTTAGAGAATCTTGGTTCACATTCTCTGGAGTTGACAGTTTCAGCATTACAGATTCGTCAAAGGCAACATCTCGGCTTACGATGACTTTCTTTGACTCAGGGTTCCACAGTCGGACTGCCTTTACTCCTTCACTAAAGCCCAAGAAGACAGCTTTCATGGCTCTAGGATCCAGTTAAGCATCCGAAAAACAGCCGATCCGGTTTTAAGACTCTACCTCTAAGGATTTTCCAATCCATGCATCCAATGCTGTAGAGGGTAGTCAGTTGATACTCTAAGAGGCCAAGCCTCTACTCAAAATGCCTCTCTCAAGCCTCACTGAGATAACTCGAACTCTATCAACCAAAGTTCTAATCATCCGTTCTGCACCTCCATTCTATCGTGGAGTGCCCGGAGCTTCAAAGTGTCTGATCTTCACTTTGAGGAATGGATAATCGCCAATATCAGATCTCAGTATTTTGAGCTTTTGATCACAATCGACCTCTCTGTCAGGACAGCCTTTCCTCTAGTGTCCAACACTAGGTACACTCGTCCCTTGCAGATTGTCGATGATACTTTTCCTAGACAGGATCTTCATCCATCTATCGGTCCTTCGCGGATTAACAGGATTCTTCTCCTAGATAGGATATCCACCGCCTACTAGACTGGACTGGACATGATCTTCACCGTCTACTGGTCCTTCGTGGATTAACAGGATTCTTCTCCTAGATAGGATATCCACCGCCTACTGGACTGGACTGGACAGGATCTTCACCGTCCACTGGTCCTTCGCGGATTAACAGGATTCTTCTCCTAGATAGGATATCCACCGCCTACTGGACTGGACTGGACAGGATCTTCACCGTCCACTGGTCCTTCGCGGATTAACAGGATTCTTCTCCTAGATAGGATATCCACCGCCTACTGGACTGGACAGGATCTTCACCGTCCACTGGTCCTTCGCGGATTAACAGGATTCTTCTCCTAGATAGGATATCCACTGCCTACTGGACTGGACTGGACAGGATCTTCACCGTCCACTGGTCCTTCGCGGATTAACAGGATTCTTCTCCTAGATAGGATATCCACCGCCTACTGGACTGGACAGGATCTTCACCGTCCACTGGTCCTTCGCGGATTAACAGGATTCTTCTCCTAAATAGGATATCCACCGCCTACTGGACGGGATCTCCACCGTCTACTGGACTGGACGGGGTCTTCACCTCCTACTAGACGGGATCTTCACTGTCTACTGAACTGGACTGGACAAGATCTTCACCTCCTACTGGACGGGATCTTCACTGTCTACTGAACTGGACTGGACAGGATCTTCACCTCCTACTAGACGGGATCTTCACTGTCTACTGAACTGGACTGGACAGGATCTTCACCTCCTACTAGACGGGATCTTCACTGTCTACTGAACTGGACTGGACAGGATCTTCACCTCCTACTGCACGGGATCTTCACTGTCTACTGAACTGGACTGGACAGGATCTTCACCTTCTACTGGACGGGATCTCCACCGTCTACCGGACTAGACGGGGTCTTCACCTCCTACTGGAAGGGATCTTCACTGTCTACTGGTCCTTCGCGGACTCACAGGTCCAGTACTTCGCACTGCCACATGCCAAAGTTACGTGGTGCCATCAAATTTCTCCACCTCGAACTTTGCAGTGGTCATCGAGTTCTTTCTGATGTAAGAACTTGATGGTGCGCTGCTGGTTGTTTCAGTTGTCTCTAATGATTCTGCCATGGTAATAAAACAAAATTACCAACTCAGAGTTTTTCCGTTACCTGTATGGAAAAACGGATGCCGCGGTTGAGTCCGAAATAGTCGAAATAGCCAGGAACGGGTCCAACTGTGTAAATTTTGGACACACGGTGAATATTCTGCGAATATTCTGCTGCAGGTGGCTCGAAATGGACTCGGTTTAGCTCAACCGGCTCGGAAAAGTCTCGGAATAATGTTCTGAAACGGCTCAAAAAATGGCCCGAAAAAGTTGGTCGGAGCTACGGCGGCGCGTGCGGTGGCGCGTGCGGCGGCGCGTGGGCGCGTGCAGGCTGGTGGTGACCGGCGCGTGGGCTTCACGCGCCTTCATCCTCTGGAGCGTGTGCGGCGCGTGGGCGAGTGAGGCCCACTCGCGATTCTTCTGGCGGCGCGTGTGGGCGCGTGCGGCCTTCTCTGGTGCTCCGGTTGATTCTGCTGCACTCCTCTCAACGACCTCTTCAACCTGGTATTTTCAAAACACAAATTGGAGCACTTTTGAAAAAACGGACAGAATCGAACAAACTCGGTTTTACGTAAAATTTGGCTCTGATACCAATTTGTTGTGCGGAACTAAAACGAGATTACTAAAACCGATAAAGACACACTGAAAAAACACCGATAATTTTACGTGGTTCGGCCAATATGCCTACGTCCACGGGAGGAGGAGCAAAGCTTTGTATTTATCGGAGATGGAGTATTACACGAGATACGTATTACAAGTGCTCTCTATAGCACACACTCAACCGGGAGGGGCTCTCTCTAGAGCTCTCACATCTCTACCGGGAGGGAGCTCTTGGAGCTCACCTTTGGAGCTCTCCAACTCTATCTCACTCACACTCTCTCAACTCACTCATTTTTCTCTCTCACTCTACATGGCCTTTTATAGGCACCATCCATGGTGTGAACACATAGCTAGTGGCAAACAAAGTAGCCACCATCCACCAACTATCATGGTGGGAACACATAGCTAGTGGCAAACAAAGTAGCCACCATCCACCAACTATCTTGGTCTACCATCCACCAACTATGGTTGGTGGTAGCCTCCATTATTGACCTTGGTTGGTGGCTTTGGTGGAAGCTTCCTTGGTTAACTTTGAGCCATATTCAACAGTTTCTACTATATGCTTCATTGTCCCGAGGTTCAAAGGAAAATCACTATCAAATCATCTCTACCAAGGAAATATGAAAGACGACAATGCTAGGATCGAGGCATTCATCACAAAGTTTGGTTCTCTTGCTCCAAGGCGATATTTTTACGTAGACATAAAGAAAATGACAAATAAGTTTAAAGATAAATTAGGTCAAGGAGGATATGGCAGTGTATACAAAGGAAAATTGCCCGATGGTCGTCTTGTGGCGGTCAAAGTCCTAAGTGAATCCAAGGGAAATGGAGAGGATTTTATGAACGAAGTAGCTAGCATTAGTAGAACTTCTCATGTCAATATTGTGACTCTACTAGGATTTTGTTTTGAGAGATCAAAGAGAGCTCTGGTCTATGAATTCATGCCCCAAGGATCATTGGATAGGTTCATTTATAATCAAGGATCACACCATCAAAGTCGTCAATTGGAGTGGAAAACTCTGTACAACATTGCACTCGGCATTGCTAGAGGACTAGAATACTTACATCAAGGTTGCAACACCAGGATCTTGCACTTTGACATAAAACCTCACAATATCCTTTTAGATGACAACTTTTGTCCCAAGATCTCTGATTTTGGTTTGTCTAAATTATGTGAAAGAAAAGAGAGTATGATTTCCATGGCTTGTGCTAGAGGAACAATTGGATATATTGCTCCAGAAGTGGTTTTTCGAAACTTTGGAGGAGTTTCTCATAAATCTGATGTCTACAGCTATGGAATGATGGTCCTTGAAATGGTTGGAGGAAGAAAAAATATTGATGTTGAAGCGTCTCAAACCAGTGAAATATATTTTCCCTCATGGATTTATAAGCATCTTGATCAGTCTATGAACTTGAATCTTAATGGAGTAACAACGGAAGAGGAAGAAGAAATAACAAGGAAGCTGATTGTAGTGAGCCTTTGGTGCATTCAATCTGTCCCATTTGATCGACCATCAATGACCAAGGTGGCAGAAATGTTGCAAGGGAGCCTTCAATCATTGGAAATTCCACCAAGACCTTTTGTATCTTCTCCTTTACGATCCCCTAAAACTTTCTCCCGAACATCAACATTGGTTTAGGCTTTTGTTTTTTGAAAGGAGGTCGTCAATTGGAGATGGGGAAAAGTGTTTTAGATGTTGGGATTCGAACTCTAAACTTATTAGATGTCACTTTTTAAAGGTGATTATATGAATCAATTGGATTAAACCATGAGTTCTCATTGGATTAGACTTTAATTAGTTTGATATTGCAAGTTCAATCTAAAATTGTAATGAAAAAATCATAGATTAAAAATTATGATTTTAAATCTAAATCTTTGACATTGTTATGGTAAAAGAGTTGTAACCAAAAAAAAAATCTGAAAGCACAAGTTAACAAGATAAAATTAGACTAGTTCATAACTAAATAGTTAAAATTTAAACAATAATATATTTATAATTTTGTTTTATATAAAATTACATTGAGCTAATTCATTGCCTCACACTTCGTCGCAAAAGTTTTACTTTTTTTTTTAATTTCCCAAAGAATAAATTATATGGTAAAATAGTAGTAAGTTTGCATAAATAATATAGCATAGAACAATATACCAATGAAACGAATCTTCCTGAGTCAGAAATCAATGTATACATAGCAAGTAAACAAAGGAGCAAAGAATCTTGGAAAACTACACCCTGATTAGTCTATCTACAAATAGATATTAACCATGGCCATTTGGTTGTTGGATATTGTGCTTTTACCAGTCAAAAAACTAGTGCAAGTAAGTCAATAGTATATTTGTTCAAGGACCGAACTTTTCGTCCAAGTCCGAAGAAGGCAAGTCTGATATTTGGAAAGAGGGTTTGGACTTTGGACAAAAATATTAAGTCCGAAATATGGATTTGGGTACAAAAAAAAATGAGATCCATTTAGAAAATGGATTGGGCATTGGCTTCAACAATCAAAATCCGAACTCGGTCTGGTCTAGTTTTTATTTATATAAAATAGTATTTTTTTATATTTATATCATATAAAAATAAATATATAAAATATTATAATGTAAATATTTAAAAATATGTTAAGTTATATATGTTTTAGAACTTAATAAATGAAAAAAAATTAGTAAAAATTAAATAAAAAATAACATATTTGTCTAAAATTAAAAATAATAATAATAATAATATGGACGAATCTAAATGGGATTTGACTATCCATTTACAAATATGGATGGGTTTGGACAAAATTTGAGGCTCATATTCGGGTCTGGCCAGGTTTGGACAAATATATATGACGTTGATACCATACTAAAATCTCACGCAAACCCGACCCAATCTGACCCATGAACACCTATAGTCAATAGGTTAACTTTGAACTAATTAAAAATATACAAAGCAAGAATGTGCAACTAAAACTAACACTAAAGCATAAAGATAGGTTAAAGTTTTCCTTCATATCATCAAAAATTATTCTAGATGAAATTCGTAGACCCCTCTTTGAATGTGCTCCTGTAAGTAGGATTGCAGTTCTTTCTCTAGCCGAAAAGTTGGAGGTACGTACGTGCTTCTGTAACTTCATTTTGTTGCTCCACTATTTAATGCCACTAAATGTTGAAATTATACTCCTGAACTAAAAGCATCCCATATAAGAGTTGTTCAAAGCTTCTGAAATAGTCCACTGTCAAATTCAGCTCAGCTTGTGGATCTGATGATGCATCATGATTAATCATGATTACTCAGTGGCTTCCATCAATGGAACTTATGTGATAGAGACCCAGATTGAGTAGCCAAGATACAGTCCTCTCAACCATAGCATTTCAACATGAACTATACATATCAAAACATGCACACCTACACCTACTGGTCCATAACAGTTACAATTGCACCAGATGATAACTCCTTAGTGACTTCAACCCAGTAAGAAAAACCGATTGGTTGCACCAGATTATCAAATCATCTGTGCCAGGGAAAGATGAACGACGACAATGCCAGGATTAAGGCATTCATCACAAAGTTTGGTTCTCTTGCTCCAAGGCGATATTTTTATGTAGACATCAAGAAAATGACAAATAAGTTTAAAGATAAATTAGGTCAAGGAGGATATGGCAGTGTATACAAAGGAAAATTGTCCGATGGTCGTCTTGTGGCGGTCAAAGTCCTAAGTGAATCCAAGGGAAATGGAGAGGATTTTATGAACGAAGTAGCTAGCATTAGTAGAACTTCTCATGTCAATATTGTGACTCTACTAGGATTTTGTTTTGAGAGATCAAAGACAGCTCTGGCCTATGAATTCATGCCCCAAGGATCATTGGATATGTTCATTTATAATCAAGGATTACACCATCAAAGTCGTCAATTGGAGTGGAAAACTCTGTACGACATTGCACTCGGCATTGCTAGAGGACTAGAATACTTACATCAAGGTTGCAACACCAGGATCTTGCACTTTGACATAAAACCTCACAATATCCTTTTAGATGACAACTTTTGTCCCAAGATCTCTGATTTTGGTTTGTCTAAATTATGTGAAAGAAAAGAGAGTATTATTTCCATGGCTTGTGCTAGAGGAACAATTGGATATATTGCTCCAGAAGTGGTTTTTCGAAACTTTGGAGGAGTTTCTCATAAATCTGATGTCTACAGCTATGGAATGATGGTCCTTGAAATGGTTGGAGGAAGAAAAAATATTGATGTTGAAACGTCTCAAACCAGTGAAATATATTTTCCCTCATGGATTTATAAGCATCTTGATCAGTCTATGAACTTGAATCTTAATGGAGTAACAACGGAAGAGGAAGAAGAAATAACAAGGAAGCTGATTGTAGTGAGCCTTTGGTGCATTCAATCTGTCCCATTTGATCGACCATCAATGACCAAGGTGGCAGAAATGTTGCAAGGGAGCCTTCAATCATTGGAAATTCCACCAAGACCTTTTATATCTTCTCCTGTACGATCTCCTAAAACTTTCTCCCGAACATCTACATTGGTTTAGGCTTTTGTTTTTTTAAAGGAGGTCGTAAATTGGAGATGGGGAAAAGTGTTTTAGATGTTGGGATTCGAACTCTAAACTTATTAGATGTCACCTCTTAAAGGTGATTATATGAATCAATTGGGTTAAACCATGAGTTCTCATTGGATTAGACTTTAATTAGTTTGATATTGCAAGTTCAATCTAAAATTGTAATGAAAAAATCATAGATTAAAAATTATGATTTTAAATCTAAATCTTTGACATTGTTATGGTAAAAGAGTTGTAACCAAAAAAAAAATAATCTGAAAGCACAAATTAACAAGATAAAGTTAGACTAGTTCATAACTAAATAGTTAAAATTTAAACAATAATATATTTATAAATTTGTTTTATATAAAATTACATTGAGCTAATTCATTGCCTCACACTTCGTCGCAAAAAAATATTACCCAGAAAAAGCATTCAGATACCCTTACCAAGTTATATGCTCAACTTCCATTTAAAAGCTTTTGATATTTTTTCTAAGGCAATCAGGTACTCTTTCTATGGGTATTCGAATGGCCCATTTATTAAATTAAAAAAAAAAAAAAGAAATACATTTTTAGGTATTCAAATGCCAAACATTCGATCATTTTTGTTTCATGCATTTTCTTTAATATTATGCCATTTATTCGTTTAGTTACTTATTTACCCCTTTAATTGTTCTTTTATTTATTTTTTCATTTATTTTTATTTTTTGTATTTATTTTTTGTAATTTATTTATCGCAATTAATTTTCTTGTAATTTATTTAGTCAATGCATTCCACTTTATTTTATTCACTTATTTACTTTAAGCACTTATTTTGTTTTTTTAATTTACTCAGTGCGCTTTATTTTATGTGCTATTATTAATTAATTAATTTACCTTTTGAGTACTAATTTGATATTATGAAATGTTGGCAATATTAAAAAAAAATCTAAAAATAAAAATTAATAATAACGAAAAAAATAAATATTGAGACATAGTGGGATGGCTCCGAGATCTCCCTCAGGTTGTTAGGAGCACTCCCGCAGTCTTTTCACAAGGAAGTATCATTCTTAATTTATGGAGAATGTGAAAATTCTAGAATGAAAAATAATTTCCTAAATTCAATCAGGTTGTTGAAAAATTTAAGAAATTCTCCGATATAAGAAATTTTCATAATACTCCATCGTAATAATATAATTGTTAATTTTAAAATGAATGAAAATGATATTTATTTCTAATGCTTTATTATTTATGCTTATTTTACTTGCCATTAAATTTTTTTTTTGTTATTTATTTATTTATTTTCTACCATATTCATTGCATCCTTTTAATAATGTGTCGACACCCGTTTTTGCCCGGGTGTAAAATTGTATTTTTTTTATAATTTAATATGAATTTTAGTGATTATTTTCAGAAAATTGGAAAAAATCAAAAATGGAAAAATCAAAAAATGGAAAGAAAAAAAGAAGAAGAAATAATTGAAAGTTTGTTTAAACCCAAACTCTCTAGGATTAGGATTGAATTTTCAGAATTTTTGAGATAATATTAAAGGAGTTATATTTGGGTTAAACTTAGACTTTGATTAGGATGAGAACTCCAACCTATATCATACTAGGACTTTAGGTGATTTTCTCTTATATAAATAGACTCAATCTTAAGCATTCAACACACAATTGAGAAAACACAATTCACAAGAATAAATCAAAAAATTTGGAAGAAACAACAAGAGAGTAATTTTTTTTTTTGAGTTTCGAGTTACTTAAGATTTAGTATTGTGTTTTTTGTTTTATGAGAAAATAATCTTAGAGGGAAAAAGAAAAGAAGAAAAACGATAACAATGAACGACAATTCAAAGTTGTTCGAGAGCTAAGGCCAGAGGAGACGCTTATTGCTCGGGATAATGTTGAGACCATTAGTGAACTTGAGAATATGTTAAGGTCCATGCAATGGGAAGTGCGCATGATGGCTAGCTGTTTATCCAAAAATTCCACGTAACGGCCTAAAGAGGAAGAGATAATCACATTTGCCGTTGCTTAGGTATGTTTTTCCGTCCATCACTCTCCATTAGTTTTCAAGATTTTTGCTACTTTTTATATGATTGGATATTCTTTTTGTTTCAAGTGCTAAGGCAATTCATGATGATTTATTCATTAGGTTAGCCTTGTAGGTTTATATCAGTGGGCCTTTAGTTTTGTTTTAGATACGGTTTTAAATTTTTTATTTATTTTGTTTATTTATTTTAGATTTTTTTTTTTATTTAGTTACTTGTTATTTATTTTATTTAGGACTTGGTTTTCTTTAATTTTGTGTAATTTGTTATAGATTGTTTATTTGTCTATTACTTGTTTGTTTTTTATTCCTTTATTTATTTCATGATTAGGGTAATTGAAATTGAATTAGGTAGATATTTATTAATTGATTCTTAATGACTGATTTTTATTTAAGATAAAATATCTCAGGCAAAATAAAATTAGGATTAATTAAGACCATTTAGATAAGACCAATTCATGGTAATATGTGATTAATATAGTATTATCTTTAGGATAGGCATTGCGGGTGCTAATTCTTTCCCACACGTAATCGAACTCCCAAACTTAGTTTTGATAAGTAGACCAGAATCTATTCTTTTTAGAGTGTCTTAGTTAAGCTTAGGATTACTTTAAAAAAAATAGATTCATATATAGGTGATAAATCATACCTAGCAAAAAAGATTAGTGGCTACTCAATATTTTGTGTCTAGCTATTAGGTCTTATGATTTAACACGTTATGACATAATGCATTTATGAAGAAAAAAAAAATCTAAATGGAGCCACTTGGCTTTGCATAAAAATAAGATAATATTTTCGAATGAAAATGATTCTTGAGTCTCCAACAGCTGCAAGAGAATTGATGCACCCAAAAGAGTGTATCTTATTTAACCTTGCACTAAAAAGATCAATTGTAAATATAATGATTAGCAAGGGTCGAGTCCTCAGGGATTAGGTTTTAATCTATGAGTTATTAGTTTATAACTTACGTTCAAAGAAAATAATAAAAGAAAAAGGGTTTTTGAAGCCAGATTTAAACTAAAGTAAATAATAAGAATAAGATGCAAGGCGGTATAACCAGCCAATAAAAATATATATACTAAATTAGGCGGTATAACCAACCAATAAAAATAAAACAAAGTTAATATACAAATTAGGCGGTATAACCAGCCAATAAAAATAAATATACTTTTAAAAATAAGCAAACTAGAAAAGTAAGAAAACAAGTAAGTAAGAAGAATCAAATATGAAAAATATGGTTAAGGTTTCATTCTCCACCACTAGACATCATTAAGAATCAATTTTAGATCTATCAATATCAACCAACTATCAAAGTTAACAACCGTAGATAACAACAAGCTCTGTTACCCCAATCTTTCCTTAGTTTGTCGTTAAATAGAACAAGCTCTCTATTTAATCTCTAACCATTAAACAACCTAGAATAAGCTCTCTAAATTCAATTTAATGGCAGCTTTATGATGAGAAAGATAGGTTGATCTAAGCAACAAACACATAAGCTCGGATTGTTCAACTTAGGTTATGTTCCACTTTGCAATTATTGAAAACTTGACCATAATCATTAATCACAAATTGCCACTTATGAATAGGAAATCAAGACAATTACACGGATCAAGACTCCTAAACTAGCAATAGATAATTATCAAGATCTATCTAGTTGTACACCTAAATAAATCAAGACAACATCATGAACAATTCTTGTAGAAGAACATAAGCAACTTTGATAGAAAATTAATGATAGATAGAATCTGAAAATCAATCACAAAACATGTCTAGGGCTTTGAAATCACCCTTAACCAAATAGAAGTTTAGCCTAGCATAGGCATTGTAAACATAAACATAAAATTAAAGAGAATCTAAGAGGGAAATAAAAGAAAGAAATAAGAAGAAGAAAATAAAGAAAAAGAAAACTAGAGAAAAGAAAGAAGAAGAAAACTTAGAGAATTTTATTACAATGGCTAATATCCTACCAATGTACAATGTGATCTCTTACAATCATCCAAGGCCCTCTATTTATACACATTTTGGAGAGCTAAATGACAAGAGACAAGCTTTATAAATTTCAAAGGTAGGTATAATAGGTGGGTGTATTTTTCTAACAATTTTCGTCATATTGTATGACAATTCTGATCAGCCAGCTTGATGGTCGATTTTGTCAATATTGGAGGCTTGATCTGATCAAATGGTCTTCTAGAAAAATGTTCCCCTATCAGTCGGTGATCCATAGCCGTTGGAATCAGCTCATTTGCTGATGTGGATCAGAAGATATGGTCAAATTACCAAAACTTGTCAGCACAGACGTCATTGCACATCAGCCAACTTGATGGTTGATTTCGCTAGGGAAAACGACTCCGTTTCAAGAAGTGTAAAACATGAAAAATATAGATATGCCTCTTAACTTTGCACGGTTAAAATTTCAGCCTTATTGCTTCAGTAAAACTTCAGATATAGCTGATATGGCAAAAGGTGTCGGAACTGGAACTGAACTGGATTTGCCCTTAATTGTTGATTTAACCTAGTAATCTGAAATCACTCAAAGAAACTCGTGAAAAACACCAAATTACATAAAAATATAAAAAATCATAAACACAATTAGACTAAGCAATAATATCTCGTATTTGACACAAAACAATAATAAAACATAACTAAAAACTATATAATTATACGAGTTATCACACCCCCACACTTAGATTGTTGCTAGTCCCTAGCAACGACTCAATAAAAATAAAATAAGAAAATCTAATCTAATCCATTTTCGTAGGAAATCACGGTGGCACTTAGCATGTGACACAAGCCTTTAAACCCCTAGGTGTCCCTAGTGGACGAGTTTAGTCTCGTGAGGGTTTGCTAGAACGATACCCACAAACATTGAAGACATAAGAAAAACTAAAAATAATAATTATAACTAATCCTTCCAATATAAATTAGAGATAATCATTGGACAAGTCTTAAAAACTAATCAATAGCTTAACGAAATTCACAAAAAATCTTGCTTGAATGTAAATAGTTTGAGTTAAGCCAATATTAACATAACATATATTCAATCAAAATAGTGCATATTCAAACTTAATCTCAACTTCTCACATGGGATACTCTCTTGATTTTCACTCTTTAAAGTAGTGGTGAAGTGTTACACTCAATCAATCTCATGAAAACCGTTCTACCATATTCTTGCTTGTCCACCTATTCTCCACTATTTAGATCATACAACTTCATAAATCAAGAGGTCTTTAATCAAGGTTGTAATAGGGCCAAGGGGTTTGTAATGTGGTTGAAGAACAAAAGGATAAAGATATCACAAAGGTTTCAAAGAGTTCATAAAGTTTAGAGACATAATAAGATCATACAAAGAAACTTCTCAAAACTCTTTACAAGTACATAGTCACCTAGGCCGAATATTCATGTTGATCCTTTTCTTCATTCTAAACAAATTTGTAATATCTTTTTCTTTTTCCACAAATTCAAGAGATGATTCATATTTTTTTACATAGGAATGTATTTGCCAGTATTCCATTTCTTTTTCTCTTGATTTTTCTTTTCTTTTCCCCCCACACTTATTTCTTGTTTCTAACCCAAATTTTTAACTAAAAATATCCCTTGTTTTTTTTGCAATATGTCTCAAAATATATAATCCATCTTTAGAACAGGGTTATATTTAGGCTAGGTGTAAGTTGTGGTTACCAAATAAATAGCTTATTCAATGTAGGCTCAAATTGGCTCATTAGGGGTGTGTTCTCTTGGAACATCAATAAGGGATGGCTGTTTGGCCCTGGCTAAAAATCCTAATGCCTCTATCATATTCATGTTGTCACATGCATCAATATAGTCTCAAACGGTTTAAAGCAAGTTCTAGAGAATCATGTAATCATAAGAGCACTCAAGAAAGAAATTAGATTGATTTGTATAATGCATCAATCATTATAGGCTCAAAAACTCACAAGGATGATTATACAAGTCAGATTAAATCTAAACATGCTTCTTTCTCAATCAACATATCATATTAACATTGGCTCATAAAAAGATTGATATCAAGTTCAATTCTCATGAAAATCTTCTCACTAGTAAATCTGTTTTAGACTTATGCAATTCATATCTCATCATAGTATTGAAAAGGAACTAAAACACACTAAAAATAATAATAAAGACTCATAAAAAAAAAATAGTAGACAAAAATAAGAGAAATCCTAAATCATTCCCCCCACACTTAATTCTTACATTGTCCTCAATGTAAATCTATTAACCCAAATGAAAGAATCATGTGTAAGAGAAAATAACTAATAACATAAGAATAGGAACAACTAAGACTCAAAACAAAACAAACTCATGCAACCTAAATAATCCTAAAATACTAAACAAAAATTAACAAGTAAACATAAAAAGATTAAAATCAAACTGACAAGGTATGTCTCAAGTCTCCCTTACTCAGACCTTGTTCAGAATGAATACTTCTAAATGGCTTAAAACACAACAATTATTATTATTATTATTATTTATTTTTTTGAAAAGATTAAATCAAACTGACAAGGTATGTCTCAAGTCTCCCTTACTCAGACCTTGTTCAGAATGAATGCTTCTAAATGGCTTAAAACACAACAATTATTATTATTATTATTTTTTTTTTTTTACCAATTAGCAAAGTATGTCCCTTACCCCCTACTAAAATATGACATTGTCCCCAATGTCAAATTTTAAAGGTAGAATTTAGGAGATATTACCTGCAGAGGTTGCTAACCACTTATTATAACTGAGACACAACAAACAAAATGTTAGATAATGTCACAAAGACAAAGTGCAATCCACTCCTTGCTCGTCCATATCTCTTTTTCTTTTTCCGAGCGTTTGCAAAACAACCGTAGCAGATAAATACTCATAAGCTTGGAGCTTTTTGAGTAAATCTTCAATGGTTGTAGCAGAAATTATGGTTCTCCTTGCCTCTGAAAACATGAATCCATTATCCACAGCATTATCTAAATATGAAAGCAAATTACTAAAATAACCATTAATATTAAGCAAACCAATGAGTTTCTTTTTTTGTGACCAAAGATGACCAAGAAGCCACGCAAGCTATTTCTTCCAATGTACCCAGACCTCCTGGTAAAGCAATGAATGCATCGGCAGAATGGTACATGATTGTCATCCGTTCAGGGATACTCCAGACTTGTATTTCCTTACCCAAGGTGGGTCCACAAAAATCTGTGAATAGTTTTGGCACGATTCCTAGAACTGGACTTCCTCCGGCGTGTGCTGCTGTAGCGACTGCTCCCATTAAACCCGAACTACCGCCTCCATAAATCAACTGGATCTTTTGTTGGGCAAGTATTACTCCAACTCTTATGGCTTCATCAGCGAATATTTTATTTTTCCCTGGATAAGCACCTCCAAAGACACAAATTCTTTCAATGCGCCTGGACGAAGTGCTTTCCATTTTTTTTTTTTGAGTGCCTGAAAGAGAATGAGTGATGGTGTAATATATAGAGGACTGAGTAGTGAATCAGACAAGAGTAATAAAGTCGCCGAAAGTGTATTTGACCTGTCAGAAGAAAATGTTAACCTAACAAAAGATTTTTGCGTGATTTCAGGAAGAAAATCAAAAAGAGAAGAAAAATCAACCGTAAAAGACCAATAAAAAAAATGAGAATAATTACACAAATCGAACAACACGTAAATTAAACCGAAATGAAGTTATTGCAAATCAAACCAAAAGCTGAGAAGTCATTTATTGTAGTTGTGATTGTGGCTCACATCTTCCTCTGGTTTTACGTCCAGAAACGGCTTAAACGCCTTCTATGAGTCGAGGATATGCTTCCCATCCAGTTTTCTTACAAGCTGGCAAACAGGGTCTTTTAACATCAGATTCCCAAGATGTTGCCATTCCCTTTGGAATTGCGGCCATAAATCAAGAATTTCTCTTTGTACGTCTCCACTAGGATGCGTCTCAAGAGAAAGTTGGATATTACCCAAATTCTCCTTACTCAGTCCATCCTTAATGAATTCAATTTTATCATCTCGATTAGAGGACGGAATCCCAATAGAACGACATTTACCGTTACACGTCCATCGTGCATATTTGTGGCAATTTGAACTCATGCGCTTTGCTCGTCGCTTCTTTGCAAAAGTGCTTCTACCTGTACCTGGTAAATGCAAAATAGGAAGATATTCATCTTCACGTACCTTGGCTTCAATTATCCAACGTATGTCTCCAGGAATCCCTTTGTGCATAAGCATTCTTAATCTTTCAAATCGAACTTGGTAAAGCTTCAGTAAAATATTTCGAGGAAAAGGAGGAAATCGTTTCTGCAATCGTGTGAGAATATCATCCATCCTGAAAAAAAAATGAAAGAGAAATTGAAAGAGAATTTTATATACAATATCAGTTTTGTGGGTAGTTGATGGAACCGACTTAAATAATCACGGAGTACCGTTATCCGCCAATTAACCGAGGTTAAAAAAATTATATTTACATCTAGTTATTTTCAAAACAAGGATCAGAAAGAAAAACAACATAAAAAGACTCAAAAACAAAACACTCTAAATAAAATCCTAAATTCTTCCCCCCACACATAATTCTTACATTGTCATTAATGTAATGCTATTAATCCCAAATGAAAGAATCATGTGTAAGTGAAAAGAACTAATAAACAAAATAAACTTATGCAGCCTAAATGAACTTAGAAACACTAAACACAATTAGCAAAGAAACATAAGAAAAAGATAAAGAAAAAGAGAGCAAATCTGAGGATGGCAGTTTGGCAATGCTTTCACTAATTAGGCTGTCTCCCCCAATTAGCATTTGATTTAAGTTGTCCAACCTAACCAACACCCCTTCTTGGCTTTTTAGGCTTGTTAGGCTCACACATGAAACTTCCCAAATTTATGCGTTTGAGAGGAAGCTTTCTTTGCACAATAGTGGATGCATTCTCCATTACAAGTATTATTCCATCATCCTTTGTGGTGCATATCTCATCGAGGAATGGAGCATCTTTTGGTACTTGTTGAATGGCATCCACAAACAAACTGTTTAAGGTTTCCAACATGTCTTGTTCATGTTCCTCCTCTTTGAACTTTGCGAATCTACTAGGAAAAGGTGGAGAAGAAACATTAGTAAAAATTGGAATCTTAAACGTTACCTCAAGTGCCGAAATACTCTTATTTGGATCTGTGGCTTCATTATCCTCAAGAATAGAATCCATCTCTAATTTTGTTTCATCCTCATCTTGTTCCTCATTCTTCAAGGTCACAATAGTAGCATTCTCCTTTGGGTTAACCATCGTTTGGGCTGGGAGTTCTTCAGATCTTTGTGCTACCCATCCCACCATACTACTAGCCAATTGGCTCATTTGCTTTTCCAAACTCTGGATGCTTGCCCTTGTTTCCTGTTGAAATTGCAAAGTATCAGTAACAAGAGAATAGACAAGATCTTCTAAAGAAGTACCTGAGTTTTGAGTCATATGTGGTGGTTGAAGAAGATCTGGTTCTTGAGACCAGGATTGATTGAAGCTAGATGGATGAGTGTAATTGGCATAAGGATCTACTTCTTGGTAATTTTTCGAGTAGCCATAATTAGTATGATCCCACCATCCCTCATGGTAAGTGTTTGAGTAATGATCATACTGTTGGTCTTGGAACACTTGATGGCCTTGACATCCTCCCATGGCCAATTGTTGAACTGGGGAGGTGAGATTGGCTTGTTGATTCTCCATGTTCATGTATGCCACCAACTCTTCAAGTGTTAGATTGCTCAATTCCATCGTTTTCTTTTTCTTTTTTTACAAAATTTGATAAGAAAAACTTGTATGTACAAGAAAATAAAACTAATTAGAACTGAAAATAAGAATAAACCAAGTAACAAATAAACTAAAGAAAACAATCCCCGGCAACGGCGCCAAAAACTTGATGCACCCAAAAGAGTGTATCTTATTTAACCTTGCACTAAAAAGATCAATTGTAAGTATAATGATTAGCAAGGGTCGAGTCCTCAGGGATTGGGTTTTAATCTATGAGTTATTAGTTTATAACTTACGTTCAAAGAAAATAATAAAAGAAAAAGGGTTTTTGAATCCAGATTTAAACTAAAGTAAATAATAAGAATAAGATGCAAGGCGGTATAACCAGCCAATAAAAATATATATACTAAATTAGGCGGTATAACCAGCCAATAAAAATATATATACTAAATTAGGCGGTATAACCAGCCAATAAAAATAAAACAAAGTTAATATACAAATTAGGCAGTATAACCAGCCAATAAAAATAAATATACTTTTAAAAATAAGCAAACTAGAAAAGTAAGAAAACAAGTAAGTAAGAAGAATCAAATATGAAAAATATGGTTAAGGTTTCATTCTCCACCACTAGACATCATTAAGAATCAATTTCAGATCTATCAATATCAACCAACTATCAAAGTTAACAACCGTAGATAACAACAAGCTCTGTTACCCCAATCTTTCCTTAGTTTGTCGTTAAATAGAACAAGCTCTCTATTTAATCTCTAACCATTAAACAACCTAGAATAAGCTCTCTAAATGCAATTTAATGGCAGCTTTATGATGAGAAAGATAGGTTGATCTAAGCAACAAACACATAAGCTCGGATTGTTCAACTTAGGTTATGTTCCACTTTGCAATTATTGAAAACTTGACCATAATCATTAATCACAAATTGCCACTTATGAATAGGAAATCAAGACAATTACACGGATCAAGACTCCTAAACTAGCAATAGATAATTATCAAGATCTATCTAGTTGTACACCTAAATAAATCAAGACAACATCATGAACAATTCTTGTAGAAGAACATAAGCAACTTTGATAGAAAATTAATGATAGATAGAATCTGAAAATCAATCACAAAACATGTCTAGGGCTTTGAAATCACCCTTAACCAAATAGAAGTTTAGCCTAGCATAGGCATTGTAAACATAAACATAAAATTAAAGAGAATCTAAGAGGGAAATAAAAGAAAGAAATAAGAAGAAGAAAATAAAGAAAAAGAAAACTAGAGAAAAGAAAGAAGAAGAAAACTTAGAGAATTTTATTACAATGGCTAATATCCTACCAATGTACAATGTGATCTCTTACAATCATCCAAGGCCCTCTATTTATACACATTTTGGAGAGCTAAATGACAAGAGACAAGCTTTATAAATTTCAAAGGTAGGTATAATAGGTGGGTGCATTTTTCTAACAATTTTCGTCATATTATATGACAATTCTGATCAGCCAGCTTGATGGTCGATTTTGTCAATTTTGGAGGCTTGATCTGATCAAATGGTCTTCTAGAAAAATGTTCCCCTATCAGTCGGTGATCCATAGCCGTTGGAATCAGATCATTTGCTGATGTGGATCAGAAGATATGGTCAAATTACCAAAACTTGTCAGCACAGACGTCATTGCACATCAGCCAACTTGATGGTTGATTTCGCTAGGGAAAACGACTCCGTTTCAAGAAGTGTAAAACATGAAAAAGATAGATATGCCTCTTAACTTTGCACGGTTAAAATTTCAGCCTTATTGCTTCAGTGAAACTCCAGATATAGCTGATATGGCAAAAGGTGTCGGAACTGGAACTGAACTGGATTTGCCCTTAATTGTTGATTTAACCTAGTAATCTGAAATCACTCAAAGAAACTCGTGAAAAACACCAAATTACATAAAAATATAAAAAAATCATAAACACAATTAGACTAAGCAATAATATCTCGTATTTGACACAAAACAATAATAAAACATAACTAAAAACTATATAATTATACGAGTTATCAAGAATATCAACGCTTATTTTTCACAAAGAAATAGCCTTTTTAAAGGAGTGAAATGAAAAATTTTAATTGAAAAACATTTCTATATTCTGTTAAGGTTGTTGGAGAATATACAAAATTTATTGTGTCAAAAACCACATTTCTCCCTCAAATAACTTTTTATATAAATAAATAAATTGTGAAGTTTGATTATATATGTGAATTATTTTTAAACATCAATATCAAAATCATTTTTTATCAAGATAAAAGATAATACATGCTTAATTGGTATTGTTTTTAGATGGACGTTGTAGGAGTGCTAATACATTCTCGACGTGTAACTAACTCCTAAACCCATTCTGGTTTTATTTGATTTTTACGCATACCTAAAAAATTATCCTTTTAATAAATCTTAATTATTTTTAAGATTTTTTTAGAATGACAAATTTTATATGTGACCAATCACATCTACCCAAAAATTATTGATAACGAGTTCTTTTTTATATATTATGAAGAAAGGGCATTGACAAAGCTATTGAAACCGGCACATTGTTATGCTCTTTCTTATGAAGTAAGCATCCAATCTCATATAGGTTTAAGTTTGATAAACTTGAGCTAACATATGGGTGCTTGTTACAAGAACAACTTCACTAAATTAACATGACACAATATGAGAATGCCATTTGGTAAATTCACTTAGTGTTTAGTTAAGATTCTCATGTGGTAGTTGTATAAGTGACCCTTTCACTTGAGATTACCTTCAATTTTATATGAGGAATGTTATGCTTTGATTTTACTTATGGTTCTAATCATGAATGCTCCAAAAACGTAATTTTGGATATAGCATGAGACATTGAAGATGCAGGAGTAATCAATATAGGATTCATCACCTTGAGCGATCGAGAGAATATCTCACTAGTCTTGATAAGAATTATCTCAAGAAATCTCTAACCAAAGTGGAATGAAGTTTTGGAATAGTTCTAAACTTTATTCAAAGAGTTAATTGCCTTATCCAAAACTTAACATTGTTAAACAAATTAAGTAGACATTAATCCATGCTCAGAGCTAAACCGAGATATCAAGTGATGAAAAGATAATAATTATACTAAGAAACTAAATACGGAAACCTTAGTCAAACCTCATTATCCTTTCTTAACAATTCAGGGTTATGGCTCATTGCTAGATGACAATCATCACTTATAAATGTAAGATTGATTATTCGGAGAATTAATGATGAACTCAAAAGGTTTGATTTATCTAATCCAAATTTACATGAAGGATTGAAATGCTTCTATTTATTGTCAATGTGTTAAAGAACCTAATTGGTCACACACAATAGAACATGGCTTGTGAAAGATTAAAATGGATTAAATAAGTTAGATTTAATTAAAAGAAGTTAGGAACTTTAAAGACTAAATTGAATAAATCAAAAGTCTAAGAAAAGTAATTAAAAAGGCACAAATCATCCTAGTGCTTTTTGTGATTGTGCATCTTGGGATGTTTGAACATGATATGGGTGATAACTCGTATAATTATATAGTTTTTAGTTATGTTTTATTATTGTTTTGTGTCAAATACGAGTTATTATTGCTTAGTCTAATTGTGTTTATGATCTTTTATATTTTTATGTAATTTGGTGTTTTTTTACGAGTTTCTTTGAGTGATTTCAGATTACTAGGTTAAATCAACAATTAAGGGCAAATTCAGTTCAGTTCCAGTTCCAACACCTTTTGCCATATCAGCTATATCTGGAGTTTCACTGAAGCAATAAGGCTGAAATTTTAACCGTGCAAAGTTAAGAGGCATATCTAACTTTTTCATGTTTTACACTTCTTGAAACGGAGTCGTTTTCCCTAGCGAAATCGACCATCAAGTTGGCTGATGTGCAATGACGTCTGTGCTGACCTGTTTTGGTATTTTGCCCATATCTTCTGATCCACATCAGCAAATGAGCTGATTCCAATGGCTATAGATCACTAACTGATAGGGGAACATTTTTCTAGAAGACCATGTGATCATATCAAGCTTCAAATATTGACAAAATCGACCATCAAGTTGGCTGATCAAAATTGTCATACAATATGACGAAAATTGTTAGAAAAATGCACCCACCTATTATACCTACCTTTGAAATTTGTAAAGCTTGTCTCTTGTCATTTAGTCCTCCAAAATGTGTATAAATAGAGGGCCTTGGATGATTGTATGAGGCATTCTACATTGGTAGGATATTAGCCATTGTAATAAAATTCTCTAAGTTTTCTTCTTCTTTCTTTTCTCTAGTTTTCTTTTTCTTTATTTTCTTTTTCTTCTTTCTTTCTTTTATTTCCTTCTTAGATTCTCTTTAATTTTATGTTTATGTTTACAATGCCTATGCTAGGCTAAACTTCTATTTGGTTAAGGGTGATTTCAAAGCCCTAGACATGTTTTGTGATTGATTTTCAGATTCTATCTATCATTAATTTTCTATCAAAGTTGCTTATGTTCTTCTACAAGAATTGTTCATGATGTTGTCTTGATTTATTTAGGTGTACAACTAGATAGATCTTGATAATTATCTATTGCTAGTCTAGGAGTCTTGATCCGTGTAATTGTCTTGATTTCCTATTCATAAGTGGCAATTTGTGATTAATGATTATGGTCAAGTTTTCAATAATTGCAAAGTGGAACATAACCTAAGTTGAACAATCCGAGCTTATGTGTTTGTTGCTTAGATCAACCTATCTTTCTCATCATAAAGCTGCCATTAAATTGAATTTAGAGAGCTTATTCTAGGTTGTTTAATGGTTAGAGATTAAATAGAGAGCTTGTTCTATTTAACGACAAACTAAGGAAAGATTGGGATAACAGAGCTTGTTGTTATCTACGGTTGTTAACTTTGATAGTTGGTTGATATTGATAGATCTAAAATTGATTCTTAATGATGTCTAGTGGTGGAGAATGAAACCTTAACCATATTTTTCATATTTGATTCTTCTTACTTACTTGTTTTCTTACTTTTCTAGTTTGCTTATTTTTAAAAGTATATTTATTTTTATTGGCTGGTTATACCGCCTAATTTGTATATTAACTTTGTTTTATTTTTATTGGCTGGTTATACCGCCTAATTTAGTATATATATTTTTATTGGCTGGTTATACCGCCTAATTTAGTATATATATTTTTATTGGCTGGTTATACCGCCTTGCATCTTATTCTTATTATTTACTTTATTTTAAATCTGGCTTCAAAAACCCTTTTTTCTTTTATTGTTTTCTTTGAATGTAAGTTATAAACTAATAACTCATAGATTAAAACCCAATCCCTGAGGACTCGACCCTTGCTAATCATTATACTTACAATTGATCTTTTTAGTGCAAGGTTAAATAAGATACACTCTTTTGGGTGCATCAAATTTTTGGCGCCGTTGCCGGGGATTGCTTTCTTTAGTTTATTTGTTACTTGGTTTATTCTTATCTAATTAGTTTTATTTTCTTGTACATACAAGTTTTTCTTTTCAAATTTAAAAAAAAAAAAAAAAAAAAAAAAAAAAAAAAACAATGGAATTGAGCAATCTAACACTTGAAGAGTTGGTGGCATACATGAACATGGAGAATCAACAAGCCAATCTCACCTCCCCAGTTCAACAATTGGCCATGGGAGAATGTCAAGGCCATCAAGTGTTCCAAGACCAACAGTATGATCATTACTCAAACACTTACCATGAGGGATGGTGGGATCATACTAATTATGGCTACTCGAAAAATTACCAAGAAGTAGATCCTTATGCCAATTACACTCATCCATCTAGCTTCAATCAATCATGGTCTCAAGAACCAGATCTTTTTCAACCACCACATATGACTCAAAACTCAGGTACTTCTTTAGAAGATCTTGTCTATTCTCTTGTTACTGATTCTTTGCAATTTCAACAGGAAACAAGGGCAAGCATCCAGAGTTTGGAAAAGCAAATGAGCCAATTGGCTAGTAGTATGGTGGGATGGGTAGCACAAAGATCTGAAGAACTCCCAGCCCAAACGATGGTTAACCCAAACGAGAATGCTACTATTGTGACCTTGAAGAATGAGGAACAAGATGAGGATGAAACAAAATTAGAGATGGATTCTATTCTTGAGGATAATGAAGCCAAAGATCCAAATAAGAGTATTTCGGCACCTGAGGTAACGTTTAAGGTTTCACTTTTTACTAATGTTTCTTCTCCACCTTTTCCTAGTAGATTTGCAAAGTTCAAGGAGGAAGAACATGAACAACACATGCCAGAAACCTTAAACAACTTGTTTGTGGAGGTCATTCAACAAGTATCAAAATATGCTCCATTCCTCGATGACATATGCACCACAAAGGATGATGGAATAATACTTGTAATGGAGAATGCATCCACTGTTGTGCAAAGAAAGCTTCCTCTCAAACGCATAAATTTGGGAAATTTCATGTATGAGCCTGACAAGCCTAAAATGCCAAGAAGGGGTGTTGGTTAGGTTCAAAACACTAAATCAAGTGCTAATTGGGGAGGCAGCCTAATTAGTGAAAGCATTGTCAAACTGCCATCCTCAGATTTGCTCTCTTTTTCTTTATCTTTTTCTTATGTTTCTTTGCTAATTGTGTTTAGTGTTTCTAAGTTCATTTAGGCTGCATAAGTTTATTTTGTTTATTAGTTCTTTTCACTTACACATGATTCTTTCATTTGGGATTAATAGCATTACATTAATGACAATGTAAGAATTATGTGTGGGGGGGAGAATTTAGGATTTTATTTAGAGTGTTTTGTTTTTGAGTCTTTTTATGTTGTTTTTCTTTCTGATCCTTGTTTTGAAAATAACTAGATGTAAATATTTTTTTTTTAACCCCGGTTAAATGGCGGATAACGGTACTCCGTGATTATTTAAGTCGGTTCCATCAGCTACCCATAAAACTGATATTGTATATAAATTTCTCTTTCAATTTTTTTTCATTTTTTTTTCAGGATGGATGATATTCTCACAAGATTGCAGAAACGATTTCCTCCTTTTCCTCGAAATATTTTACTGAAGCTTTACCAAGTTCGATTTGAAAGATTAAGAATGCTTATGCACAAAGGGATTCCTGAAGACATACGTTGGATAATTGAAGCCAAGGTATGTGAAGATGAATATCTGCCTGTTTTGCATTTACCAGGTACAGGTAGAAGCACTTTTGCAAAGAAACGACGAGCAAAGCACATGAGTTCAAATTGCCACAAATGTGCACGATGGACGTGTAACGGTAAATGTCGTTCTATTGGGATTCCGTCCTCTAATCGAGATGATAAAATTGAATTCATTAAGGATGGACTGAGTAAGGAGAATTTGGGTAATATCCAACTTTCTCTTGAGACGCATCCTAGTGGAGACGTACAAAGAGAAATTCTTGATTTATGGCCGCAATTCCAAAGGGAATGGCAACATCTTGGGAATCTGATGTTAAAAGACCCTGTTTGCCAGCTTGTAAGAAAACTGGATGGGAAGCATATCCTCGACGCGTTTAAGCCGTTTCTGGACGTAAAACCAGAGGAAGATGCCAAATACACTTTCGGCGATACTATTACTCTTGACTTTTACGATTGATTTTTCTTCTCTTTTTGATTTTCTTCCTGAAATCACGCAAAAATCTTTTGTTAGGTTAACATTTTCTTCTGACAGGTCAGATACACTTTCGGCGACATTATTACTCTTGTCTGATTCATTACTCAGTCCTCTATATATTACACCATGTACTCATTCTCTTTCAGGCACTCGAAAAAAAAATGGAAAGTACTTTGTCCCAGCGCATTTAAAAAATTTGTGTCTTTGGAGGTGCTTATCCAGGGAAAAATAACATATTTGCTGATGAAGCCATAAGAGTTGGAGTAATACTTGCCCAACAAAAGATCCAGTTGATTTATGGAGGTGGTAGTACGGGTTTAATGGGAGCAGTCGCTACAGCAGCACACGCCGGAGGAAGTCCAGTTCTAGGAATCGTGCCAAAACTATTCACAGATTTTTGTGGACCTACCGTGGGTAAGGAAATACAAGTCTGGAGTATCCCTGAACGGATGACAATCATGTACCATTGTGCCGATGCATTCATTGCTTTACCAGGAGGTCTGGGTACATTGGAAGAAATAGCTTGCGTGGCTTCTTGGTCATCTTTGGTCACAAATAAGAAACCCATTGGTTTGCTTAATATTAATGGTTATTTTAGTAATTTGCTTTCATATTTAGATAATGCTGTGGAAAATGGATTCATGTTTTCAGAGGCAAGGAGAACCATAATTTCTGCTACAACCATTGAAGATTTACTCAAAAAGCTCCAAGCTTATGAGTGTTTATCTGCTACGGTTGTTTCGCAAACGCTCGGAAAAAGAAAAAGAGATATGGACGAGCAAGGAGTGGATTGCACTTTGTCTTTGTGACATTATCTAACATTTTGTTTGTTGTGTCTCAGTTATAATAAGTGGTTAGCAACCTCTGCAGGTAATATCTCCTAAATTCTACCTTTAAAATTTGACATTGGGGACAATGTCATATTTTAGTAGGGGGTAAGGGACATATTTTGCTAATTTAAAAAAAAAAATTGTTATGTTTTAAGCCATTTAGAAGTATTCATTCTGAACAAGGTCTGAGTAAGGGAGACTTGAGACATACCTTGTCAGTTTGATTTCTTCTTTTCAAAAAAAAAAAAAAAGTTTGTTGTGTTTTAAGCAATTTAGAAGTATTCATTCTGAACAAGGTCTGAGTAAGTGAGACTTGAGACATACCTTGTCAGTTTGATTTTAATCTTTTTATGTTTACTTGTTAATTTTTGTTTAGTATTTTAGGATTATTTAGGTTGCATGAGTTTGTTTTGTTTTGAGTCTTAGTTGTTCCTATTCTTATGTTATTAGTTATTTTCTCTTACACATGATTCTTTCATTTGGGTTAATAGACTTACATTGAGGATAATGTAAAAATTAAGTGTGGGGGGAAGGATTTAGGATTTCTTTTATTTTTGTCTACTTTTTTTTTTATGAGTCTTTATTATTATTTTTAGTGTGTTTTAGTTCCTTTTCAATACTATGATGAGATATGAATTGCATAAGTCTAAAACAGATTTATTAGTGAGAAAATTTTCATGAGAATTAAGCTTGATACTAATTTTTATGAGCCAATGTTAATATGATATGTTGATTGAGAAAGAAGCATGTTTAGACTTAATCTGACTTGTATAATCATCCTTGTGAGTTTTTGAGCTTATAATGATTGATGCATTATATAAATCAATCTAATTTCTTTCTTGAGTGCTCTTATGATTACATGATTCTCTAGAACTTGCTTTAGACCTTGTTGAGACTATATTGATGCATGTGACAACATGAATATGATAGAGGCATTAGGATTTTTAGCCAGGGCCAAACAGCCATCCCTTATTGATGTTCCAAGAGAACACACCCTTAGTGAACCAATTTGAGCCTACATTGAATAAGCTATCTCTTTGGTAACCATAACTTGTCCCTAACCTAAATATACTTATATCCTTACCGTTGTTCCAAAGATGAATTAGCATGTTTTGAGACAAGTTGCAAAGACAAGGAAGATCTATTGAAAATTTGGGTTAGAAACAAGAAATAAGTGTGGGGGGGAGAAAGAAAAGAAAAGTCAAGAAAAAAAAAAGAAATGGAATACTGGCAAATACATTCCTATGTAAAAAAATATATATATATATGAATCATCTCTTGAATTTGGGGAAAAAGAAAAAGATGTTACAAAGTTGTTTAGAATGAAGAAAAGGCCCAACATGAATATCCGGCCTAGGTGACTATGTACTTGTAAAGAGTTTTGAGAAGTTTCTTTGTATGATCTTATTATGTCTCTAAACTTTATGAACTCTTTGGAACCTTTGTGATATCTTTATCCTTTTATTCTTCAACCACATTACAAACCCCTTGGCCCCATTACAACCTTGATTAAAGACCTCTTGATTCATGAAGTTGTATGATCTAAATAGTGGAGAATAGGTGGACAAGCAAGAATATGGTAGAACTGTTTTCATGAGATTGATTGAGTGTAAACACTTTACCACTACTTTAAAGAATGAAAATCATGAGAGTATCCCATGTGAGTAGTTGAGATTAAGTTTGAATATGCACTATTTTGATTGAAATATGTTATGTTAATATTGGCTTAACTCAAACAATTTACATTCAAGCATGATTTTTTGTGGAATTCTTTAAGCTATTGATTAGTTTATAAGACTTGTTCAAAGATTGTCTCTAATGTGTATTGAAAGGATTAGGAGTAAATATTTTTAGTATATGTAGTTTATTTATATTTTAGTTTTTCAATGTTTGTGGGTATCGTTCTAGTAAACCCTCACGAGACTAAACTCGTCCACTAGGGACACCTAGTGGTTTAAAGGCTTGTGTCACATGCTAAGTGCCACCGTGATTTCCTACGAAAGTGGATTAGATTAGATTTTCTTATTTTATTTTTATTTGTTTTTGCTCGAGGACTAGCAACAATCTAAGTGTGGGGGTGTGATAACTCGTATAATTATATAGTTTTTAGTTATGTTTTATTATTGTTTTGTGTCAAATACGAGTTATTATTGCTTAGTCTAATTGTGTTTATGATCTTTTATATTTTTATGTAATTTGGTGTTTTTTTACGAGTGTCTTTGAGTGATTTCAGATTACTAGGTTAAATCAACAATTAAGGGCAAATTCAGTTCAGTTCCAGTTCCAACACCTTTTGCCATATCAGCTATATCTGGAGTTTCACTGAAGCAATAAGGCTGAAATTTTAACCGTGCAAATTTAAGAGGCATATCTAACTTTTTCATGTTTTACACTTCTTGAAACGAAGTCGTTTTCCCTAGCGAAATCGACCATCAAGTTGGCTGATGTGCAATGACGTCTGTGCTGACCTGTTTTGGTATTTTGCCCATATCTTCTGATCCATATCAGCAAATGAGCTGATTCCAACGGCTATAGATCACTAACTGATAGGGGAACATTTTTCTAGAAGACCATGTGATCAGATCAAGCTTCAAATATTGACAAAATCGACCATCAAGTTGGCTGATCAAAATTGTCATACAATATGACGAAAATTGTTAGAAAAATGCACCCACCTATTATACCTACCTTTGAAATTTGTAAAGCTTGTCTCTTGTCATTTAGTCCTCCAAAATGTGTATAAATAGAGGGCCTTGGATGATTGTATGAGGCATTGTACATTGGTAGGATATTAGCCATTGTAATAAAATTCTCTAAGTTTTCTTCTTCTTTCTTTTCTCTAGTTTTCTTTTTCTTTATTTTCTTTTTCTTCTTTCTTTCTTTTATTTCCTTCTTAGATTCTCTTTAATTTTATGTTTATGTTTACAATGCCTATGCTAGGCTAAACTTCTATTTGGTTAAGGGTGATTTCAAAGCCCTAGACATGTTTTGTGATTGATTTTCAGATTCTATCTATCATTAATTTTCTATCAAAGTTGCTTATGTTCTTCTACAAGAATTGTTCATGATGTTGTCTTGATTTATTTAGGTGTACAACTAGATAGATCTTGATAATTATCTATTGCTAGTCTAGGAGTCTTGATCCGTGTAATTGTCTTGATTTTCTATTCATAAGTGGCAATTTGTGATTAATGATTATGGTCAAGTTTTCAATAATTGCAAAGTGGAACATAACCTAAGTTGAACAATCCGAGCTTATGTGTTTGTTGCTTAGATCAACCTATCTTTCTCATCATAAAGCTGCCATTAAATTGAATTTAGAGAGCTTATTCTAGGTTGTTTAATGGTTAGAGATTAAATAGAGAGCTTGTTCTATTTAACGACAAACTAAGGAAAGATTGGGATAACAGAGCTTGTTGTTATCTACGGTTGTTAACTTTGATAGTTGGTTGATATTGATAGATCTAAAATTGATTCTTAATGATGTCTAGTGGTGGAGAATGAAACCTTAACCATATTTTTCATATTTGATTCTTCTTACTTACTTGTTTTCTTACTTTTCTAGTTTGCTTATTTTTAAAAGTATATTTATTTTTATTGGCTGGTTATACCGCCTAATTTGTATATTAACTTTGTTTTATTTTTATTGGCTGGTTATACCGCCTAATTTAGTATATATATTTTTATTGGCTGGTTATACCGCCTAATTTAGTATATATATTTTTATTGGCTGGTTATACCGCCTTGCATCTTATTCTTATTATTTACTTTAGTTTAAATCTGGCTTCAAAAACCTCTTTTCTTTTATTGTTTTCTTTGAATGTAAGTTATAAACTAATAACTCATAGATTAAAACCCAATCCCTGAGGACTCGACCCTTGCTAATCATTATACTTACAATTGATCTTTTTAGTGCAAGGTTAAATAAGATACACTCTTTTGGGTGCATCAATGGGCTAAAACCATGCGGATATAAAATATCTTCGACACTTCACGATTGGTGCCCTTCTTGAGTGGTAACTTTCTCTACTAGACCTTTTCTTTTGTTCAAATTCATCATCGTTTTCATTCGTCATTTCATCTTTTCTTGCGCCTTTTTCATTTTTTTCCATTTAATTGACTTGTTCCTCTTCCATAATCCTAGCAATGTGAACTGAGTGTTGTATAAGTGGCGAGCATATTATCTTGGAAGCTTTGATGGTCAAGTTATCCTTGAACCATTATTACCATAAGGGTTTTTTTTTTTTTTTTTAAATTAAGATGTTATGTTATTATTATTCAAAATTTGATGATTCTAAAATTATCCCATCATTCTGGCTAGATTTTAAAATCAAACAATTTTATTTTAATAACACAAAATGAACACGTATGCATGCATGAATGATTGCATGGTGAAGTCTTTGTTACGAAACAATTGTTAACCAATGATCCTAAATTTAACTTTGAAAATTATCTTTATCAAAAATTGTTATGCGAGAAACACTCCTTGTATGAAAATTAATTATATAAATGCATAAACATGAAATAAAAAGAAATAAATTAGTAGAATAAAAATATAAAAATTTTGAAAATTGCCCTTAAGTTTTCTTCTTTGGGCATAAGAATCATCAATTTTTTTATAAAAAAAAAAAAAAAAGATATGGGAAAGATAATAGGTGTCCCTTTATGTGTCCTAGCTCGGGTTATTCTCTACATAATGGGTTGACAATGCTCTATCTTAAGGTTGGTTTCTTAAGTGTTGTTTATATGTTGAGTTGGGATATTCGATCAAGCTAAAAGTTACACATAGTGTTGCTTAGGGTTTGTTTGTTTCACTAAAAATGATTTACGAAAAATGATTTCTGCATTTTCTGGTATTTGGTTAACGAAAAATTGATTGGTCAACGAAAAATAAGGGTTTATTTTTTGGAAATTGTCTTCCCCTTTTCAAAAGGGGAAGACAATTTCCTAAAAAGAACTACCATGAGTAAGGCTACTCGAATCGAAATTTGGACATCATATATTAGATCGAAACTTAACTTGACTCGAGCCAAATATTATTATATTAATAAAATTATTTATTTTTAATTATAAAAATATATTAAAATATTAATATAAATATAAACATAAACATATTTTAATATTGTAATTTTCAATATTTTATTTAAATATTATTAAACCTACATATTTATATTTATATTTTAATAATAAATTATTAATATAATGACTATCATTTATTATTTTAATAAAAATATTATTTCATATAACAATATCATTATTTTAATAATAAATTGTAATACTATAAATATTTTAAAATTTTAAATAATATTTTTAATATTTTATTGAAAAATGTTTTTATATTACTATTTTAATAATAAATATATATAAATTGTACTTAATAAATATTTAACAATAAATGTTTTTAGTATAAAAAGATTATTATTTTAATAGTATAAACATTAATTAATATAAATAATATTTTAATAATTATTAGAACACTTTAAATATTTTAAAATATTAATATAATTAATGTTATAATAATAAATAATATAAATATAAATAATATTATTATTTTTTAATATTTTAATAATAAATATTTTAATATTTATGCCATATTACTATTTGAAAAAAGTAGAAGTAATATTTTAATAATAATTATATTAATATAAATAATATTTTAATATTTATATCAATATTACTATTTGAAAATTTTAAAATAATATTTTATAATAATTATATTAATATAAATAAAATTTTATAATTATTATATTAATCAAAATAATATTTTAATAATTATTATATTAATAGAAATAATATTTTAATAATAATTATATTAATAGAAATAAAATATTAATAATAATTATAATATTTTAAATATTAATATAATTAATGTTTCAATAATAAATAGTATTACTTTAAGTATTTAATATTAATATGATATTTTAGTATTAAAATATTAATATTTTAATAAGAAATTATTTTTAATATTTTAATATTTAATATTTATGTCAATATTGATATTTGAAAAAAGTAGATTTTCCTGAAAATAACCAAACAACAGAAAATATTTTTCAGTAAATCATCCAAACATCAAAAAATCTCTAATTTTTCGGAAAATCTTTACATTTTTCATAAAATATTTTCTGAAAGCCAATTTCTACGAAACAAAAGGACCCTTAGTGTCATCCACACTGGATTAGTAAAGCATCCAATCCCCACCATCATAAGCTACAAACGAAAATGATTCAATCTAATTCAAAGTATTTCAATAAGCATATCTACTTTACTCAATCCTAAAAGAGATAAGGCCTAGGTGTATGCCTTTATTTGTGAATATTCACATGTAATATGTGTTAAGGAACATACAAATCTTAGGAGCTCTCAATTCACAAACCAACTAGTGGCATGTACTTTAGTTTATACCTGTATGATAGTCCATAACTTTGTGTGCAGGACTATTGTGTATATATGTATTTGTTTACTGTGTAATTAAATTTTTTTATTAATATTTATTGTATAATATGTATATTATTAATTGTATAATATGTATTTATTTATTGTGTTTATTTTATAAATACTTATTGTGTGATTTATGTAATATTTGAGATATATGTGCGTGAGAATATATATGTGTGTGTGAAAGTGCCCGTGCGCTTGTATTAATTAATTTGATGTCTTCAAATATATATATATATATATATATGTGCTTGAGAATATATATTGGATTATGGATTGAGAATATATTTATATTAATAATTGTGTAATTATGTTAATTTAATATCTTTGAATTTGGCTTAATAGATGTTACGCACATGCAAACTAACTTTCATGCAATCACGTGATGGAGCTGGAATTTCTGGTGTAAGAGGCAACGGTACAAGTAGATTCTCTAATCTGTTTCTTTTTACATTTTGTAAATACATGAAATAAATAATTGTTTAGTACTTAAATTTCCTTTAAATGATTATTATAATTGTACATAGAATAAATAATTGATTATTCAATTTCCTTTAAATTTTCTTGTTGTTGTAGTTATAAAAAATTGATTATTATAATTATATATATAACTATATATATAAATTGATTATATAATTATTATAAAAATAAACAAAATTAATTTTTTAGGCAAAATATGTTAGCGATGAAATTAACCGTTGTTAATAACTATTAGCAACAAAAATTGTAAGATAAATTCCATCACTAGTAAGTACTAGCGATAGAACTTTTTGTCTCAAATAAAGTATTAACAACGAAATTAACCATTGCTAATAACTATTAGCAACAAAAATTGGAAGATAAATTCTATTGCTAAAGTCATTAGCAACGGATAATTTCGTTCTTAATACTTTATTTGAGACAAAAAGTTCTATCGCTAGTACTTATTAGTGATGGAATTTAATTTTATTTCTAATATTCGTCGCTAATAATTTTTGCGACGATAATTTATGTCACTTAATTTTTTTTCCGATTGATTTTTCTGTCGGAAATGACACCAAATCTGTCGGAAATAATATTTTTGACAAAACATTTGGTCGAAAGTATCTTAATTTCTGACAGATTCTTTTTTATTTTCGACGAAAGACTTTCACCGACTTGAGTATTTCCGACGAAAAATTTTGTCGAAAAAAGTCATGTCTCTTGTAGTTTAAGGAGTTAGGAGATGACCATTATAATTGTGGCCAAAGCCAATTATCCACTATTTCTATGTTGTCTAATAAACCTGATAATTTTAAATACGACACGCGAATGAGATAGATGTCGAATACGAATTGTCAAATTTATTGTCTAGGGTGCCTTTTAATTCGCCCACAATAATAGCTTTTTTGTTGGTTAAAAACATTAGCAGCTAGCCAAGCAAACATGCATGAAGCTCGTGCTTTGGCCCTTCTTCAAAAATATATCTTCAATTATTGGGTTGAGTACTTACATAAAGGGATATATCTCGGTTTTTTTTATCATAGTATAGCTAAAATATATATATATATATATATCGAAATATCGTTGTTTTGATATTAATTCCCAAAATTCGTTTGTTTTAAAATCAGCTGGGAAATCGTCATCCTCCATTGCGATTAGATCTGCTCATGATCGGACCAGGCCGCGGCCCGATTTGTTTTCAAAATCTTTACCCAAGCCCGGCCTTGGGTTGGGCCAGGTTGGCCCGGTAGACCCGAATTTACTGTTTATATTATTAAAAAATATTTTTTTATTTTTTATATATTTTTATAATTAAATAAAATAATATTATTATAACTAAAAAATACTGTTCCGGGCCGGCCCAGATTAAAAATATCCTGCCCAGGCCCGGCTCAATACAGGCAGGGCCGGGCGGGCTGTCCAGCCCATGAGCAGGTTTAATGGCGATTTTCCAGTGTAAATATTCAAAAAATTCAAAAAAAATCAAGGGAAATTGCCATGGGGGTGGCGATTTCCCTTGGTGTATTTAAAAAAAAAATTAAAATACACCAAGCAAAATTGCCACCCCACATGTCGATTTCCCTTGATGTAAATTGAAAATTTTTTTAATTTCACCAAGGGAAATCGTCATGGGGGGTGGCGGTTTCCCTTGGTGGTATATTTTTTTTTTAATTTTTTTATTAAAATTTAAAACTCCAACGATTAGAAAAAAAAATACAAATTTGTTTTTAAATTTTGTATTTTAATTTGAAAAATTGCAAATGGGTATAAAAAATTAAATAATATATATATACTAAAATTTTAAAATTTTATAAAAAAAATTAATTTATTATTAAAATTTTATAAAAAATAATATTTTATTTCTTATTAAAATTTTAAAAAAATATATATTTCTTATTAAAATATAAAAAATTATATTTCTTATTTAAATTTTAAATTTTATGATTTTTTTTAAAATTTTTAGTTAAATTTTAACATATAACCATTTGAAAAAATAATAATAATAAAATAAAAAATTTTAAAATTTAATCATTAAAATAAAAAAAATCAAAATTTTTGAAGGCAACGATTAACTTGACTTTTGCCTTCAAATTTTTTTTTAAAAATACCACGAAGGGAAATCGCCACTCCACATGGCGCTTTCTCTTGGTGAAATTGAAAAAACAATTCAATTTACACCAAGAGAAATTGCCATGGGAGGTGGCGATTTCCTAGTCGATTTTAAAACAAGCGAATTTTAAAAATTAATCTCAAAATAACGGTATTTCGATAAATATTTTTTTTTTACTATAATGTGATAAAAAAAAACCGACATATCTCTTTATCTCTCATTATATATATATATAGCTAAATCAAGGGGTATATCTCATTATATATATATATATATATATATAATTCAGTCTCTGATTTTTTTTTTTTTTTCAATATTCGAACTTGATATTTTCCTAATAAGATGTATCTATCAAGTTCTAATTGTTAAAAGTGTTCTCTTGCAGATATTTATGGTTTTGTGCTGGAATTGTGTTTTATTATGAATATATACTTAAGATTTGTAAGGTAAATTACTTTTTTTTTTTTTGGTTAAATCAAGGGATATTATTAATAAACAAGAGAGTACACACTCTCACAATATTAACGGACTTGAATCACAGACACCAAATCAAACAATTGTAACAATCAGAAATCATATACAAAAGCAAACAGGAAAACTGATAATTAACCCTACACAGACACCAAATCAAAAACTAAACGCAGTATGAATCTACCAAGTTGAATACCCATCCCTTTGTTGAATTACTTATAAATTACGCAGTATGAATCTACCAAGTTGAATACCCATCCCTTTGTTGAACCAGGGTTTAATTTTCTTGGAAAATTTTGAAAAACATGTTGTCAATAATCAAATTATTGTCAAATGGTATAATTAGTAAAATTATTTGAAAAAAAGAAATAAAAATAAAAAATTATTAAGAAGAAAATTGTAAAGACAAAATTACCCTTGATAAAAAAACCTTCTCCTTCCTTTTCTTTTCTTTTTTAATTTATTTTTTAATTAAAAAATAAATTTTTCTTAAAATATTTTTTTAATTTTAAAAAAAAATTTTTTTAAAATTTAAAATTATTTATTTATTTTTTTAATTAAATTTTTTAAAAAAATAACAATATTTTTTCTAAAATTACTTTTTTCTTTATTTTTTAAAATTTAAAAAAAATTATTTAAATATTTTATTTTTTTAATTAAAATTTTTAAAAGATAATATTTTTTAATGGAAGAGAAAGGAAAAATAGATTTTTTCATTAAGGGTAATTTTGTCTTTATAATATCTTTTATAATAATTTCTAATTGTTCATTTTTCTTTTTCAAATAATTTGTATCCATTGTACCATTTAACAATAATTTGATTATTGACAGCATGTTTTCAAATTTACCCAATTTTCTTCTCCTCTCTTTGCTGCTGTGTCCCCCCTCTGTTTCCCTCCCTTTTTTCTCTTTCTCTTCGGTCTCTTTCTCTCTTTTACGAGTAATATGGTCCAAAATCATTGAAATTAATAATAATTAAAATGAATTTGATAAATAATTTTTTTTTCAATTTTTTTAATTTATAAAGAAAAATAATATTTATATATGATATTATATTAGTTATAAGATGTATTCACGTATCCGTATCTAATTTTTGAATTTTTTTAGTTGAGTAAGCAATTTAAATTTCACCATAAGCCTTGAACTTTTGACGTTTGCTTCCATTTTCATTGATTTTGATTTAGAAAATTGAACAATTTCATTTACCCAAAATTTAGTTTTATCATGCTTAAATATAATTGAAAATTTATAGGATTTGTTTTATCATGCTTAAATATAATTGAAAATTTATGTTAACTCGAATAAATTTATTCGATTCGACTCGAATTTCTTTTCACTCGACTCGATTTGCTAAATTTTCAAATTCAGTTCGGTTGACAAAATAGGACTCGTAAACTCGACTAACTCGAATTTTTTTCACTCGATTCGATCGAACGCTCACCCCTACATATATATATATGCTTTTCGTACTAATTTAATTTACTTATAATTAAATTCACTGTTCATATTAATAAAAAATTATTTTATATTTTTATAATTAAATTTAAATAAAAAAAATTTATTAAGTAAATAGTGATTCGGACCGGCCGAATCACAAAAATGGTTATCCAAGTCCGACCCATGAGCATGTCTATTTGAAATGCCTCAAATTATTTAAACTAACAAAGACACAAAATAGTAATGTTAATAAAACAAATGAATAAACATTAAAAATAAAAACATGTAAGAAAATAAATTAAGATCATTCACATAAGGCCTAAGATAAATTAAGATCATTCACATATGACTAACCGCTGGGCTCGATTGTCCAAGTGTTCCTAATTGAATCATCAAATTGCTATCAATCTTTTTTTTGTTAGATGTGATTGACCACATAAATGAATATATCTTCCTTAAAAAAATTTAAACTTAACTAAGACTCCTTAAAAAGAATAAGTTCAAGTCTATATTATAGTACTAGCTTCGGGAGTCAGTTAATTTTTTTCCTTTTTTTTATGAATAGTCTAATTTTTATTTTTTAGAAATTTTTTGTTTTTCTTTTTTGAATTTTTCTATTTTATTGTAAAAATAAATAAAAAATATAAGAACAAAAAAAGAAATAAGCTGATCCAATTTGAATTCCAAAGCCTAATAAAAAAAACCCAATTAATAATTTGAGACCTAATTAACAAATCCAAATCTCAATTAACAATTTAAAAGCCCAAAATCGAATTATAAATAGGCTTTATAAAAAAATACTATAAATCTTAAAATTAACTATAGTTTCGAATTTGAATTAAAAATATATTTGATTTAAATTAAAATATTTCAAAAAATTAATTTAATAATCAAATATAATTTAATTATAATTATCCCAAATGATATTTTAAAAGAAAAATTATTTAATACACTATTAGTGAAGCTTTTTGACTTCACAAATATAATTAAAAGGATATTACGTGCCCTTTAAAACATAATAAAAAAATAAATGAAATATGAAAAAATTTTAACCCGCTTATAAAATTAAAAAAAACTGATTGCCAATATATCAAATACCAATCCATCTCAAAAATCTCAAATAAAATGAGATATCTATACTCCAATTCAAGTCTGACTTTGACAGGACTAAGGAAAAGGCAAAATGCTTGGAGGATTCAACAACTACTCCCAGCCCAGGTTTCACTTCGTATGATTAGCGACTGCTCTGCCTTACCTCTTTTTCCATTACGCCTTGTCAAGTGGGATCAGACCGTTGTATGCACGGTATCAAGTCAGTGGGGAAACTTCGCTGCAACTACTTCCAAAGCAAAACGTGTAAAATGGTCTTATCTTTTCTTACCTTTTTTTTTCTCTATAGACTTAGACGGCTTTCCCATTTGCAATCTGCAATTACATGCAAGTTTATGAGTTTAGACATGGCTCACACGTTGCCCTTAAAAAAAGTGTGCATTCAAAAGTCTTTCAAGTCAACTAATTAATGTTTCAAGTTGTCTAGTCTTTTTGTTTCGGTTTACACTTTCATTTGAAAACTTGAAATCAAGTATTCCTACACTTCAGTTGAGGTAAACCTTTGTATATTCTCCTGAATCAAACGTATTCTTTCGGTACAAAGAAAACTGAAATCTGAGAATAGGAGAAAAGGATGAAGATGCTAAAATATGAAACTCAGATTTGTTGATATCATATCTTAATGATGGTCGATGTGATGAAAATTGAGATTTCGCATTGTATTTTACCCGTTATGTAACGACCACGACATTATTAAATTCCTTGAAACAATATCAAAATTCAGGTCTGCGACAACCACGACGCATTACGTAACGACCGGGACACCCACAACCACATCCGCGATCGCTATTTAGAACCATGACTGAATTAAGTTCCGGGATCCGAAACAGACTCTATTCACAAACTAATCATTCTATTCTTCTATCCCATATTTTCACAGAAAAAGAAAAAGAATCTCCTCCGTTTCCCATCATCAACTTTTTCCCCTTCCCTTTTTTTTTTTTTTTTTTTCGTATCACTTGTCAATGTTTGGATTCCTCAATCATTAGGCAACCCTGAAAGTTACAGAGTTCTGCCATGATGCAATGTTCCAATATCGGAACATCTTTGCTGCTGGGTATTTTTTTTTTCTGGAGATGGCACATATATACCATTGGTTGTGGACATCCTGGTCTCCAGTTGGATGGTGAAAATGGTACTCCTATAATTGAACTTGTTGAACAAACAGCTAAATATTATGCCATAGATATTGCTCGAGAACTTGAATACTTACGCCAAGGATATAACACAAGAACTTGAACTTGAATACAATCACATATTTATAAATATCCAAAAAATCTTAAATCAATTTACTATAAATTAATTACAACTACATCGCTGAGAAGTTTGGAAAAAAAAAAAAAACTAAACATCAGATAAACTTGGCCAAAGAAAACATCCAGATAAACAAAAAAAAAAAAGTTTGGATGGTTCAAAAGCTAGTTCCTGGTTATTATTTGTAAGATTAATGACTTGTTTACTTGTTTTTCCATGCCTTATGAAGTAGGAATGTTTTATGCCCGGTGGTGTATTCACAATCCAATCTTCAGAAACTTCACTGCAAGTACTTGTAGCCCAAACCGCGTAAAACTGTCTTCATCTTACAGAGGCTGCAATGTTCTTTTTCAGGACAGGAGTGATGCACAAATCCTTCAATTCAACTAGTGTGGCTCTCATTCCAAAATGCCCTAATCCAAGCACAATGAGAGATTTCAGACCAATTTCCTGTTGCACAGTCTTTTACAAATGCATCAGCAAGATCCTGACTAACAGACTAAAGAGCAGTCTTCCATTGGTGATCTGTCCCAATCAGAGTGCCTTCATTCCAGGCAGGAGTATCACAGACAATATCCTGCTTGCTCAAGAGTTAGTCAGAGGCTATAGTAGGAATACTCTGTCCCCAAGATGTACCATAAAAGTGGATTTGCAGAAGGCATTTGATACTATCAGCTGGGAATTCATCACTGCAGTATTGAAGGCAATGCAGGTCCCTAAGCAGTTCCTAGATTGGATTGAAAGTTGCCTATCCACCAGCTACTTCTCTATATCTGTTAATGGAGGACTTATGGGCTTCTTTAAGGGGGCAAGAGGAGTCAGGCAAGGTGATCCCCTTTCCCCCTACCTCTTTGTGATTGCTATCAATGTCCTGTCCAAGTTGCTGGACTCAGCAGCACAGTATGGGGTCTTCTCTTATCATCCAAAGTGCAAAAAGCTTCATTTAACTCACCTGAGTTTTGCTGATGATCTGCTAATCTTTGCCAAGGGCAATCTTGATTCAGTGAAGGGTATTAAGCTAGTGCTAAGTCAATTCTACATCTACTCAGGGCTCCAACTTAATAGCACCAAAAGTGAGTTCTTCTCCACAGGAATTGACAGAGAAGAATTAAGGCTTATCAGAGAGTCCACAGGGTTCAAAACAGGCACACTGCCTGTCAGATACCTGAGGGTACCATTAGTCACTAGAAGATTAACCATGAAGGACTGTGAGCCACTTTTGGAGAAGGTGACAGCAAGGGTTAGAGGATGGGCAACAAAGTTCTTGTCTTATGCTGGAAGGCTTCAGCTTATCCAATCAGTTCTGTTTCACCTGCAGAACTTCTGGTGCAGACATTTTATCCTGCCCACGCAGTGCATAAGGAAGTTGATGCAGATATGTTCAAGTTTCTTATGGAAAGGGAAGGAAGGCCAAGCTAAGGGAGCTAAAGTTAGCTGGAAGTCTATTTGCCTGCCAAAATCAGAAGGGGGACTTGGTGTAAAGGACATTGTCACTTGGAATCAGGCATGTATTCTAAGGAATTTTTGGGCTGTACTGATTGAAGCAGGCTCCCTATGGATAGCCTGGATCAAGACTTATGTGTTGAAGGATAGAGATCCATGGCACATCTCTATCCAGAGTGGGAGCAGTTGGAATTGGAGGAAGATCATGCAATTGAGAGAGGTGGCTGCCAGAATAGTTCTCACAACTGCTGATGGAAGCTGCAAATGGCCTTTCCCTGAGAGAAAGTACCAAGTGTCAGCAGTGTGGAACAAGATCAGACCTTCAGCTGGGAAAGTGGCTTGGTATAACTTGGTATGGTGTAATTTTAATATTCCTCGGCATTCTATGCTCTCCTGGATGGCAATCCTAAATAGATTGGCCACAAAGGATAGGCTTATCTCCTGGGGAATGGCAATGGATGACAAATGTTTGCTGTGCAAACAAGAGAGGGAAACCAGGGATCATCTATTTTTCACTTGCTCCTACTCGAAACAGATATGGCAGAGAGTGATGGTACTTTGTAGGTTAAAAAGGCAGGTTGCATGTTGGAATGTAGAGCTTCAATGGGCCACTGTCAACCTCAAAGGTAAAGCTCTAATCACAACGATATTGAGGCTAGCTTGGAACGCAGTTATCTACCTAGTTTGGAAGGAAAGAAACAATCGTTTGCTCAACTCAACTGAGCAAAAGGAGGAGCACCTCACTGAGCAAGTGAGAGACATGATCTCGACCAGGTTAAGTGACCTTAGAAAGATTAAAAGAGATTCAGTTAATACGTTCTTATGTAATTCTTGGAGGTTAAATGCAGACATGTTTGTCTAAAGACATTGATTTTCTGATTTGTTTAGCTAGACTAAACTAGTTTTGTAACATGTAGCAGCACTGCTGCTTTTTTTTGATAAATGGAAATTTACTTATCAAAAAAAAAAAAAAAACTGTCTTCATCTTTTGTTTCCTTCTTTTTTTCTCAGTAGACTGAGACTTTCCAATTTGCAATCTGCAATCTGCATTTACATTTAATAACTATGACTCACACCACGCGACACGGCTGATAACACTTTACCCTTGAAATTAAATCTATGCCTCTGGAAAAAATAAAAATGTTGGATGCTAAAAGTCTTTTTAAGTCAACTCTATATTCAACTTGTCAAAGTCTTTGTTTTGAGCACACTTTCCTTGAAATTCATTTGAGCAGAGGCAATCAATCCTTTATATCTATACTAAAGAAAATGAATATCTCCACTGGATATCCTTCACCTTGTTCACCTTGTTCTACTCCTTCATCTCTCTTCTCATAAAATTAAACAAAAAGAAAATGAATTATCTCTCATTCTCATCATCACCTCTTCCTCTTCTTCTGTTTTCCTTATTCATCATGCTTGGCTTTCCTGTTTCGCTAAGCACCCCTTTCTTTTACAACAACTGCCATGATGCAATGTTCAAATGTGGGAATATCTCCACTGGATATCCTTTCGTTGGAGGTGATCGAGTAGAGGCTTGTGGACGTCGTGGTCTGGAGCTTTCCTGTGACGATTATACTACTACTACTACGATTGAAATTCTTGGTGTAGAATATAAGGTGCTGGAGATCCTTTGGGATCGTCAAATTCTAAGGATTGCGAGGGAGGACCTCATCAACAATGGTTTTTGTAGCCCTCAATTTCAAAATCAAAATCCAAATCCGATCCTAGATTCTGAGCTGTTTGATCCTGTTCCTATTCCTGATTATACCGATGTTACTCTGTTTTATGACTGCCAATCTTCCATCTCATCCAGTCTTGGACTCTTCTTCCCTTGCATTGCAGATTCAACTTACAATAATGTTTCCCTATCGATAGGAAATGCCCCTCCAGAGGGATGTTTAGCTAATGTTACTGTTCCGATTCTTAAAACTTCCTTGGAAGGATTACGCAATTCTTCCTTGCTTTTGGAAGAAGCCTTGAAAACAGGATTCGAGGTACAATGGAAGGAGGATAGACAAGCATGTGGAAAGTGCAAGGCTTCCAATGGAACCTGCGGTTCTTACATGGAGAATCAGACAATTTGCTACTGCCAATTTCCATTTAAGAATTGGGAGAAAGCCAAAGAATGCCCTCGCATCGAGCCCCATGGTATGTACTTTCCATTTTTCAAGCATGTACAACTAAACAAGTTTTTCTATTATTATTATTATTATTATTATTATTATTATTATTATTATTATTATTTTCCATTGGATTAAAAATTGAATAAGTAACTAAAATCTGACATCAGTTATAAAACTAAAGTTAAGCATTTGATAGATGTAGACTTAAATTGCAAAGTCAAAATTATTTGGTAACATGTCTATTCTGATGGTATATATAATGTAATATTGGATGAAATAATTGTGGTAACTGGTAGGCCTAAACATTTCTTAGTTTTAGTCAAGGCTGGCAAGCACTCTCTCGTTTCCCTAACTGCCCAATAGACCTTATATGTATACATGTAGAAGAGCTTTGCTTATCCCAAAAGGGAAATAAAAACCATGGAAAATCTTTCGTTATAGAAAAAAGGGAAGTTGGTCCTGACTGAAATTAAGAAATCTTTTGTTGGTTCACCTAACAGTAACACACACACATCACAAATTTATATCAAAGAATCAGTCAGCTGATCAGCCTGTTTGAGTTGGTCTGTTTTTGTATCCTAGCTTTTACTAGGATAACTAACAAAGTTGACAGGGTTTATGATAATGCAGAATTGGAGTTAGGGAAACCCTTTCTTTTCTTTTTTATTTTTTATTCTAGTTTGCCTTTCAGATTTACTTTTGGTGCTGTCATTTACTGGTTTTTTTTTTCTCTGCAAACATGTCTTATTTCTTTGTTTCATTCAAGTAGAGAATATTCTTTTAAGCGTAATTTGTTCTTTTGACTTTTCTATCCTCAATTTCATGATTAAATAGGTTAAATATAAAACAATATTAGGGGTACTGATCCACAATTAAAATTAAGATTATCAACATTTTTCGTGCTGAAGGTTAAAATTGATTCATTTTAGGACAATCCAAATGAAGAACGTATGAACCACATTAATTTTCTTTTTTTCTATGATACTAATAGTCAAAGGAGATTTTGTTTTTCCTGATCGGCGACTATAACTTTAGAATCAAGATTATTAGGTTCGCAACGGTCTGATTTATTGAATAATAGTCCCCTCTTTCCATCATTAGTTAGCATAATCTGAAAAGAGATAAACTCATCTGACAAAGAAAATATTCATGTGAAACATGATATTTTCTTTTCTTCTCTTGCGTAAATAGGAGACTCCTAAAAATTTCCTACATTGAACAAGAAATTCTGGGCATTTCTGCTGCTAAACACCTGAGATCAGCAGAGCCTTTATTGTTTTGTTCAAAGATTTAAATTGAGGTCGCAAATGCGTTTTCGATCTCGTCGTGTATATTATGATTGCGGACCTAAGAAATGCTATTGAGATGTTGCAGTGAATATCGACAACGGAGAGAACCAAAATAGCAAAATAAAACCGTAATATCGCATTGCGACTTCTATTTAAATCCCTAATTCTTCTGTTAATACAAAAGGATGTGAGAAATGTAAGTTGCTGTGCATGTAGGTTGATAACTTGATATAGAAGTCAAGTTCCATTTCATTGGTTTGATCTCCATTTAATCTATTAAAATATGAGGTCAATCCAACATAAGAAAAATCTTACTGTTTTTTAAGATCTTTGGTTGTCGAATTATTGCATATTTAAAGCATTTCCTTACCGACTTCCATCTAATTCTCCTATTGAAGTTTTTGTTTTCTTCCCTATAGATGTATCCATAGACTTTGGCAACACACTAAGCCAATTTTCCAAGATTTTAGCAGAGGCAATCTAGAATTCTAGGTACTTGATGCAATTTCCTGTAGATTTCCAGACTAGAAAAGGATCATATATACACAATTCATGGTAGAATAAATGATTTCAACATTGACCATTAAATCCAAATACTTCTCCATCGTGGAATTTTAGAATGTTTCTTATTGGACACTTGAGTAAAAGTCTCATCAATGTGAGACAAGGAATGGAATTCACTTCGTCCTTTCATAAACCTATTCTACCCTGCATTTTGTAACATCTACAAGATGCATCCAAATTCTTTTCCGATATCTTCCCTTCTGGCCCTCTTTTTCTTCTTTCTTGTTGCCTTCATCAGAGTTCCAACTACTTTATCGGCGGATGATCCACGGTACTTAGACTGCAGGACAACTTTAAGATGTGGAAGCATAGCAAATATCGGTTACCCTTTCTGGGGAATGAACCGTTCAAGTTACTGTGAACAACCAGGATTTGAGCTGAAGTGCGAAGATGAAGTAGCAAAAACACCTTACGAGTTCTTGATGTAAACCCTGAACAACAGATTCTTAAGGTTGCTAGAGAGGATTACTTCAATGGTTATTGTCCCATGGAACTAGTAAACACCACAATCAACTTCACTTACTTCGATTATGGCTCAAGCCTTAGGAACCTGACCCTATTCTATGGTTGCTACCTACCCGCAACCTCGGTGTTTATTTTTCATACTAACTGTACCATAGATGGTAGCTTTATGGATGTGTCATATTCTACTAGAAGTCTTCTGGTTGATCCTCGCCCAGGGGTATGCAAAGGCAGTGTCATAGTTCCAATTTATGAAACCGCAGCTCAGAATCTAGAGGTGAACCCACTAACTATGAACGATGCTCTGAAGGGAGGTTTTGAATTGCAATGGGAAGTAGATAATGATCTGTTGAGAAAAACTTAGAGTAGATAACTCTAATTTTATCACTCAAAGAAGAAAGTTTAGATTTTAGGAAAACTCACAAATGCTCACACTTCACTCTAGACTACACTCTTTAGAGAAGAACTCCTTAGGAAAACTTAGAACTTTTATTGCTTATTGAAGCTTACTACTTGATGATTTACAAATGCAAGGGAGGGGGGGTATTTATACAATACCAAGACAAACACAAGCCACACAAATATAAAATCTAAATAAATTACAACCACTCATTGTTGTTTAATAACAACCACACATTTAAATCACACAACTACAACCACACATTAAACCACACAACTACAACCACACATTTAAATCACACAACTACAACCACACATTAAACCACACAACTACAACCACTCATTAAACCACACAACTACAACCACACATTGTTAGGCTTTTATTTTTTTTTTTGGGCTGGTATTGGACAATTTAACACTCCCCCTCAATACCAGCTCTTCCTCTTTGCACCATGTTGAGTTGACGACGAAACATTTCAAATTTGTTGATACTCAAACCTTTTGTGAATAAATCTGCCATTTGATCATCTGTCTTGATCTGCTTCATCTCAATTTCTTCTTGTAGAACCTTTTCTCTGATAAAGTGATAATGCACTTCTATATGTTTGGTTCTTGCGTGAAAGACTGGATTTTCTGCCAAACGAATTGCTGACTGGTTGTCGCAATACAACGGAACTGCATAATCTACTGGTTGATGTAGATCACTCATTAGTTGTATCAGCCACGTACACTCTTGAGCTGCCATTGCTGCTGCTCGATACTCAGCTTCGGTAGTTGACAATGATACCGTTGGTTGTCTCTTACTGCACCAAGAAATTGTTCCAGAACCAAGTTTAAACATGTACCCAGTTGTTGATCTCCTGGTGTCATGATCTCCTGCATAGTCAGCATCACAATAACCAACTAACTTACAGTCTTCACCTTTCTTGTACAAAAGACCATAATCTATTGTACTTTTCACATATCTCAGTATTCGTCGAACTGCTTCTAAATGAGGCTTCTTCGGATTTTGCATATACCGACTCATCACACCAACTGTATAAGAAATGTCAGGTCGAGTCAAGGTTAAGTAGATCAGGCTACCTACCAATTGTCGATACATAGTTGCATCTTCCAAGTCTTTGCCTTCAAGTGCACACATCTTGCCATTTGGTTCCATCGGTGTTGAAATTGGCTTGCTCTCGAGCATTCCGAACCTTTTTAGCAAATCTTTAGAATATTTTTGTTGACAGAGAAATATTCCTTCTTGTATGTGATCAACCTCTAGACCAAGAAAGTGCTTGAGTTGTCCAAGTTCTTTCATTTGGAAACGAACTGATAAATTCTCCTTGGTTTGAAGAATTTCTGCCTCATAATCACCAGTTATGATTAAATCATCCACATATATCAATACGATAGCTAGCTTTCCTCCATTAGCTTTGACAAACAAGCTGGAATCTGCAGGTGTCACTGAATAACCACTATGAGTTAAAAATTCAGCAATCTTACCATACCATGCTCTAGGTGCTTGTTTCAATCCGTAAAGTGCCTTTCGCAGCTTACACACATGCTCAGGATGATTTTGGTTTTGAAATCCCAATGGTTGAATCATGTAGATTTCCCGATCTAGCTCTCCATGAAGGAATGCATTCTTTACATCCATCTGCCACAAGTTCCAGTCTTTGTTGGCTGCAAGGGCAAGTAGGACTCGTACGGTTGTAAGTCTTGCCACCGGACTAAACGTTTCATCATAGTCTAGCTCATACTTCTGAGAGAAACCACGAGCCACCAACCGTGCCTTGTACCTTTCAATCGACCCATCTGGATGATGTTTTATCTTGTAAACCCACTTGCAGGATATGGGTTTCACATCTCTTGGTTTTGGCACTAGATCCCAAGTCTGATTCTGCTCAAGCGCAGTGATCTCTTCTTTCATAGCCATAATCCACTCAGAACTCTGTGATGCTTCTTCAAACGTCTCAGGTTCTGTTGCAATTGGTTCTTCCACTATGGCTGCATTAGCATATTTGGGATTTGGCTTCCGTGCTCTTGTTGTCCTTCGGATTTGTGATTGTGGAGATGGTTCTTCCACTTCACTCGATCTAACATCTGGTTGATACACACCAGTTTGCCAAGGACTCTGGACTAACACTTGCTCGTCATCGTTTTCATCACATAGGTCTTCTACTTCATTTGAAGTTGATTGAAGTTGGACAATATACTCTCCCATTTTCTGTTGTAACATGTCTTCAAATTCTTTTGAATCTGACAACACCTCCTTTTCTGAGGACCACCAAGAAGATGCTTCATCGAATACCACATTGCGTGAAGTGTAACATCTTCCACTCGTAGGATCACAACATTTCCATCCTTTCCTTTGGTTGTCGTATCCCACAAAGATACATCTAGTTGCTTTCTTATCAAACTTGCTACGTAAATGATCAGGAACAAATACATAACATACACAACCAAATACTCGAAAGTAGCTGACTGAAGGTTTCATTTTCCACAATTTCTCAAAGGGGGAAACAAACTCTAACCTTGGTTGAGGAAGTTTGTTGATCACATGGGCTGCGGTTCTCATAGCTTCAGCCCAAAATCTTCCGGGTACATTCTTTGCATGCAGCATACTCCGACAAATTTCTGCAAGATGCCGATTCTTTCTCTCTGCTACACCATTCTGTTGTGGTGTATTGACACAAGTATACTGATGACGTATGTTGCATTCTCGTAGGTATTGAGAGAATTCGCCTGAGCTATATTCTCCTCCATTGTCTGTGCGCAAGCAACATATCTTCTTTTCCACTTCTCCTTCAACTATCTCTTTGAACTCTTTAAACTTTGAGAAAGTGTCAGACTTTTCTTTCATAAAGAAAACCCACACATACCTGGAGAAATCATCAATAAACGTCACCATGTACCGCATTCCACTAATTGATGGTTGCTTAACGGGCCCAAATACATCAGAGTGAACTAACTCTAATGGTTCTTTTGCTTTAAACTTTGACTCCTCGTATGGCAATTGGTGTGCTTTACCATATTGGCATCCTGCACAAACTGTGTCTGTTCTTATGTCAAGCTGAGGAAGTCCCTTAAGCATCGACTTCTTCATCATCATACTTAGCTTGGAATAACTAACATGACCTAACCGCATGTGCCATAAATCTGCTGTATCGCTCATTCTTGTCTTGTCTACATATGCTGACTCTGCAGACATCACGTAGACTGACTCCAGACGTCGTCCTTCCATCATCGGCTGTCCTGAGATTTTGAGATCACGATATACCTTCACATCCCTTGGACCAAACAGAATATTGTGACCTGACGATGTTAATTGTGCCACTGAAAGCAAATTTTTCTTCATGCCTTGGACATGGTAAACATCTTGTAGTGGTACCTGATTATGACTATATCGAGGTGCTACTACCGTCTTACCGATGTGAGTAATCGGTAATCTTGAATTATCAGCTGTCACAACAATGCGATTTCCCTTGTATTCTGACAGGTTCTGCAACTTCTGTTTATCGCCTGTCATGTGATTTGAGCAACCTGAATCGACAATCCAGTCATTCTCATAGTCAATTCGGTCAGCCGTTGTTACTGTGAGAGCTAACTCTTCCTCTTCCATAGCAAAAAATGCTTCAGCGTCCCAATCATCTTCGCTTTTCTCCTTTGTACTAGAAGTAGCAGCATTGCTCTCAGCGGGCCTTTTGTTAAACCAACAATCTTTTGCCATGTGACCTTTCTTGTCACAGTTGTAACAGTTACCTTCAAATCTTTTATTGTTGCTACGATTCTTTGAAGCTCCCCCTGGACGAGAGCTCCCTTCTCCTTGATGACTTTTTGTCTTGTCACCATACTTTTTAGATCCACCACCGACGTGCTGTTTGAATTTGCCTTTGCATTTGTTGGTGTAGAGTGCTTCCTCTTCACTTTTCAACGAGACCCCTCCCATTTGCTTGGCCATAGATTCTTGACCAACAAGCAAATTTTCAAACTCTACAAGTGATGGTTGAGTTGGCCATCCTTGTATAGCGGCAACGAAGCTGCGATATTCGGGCCTCAAACCATGGATAATTATTCTTTTTACCCTGGTATCTCCAATAGCGGCTGTAGGATCTAAATCAGAAATTTCACGGCATAACGTTTTTACCTTGTGAAAGTATTGAGCAATCGGTATATCTCGTTGTGCAACTGATAACAATTCATTCTCAAGAAGTTGAAGTCTTGTGTCATTCTTTCTCGAAAAGAGTGCATCTAAAGTATCCCACGCTTCTTTTGGCGTTTCTAGCTTTTGTATGTGTTCCAACATTTCTTCTTCAACTGTGGTCTTAAGGGCAAACATGGCTTTACCCACTTTAATCTTTCATTTGCGCAAGGTTCCTTGAGCATCTTCTTGCTCGGGCTTCGTAACTTCACTACCACCAACGACTTCCCAAAGGTCTTGACCTTGTAGGTAAGACATCATACACGTCTTCCACGTGTTGTAATTTTTGTGATTGAGCTTCTTGATTCCTCCAACTACTTGAAGATCACCCATCGTGTCGGCAAGACTAACAATACCGAACAAGCTTGATTTTGAGACACAAACTTGTAGAGTACAAACTCCTCACAACTCAAGAACGCTCAAACCAAAAATAGTACCTGAATAACTATTTCACCGTGAATAGTACCATATACGTGAACAGTATTGTACGTATGTCGTACACTAGAACAAATCCAGTATACGTTAACAATTACTGCAAAAGTATACAACCACACGTATGAATAGTAACCGTATACTGGAACAGTGACCGTAGCCCGTGAATAGTGCATCAGGTAGGTTCCCAGGAAAGAGAGGTGGGTCACTGATAGACACACTTAAATACCAAGTCTTTCCTAGCCAGAACTTCCCTAGACACTTTCACACTACCACACTTTATTTCCAGCAACAAGAATAATTCTTTTCTGATGTGGAAGATCAGACAATACTGCAACCACAGAGCATACTAAGAACCAACACTTTCACTGCAGCGGAATAAGGACCACGAACCAATGGCTCTGATACCAATTGTTGAGAAAAACTTAGAGTAGATAACTCTAATTTTACCACTCAAAGAAGAAAGTTTAGATTTTAGGAAAACTCACAAATGCTCACACTTCACTCTAGACTACACTCTTTAGAGAAGAACTCCTTAGGAAAACTTAGAACTTTTATTGCTTATTGAAGCTTACTACTTGATGATTTACAAATGCAAGGGAGGGGGGGTATTTATACAATACCAAGACAAACACAAGCCACACAAATATAAAATCTAAATAAATTACAACCACTCATTGTTGTTTAATAACAACCACACATTTAAATCACACAACTACAACCACACATTAAACCACACAACTACAACCACACATTTAAATCACACAACTACAACCACACATTAAACCACACAACTACAACCACTCATTAAACCACACAACTACAACCACACATTGTTAGGCTTTTATTTTTTTTTTGGGGCTGGTATTGGACAATTTAACATGATCAATGCAGAAGATGCAGAGATTCAGGTGGAGTTTGCGGATATAATCAGACTACAAATAATTTCATTTGCTTTTGCCGTGATCAACCTAGTGAAACCACATGTTCACCAATAGAAGGTACGTTATAGCTCTTCTGCTGTAATTTTGCTCAGCTGTTTGTTTTTGCAAAACTTCCTGGTACCGCGAATATCTCGAGTCTTAACCCTCTTGGTTTGGCTCATTCCGCTGTTCAATGTTCATAGCAGTTGCAGCAAATTGGCCTTTGCAGCTTGAGTTTGTAATCCTACATTCCTACTCTCTATGTACTTAAAGACTTCATTAACTCTCACTATTTTGATCGGTTGATTTCCCCCATATCTAATATCAGTTCAGCTTCAAATTCAATTCACCACTTGCTCTGTTTCCCATTACAACTGCATCAGCAGATAAAATGAAAGGTCTTGTCATTTTGTTGCTCATACATTTGACCACTGCTGGATGCAGAAAGCTATGTTGCATTGACTCTTCATTTTTTTCGAAGTATCCGTGTTCGACACTCATGTCCAGCACATATTCGGACATAGGTATGAGTATATGATCCTCCAAAATTCCTCTAAATACATGAAAAAACTTAGAAAAATTGAAATACCCGTGTCGACACATTCTCGTATCCGACACTCACACCCAAGTCCGAATAACATTGGCAGAAAGTACCATTTATGAGTCCACAACCACCTTAAGTCTTGGTGAGAAATGCTTTCATCCAAAGCAGTAATGATTTATTCAATTATTAAAATCAGTTGACATTTTCCAGTTACTGCTTTCTTTAATCTTTTAAGAAACTCAAACTGAGTTTATACCTTCTGAGTTCCGAGTCCTGAGAGAGTTAGAATATATACAGTTAGAGATTTCCCACAAGCAACTCAAAAATATATAGTACATCACTATTATATTAGACTAGGTTACTTACATTTGTAATATATTATTACTAGGCTACCTAATTTTCCTTTGACTGGCGCTTAATGGTTCCAATAGAACTTCCTTTTGAATAATTTCAACTTTCACTTAGTCAAAGACCACTAATTTTATTATGAAGATCAAAACCAATTCTTCTTCAGCTTCTCATTTATATCCGATTACTTCCAATTCTCTCGAGCCAGCCGCTCCCTCTCCGAAAATGCTTGGTCCTGATTCTTGCTCCAAAATCTGTGTTTGATAATAATATTTCGAGCTGCAGTGCACGATTCAGTTGTGTAAACATTCAGGATATCGGTTATCCTTTCTGGGGATTGGATCGGCTAGAAAGTTGTGGCTATCCTGGCTTCAGGCTGAACTGCAATGAAGATAAGCCAGAGATCACAATCATGTCAGCAACTTACCAAGTCCATGATATAAATAGTACTTCACAAATCCTTCAAGTCGCTAGAATTGATTACACTGACAATATTTGTTTTTGTTTTAGCCTAGCATAGTTAGTCTATGTATATATATTTTTTTAAAAGCTTATGATATTGGTTTAATTTGAATGTCTTAAGTCCAAAAAAACAATTTTCGTGTTGGAATTATTTAAATGATTAAAATTGTAGAGTAACTAATTTATTGATTTTTGCTTTATATTGTATTTACAGGGTCCAATTCGAAGCTGAATCTAATCATAGGTATGAAACAATTTGTTGAACACACAAACACATGAAGATCAAAACTACTACAATATTGTTTGATGACTTAATTATTCAAATCTCCAAATCCTTTTTCTTTAGTCGTTCTTAATTTTTACTATAATTAAAAATTACACTAAAAATTCTAAAATAGCTTTTACTATAATTTATTTGGTTCTTATATATATATATATATATATATATATATATATATATACCGTTTCTATAACTTATTATTATATAACTTATAATTTTTGTCCTCTAAATTAACTATGATTCTTTTTGTGTTATAATTAACGAAAGTTTTATTATTTCTTTTAAGATTTTTTATTTAAGCTTTTACTATAATTTTAGAGTTTATATTTGATGTAATGTCAATGTATAAATATATACGTTGTCAGTGAAAACATAAGATGCCATCACATTAATAAGAAAAAATAAAATTTAAAAAAAATACAAGATAACGTTGTTTATTATTAAGTGACATCATGTGATTCATTGAAAACGTATAAATTTAAACACTGACAGTATATCAAACATAAATTCTTAATTTTATTCGTTGATTTTGTTTTCTTGGAATTCATATATAAAAGTTAATTAACCATATTAATCTTCATTGAACAGCATTGACAGTCGGTGTAACCATTGCTATTGTATCGATTTCTTCTACATGCTTCATTGTCCCGGGGTTCAAAGGAAAATCACTATCAAATCATCTCTACCAAGGAAATATGAACGACGACAATGCTAGGATCGAGGCATTCATCACAAAGTTTGATTCTCTTGCTCCAAGGCGATATTTTTACGTAGACATAAAGAAAATGACAAATAAGTTTAAAGATAAATTAGGTCAAGGAGGATATGGCAGTGTATACAAAGGAAAATTGCCCGATGGTCGTCTTGTGGCGGTCAAAGTCCTAAGTGAATCCAAGGGAAATGGAGAGGATTTTATGAACGAAGTAGCTAGCATTAGTAGAACTTCTCATGTCAATATTGTGACTCTACTAGGATTTTGTTTTGAGAGATCAAAGAGAGCTCTGGTCTATGAATTCATGCCCCAAGGATCATTGGATAGGTTCATTTATAATCAAGGATCACACCATCAAAGTCGTCAATTGGAGTGGAAAACTCTGTACGACATTGCACTCGGCATTGCTAGAGGACTAGAATACTTACATCAAGGTTGCAACACAAGGATCTTGCACTTTGACATAAAACCTCACAATATCCTTTTAGATGACAACTTTTGTCCCAAGATCTCTGATTTTGGTTTGTCTAAATTATGTGAAAGAAAAGAGAGTATGATTTCCATGGCTTGTGCTAGAGGAACAGTTGGATATATTGCTCCAGAAGTGGTTTTTCGAAACTTTGGAGGAGTTTCTCATAAATCTGATGTCTACAGCTATGGAATGATGGTCCTTGAAATGGTTGGAGGAAGAAAAAATATTGATGTTGAAGCGTCTCAAACTAGTGAAATATATTTTCCCTCATGGATTTATAAGCATCTTGATCAGTCTATGAACTTGAATCTTAATGGAGTAACAACGGAAGAGGAAGAAGAAATAACAAGGAAGCTGATTGTAGTGAGCCTTTGGTGCATTCAATCTGTCCCATTTGATCGACCATCAATGACCAAGGTGGCAGAAATGTTGCAAGGGAGCCTTCAATCATTGGAAATTCCACCAAGACCTTTTGTATCTTCTCCTTTACGATCCCCTAAATCTTTCTCCCGAACATCAACATTGGTTTAGGCTTTTGTTTTTTTAAAGGAGGTCGTAAATTGGAGATGGGGAAAAGTATTTTAGATGTTGGGATTCGAACTCTAAACTTATTAGATGTCACCTTTTAAAGGTGATTATATGAATCAATTGGGTTAAACCATGAGTTCTCATTGGATTAGACTTTAATTAGTTTGATATTGCAAGTTCAATCTAAAATTGTAATGAAAAAATCATAGATTAAAAATTATGATTTTAAATCTAAATCTTTGGCATTGTTATGGTAAAAGAGTTGTAACCAAAAAAAAAAAATCTGAAAGCACAAGTTAACAAGATAAAATTAGACTAGTTCATAACTAAATAGTTAAAATTTAAACAATAATATATTCATAATTTTGTTTTATATAAAATTACGTTGAGCTAATTCATTGCCTCACACTTCGTCGCAAAAGTTTTACTTTTTTTTTTTTTTTTAATTTCCCAAAGAATAAATTATATGGTAAAATAGTAGTAAGTTTGCATAAATAATATAGCATAGAACAATATACCAATGAAACGAATCTTCCTGAGTCGGAACATAGCAAGTAAACAAAGGAGCAAAGAATCTTGGAAAACTACACCCTGATTAGTCTATCTACAAATAGATATTAACCATGGCCATTTGGTTGTTGGATATTGTGCTTTTACCAGTCAAAAAACTAGTGCAAGTAAGTCAATAGTATATTTGTTCAAGGACCAAACTTTTCGTCCAAGTCCGAAGAAGGCAAGTCTGATATTTGGAAGGAGGGTTTGGACTTTGGACAAAAATATTAAGTCTGAAATATGAGTTTGGGTAAAAAAATGAGATCCATTTAGAAAATGGATTGGGCATTGGCTTCAACAATCAAAGCCCGATTTCGGTCTGGTCTAGTTTTTATTTATATAAAATAGTATTTTTTATATTTATATCATATGAAAATAAATATATAAAATATTATAATGTAAATATTTAAAAATATGTTAAGTTATCTATGTTTTAGAACTTAATAAATGGAAAAAAATTAGTAAAAATTAAATAAAAAATAACATATTTGTCTAAAATTTTAAAAAAATAATAATAATATGGACGATTCTAAATGGGATTGGACTATCCATTTACAAATATGGATGGGTTTGGGCAAAATTTGAGGCTCATATTCGGGTCTGGCCAATTTTTGACAAATATATATGACGTTGATACCATACTAAAATCCGACCCAAACCTGACCCAGTCCGACCCATGAACACCTATAGTCAATAGGTTAACTTTGAACTAATTAAAAATATACAAAGCAAGAATGTGCAACTAAAATTAACACTAAAGCATAAAGATAAGTTAAAATTTTCCTTCATATCATCAAAAATTATTCTAGATGAAATTTGTAGACCCCTCTTTGAATGTGCTCCTGTAAGTAGGATTGCAGTTCTTGCTCTAGCCGAAAAGTTGGAGGTGCGTACGTGCTTCTGTAACTTCATTTTGTTGCTCCACTATTTGATGCCACTAAATGTTGAAATTATACTCCTGAACTAAAAGCATCCCTTATAGGATCTGATGATGCATCATGATTACTCATGATTACTCAGTGGCTTTCATCAATGAAACTTATGTGATAGAGACCCAGATTGAATAGCCGAGATACAGTCCTCTCAACCATAGCATTTCAACATGAACTGTACAGATCAAAACATGCACACCTACACCTACTGGTCCATAACAGTTACAATTGCACCAGATGATAACTCCTTAGTGACTTCAACCCAGTAAGAAAAACCGATTGGTTGCACCAGATTATCAAATCATCTCTGCCAGGGAAAGATGAACGACGACAATGCCAGGATTAAGGCATTCATCACAAAGTTTGGTTGTCTTGCTCCAAGGCGATATTTTTATGTAGACATCAAGAAAATGACAAATAAGTTTAAAGATAAATTAGGTCAAGGAGGAGATGGCAGTGCATACAAAGGAAAATTGCCTGATGGTCATCTTGTGACGGTCAAAGTCCTAAGTGAATCCAAGGGAAATGGAGAGGATTTTATGAACGAAGTAGCTAGCATTAGTAGAAGTTCTCAAGTCAATATTGTGACTCTACTAGGATTTTGTTTAGAGAGATCAAAGAGAGCTATGGTCTATGAATTCATGCCCCATGGATCATTGGATAGGTTCATTTATAATCAAGGATCACAGCATCAAATTCATCAATTGCAGTGGAAAACTTTGTACAATATTGCACTCAGCATTGCTAGAGGATTAGAATACTTGCATTAAGGTTGCAACACAAGGATCTTGCACTTTGACATAAAGCCTCACAATATCCTTTTAGATGAGAACTTCTGCCCCAAGATCTCCGATTTTGGTTTGTCTAAATTATGCGAAAGAGAGTATTATATCAATGACAGGTGCTAGAGGAACTGTTGGATATATTGCTCCAGAAGTGTTTTGTCGAAACTTTGGAAGAGTTTCTCATAAATTTAATGTCTACAGCTATGGAATGATGGTCCTAAATGGTTGGAGGAAGAAAAAATATCGATGTTGGAGTGTCTCAAACTAGCGAAGTATATTTTCCCTCATGGATTTATAAGCATCTTGACCAGTCTATGAACTTGAATCTTAATGGAATAACAACTGAAGAGAAAGAATAACTAATAAGGAAGCTTATTGTAGTGAGCCTTTGGTGCATTTAATCTGACCCATTTGATCAACCATCAATGACCAAGGTGCTAGAAATGTTGCAAGGGGGCCTTCAATCAATTGAAATTCCATCAAGGCCTTTTGTATCTTATCATGTATGATCCCCTAAAACTTGTTCCAAAACATTATTATTGGTTTAGGCTTTAATTGGTTTGACATTGCACGTTCAGTCCAAGATTGTAATGAAAAAAAATTATGGCTGAAGATTATGAAATGAAAAATAGTGAAGAAAAATTATGATGCCCTTCAAGCAACATTTAAATACCTCTTTGGTTTTAAACAAAAAAAATATATATATATACCCAGAAAAAGCATTCAGATACTCTCACCAAGTTATATGCTCAACTTCCATTTAAAAGCTTTTGATATTTTTTTTAAGGCAATCAGGTACTCCTTTTATGGGTATTCGAATGGCCCATTTATTAAAAAAAGAAATACATTTTTAGATGAGGCATTAAATGTCTTTCTTGGGTATTCAAATGCCAAACATTCGATCATTTTTGTTTCATGCATTTTCTTTACTATTATGCCATTTATTAGTTTAGTTACTTATTTACCCCTTTAATTGTTCTTTTATTTATTTTTTCATTTATTTTTATTTTTTTATTTATTTTTTGTAATTTATTTATCGCAATTAATTTTCTTGTAATTTATTTAGTCAATGCATTCCACTTTATTTTATTCACTTATTTACTTTAAGCACTTATTTTGTTTGTTTAATTTACTCAGTGCGCTTTATTTTATGTGCTTTTTATTAATTAATTAATTTACCTTTTGAGTACTAATTTGATATTATGAAATGTTGAAAATATAAAAAATAAAAATTCTAAAAATAAAAATTAATAATAATGAAAAAAATAAATAGTGTGACATAGTGGGATGGCTCCGAGATCTCCCTCACGTTGTTAGGAGCACTCCCGCAGTCTTTTCACAAGGAAGTATCATTCTTAATTTATGGAAAATGTGGAAATTCTAGAATGAAAAATAATTTCCTAAATTCAATCAGGTTGTTAAAAAAATTAAGAAATTCTCCAATGTAAGAAATTTTCATAATACTCCGTCGTAATAATATAATTGTTAATTTTAAAATGAATGAAAATGATATTTATTTCTAATGCTTTATTATTTATGCTTATTTTACTTGCCATTTAATTTTTTTTTGTTATTTATTTATTTTCTACGATATTCATTGCATCCTTTTAATAATGTGTCGACACCCATTTTTGTCCGGTTGTAAAATTGTATTTTTTTTATAACTTAATATGAATTTTAGTTTTTATTTTCAGAAAATTGGAAAAAATAGAAAATCAAAAAATGGAAAGAAAAAAAGAAGAAGAAATAATTGAAAGTTTGTTTAAACCCAAACTCTCTAGGATTAGGATTGAATTTTCAGAATTTTTGAGATAATATTAAAGGAGTTATATTTGGGTTAAACTTAGACTTTGATTGGGACGAGAACTCCAACCTAAATCATACTAAGACTTTAGGTGATTTTCACTTATATAAATAGACTCAATCTTAAGCATTCAACACACAATTGAGAAAACACAATTCACAAGAATAAATCAAAAAATTTGGAAGAAACAACAAGAGAGGAATTTTTTTTTTTTTTGAGTTTCGAGTTACTTAAAATCTAGTATTGTGTTTTTCATTTTATGAGAAAATAGTCTTAGAGGGAAAAAGAAAAGAAGAAACACGATAACAATCAACGACAATTCAAAGTTGTTCGAGAGCTAAGGCCAGAGGAGATGCTTATTGCTCGGGATAATGTTGAGACCATTAGTGAACTTGAGAATATGTTAAGGTCCATGCAATGGGAAGTGCGCATGATGGCTAGCTGTGTATCCAAAAATTCCACGTAGCGGCCTAAAGAGGAAGAGATAATCACATTTGCCGTTGCTTAGGTATGTTTTTCCGTCCATCACTCTCCATTAGTTTTCAAGATTTTTGCTACTTTTATATGATTGGATATTCTTTTTGTTTCAAGTGCTAAGGCAATTCATGGTGATTTATTCTTTAGGTTAGCCTTGTAGGTTTATATCAGTGGGCCTTTAGTTTTGTTTTAGATACGGTTTTAAAATTTTTATTTATTTTGTTCATTTATTTTAGATTATTATTATTTTTAGTTACTTGTTATTTATTTTATTTAGGACTTGGTTTTCTTCAATTTTGTATAATTTATTATAGATTGTTTATTTGTCTATTACTTGTTTGTTTTTTAAGCATTTATTTATTTCATGATTAGGGTAATTGAAATTGAATTAGTTAGATATTTATTAATTCATTATTAATGATTGATTTTTATTTAAGATAAAATATCTCAGGCAAAATAAAATTAGTATTAATTAAGACCATTTAGATAAGACCAATTCAGGATAATATGTGATTAATATGGTATTATCTTTAGGATAGGCGTTGCGGGTGCTAATTCTTTTTCACACGTAATCGAACTCTCAAACTTAGTTTTGATAAGTAGACCAGAATCTATTCTTTTTAGAGTGTCTTAGTTAAGCTTAGGATTACTTTAAAAATGATAGATTCATATATAGGTGACTAATCATACCTAGCAAAAAAGATTAGTGGTGACTCAATAATTTGTGTCTAGCTATTAGGTCTAATGATTTAACACGTTATGACATAATGCATTTATGAAAAGATAATTTTTTTTTGCTAAATGGAGTCACTTGGCTTTGCATAAAAGTAAGATAATATTTTCGAATGAAAATGATTCTTGAGTCTCCAACAGCTGCAAGAGAATATCAACGCTTATTTTTCACAAAGAAATAGCCTTTTTAAAGGAGTGAAACGAAAAATTTTAATTGAAAAACATTTCTATATTATGTTAAGGTTGTTGGAGAATATACAAAATTTATTGTGACAAAAACCACATTTCTCCCTCAAATAACTTTTTATATAAATAAATAAATTGTGAAATTTGATTATATATGTGAATTATTTTTAAATATCAATATCAAAATCATTTTTTATCAAGATAAAAGATAATACATGCTTAATTGGTATTGTTTTCAGATGGACGTTGTAGGGGTGCTAATACATTCTCCACGTGTAATTGACTCCTAAACCCATTCTGGTTTTATTTGATTTTTACACATACCTAAAAAATTATCCTTTTAATAAATCTTAATTAATTTTAAGATTTTTTTAGAATGATAAATTTTATAGGTGACCAATCAGATCTAACAAAAAATTATTGATAACGAGTTCTTTTTTATATATTATGAAGAAAGGGCATTGACAAAGCTATTGAAGCCGGCACATTGTTATGCTTTCTCTTGGTGAAATTGAAAAAACAATTCAATTTACACCAAGAGAAATTGCCATGGGGGTGGCGATTTCCCAGTCGATTTTAAAAAAAAACGGATTTTGAAAATTAATCTCAAAATAACGGTATTTCGATAAATATATATTTTTTTTACTATATTGTGATAAATAAACCGACATATCTATTTATCTCTCATATTATATATATATATATATTGCTAAATCAAGGGATATCTCTCATATTATATATATATATATATATATAATTCATTCTCTGATTTTATTTTATTTTTTCAATATTCGAACTTGATATTTTCCTAATAAGATGTATCTATCAAGTTCTAATTGTTAAAAGTGTTCTCTTGCAGATATTTATGGTTTTGTGCTGGAATTGTGTTTTATTATAAATATATACTTAAGATTTGTAAGGTGAATTACATTTTTTTTTCTGGTTAAATCAAGGGATATTATTAATAAACAAGAGAGTACACACTCTCACAATATTAATGGACTTGAATCACAGACACCATATCAGAAATCATATACAAAAGCAAACAGGAAAACTGATAACTAACCCTACACAGACACCAAATCAAACAATTGTAACAATACTCCTTTTAACTCTTTTAACAGGGTTTTAAAAAAAAACGCAGTATGAATCTACCAAGTTGAATACCCATCCCTTTGTTGAATTACTTATAAATTACGGTTGTAGAGAAATTATCTCATTCACCATCATTAAAAATTTTAAATTTTATAAGCAAATTAATAAGATGATACATATCTTTAAAATATATTAAAAAATAAAAAATTAATTAAAATTGAAGTTAGACATATGATAATTTCGTAGTCTTTTTATAAAATTAAAACATTCCACCATGAATGTATTAAAAACAAACTCATTAATATATATGAAAGAGAAAGTAACATTAACCATAATTAAGAAGAGTTCATTATTGTGAGAGTGTGTACTCTCTTGTTTATTAATAATATTCCTTGATTTAGAAAAAAAAAATTCAATAATTATGATGGATCTTGTTTATTAATTTGTTTAAAAAAAATTAGAAACACGGTAGAACATAAAGGATGCCCTTAACTGGCTCTCAGCTTGACAAGTCAAGCAAGAATATGATGCAAAAGGTAATTAACAATAAAAGAAAGAAAGAAGAAAAAAAAGTTAAACCCCAAAACTAAATCTCAAGTTCCAAGTTTTAATTCATGATTGCTACTCAAAGAATAATAAGCTTTATCTTTGGTATCTCATAATTATATATATATATATATATATGCTTTTCGTACTAATTTAATTTACTTATAATTAAATTCACTGTTCATATTAATAAAAAATTATTTTATATTTATATTTTTATAATTAAAATTTAAATAAAAAATATTTTTTTATTAAGTAAATAGTGATTTGGGCCGGCCGAATCACAAAAATGGTTATCCAAATCCGACCCATGAGTATGTCTATTTGAAATGCCTCAAATTATTTAAACTAACAAAGACACAAAATAGTAATGTTAATAAAACAAATGAATAAACATTAAAAATAAAAACATGTAAGAAAATAAATTAAGATCATTCACATAAGGCCTAAGATAAATTAAGATCATTCACATATGACTAACCGCCGGGCTCGATTGTCCAAGTGTTCCTAATTGAATCATCAAATTGCTATCAATCTTTTTTTTGTTAGATGTGATTGACCACATAAATGAATATATCTTCCTTAAAAAAATTTAAACTTAACTAAGACTCCTTAAAAAGAATAAGTTCAAGTCTATATTATAGTACTAGCTTCGGGAGTCAGTTAATTTTTTTCCTTTTTTTTATGAATAGTCTAATTTTTATTTTTTAGAAATTTTTTGTTTTTCTTTTTTGAATTTTTCTATTTTATTGTAAAAATAAATAAAAAATATAAGAACAAAAAAAGAAATAAGCTGATCCAATTTGAATTCCAAAGCCTAATAAAAAAAACCCAATTAATAATTTGAGACCTAATTAACAAATCCAAATCTCAATTAACAATTTAAAAGCCCAAAATCGAATTATAAATAGGCTTTATAAAAAAATACTATAAATCTTAAAATTAACTATAGTTTCGAATTTGAATTAAAAATATATTTGATTTAAATTAAAATATTTCAAAAAATTAATTTAATAATCAAATATAATTTAATTATAATTATCCCAAATGATATTTTAAAAGAAAAATTATTTAATACACTATTAGTGAAGCTTTTTGACTTCACAAATATAATTAAAAGGATATTACGTGCCCTTTAAAACATAATAAAAAAATAAATGAAATATGAAAAAATTTTAACCCGCTTATAAAATTAAAAAAAACTGATTGCCAATATATCAAATACCAATCCATCTCAAAAATCTCAAATAAAATGAGATATCTATACTCCAATTCAAGTCTGACTTTGACAGGACTAAGGAAAAGGCAAAATGCTTGGAGGATTCAACAACTACTCCCAGCCCAGGTTTCACTTCGTATGATTAGCGACTGCTCTGCCTTACCTCTTTTTCCATTACGCCTTGTCAAGTGGGATCAGACCGTTGTATGCACGGTATCAAGTCAGTGGGGAAACTTCGCTGCAACTACTTCCAAAGCAAAACGTGTAAAATGGTCTTATCTTTTCTTACCTTTTTTTTTCTCTATAGACTTAGACGGCTTTCCCATTTGCAATCTGCAATTACATGCAAGTTTATGAGTTTAGACATGGCTCACACGTTGCCCTTAAAAAAAGTGTGCATTCAAAAGTCTTTCAAGTCAACTAATTAATGTTTCAAGTTGTCTAGTCTTTTTGTTTCGGTTTACACTTTCATTTGAAAACTTGAAATCAAGTATTCCTACACTTCAGTTGAGGTAAACCTTTGTATATTCTCCTGAATCAAACGTATTCTTTCGGTACAAAGAAAACTGAAATCTGAGAATAGGAGAAAAGGATGAAGATGCTAAAATATGAAACTCAGATTTGTTGATATCATATCTTAATGATGGTCGATGTGATGAAAATTGAGATTTCGCATTGTATTTTACCCGTTATGTAACGACCACGACATTATTAAATTCCTTGAAACAATATCAAAATTCAGGTCTGCGACAACCACGACGCATTACGTAACGACCGGGACACCCACAACCACATCCGCGATCGCTATTTAGAACCATGACTGAATTAAGTTCCGGGATCCGAAACAGACTCTATTCACAAACTAATCATTCTATTCTTCTATCCCATATTTTCACAGAAAAAGAAAAAGAATCTCCTCCGTTTCCCATCATCAACTTTTTCCCCTTCCCTTTTTTTTTTTTTTTTTCGTATCACTTGTCAATGTTTGGATTCCTCAATCATTAGGCAACCCTGAAAGTTACAGAGTTCTGCCATGATGCAATGTTCCAATATCGGAACATCTTTGCTGCTGGGTATTTTTTTTTTCTGGAGATGGCACATATATACCATTGGTTGTGGACATCCTGGTCTCCAGTTGGATGGTGAAAATGGTACTCCTATAATTGAACTTGTTGAACAAACAGCTAAATATTATGCCATAGATATTGCTCGAGAACTTGAATACTTACGCCAAGGATATAACACAAGAACTTGAACTTGAATACAATCACATATTTATAAATATCCAAAAAATCTTAAATCAATTTACTATAAATTAATTACAACTACATCGCTGAGAAGTTTGGAAAAAAAAAAAAAAACTAAACATCAGATAAACTTGGCCAAAGAAAACATCCAGATAAACAAAAAAAAAAAGTTTGGATGGTTCAAAAGCTAGTTCCTGGTTATTATTTGTAAGATTAATGACTTGTTTACTTGTTTTTCCATGCCTTATGAAGTAGGACTGTTTTATGCCCGGTGGTGTATTCACAATCCAATCTTCAGAAACTTCACTGCAAGTACTTGTAGCCCAAACCGCGTAAAACTGTCTTCATCTTTTGTTTCCTTCTTTTTTTCTCAGTAGACTGAGACTTTCCAATTTGCAATCTGCATTTACATTTAATAACTATGACTCACACCACGCGACACGGCTGATAACACTTTACCCTTGAAATTAAATCTATGCCTCTGGAAAAAATAAAAATGTTGGATGCTAAAAGTCTTTTTAAGTCAACTCTATATTCAACTTGTCAAAGTCTTTGTTTTGAGCACACTTTCCTTGAAATTCATTTGAGCAGAGGCAATCAATCCTTTATATCTATACTAAAGAAAATGAATATCTCCACTGGATATCCTTCACCTTGTTCACCTTGTTCTACTCCTTCATCTCTCTTCTCATAAAATTAAACAAAAAGAAAATGAATTATCTCTCATTCTCATCATCACCTCTTCCTCTTCTTCTGTTTTCCTTATTCATCATGCTTGGCTTTCCTGTTTCGCTAAGCACCCCTTTCTTTTACAACAACTGCCATGATGCAATGTTCAAATGTGGGAATATCTCCACTGGATATCCTTTCGTTGGAGGTGATCGAGTAGAGGCTTGTGGACGTCGTGGTCTGGAGCTTTCCTGTGACGATTATACTACTACTACTACGATTGAAATTCTTGGTGTAGAATATAAGGTGCTGGAGATCCTTTGGGATCGTCAAATTCTAAGGATTGCGAGGGAGGACCTCATCAACAATGGTTTTTGTAGCCCTCAATTTCAAAATCAAAATCCAAATCCGATCCTAGATTCTGAGCTGTTTGATCCTGTTCCTATTCCTGATTATACCGATGTTACTCTGTTTTATGACTGCCAATCTTCCATCTCATCCAGTCTTGGACTCTTCTTCCCTTGCATTGCAGATTCAACTTACAATAATGTTTCCCTATCGATAGGAAATGCCCCTCCAGAGGGATGTGTTGTGCGGAACTAAAACGAGATTACTAAAACCGATAAAAAACACACTGAAAAAACACCGATAATTTTACGTGATTCGGCCAATATGCCTACGTCCACGGGAGGAGGAGCAAAGCTTTGTATTTATCGGAGATGGAGTATTACACGAGATACGTATTACAAGTGCTCTCTATAGCACACACTCAACCGGGAGGGGCTCTCTCTAGAGCTCTCACATCTCTACCGGGAGGGAGCTCTTGGAGCTCACCTTTGGAGCTCTCCAACTCTATCTCACTCACACTCTCTCAACTCACTCATTTTTCTCTCTCACTCTACATGGCCTTTTATAGGCACAATCCATGGTGTGAACACATAGTTAGTGGCAAACAAAGTAGCCACCATCCACCAACTATTATGGTGGGAACACATAGCTAGTGGCAAACAAAGTAGCCACCATCCACCAACTATTATGGTGGGAACACATAGCTAGTGGCTTTGGTTGGTGGCTTTGGTGGAAGCTTCCTTGGTAGGTGGTAAGCCTCCTTTGATGACTTTGAGCCATATTCAACAATCTCCACCTTGGCGAGAATCCACAGAGAGAATTCACTGATCAGAGCTTCCTCCTTTCTCCTTCAGGTGTCATATACACCATTACACACATCAGGGCACCTACTGCATTGGCATGATCCATCAATGCACTGAGCCTGAGTCAATTTTTCTGTCTATTCTAATCTCCTTCTCAAGAATTTTCTTAGCTTCTCCAAGATCTTTCATCTCGAACTCTGAGCTCAGTTGAGCCTTCAGCCTGTCGATCTCCACCTTGCCTTTTTCAGCAGATAGACAAATGATCCATCTTGAAGTTTCCGGAAATAAACACAGTGATCAAATTGACTGTGTGTGTACTTTTCATCCTGTCATGAAACAGTCCAACCGTTTGTACAGCTGTCACGGGATTGTTTCAGACCATACAGTGACCGGTTCAACTTGCTTTTGTAATCTTTGCGACCGGGGACTCCAAAACCATCTGGTTGAGTCATATAAATTTCCTCCTCTAAGGAACCATGGAGGAATGCAGTTTTTACATCAAGTTGAACTATCTCTAGGTTATACAGTGCTACTAAAGCCAATAAGATCCGAATAGATGCATGCTTAACAACAGGTGAAAATACCTCATTGTAGTCTATTCCTTCTTTTTGAGCCTAACCTTTGGCTACCAATCTGGCTTTGTATCTGATGCTGTCTTTGCCGGTAGCACTCTCCTTTTTGGCAAAGACCCATTTGCACCTAATTAATCTTTTGAGTGTTGGAAGTGGAACCAACTTCCAAGTCTGATTTTGATGAAGTGATGTCATCTCTTCATCCATCGCCTCCTTCCACTGGGCATGCTCAGGGCTGTTTACAGCTTCTTTGTAATTGATCGGAACATCATCATCAATTACTGGAAAGGCGTATGCCACCATGTCTGTGTACCGAGCAGGTTTCCGAATATGTCTATTCGGTCTACTGGTGGCAACTGATTCAGGTTGCTGAAAGATTTCTGGTGATGACTCCTCCACTTCAGTTAAGGTGTCATCAGATTCTGGTTCAGATTCATCGGAATTTTGACCAGCATCTTCTGATTCAAACTCCACCTGCTTTAGAGAATCATGGTTCTCATTCTCTGGAGTTGACAGTTTCAGCATTACAGATTCGTCAAAGGTAACATCTCGGCTTACGATGACTTTCTTTGACTCAGGGTTCCACAGTCGGAATGCCTTTACTCCTTCACTAAAGCCCAAGAAGACAGCTTTCATGGCTCTAGGATCCAGTTAAGCATCCGTAAATACGAAGCCGATCATAATCAGTGGCAGAATGTCCGGACCACACCTCTATGGGAGTTTTCCCATCAATTGCAGTGGAGGGTAGTCTGTTGATAATGTGGGAGGCGTACTATAAAGCCTCCGCCCAAAATTGCTTTGCTCAAGCCCGACTGGGATAACATCAAAGCCACCAACCAAGGTCAATAATGGAGGAGCCACCAACCAAGTTGGTGGATGGTAGACCAAGATAGTTGGTGGATGGTGGCTACTTTGTTTGCCACTAGCTATGTGCTCCCACCATGATAGTTGGTGGATGGTGGCTACTTTGTTTGCCACTAGCTATGTGTTCACACCATGGATGGTGGCTATAAAAGGCCATGTAGAGTGAGAGAGAAAAATGTGTGAGTTAAGAGTTTAAGAGTTGAAGCAAATACTCTAAGCTTATTAGAGTTTTCTGGTATTGTTGAGTTGTGAGTTCAGTGCTAGCATAGCACCTTGAATTGTGTATATGTTTGTACTCCATCTCCATTAATACAAAGCTTCAAGCTCCTCCTCCCGTGGATGTAAGCACACTTGCTGAACCACGTAAAATATCGGTGTTATTTCATTGTGTTTAAATCGGTTTTAGTAATCTCGATTTAGTTCCGCACAACAAATTGGTATCAGAGCCAAATTTTACGTAAAACCGAGTTTGTTCGATTCTGTCCGTTTTTCCAAAGTGCTCCAATTTGTGTTTTGAAAATACCAGGTTGAAGAGGTCGTCGAGAGGAGTGCAGCAGAATCAACCGGAGCGCCAGAAACCGCCGCACGCGCCCACACGCGCCGCCAGAAGAAGCGCCCACGCGTCTCACGCGCCCACGCGCCGCACGCGCTGCTGGAGGTTGCAGACGCGCGAAGACCACGCGCACCACGCGCCGCACGCGCCATCCAGAGGTTGAAGACGCGTGACCTCACGCGCCCCACGCGCCGATCACCAAACAGCCTCCACGCGCCCCACGCGCCGCCGCACGCGCCCCACGCGCCGCCGTAGCTCCGACCAACTTTTTCGGGCCATTTTTTGAGCCATTTCCGAACACTATTCCGAGACTTTTCCGAGCCGGTTGAGCTAAACCGAGTCCATTTCGAGCCACTTGTAGCAGAATATTCACCGTGTGTCCAAAATTTACACAGTTGGACCCGTTCCTGGCTATTTCGACTATTCCGGACTCAACCGCGGCATCCGTTTTTCCATACAGGTAACGGAAAAACTCTGAGTTGGTAATTTTGTTTTATTACCATGGCAGAATCATTAGAGACACATGAAACAACCAGCAGCGCACCATCAAGTTCTTACAACAGAAAGAACTCGATGACCACTGCAAAGTTCGAGGTGGATAAATTTGATGGCACCAACAACTTTGGCATGTGGCAGTGCGAAGTTCAGGATCTGTTATTCCGAGAGGGATCATATATCGCTCTGGAAGACAGGCCCAGAGATATTTCGGAAGATGACTGGAAGTTTGTCAACCGTCAGGCTTGTGGCACAATCCGGTTATGCCTAGCCAAGGACCAGAAGTACTTTGTCATGAGAGAGAATAATGCAAAAACTCTCTGGAAACTACTCGAGGACAAGTACATGACAAAATGCATGGAGAACAGACTCTATCTGAAGAAAAAGCTGTTCCGCTTTCAGTATGTGCAAGGTATCACCATGCAGGAGCATCTAGTAAGTTTTAACAAAATCCTCGCTGATCTTGAAAATCTAGATGCAAATATCTCTGATGAAGATAAGGCTCTTACTCTGTTAAATTCCTTGCCTGATAGCTATGATCATTTAACCACTACACTGTTATATGGTAAAAATGAGATAGAATATGCTAATGTTAGTAATGCTCTGGTGAATAATGAGTATCGAAAAAAGGATCAGCATGATCACCAGAATACTGCACCAGAAGCTTTAACTGTGTACAGAGGCAGGACGGACAACCGAGGAGCCGGAGAAAACAAGCGAGGTAAATCCCGTTCAAAGAGGGGATCATCAAAAACACGACTCTCAAGGGACGAGTGTGCCTATTGCCATGAGAAAGGGCACTGGAGGAAAAACTGTCCTAACATGAAGAAGTCGACTGTGAATGTAGCTCAAGAATCTGAGGGAGAAGAAGACTCTGCATTTACGATTTCCACAACAACACACTCTTCAAATCGATGGATTCTGGATTCCGGATGTTCCTACCACATGTGTCCGAACCGAGAGTGGTTCTCAAACTTCAAGGAGTTTGATGGAGGGATTGTCCTTATGGGCAATGACAATACTTGTCACACTAGAGGCATCGGAACGATCTGACTAAAAATGCATGATGGTACAATCAGACAACTTACAGATGTAAGGTATGTCCCTGATCTCAAGAAGAACCTCATATCACTGGGGGTCTTAGACTCAAATGGTTACAAGATGACCATTCAGAATGGAGTCCTGAAGGTTGTACGTGGAGCATTCTTAGCAATGAAGGGTTCTATGAAGGGAAATCTGTATCTCCTTGATGGAGAAACTGTGACCAGCAGAGCAGCAGTCTCCCACAACAATGGAGGCGATGAATCTGACACTTCTCGACTTTTGCACATGCGCTTAGGGCATGTTGGAGAGAAGGCCTTGCAAAACCTGATAAAGCAAGGTGTACTGAAGAATGCCAAAACTGGAAAACTTGATTTCTGTGAGCATTGCGTCCTAGGCAAGCAAACAAGAGTCAAGTTTGGCACTGCAATTCATCGTACGAGAGCAACATTGGACTACATTCACACTGATGTCTGGGGGCCTTCCAAAAATGCTTCATTGGGAGGTAAACACTATTTTGTGACCTTTATTGATGATTACTCTAGATATGTCTGGGTTTATACTATGAAGCACAAAGATGAAGTTGTAGATATCTTCGTAAAATGGAAGAAGATGATCGAAACCCAGAGCGGGAGAAAGCTCAAGAGACTAAGATCTGACAACGGTGGAGAATACAAATCAGATCCACTGAAGGAAATCTGTCAGAATGATGGGATAATCCGACACTTCACTGTTCCTGGCACTCCCCAGCAGAATGGAGTTGCAGAAAGGATGAACCGAACTTTGGTTGATAAAGTTCGCTGCATGTTATCCCAGTCTGCCTTGAGCAAAGCATTTTGGGCGGAGGCTTTATTGTATGCCTCCCACATTATCAACAGACTACCCTCCACTACAATTGATGGGAAAACTCCCATAGAGGTGTGGTCCGGACATTCTGCCACTGATTATGATCGGCTTCGTATTTTCGGATGCCCAGCATATTTTCACGTAAGTGAATCAAAACTGGATCCTAGAGCCAAGAAAGCTGTCTTCTTGGGCTTTAGTGAAGGAGTAAAGGCATTCCGACTGTGGAACCCTGAGTCAAAGAAAGTCATCGTAAGCCGAGATGTTTCCTTTGACGAATCTGTAATGCTGAAACTGTCAACTCCAGAGAATGAGAACCATGATTCTCTAAAGCAGGTGGAGTTTGAATCTGACGATGCTGGTCAAAATTCCGATGAATCTGAACCAGAATCTGATGACACCTTAACTGAAGTGGAGGAGTCATCACCGGAAATCTTTCAGCAACCTGAATCTATTGCCACCAGCAGACCGAAAAGACATATTCGAAAACCTGCTCGGTACACAAACATGGTGGCATTCGCCCTTCCAGTAATTGATGATGATGTCCCGATCAATTACAAAGAAGCTGTAAACAGCCCAGAGCATGCCCAGTGGAAGGAGGCGATGGATGAAGAGATGACATCACTTCATCAGAATCAGACTTGGAAGTTGGTTCCACTTCCAACACTCAAAAGAACAATTGGGTGCAAATGGGTCTTTGCCAAAAAGGAGGGTGCTACCGGCAAAGACAGCATCAGATACAAAGCCAGATTGGTAGCCAAAGGTTACGCTCAAAAGGAAGGAATAGACTACAATGAGGTATTTTCACCTGTTGTTAAGCATGCATCTATTCGGATATTATTGGCTTTAGTAGCACAGTATGACCTAGAGTTAGTTCAACTTGATGTAAAAACTGCATTCCTCCATGGTTCCTTAGAGGAGGAAATTTATATGACTCAACCAGATGGTTTTAGAGTCCCCGGTCGTGAAGATTGGGCATGTAAGTTGAATAGGTCTCTATACGGTCTGAAGCAGTCACCGCGACAGTGGTACAAGCGGTTTGACACCTTTATGTTGGATCAGAAGTACACACGCAGTCAATTTGATCACTGTGTTTATTTCCGGAAACTCCAAAATGAATCATTTATCTACTTGCTTTTATATGTTGATGATATGTTAATCGCATCTATAAGCAAGGTGGAGATCGACAGGCTGAAGGCTCAACTGAGCTCAGAGTTCGAGATGAAGGATCTTGGAGAAGCTAAGAAAATTCTTGGGATGGAAATCAGCAGAGATAGAAAAAATGGTGTGATCAAATTGACCCAGGCTCAGTATCTGAGCAAAGTACTTCAGAGATTTGGCATTAATGATAAGACCAAATCTGTAAGTACTCCTTTAGCGGCACATTTCAAACTCAGTGCATTGATGTCACCAAGAACAGATGGTGAGAAGAGACAGATGGATCATGTTCCATATGTCAATGCAGTAGGTGCCCTAATGTATGCAATGGTGTGTACGAGACCTGATATTTCACATGCTGTCAGTATGGTAAGCCGGTACATGCATAATCCTGGTAAAGGCCATTGGCAAGCTGTGAAATGGATTCTACGGTATATTCATGGTACTGTGGAAACAGGCTTAAAATTCGAGAGAAGTAAAACTATTGGCAAGCATCTTGTCGGATATGTGGATTCAGACTATGCTGGAGATCTTGATAAGCGTCGTTCAACTACTGGTTATGTGTTCACCATAACAGGAGGACCAGTAAGTTGGAGATCAACTTTACAGTCAACGGTAGCTCTGTCTACAACAGAAGCAGAGTACATGGCTGTAACGGAAGCTTTCAAGGAAGCAATTTGGCTTCAAGGATTGATTGATGATTTCGGGATAGCACAGGAAAAGGTAGATGTTTTCTGCGATAGCCAGAGTGCCATTTGCCTAGCTAAGAACCAAGTTCATCACAGTCGGACCAAGCATATTGATGTTCGCTACCACTTTATCCGAGAAATAGTAGATGAAGGAAACATTCTACTACAGAAGATCGGGACTGCAGATAATCCTGCAGATATGCTAACAAAAATAGTTTCTGGGATCAAGTTTCAACATTGTTTGGACTTGATCAATATCTCTCGAGTTTAAAGCACCTGAAGGAGGAAGGAGGAAGCTCTGATCAGTGAATTCTCTCTGTGGATTCTCGCCAAGGTGGAGATTGTTGAATAATGGCTCAAAGATTAACCAAGGTTCCACCAAAGCCACCAACCAAGGTCAATAATGGAGGAGCCACCAACCAAGTTGGTGGATGGTAGACCAAGATAGTTGGTGGATGGTGGCTACTTTGTTTGCCACTAGCTATGTGCTCCCACCATGATAGTTGGTGGATGGTGGCTACTTTGTTTGCCACTAGCTATGTGTTCACACCATGGATGGTGGCTATAAAAGGCCATGTAGAGTGAGAGAGAAAAATGTGTGAGTTAAGAGTTTAAGAGTTGAAGCAAATACTCTGAGCTTATTAGAGTTTTCTGGTATTGTTGAGTTGTGAGTTCAGTGCTAGCATAGCACCTTGAATTGTGTATATGTTTGTACTCCATCTCCATTAATACAAAGCTTCAAGCTCCTCCTCCCGTGGATGTAAGCACACTTGCTGAACCACGTAAAATATCGGTGTTATTTCATTGTGTTTAAATCGGTTTTAGTAATCTCGATTTAGTTCCGCACAACATGTTTCCCTACCGATAACAAATAACCCTCCAGAGGGATGTTTAGCTAATCTTACTGTTCTGATTCATCAAAGCTCTTTGGAAGAATTACGCTATTCTGCATTGCCTTTGAAAGAAGCCTGGAAAACAGGATTGGAGGTACAATGGAAGGAGGATACAGAAACATGTCAGAAGTGCAATGTTTCCAGTGGAACCTGCGGTTTTAACATGAAGAACGAAACAATTTGCTACTGCCCATTTCCACTTGAGAATTGGCAGGAAACCAAAGAATGCTCTCCCCCACCATCCCCAACCCAAGGTATGTACTTTCCATTTTTCAAGCATTTACAACTAATCAATTTTTATTTTTTTTTTAATAAAAGTTTCTATAAAATATAATAAGCAAACAATAAAAAATAAAATTATATTGGATTAAACTTGAATAAATCATTTAAGAATAATTATTCGACATGAAACTAAATTTAAGCACTTGATATATGTCACTTACATTGCAAAGTCAAAGTTTTTTGGTAACATGTCTATTCTGATGGAATATTTAATATGATATTGCATGAAATATTTGTGGTAACGGGTAGGCCTAAACGATTTCTTAGTTTTAGTCAAGGCTGGCAAGCACATTTTGGTTTCCCTAACTGCCCAGTAGACCTTATCCCAAAAGGAAAAAAAAAAACATGGAAAAGCTTTCATTATAAAAAAAAGGGAAGATGGTCCTGACTGAAATTAAGAAATCTTTTGTTGGTTCACCTGACAGTAACACACACATCACAAATTTATATCAAAGAATCAGTCAGCTGATCAGCATGTTTGAGTTGGTCTGTTTTTGTATCCTAGCTTTTACTAGGATAACTAACAAAGTAGACAGGGTTTATGATAATGCAGAATTGGAGTTAGGGAAACCTTTTTTTTTTTTTTTATTCTAGTCTGCCTTTCAGATTTACTTTTGGTGCTGTCATTTACTGGTTTTTTTTTTCTCTGCAAACATGTCTTATTTCTTTGTTTCATTCAAGTAGAGAATGTTCTTTTAAGCGTAATTTGTTCTTTTGACTTTTCTATCCTCAATTTCATGATTAAATAGGTTAAATATAAAACAATATTAGGGGTACTAATCCACAATTAAAATTAAGATTATCAACATTTTTCCTGCTGAAGGTCAAAATTGATTCATTTTAGGACAATCCAAATGAAGAACGTATGAACCACATTAATTTTCCTTTTTTCTATGATACTAATAGTCAAAGGAGATTTTGTTTTTCCTGATCGGCGACTATAACTTTAGAATCAAGATTATTAGGTTCGCAACGGTCTGATTCATTGAATAATAGTCCCCTCTTTCCATCATTAGTTAGCATAATCTGAACAGAGATAAACTCATCCGACAAAGAAAATATTCATGTGAAACATGATATTTTCTTTTCTTCTCTTGCGAAAATAAGAGACTCCTAAAAATTTCCTATATTGAACAAGAAATTCTGGGCATTTCTGCTGCTAAACTCTAACACCTGAGATCAGCAGAGCCTTTATTGTTCTGTTCAAAGATTTAAATTGAGGTCGCAAATGCGTTTTCGATCTCGTCGTGTATATTATGGTTGCGGACCTAAGGAATGCTATTGAGATGTTGCAGTGAATATCGACAACGGAGAGAACCAAAATAGCAAAATAAAACCGTAATATCGCATTGCGACTTCTATTTAAATCCCTAATTCTGTTAATACAAAAGGATGTGAGAAATGTAAGTTGCTGTGCATGTAGGTTGATAACTTGATATAGAAGTCAAGTTCCATTTCATTGGTTTGATCTCCATTTAATCTATTAAAATATGAGGTCAATCCAACATAAGAAAAATCTTACTGTTTTTTAAGATCTTTGGTTGTCGAATTATTGCATATTTAAAGCATTTCCTTACCGACTTCCATCTAATTCTCCTATTGAAGTTTTTGTTTTCTTCCCTATAGATGTATCCATAGACTTTAGCAACACACTAAGCCAATTTTCCAAGATTTTAGCAGAGGCAATCTAGAATTCTAGGTACTTGATGCAATTTCCTGTAGATTTCCAGACTAGAAAAGGATCATATATACACAATTCATGGTAGAATAAATGATTTCAACATTGACCATTAAATCCAAATACTTCTCCATCGTGGAATTTTAGAATGTTTCTTATTGGACACTTGAGTAAAAGTCTCATCAATGTGAGACAAGGAATGGAATTCACTTCGTCCTTTCATAAACCTATTCTACCCTGCATTTTGTAACATCTACAAGATGCATCCAAATTCTTTTCCGATATCTTCCCTTCTGGCCCTCTTTTTCTTCTTTCTTGTTGCCTTCATCAGAGTTCCAACTACTTTATCGGCGGATGATCCACGGTACTTAGAATGCAGGACAACTTTAAGATGTGGAAGCATAGCAAATATCGGTTACCCTTTCTGGGGAATGAACCGTTCAAGTTACTGTGAACAACCAGGATTTGAGCTGAAGTGCGAAGATGAAGTAGCAAAAACACCTTACGAATTCTTGATGTAAACCCTGAACAACAAATTCTTAAGGTTGCGAGAGAGGATTACTGGAATGTTTATTGTCCCATGGAACTAATAAACACCACAATCAACTTCAATTACTTCGATTATGGCTCAAGCCTTAGGAACCTGACCCTATTCTATGGTTGCTACCTACCCGCAACCTCGGTGTTTATTTTTCATACTAACTGTACCATAGATGGTAGCTTTATGGATGTGTCATATTCTACTAGAAGTCTTCTGGTTGATCCTCGCCCAGGGGTATGCAAAGGCAGTGTCATAGTTCCAATTTATGAAACCGCAGCTCAGAACCTACTAACTATGAACGATGCTCTGAAGGGAGGTTTTGAATTGCAATGGGAAGTAGATAATGATCAATGCAGAAGATGCAGAGATTCAGGTGGAGTTTGCGGATATAATCAGACTACAAATAATTTCATTTGCTTTTGTCGTGATCAACCTAGTGAAACCACATGTTCACCAATAGAAGGTACGTTATAGCTCTTCTGCTGTAATTTTGCTCAGCTGTTTGTTTTTGCAAAACTTCCTGGTACCGCGAATATCTCGAGTCTTAACCCTCTTGGTTTGGCTCATTCTTGTTGTGCGGAACTAAAACGAGCTTACTAAAACCGATAAAAAAAAACACACTGAAAAAACACCGATAATTTTACGTGGTTCGGCCAATATGCCTACGTCCACGGGAGGAGGAGCAAAGCTTTGTATTTATCGGAGATGGAGTATTACAAGAGATACGTATTACAAGTGCTCTCTATAGCACACACTCAACCGGGAGGGGCTCTCTCTAGAGCTCTCACATCTCTACCAGGAGGGAGCTCTTGGAGCTCACCTTTGGAGCTCTCCAACTCTATCTCACTCACACTCTCTCAACTCACTCATATTTCTCTCTCACTCTACATGGCCTTTTATAGGCACCATCCATGGTGTGAACACATAGTTAGTGACAAACAAAGTAGCCACCATCCACCAACTATTATGGTGGGAACACATAGCTAGTGGCAAACAAAGTAGCCATCATCCACCAACTATTATGGTGGGAACACATAGCTAGTGGCTTTGGTTGGTGGCTTTGGTGGAAGCTTCCTTGGTAGGTGGTAAGCCTCCTTTGATGACTTTGAGCCATATTCAACAATCTCCACCTTGGCGAGAATCCACAGAGAGAATTCACTGATCAGAGCTTCCTCCTTTCTCCTTCAGGTGTCATATACACCATTACACACATCAGGGCACCTACTGCATTGGCATGATCCATCAATGCACTGAGCCTGAGTCAATTTTTCTGTCTATTCTAATCTCCTTCTCAAGAATTTTCTTAGCTTCTCCAAGATCCTTCATCTCGAACTCTGAGCTCAGTTGAGCCTTCAGCCTGTCGATCTCCACCTTGCCTTTTTCAGCAGATAGACAAATGATCCATCTTGAAGTTTCCGGAAATAAACACAGTGATCAAATTGACTGTGTGTGTACTTTTCATCCTGTCATGAAACAGTCCAACCGTTTGTACAGCTGTCACGGGATTGTTTCAGACCATACAGTGACCGGTTCAACTTGCTTTTGTAGTCTTTGCGACCGGGGACTCCAAAACCATATGGTTGAGTCATATAAATTTCCTCCTCTAAGGAACCATGGAGGAATGCAGTTTTTACATCAAGTTGAACTAACTCTAGGTCATACTGTGCTACTAAAGCCAATAAGATCCGAATAGATGCATGCTTAACAACAGGTGAAAATACCTCATTGTAGTCTATTCCTTCTTTGTATCTGATGCTGTCTTTGCCGGTAGCTCTCTCCTTTTTGGCAAAGTCCCATTTGCACCCAGTTGATCTTTTGAGTGTTGGAAGTGGAACCAACTTCCAAGTCTGATTCTGATGAAGTGATGTCATCTCTTCATCCATCGCCTTCTTCCACTGGGCATGCTCTGGGCTGTTTACAGCTTCTTTGTAATTGATCGGGACATCATCATCAATTACTGGAAGGGCGTATGCCACCATGTCTGTGTACCGAGCAGGTTTCCGAATATGTCTTTTCGGTCTGCTGGTGGCAACTGATTCAGGTTGCTGAAAGATTTCCGGTGATGACTCCTCCACTTCAGTTAAGGTGTCATCAGATTCTGGTTCAGATTCATTAGAATTTTGACCAGCATCTTCTGATTCAAACTCCACCTGCTTTAGAGAATCATGGTTCTCATTCTCTGAAGTTGACAGTTTCAGCATTACAGATTCGTCAAAGGTAACATCTCGGCTTACGATGACTTTCTTTGACTCAGGGTTCCACAGTCAGAATGCCTTTACTCCTTCACTAAAGCCCAAGAAGACAGCTTTCTTGGCTCTAGGATCCAGTTAAGCATCCGTAAATATGAAGCCGATCATAATCAGTGGCAGAATGTCCGGACCACACCTCTATGGGAGTTTTCCCATCAATTACAGTGGAGGGTAGTCTGTTGATAATGTGGGAGGCGTACTATAAAGCCTCCGCCCAAAATTCTTTGCTCAAGCCCGACTAGGATAACATGCAGCGAACTTTATCAACCAAAGTTCGGTTCATCCTTTCTGCAACTCCATTCTGCTGGGGAGTGCCAGGAACAGTGAAGTGTCGGATTATCCCATCATTCTGACAGATTTCCTTCATTGCTAAGAATGCTCCACGTACAACCTTCAGGACTCCATTCTGAATGGTCATCTTGTAACCATTTGAGTCTAAGACCCCCAGTGATATGAGGTTCTTCTTGAGATCAGGGACATACCTTACATCTGTAAGTTGTCTGATTGTACCGTCATGCATTTTTAGTCGGATCGTTCCAATACCTCTAGTGTGACATCGTTGCCCATAAGGACAATTCTTCCATCAAGCTCTTGATAGCTTGAGAAACACTCTCGGTTCGAACACATCTGGTATGAACATCCGGAATCCCTTGATTGGAAGGATGTATCTCCACCTTAAACTGCGAAAGCAGAGTCTTCTTCTCTATCAGTCTTTTGAGCAACTATCACAATCGACCTCTCTTGTCAGGACAGCCTTTCCTCTAGTGTCCAACACTAGGCACACTCGTCCCTTGCAGATTGTCGATGATACTTTTCCTAGACAGGATCTTCATCCATCTATCGGTCCTTCGCGGATTAACAGGATTCTTCTCCTAGATAGGATATCCACCGCCTACTGGACTGGACTGGACATGATCTTCACCGTCTACTGGTCCTTCGCGGATTAACAGGATTCTTCTCCTAGATAGGATATCCACCGCCTAATGGACTGGACAGGATCTTCACCATCCACTGGTCCTTCGCGGATTAACAGGATTCTTCTCCTAGATAGGATATCCACCGCCTACTGGACTGGACTGGACAGGATCTTCACCGTCCACTGGTCCTTCGCGGATTAACAGGATTCTTCTCCTAGATAGGATATCCACCGCCTACTAGACTGGACTGGACAGGATCTTCACCGTCCACTGGTCCTTCGCGGATTAACAGGATTCTTCTCCTAGATAGGATATCCACCGCCTACTGGACTGGACTGGACAGGATCTTCACCGTCCACTGGTCCTTCGCGGATTAATAGGATTCTTCTCCTAGATAGGATATCCACCGCCTACTGGACTGGATTGGACAGGATCTTCACCGTCCACTGGTCCTTCGCGGATTAACAGGATTCTTCTCCTAGATAGGATATCCACCGCCTACTGGACTGGACTTGACAGGATCTTCACCTCCTACTGGACGGGATCTTCACTGTCTACTGAACTGGACTGGACAGGATCTTCACCTCCTACTAGACGGGATCTTCACTGTCTACTGAACTGGACTGGACAAGATCTTCACCTCCTACTGGACGGGATCTTCACTGTCTACTGAACTGGACTGGACAGGATCTTCACCTCCTACTGGACGGGATCTTCACTGTCTACTGAACTGGACTGGACAGGATCTTCACCTCCTACTAGACGGGATCTTCACTGTCTACTGAACTGGACTGGACAGGATCTTCACCTCCTACTGGACGGGATCTTCACTGTCTACTTATCCTTCGCGAACTCACAGGTCCAGTACTTCGCACTGCCACATGCCAAAGTTACGTGGTGCCATCAAAGTTCTCCACCTCAAACTTTGCAGTGGTCATCGAGTTCTTTCTGATGTAAGAACTTGATGGTGCGCTGCTGGTTGTTTCAGTTGTCTCTAATGATTCTGCCATGGTAATAAAACAAAATTACCAACTCAGAGTTTTTCCGTTACCTGTATGGAAAAACGGATGCCGCTGTTGAGTCCGGAATAGTCGAAATAGCCAGGAACGAGTCCAACTGTGTAAATTTTGGACACACGGTGAATATTCTGCGAATATTCTGCTGCAGGTGGCTTGAAATGGACTCGGTTTAGCTCAACCGGCTCGGAAAAGTCTCGGAATAGTGTTCTGAAACGGCTCAAAAAATGGCCCGAAAAAGTTGGTCGGAGCTACGGCGGCGCGTGGTGCGCGTACGGCGGCGCGTGGAGAGCGTGGGGCGGCGCGTGGAGCGCGTGGAGGCTGCTGGCTGACCGGCGCGTGCGGCGCGTGTGGCGCGTGACTTCCACGAGTCTTCAACCTCTGGATGGCGCGTGGGCGCGTGCGGCGCGTGGAATTCACGCGTCTTCAACCTCTGGAGGCGCGTGGGCGAGTGAGGACTTTTGAAAAACACAAATTGGAGCACTTTTGAAAAACGGACAGAATCGAACAAACTCGGTTTTACGTAAAAGTTGGCTCTGATACCAATTTGTTGTGCGGAACTAAAACGAGATTACTAAAACCGATAAAAAAAACACACTGAAAAAACACCGATAATTTTACGTGGTTCGGCCAATATGCCTACGTCCACGGGAGGAGGAGCAAAGCTTTGTATTTATCGGAGATGGAGTATTACAAGAGATACGTATTACAAGTGCTCTCTATAGCACACACTCAACCGGGAGGGGCTCTCTCTAGAGCTCTCACATCTCTACCGGGAGGGAGCTCTTGGAGCTCACCTTTGGAGCTCTCCAACTCTATCTCACTCACACTCTCTCAACTCACTCATATTTCTCTCTCACTCTACATGACCTTTTATAGGCACCATCCATGATGTGAACACATAGTTAGTGGCAAACAAAGTAGCCACCATCCACCAACTATTATGGTGGGAACACATAGCTAGTGGCAAACAAAGTAGCCACCATCCTCCAACTATTATGGTGGGAACACATAGCTAGTGGCTTTGGTTGGTGGCTTTGGTGGAAGCTTCCTTGGTAGGTGGTAAGCCTCCTTTGATGACTTTGAGCCATATTCAACAATTCCGCTGTTCAATGTTCATAGCAGTTGCAGCAAATTGGCCTTTGCAGCTTGAGTTTGTAATCCTACATTCCTACTCTCTATGTACTTAAAGACTTCATTAACTCTCACTATTTTGATCGGTTGATTTCCCCTATATCTAATATCAGTTCAGCTTCAAATTCAATTCACCACTTGCTCTGTTTCCCATAACAACTGCAACAGCAGATAAAATGAAAGGTCTTGCCATTTTGTTGCTCATACATTTGACCCTTGCTGAATACAGAAAGTTATGTTGCTCTGACTCTTTATTTTTTTTGAAGTACCCGTGTTCGACACTCGTGTCCGGCACATATTCGGACATAGGTATGAGTATATGATCCTCCAAAATTCCTCTAAATACATGAAAAAACTTAGAAAAATTGAACATACCCATGTCGACACATTCCCGTAGCCGACACTCACACCCAAATCCGAATAACATTGGCAGAAAGTACCATTTAGGGGAGTCCACAACCACCTTAAGTCTTGGTGAGAAATGCTTTCATCCAAAGCAGTAATGATTTATTCAATTATTAAAACCAGTTGATATTTTCCAGTTGCTGCTTTCTTTAATCTTTTAAGAAACTCGAACTGAGTTTATACCTTCTGAGTTCCGAGTCCTGAGAGAGCTAGAATATATACAGTTAGAGATTTCCCACAAGCAACTAAAAAATATATAGTACATCACTATTATATTAGACTAGGTTACTTACATTTGTAGTATATTATTACTAGGCTACCTAATTTTCCATTGACTGGCGCTTAATGGTTCCAATAGAACTTCCTTTTGAATAATTTCAACTTTCACTTAGTCAAAGACCACTAATTTTATTATGAAGATCAAAACCAATTCTTCTTCAGCTTCTCATTTTATATCCGATTACTTCCAATTCTCTGGAGCCAGCCTCTCCCTCTCTCCGAAAATGCACCCCTCTTTGTTGCCATCCAAGTTTTGGTTCTTCAACATCATAAGCTTGGTCCTGATTCATGCTCCAAAATCTGTGTTTGCTAATAATATTTCGAGCTGCAGTGCACGATTCAGTTGTGGAAACATTCAGAATATCGGTTATCGTTTCTGGGGATTGGATCGGCTAGAAAGTTGTGGCTATCCTGGCTTCAGGCTGAACTGCAATGAAAATATGGCAGAGATCACAATCCTTGATATAAATAGTACTTCACAAATCCTTCAAGTCGCTAGAATTGATTACACTGACAATATTTGTTTTTGTTTTAGGCTAGCATAGTTAGTCTATGTATATCTTTTTTTTAAAAGCTCATGATTTGGTTTAATTTGAATGTCTTAACTCCAAAAAAACAATTTTCGTGTTGGAATTATTTAAATGATTAAAATTGTAGAGTAACTAATTTATTGATTTTTGCTGTATATTGTATTTACAGGGTCCAATTCGAAGCTGAATCTAATCATAGGTATGAAACAATTTGTTGAACACACAAACACATGAAGATCAAAACTACTACAATATTGTTTGATGACTTAATTATTCAAATCTCCAAATCTTTTTTCTTTAGTCGTTCTTAATTTTTACTATAATTAAAAATTACACTAAAAATTCTAAAATAGCTTTTACTATAATTTATTTGGTTCTTATATATATATATATATATATATATATATATATATATATATATACCGTTTCTATAACTTATTATTATATAACTTATAATTTTTGTCCTTTAAATTAACTATGATTCTTTTTGTGTTATAATTAACGAAAGTTTTATTATTTCTTTTAAGATTTTTTATTTAATTTTAGAGTTTATATTTGATACAATGTCAGTGTATAAATCTATACGTTGTCAGTGAAACGTAAGATACCACCACATTAATAAGAAAAAATAAAATTTTAAATAAATACAAGATAACGTTATTTATTATTAAGTGACATCATGTGATTCATTGAAAATGTATAAATTTAAACACTGACAGTATATTAAATATAAATTCTTAATTTTATTCGTTGATTTTGTTTTCTTGGAATTCATATATAAAAGTTAATTAACCATATTAATCTTCATTGAACAGGATTGACAGTCGGTGTAACCATTGCTATTGTATCGGTTTCTACTATATGCTTCATTGTCCCGAGGTTCAAAGGAAAATCACTATCAAATCATCTCTACCAAGGAAATATGAAAGAAGACAATGCTAGGATCGAGGCATTCATCACAAAGTTTGGTTCTCTTGCTCCAAGGCGATATTTTTACGTAGACATAAAGAAAATGACAAATAAGTTTAAAGATAAATTAGGTCAAGGAGGATATGGCAGTGTATACAAAGGAAAATTGCCCGATGGTCGTCTTGTGGCGGTCAAAGTCTTAAGTGAATCCAAGGGAAATGGAGAGGATTTTATGAACGAAGTAGCTAGCATTAGTAGAACTTCTCATGTCAATATTGTGACTCTACTAGGATTTTGTTTAGAGAGATCAAAGAGAGCTCTGGTCTATGAATTCATGCCCCAAGGATCATTGGATAGGTTCATTTATAATCAAGGATCACACCATCAAAGTCGTCAATTGGAGTGGAAAACTCTGTACGACATTGCACTCGGCATTGCTAGAGGACTAGAATACTTACATCAAGGTTGCAACACCAGGATCTTGCACTTTGACATAAAACCTCACAATATCCTTTTAGATGACAACTTTTGTCCCAAGATCTCTGATTTTGGTTTGTCTAAATTATGTGAAAGAAAAGAGAGTATGATTTCCATGGCTTGTGCTAGAGGAACAATTGGATATATTGCTCCAGAAGTGGTTTTTCGAAACTTTGGAGGAGTTTCTCATAAATCTGATGTCTACAGCTATGGAATGATGGTCCTTGAAATGGTTGGAGGAAGAAAAAATATTGATGTTGAAGCGTCTCAAACCAGTGAAATATATTTTCCCTCATGGATTTATAAGCATCTTGATCAGTCTATGAACTTGAATCTTAATGGAGTAACAACGGAAGAGGAAGATGAAATAACAAGGAAGCTGATTGTAGTGAGCCTTTGGTGCATTCAATCTGTCCCATTTGATCGACCATCAATGAACAAGGTGGCAGAAATGTTGCAAGGGAGCCTTCAATCATTGGAAATTCCACCAAGACCTTTTGTATCTTCTCCTTTACGATCCCCTAAAACTTTCTCCCGAACATCAACACTGGTTTAGGCTTTTGTTTTTTTAAAGGAGGTCCTAAGTTGGAGATGGGGAAAAGTGTTTTAGATGTTGGGATTCGAACTCTAAACTTATTAGATGTCACCTTTTAAAGGTGATTATATGAATCAATTGGGTTAAACCATGAGTTCTCATTGGATTAGACTTTAATTAGTTTGATATTGCAAGTTCAATCTAAGATTGTAATGAAAAAATCATAGATTAAAAATTATGATTTTAAATCTAAATCTTTGACATCAATATTTTTAATGAATCTTTGACAATCAACTTATTTGTAATGAAAAAAGAGTTGTAACCAAAAAAAAAAAAATCTGAAAGCACAAGTTAACAAGATAAAATTAGACTAGTTCATAACTAAATAGTTAAAATTTAAACAATAATATATTTATAATTTTGTTTTATATAAAATTACATTGAGCTAATTCATTGCCTCACACTTCGTCGCAAAAGTTTTACTTTTTTTTTTTTTTTAAATTTCCCAAAGAATAAATTATATGGTAAAATAGTAGTAAGTTTGCATAAATATTATAGCATAGAACAATATACCACTGAAACGAATCTTCCTGAGTCAGAAATCAATGTATACATAGCAAGTAAACAAAGGAGCAAAGAATCTTGGAAAACTACACCCTGATTAGTCTATCTACAAATAGATATTAACCATGGCCATTTGGTTGTTGGATATTGTGCTTTTACCAGTCAAAAAACTAGTGCAAGTAAGTCAATAGTTTATTTGTTCAAGGACCGAACTTTTCGTCCAAGTCCGAAGAAGGCAAGTCTGATATTTGGAAGGAGGGTTTGGACTTTGGACAAAAATATTAAGTCCGAAATATGGGTTTGGGTAAAAAAAATGAGATCCATTTAGAAAATGGATTGGGCATTGGCTTCAACAATCAAAACCCGAACTCGGTCTGGTCTAGTTTTTATTTATATAAAATAGTATTTTTTATATTTATATCATATAAAAATAAATATATAAAATATTATAATGTAAATATTTAAAAATATGTTAAGTTATATATGTTTTAGAACTTAATAAATGGAAAAAAATTAGTAAAAATTAAATAAAAAATAACATATTTGTCTAAAATTTAAAAAAAAATAATAATAATATGGACGAATCTAAATGGGATTGAACTATCCATTTACAAATATGGATAGGTTTGGACAAAATTTGAGGCTCATATTCGGGTCTGGCCAGGTTTGGACAAATATATATGACGTTGATACCATACTAAAATCCGACCCAAACCCGACCCAGTCCGACCCATGAACACCTATAGTCAATAGGTTAACTTTGAACTAATTAAAAATATACAAAGCAAGAATGTGCAACTAAAATTAACACTAAAGCATAAAGATAGGTTAAAATTTTCCTTCATATCATCAAAAATTATTCTAGATGAAATTCGTAGACCCCTCTTTGAATGTGCTCCTGTAAGTAGGATTGCAGTTCTTGCTCTAGCCGAAAAGTTGGAGGTGCGTACGTGCTTCTGTAACTTCATTTTGTTGCTCCACTATTTAATGCCACTAAATGTTGAAATTATACTCCTGCACTAAAAGCATCCCATATAAGAGTTGTTCAAAGCTTCTGAAATAGTCCACTGCCAAATTCAGCTCAGCTTGTGGATATGATGATGCATCATGATTACTCAGTGTCTTCCATCAATGGAACTTATGTGATAGAGACCCAGATTGAATAGCCGAGATACAGTCCTCTCAACCATAGCATTTCAACATGAACTATATAGATCAAAACATGCACACCTACACCTACTGGTCCATAACAGTTACAATTGCACCAGATGATAACTCCTTAGTGACTTCAACCCAGTAAGAAAAATCGATTGGTTGCACCAGATTATCAAATCATCTCTGCCAGGGAAAGATGAACGACGACAATGCCAGGATTAAGGCATTCATCACAAAGTTTGGTTCTCTTGCTCCAAGGCGATATTTTTATGTAGACATCAAGAAAATGACAAATAAGTTTAAAGATAAATTAGGTCAAGGAGGAGATGGCAGTGCATACAAAGGCAAATTGCCTGATGGTCGTCTTGTGACGGTCAAAGTCCTAAGTGAATCCAAGGGAAATGGAGAGGATTTTATGAACGAAGTAGCTAGCATTAGTAGAACTTCTCAAGTCAATAATGTGACTCTACTAGGATTTTGTTTAGAGAGATCAAAGAGAGCTATGGTCTATGAATTCATGCCCCATGGATCATTGGATAGGTTCATTTATAATCAAGGATCACACCATCAAATTCATCAATTGGAGTGGAAAACTTTGTACAATATTGCACTCAGCATTGCTAGAGGATTAGAATACTTGCATCAAGGTTGCAACACAAGGATCTTGCACTTTGACATAAAGCCTCACAATATCCTTTTAGATGAGAACTTCTGCCCTAAGATCTCCGATTTTGGTTTGTCTAAATTATGCGAAAGAAAGTATTATATCAATGACAGGTGCTAGAGGAACTACTGGATATATTGCTCCAGAAGTGTTTTGTCGGAACTTTGGAAGAGTTTCTCATAAATCTAATGTCTACAGGTATGGAATGATGGTCCTTTAAATGGTTGGAGGAAGAAAAAATATCGATGTTGGAGTGTCTCAAACTAGCCAAGTATATTTTCCCTCATGGATTTATAAGCATCTTGACCAGTCTATGAACTTGAATCTTAATGGAATAACAACTGAAGAGAAAGAAGAACTAATAAGGAAGCTTATTGTAGTGAGCCTTTGGTGCATTCAATCTGACCCATTTGATCAACCATCAATGACCAAGGTGCTAGAAATGTTGCAAGGGAGCCTTCAATCAATTGAAATTCCACCAAGGCCTTTTGTATCTTATCATGTATGATCCCCTAAAACTTGTTCCAAAACATTATTATTGGTTTAGGCTTTAATTGGTTTGACATTACACGTTCAGTCCAAGATTGTAATGAAAAAAAATCATGGCTGAAGATTACGAAATGAAAAATAGTGAAGAAAAATTATGATGCCCTTCAAGCAACATTTAAATACCTCTTTGGTTTTAAACAAAAAAAAATATTACCCAGAAAAAGTATTCAGATACCCTTACCAAGTTATATGCTCAACTTCCATCTAAAAGCTTTTGATATTTTTTCTAAGGCAATCAGGTACTCCTTCTATGGGTATTCGAATGGCCCATTTATTAAATAAATAAAAAAAGAAATACATTTTTAGATGAGGCATTAAATGTCCTTCTTGGGTATTCAAATGCCAAACATTCGATCATTTTTGTTTCATGCATTTTCTTTAATATTATGCCATTTATTCATTTAGTTACTTATTTACCCCTTTAATTGTTCTTTTATTTATTTTTTTCATTTATTTTTATTTTTTGTATTTATTTTTTGTAATTTATTTATCGCAATTAATTTTCTTGTAATTTATTTAGTCAATGCATTCCACTTTATTTTTTTCACTTATTTACTTTAAGCACTTATTTTGTTTGTTTAATTTACTCAGTGTGCTTTATTTTATGTGCTATTATTAATTAATTAATTTACCTTTTGAGTACTAATTTTATATTATGAAATGTTGGCAATATAAAAAAAATCTAAAAATAAAAATTAATAATAATGAAAAAAATAAATAGTGTGACATAGTGGGATGGCTCCGAGATCTCCCTCAGGTTGTTAGGAGCACTCCCGCAGTCTTTTCACAAGGAAGTTTCATTCTTAATTTATGGAGAATGTGAAAATTCTAGAATGAAAAATAATTTCCTAAATTCAATCAGGTTGTTGAAAAATTTAAGAAATTCTCCAATATAAGAAATTTTCATAATACTCCATCATAATAATATAATTGTTAATTTTAAAATGAATGAAAATGATATTTATTTCTAATGCTTTATTATTTATGCTTATTTTACTTGCCATTTAATTTTTTTTTTGTTATTTATTTATTTTCTACCATATTCATTGTTATTATTTATTGTTAATTTTAAAATGAATGAAAATGATATTTATTTCTAATGCTTTTAATAATGTGTCGACACCCGTTTTTGCCCGGGTGTAAAATTGTATTTTTTTATAATTTAATATGAATTTTAGTTATTATTTTCAAAAAATTGGAAAAAATAAAAAATGGAAAAATCAGAAAATGGAAAGAAAAAAAGAAGAAGAAATAATTGAAAGTTTGTTTAAACCCAAACTCTCTAGGATTAGGATTGAATTTTCAGAATTTTTGAGATAATATTAAAGGAGTTATATTTGGGTTAAACTTAGACTTTGATTAGGATGAGAACTCCAACCTAAATCATACTAGGACTTTAGGTGATTTTCTCTTATATAAATAGACTCAATCTTAAGCATTCAACACACAATTGAGAAAACACAATTCACAAGAATAAATCAAAAAAATTGGAAGAAACAACAAGAGAGTAATTTTTTTTTTTTTTTGAATTTCGAGTTACTTAAGAGCTAGTATTGTGTTTTTCGTTTTATGAGAAAATAGTCTTAGAGGGAAAAGGAAAAAAAAAAAAGAAACACGATAACAATCAACGACAATTCAAAGTTGTTCGAGAGCTAAGGCCAGAGGAGACGCTTATTGCTCGGGATAATGTTGAGACCATTAGTGAACTTGAGAATATGTTAAGGTCCATGCAATGGGAAGTGCGCATGATGGCTAGCTGTGTATCCAAAAATTCCACGTAGCGGCCTAAAGAGGAAGAGATAATCACATTTGCCGTTGCTTAGGTATGTTTTTCCGTCCATCACTCTCCATTAGTTTTCAAGATTTTTGCTACTTTTATATGATTGGATATTCTTTTTGTTTCAAGTGCTAAGGCAATTCATGGTGATTTATTCTTTAGGTTAGCCTTGTAGGTTTATACCAGTGGGCCTTTAGTTTTGTTTTAGATACGGTTTTAAATTTTTTATTTATTTTGTACATTTATTTTAGATTATTATTTTTTATTTAGTTACTTGTTATTTATTTTATTTAGGACTTGGTTTTCTTCAATTTTGTATAATTTATTATAGATTGTTTATTTGTCTATTACTTGTTTGTTTTTTATTCATTTATTTATTTCATGATTAGGGTAATTGAAATTGAATTAGTTAGATATTTATTAATTGATTCTTAATGATTGTTTTTTATTTAAGATAAAATATCTCAGGCAAAATAAAATTAGTATTAATTAAGACCATTTAGATAAGACCAATTCAGGGTAATATGTGATTAATATGCTATTATCTTTAGGATAGGCGTTGCGGGTGCTAATTCTTTCTCACACGTAATAGAACTCTCAAACTTAGTTTTGATAAGTAGACCAGAATCTATTCTTTTTAGAGTGTCTTAGTTAAGCTTAGGATTACTTTAAAAATGATAGATTCATATATAGGTGACTAATCATACCTAGCAAAAAATATTAGTGGCGACTCAATAATTTGTGTCTAGCTATTAGGTCTAATGATTTAACACGTTATGACATAATGCATTTATGAAAAGATAATTTTTTTTTTGCTAAATGGAGTCACTTGGCTTTGCATAAAAGAAAGATAATATTTTCCAATCAAAATGATTCTTGAGTCTCCAAGAGCTGCAAGAGAATATCAACGCTTATTTTTCACAAAGAAATAGCCTTTTTAAAGGAGTGAAATGAAAAATTTTAATTGAAAAACATTTCTATATTCTGTTAAGGTTGTTGGAAAATATACAAAATTTATTGTGACAAAAACCACATTTCTCCCTCAAATAACTTTTTATATAAATAAATAAATTGTGAAATTTGATTATATATGTGAATTATTTTTAAATATCAATATCAAAATCATTTTTTATCAAGATAAAAGATAATACATGCTAAATTGGTATTGCTTTCAGATGGACGTTGTAGGGGTGCTAATACATTCTCCACGTGTAATTGACTCCTAAACCCATTCTGGTTTTATTTGATTTTTACACATACCTAACAAATTATCCTTTTAATAAATCTTAATTAATTTTAAGATTTTTTTAGAATGATAAATTTTATAGGTGACCAATCACATCTAACCAAAAATTATTGATAACGAGTTCTTTTTTATATATTATGAAGAAAGGGCATTGACAAAGCTATTGAAACCGGCACATTGTTATGCTTTCTCTTGGTGAAATTGAAAAAACAATTCAATTTACACCAAGAGAAATTGCCATGGGGGTGGCGATTTCCCAGTCGATTTTAAAAAAAGCGGATTTTGAAAATTAATCTCAAAATAACGGTATTTCGATAAATATATATATTTTTACTATATTGTGATAAATAAACCGACATATCTATTTATCTCTCATATATATATATATATATATATATATATTGCTAAATCAAGGGATATCTCTCATATTATATATATATATATAATTCATTCTCTGATTTTATTTTATTTTTTCAATATTCGAACTTTATATTTTCCTAATAAGATGTATCTATCAAGTTCTAACTGTTAAAAGTGTTCTCTTGCAGATATTTATGGTTTTGTGCTGGAATTGTGTTTTATTATAAATATATACTTAAGATTTGTAAGGTGAATTACCTTTTTTCTTTTGTTAAATCAAGGGATATTATTAATAAACAAGAGAGTACACACTCTCACAATATTAACAGACTTGAATCACAGACACCATATCAAAAATCATATACAAAAGCAAACAGGAAAACTGATAATTAACCCTACACAGACACCAAATCAAACAATTGTAACAATACTCCTTTTAACTCCTTTAACAGGGCTCTAAAAAATAAACGCAGTATGAATCTACCAAGTTGAATACCCACCCCTTTGTTGAATTACTTATAAATTACGGTTGTAGAGAAATTATCTCATTCACCATCACTAGAAATTTTAAATTTTATAAATAAATTAATAAAATGATACATATCTTTAAAATATATTAAAAAATAAAAAATTAATTAAAATTGAAGTTAGACATATGATAATCTCGTAGTCTTTTTATAAAATTAAAACATTCCACCATGAATGTATTAAAAACAAACTCATTAATAAAAGAGAAAGTAACATTAACCATAATTAAGAAGAGTTCATTATTGTGAGAGTGTGTACTCTCTTGTTTATTAATAATATTCCTTGATTCTGAAAAAAAATCAATAATTATGATGGATCTTGTTTATTAATTTGTTTTAAAAAAATTAGAAACACGGTAGAACATAAAGGATGCCCTTAACTGGCTCTCAGCTTGACAAGTCAAGCAAGAATATGATGCAAAAGGTAATTAAAAATAAAAGAAAGAAAGGAAAAAAAAAAGTTAAACCCCAAAACTAAATCTCAAGTTCCAAGTTTTAATTCATGATTGCTACTCAAAGAATAATAAGCTTTATCTTTGGTATCTCATATATATATATATATATATATATATATATATATATATATATGCTTTTCGTACTAATTTAATTTACTTATAATTAAATTTACTGTTTATACTAATAAAAAATTATTTTATATTTATATTTTTATAATTAAATTTAAATAAAAAATATTTTTTTATTAAGTAAATAGTGATTTGGGCCGGCCGAATCACAAAAATAGTTATCCAAGTCCGACCCATGAGCATGTCTATTTGAAATGCCTCAAATTATTTAAACTAATAAAGACACAAAATAGTAATGTTAATAAAACAAATGAATAAACATTAAAAATAAAAACATGTAAGAAAATAAATTAAGATCATTCACATAAGGCCTAAGATAAATTAAGATCATTCACATATGACTAACCGCTGGGCTCGATTGTCCAAGTGTTCCTAATTGAATCATCAAATTGCTATCAATCTTTTTTTTGTTAGATGTGATTGACCACATAAATGAATATATCTTCCTTAAAAAAATTTAAACTTAACTAAGACTCCTTAAAAAGAATAAGTTCAAGTCTATATTATAGTACTAGCTTCGGGAGTCAGTTAATTTTTTTCCTTTTTTTTATGAATAGTCTAATTTTTATTTTTTAGAAATTTTTTGTTTTTCTTTTTTGAATTTTTCTATTTTATTGTAAAAATAAATAAAAAATATAAGAACAAAAAAAGAAATAAGCTGATCCAATTTGAATTCCAAAGCCTAATAAAAAAAACCCAATTAATAATTTGAGACCTAATTAACAAATCCAAATCTCAATTAACAATTTAAAAGCCCAAAATCGAATTATAAATAGGCTTTATAAAAAAATACTATAAATCTTAAAATTAACTATAGTTTCGAATTTGAATTAAAAATATATTTGATTTAAATTAAAATATTTCAAAAAATTAATTTAATAATCAAATATAATTTAATTATAATTATCCCAAATGATATTTTAAAAGAAAAATTATTTAATACACTATTAGTGAAGCTTTTTGACTTCACAAATATAATTAAAAGGATATTACGTGCCCTTTAAAACATAATAAAAAAATAAATGAAATATGAAAAAATTTTAACCCGCTTATAAAATTAAAAAAAACTGATTGCCAATATATCAAATACCAATCCATCTCAAAAATCTCAAATAAAATGAGATATCTATACTCCAATTCAAGTCTGACTTTGACAGGACTAAGGAAAAGGCAAAATGCTTGGAGGATTCAACAACTACTCCCAGCCCAGGTTTCACTTCGTATGATTAGCGACTGCTCTGCCTTACCTCTTTTTCCATTACGCCTTGTCAAGTGGGATCAGACCGTTGTATGCACGGTATCAAGTCAGTGGGGAAACTTCGCTGCAACTACTTCCAAAGCAAAACGTGTAAAATGGTCTTATCTTTTCTTACCTTTTTTTTTCTCTATAGACTTAGACGGCTTTCCCATTTGCAATCTGCAATTACATGCAAGTTTATGAGTTTAGACATGGCTCACACGTTGCCCTTAAAAAAAGTGTGCATTCAAAAGTCTTTCAAGTCAACTAATTAATGTTTCAAGTTGTCTAGTCTTTTTGTTTCGGTTTACACTTTCATTTGAAAACTTGAAATCAAGTATTCCTACACTTCAGTTGAGGTAAACCTTTGTATATTCTCCTGAATCAAACGTATTCTTTCGGTACAAAGAAAACTGAAATCTGAGAATAGGAGAAAAGGATGAAGATGCTAAAATATGAAACTCAGATTTGTTGATATCATATCTTAATGATGGTCGATGTGATGAAAATTGAGATTTCGCATTGTATTTTACCCGTTATGTAACGACCACGACATTATTAAATTCCTTGAAACAATATCAAAATTCAGGTCTGCGACAACCACGACGCATTACGTAACGACCGGGACACCCACAACCACATCCGCGATCGCTATTTAGAACCATGACTGAATTAAGTTCCGGGATCCGAAACAGACTCTATTCACAAACTAATCATTCTATTCTTCTATCCCATATTTTCACAGAAAAAGAAAAAGAATCTCCTCCGTTTCCCATCATCAACTTTTTCCCCTTCCCTTTTTTTTTTTTTTTTTCGTATCACTTGTCAATGTTTGGATTCCTCAATCATTAGGCAACCCTGAAAGTTACAGAGTTCTGCCATGATGCAATGTTCCAATATCGGAACATCTTTGCTGCTGGGTATTTTTTTTTTCTGGAGATGGCACATATATACCATTGGTTGTGGACATCCTGGTCTCCAGTTGGATGGTGAAAATGGTACTCCTATAATTGAACTTGTTGAACAAACAGCTAAATATTATGCCATAGATATTGCTCGAGAACTTGAATACTTACGCCAAGGATATAACACAAGAACTTGAACTTGAATACAATCACATATTTATAAATATCCAAAAAATCTTAAATCAATTTACTATAAATTAATTACAACTACATCGCTGAGAAGTTTGGAAAAAAAAAAAAAAACTAAACATCAGATAAACTTGGCCAAAGAAAACATCCAGATAAACAAAAAAAAAAAGTTTGGATGGTTCAAAAGCTAGTTCCTGGTTATTATTTGTAAGATTAATGACTTGTTTACTTGTTTTTCCATGCCTTATGAAGTAGGACTGTTTTATGCCCGGTGGTGTATTCACAATCCAATCTTCAGAAACTTCACTGCAAGTACTTGTAGCCCAAACCGCGTAAAACTGTCTTCATCTTTTGTTTCCTTCTTTTTTTCTCAGTAGACTGAGACTTTCCAATTTGCAATCTGCATTTACATTTAATAACTATGACTCACACCACGCGACACGGCTGATAACACTTTACCCTTGAAATTAAATCTATGCCTCTGGAAAAAATAAAAATGTTGGATGCTAAAAGTCTTTTTAAGTCAACTCTATATTCAACTTGTCAAAGTCTTTGTTTTGAGCACACTTTCCTTGAAATTCATTTGAGCAGAGGCAATCAATCCTTTATATCTATACTAAAGAAAATGAATATCTCCACTGGATATCCTTCACCTTGTTCACCTTGTTCTACTCCTTCATCTCTCTTCTCATAAAATTAAACAAAAAGAAAATGAATTATCTCTCATTCTCATCATCACCTCTTCCTCTTCTTCTGTTTTCCTTATTCATCATGCTTGGCTTTCCTGTTTCGCTAAGCACCCCTTTCTTTTACAACAACTGCCATGATGCAATGTTCAAATGTGGGAATATCTCCACTGGATATCCTTTCGTTGGAGGTGATCGAGTAGAGGCTTGTGGACGTCGTGGTCTGGAGCTTTCCTGTGACGATTATACTACTACTACTACGATTGAAATTCTTGGTGTAGAATATAAGGTGCTGGAGATCCTTTGGGATCGTCAAATTCTAAGGATTGCGAGGGAGGACCTCATCAACAATGGTTTTTGTAGCCCTCAATTTCAAAATCAAAATCCAAATCCGATCCTAGATTCTGAGCTGTTTGATCCTGTTCCTATTCCTGATTATACCGATGTTACTCTGTTTTATGACTGCCAATCTTCCATCTCATCCAGTCTTGGACTCTTCTTCCCTTGCATTGCAGATTCAACTTACAATAATGTTTCCCTATCGATAGGAAATGCCCCTCCAGAGGGATGTGTTGTGCGGAACTAAAACGAGATTACTAAAACCGATAAAAAACACACTGAAAAAACACCGATAATTTTACGTGATTCGGCCAATATGCCTACGTCCACGGGAGGAGGAGCAAAGCTTTGTATTTATCGGAGATGGAGTATTACACGAGATACGTATTACAAGTGCTCTCTATAGCACACACTCAACCGGGAGGGGCTCTCTCTAGAGCTCTCACATCTCTACCGGGAGGGAGCTCTTGGAGCTCACCTTTGGAGCTCTCCAACTCTATCTCACTCACACTCTCTCAACTCACTCATTTTTCTCTCTCACTCTACATGGCCTTTTATAGGCACAATCCATGGTGTGAACACATAGTTAGTGGCAAACAAAGTAGCCACCATCCACCAACTATTATGGTGGGAACACATAGCTAGTGGCAAACAAAGTAGCCACCATCCACCAACTATTATGGTGGGAACACATAGCTAGTGGCTTTGGTTGGTGGCTTTGGTGGAAGCTTCCTTGGTAGGTGGTAAGCCTCCTTTGATGACTTTGAGCCATATTCAACAATCTCCACCTTGGCGAGAATCCACAGAGAGAATTCACTGATCAGAGCTTCCTCCTTTCTCCTTCAGGTGTCATATACACCATTACACACATCAGGGCACCTACTGCATTGGCATGATCCATCAATGCACTGAGCCTGAGTCAATTTTTCTGTCTATTCTAATCTCCTTCTCAAGAATTTTCTTAGCTTCTCCAAGATCTTTCATCTCGAACTCTGAGCTCAGTTGAGCCTTCAGCCTGTCGATCTCCACCTTGCCTTTTTCAGCAGATAGACAAATGATCCATCTTGAAGTTTCCGGAAATAAACACAGTGATCAAATTGACTGTGTGTGTACTTTTCATCCTGTCATGAAACAGTCCAACCGTTTGTACAGCTGTCACGGGATTGTTTCAGACCATACAGTGACCGGTTCAACTTGCTTTTGTAATCTTTGCGACCGGGGACTCCAAAACCATCTGGTTGAGTCATATAAATTTCCTCCTCTAAGGAACCATGGAGGAATGCAGTTTTTACATCAAGTTGAACTATCTCTAGGTTATACAGTGCTACTAAAGCCAATAAGATCCGAATAGATGCATGCTTAACAACAGGTGAAAATACCTCATTGTAGTCTATTCCTTCTTTTTGAGCCTAACCTTTGGCTACCAATCTGGCTTTGTATCTGATGCTGTCTTTGCCGGTAGCACTCTCCTTTTTGGCAAAGACCCATTTGCACCTAATTAATCTTTTGAGTGTTGGAAGTGGAACCAACTTCCAAGTCTGATTTTGATGAAGTGATGTCATCTCTTCATCCATCGCCTCCTTCCACTGGGCATGCTCAGGGCTGTTTACATCTTCTTTGTAATTGATCGGAACATCATCATCAATTACTGGAAAGGCGTATGCCACCATGTCTGTGTACCGAGCAGGTTTCCGAATATGTCTATTCGGTCTACTGGTGGCAACTGATTCAGGTTGCTGAAAGATTTCTGGTGATGACTCCTCCACTTCAGTTAAGGTGTCATCAGATTCTGGTTCAGATTCATCGGAATTTTGACCAGCATCTTCTGATTCAAACTCCACCTGCTTTAGAGAATCATGGTTCTCATTCTCTGGAGTTGACAGTTTCAGCATTACAGATTCGTCAAAGGTAACATCTCGGCTTACGATGACTTTCTTTGACTCAGGGTTCCACAGTCAGAATGCCTTTACTCCTTCACTAAAGCCCAAGAAGACAGCTTTCATGGCTCTAGGATCCAGTTAAGCATCCGTAAATACGAAGCCGATCATAATCAGTGGCAGAATGTCCGGACCACACCTCTATGGGAGTTTTCCCATCAATTGCAGTGGAGGGTAGTCTGTTGATAATGTGGGAGGCGTACTATAAAGCCTCCGCCCAAAATTGCTTTGCTCAAGCCCGACTGGGATAACATGCAGCGAACTTTATCAACCAAAGTTCTGTTCATCCTTTCTGCAACTCCATTCTGCTGGGGAGTGCCAGGAACAGTGAAGTGTCGGATTATCCCATCATTCTGACAGATTTCCTTCATTGCTAAGAATGCTCCACGTACAACTTTCAGGACTCCATTTTGAATGGTCATCTTGTAACCATTTGAGTCTAAGACCCCCAGTGATATGAGGTTCTTCTTGAGATCAGGGACATACCTTACATCTGTAAGTTGTCTGATTGTACCGTCATGCATTTTTAGTCGGATCGTTCCAATACCTCTAGTGTGACATCGTTGCCCATAAGGACAATTCTTCTATCAAGCTCTTGATAGCTTGAGAAACACTCTCGGTTTGAACACATCTGGTATGAACATCCGGAATCCCTTGATTGGAAGGATGTATCTCCACCTTAAACTGTGAAAGCAGAGTCTTCTTCTCTATCAGTCTTTTGAGCAACTATCACAATCGACCTCTCTTGTCAGGACAGCCTTTCCTCTAGTGTCCAACACTAGGCACACTCGTCCCTTGCAGATTGTCGATGATACTTTTCCTAGACAGGATCTTCATCCATCTATCGGTCCTTCGCGGATTAACAGGATTCTTCTCCTAGATAGGATATCCACCGCCTACTGGACTGGACTGGACATGATCTTCACCGTCTACTGGTCCTTCGCGGATTAACAGGATTCTTCTCCTAGATAGGATATCCACCGCCTACTGGACTGGACTGGACAGGATCTTCACCGTCCACTGGTCCTTCGCGGATTAACAGGATTCTTCTCCTAGATAGGATATCCACCGCCTACTGGACTGGACTGGACATGATCTTCACCGTCTACTGGTCCTTCGCGGATTAACAGGATTCTTCTCCTAGATAGGATATTCACCGCCTACTGGACTGGACATGATCTTCACCGTCTACTGGTCCTTCGCGGATTAATAGGATTCTTCTTCTAGATAGGATATCCACCGCCTACTGGACTGGACTGGACATGATCTTCACCGTCTACTGGTCCTTCGCGGATTAATAGGATTCTTCTCCTAGATAGGATATCCACCGCCTACTGGACTGGACTTGACAGGATCTTCACCTCCTACTGGACGGGATCTTCACTGTCTACTGAACTGGACTGGACAGGATCTTCACCTCCTACTAGACGGGATCTTCACTGTCTACTGAACTGGACTGGACAGGATCTTCACCTCCTACTGGACGGGATCTTCACTGTCTACTGAACTGGACTGGACAGGATCTTCACCTTCTACTGGACGGGATCTCCACCGTCTACCGGACTAGACGGGGTCTTCACCTCCTACTGGAAGGGATCTTCACTGTCTACTGGTTCTTCGCGGACTCACAGGTCCAGTACTTCGCACTGCCACATGCCAAAGTTACGTGCTGCCATCAAATTTCTCCACCTCGAACTTTGCAGTGGTCATCGAGTTCTTTCTGATGTAAGAACTTGATGGTGCGCTGCTGGTTGTTTCAGTTGTCTCTAATGATTCTGCCATGGTAATAAAACAAAATTACCAACTCAGAGTTTTTCCGTTACCTGTATGGAAAAACGGATGCCGCGGTTGAGTCCAGAATAGTCGAAATAGCCAGGAACGGGTCCAACTGTGTAAATTTTGGACACACGGTGAATATTCTGCGAATATTCTGCTGCAGGTGGCTCGAAATGGACTCGGTTTAGCTCAACCGGCTCGGAAAAGTCTCGGAATAGTGTTCTGAAACGGCTCAAAAAATGGCCCGAAAAAGTTGGTCGGAGCTACGGCGGCGCGTGGGGCGCGTGCGGTGGCGCGTGCGGCGACGCGTGGGCGCGTGCAGGCTGGTGGTGACCGGCGCGTGGGCTTCACGCGCCTTCATCCTCTGGAGCGCGTGCGGCGCGTGGGCGAGTGAGGCCCACTCGCGATTCTTCTGGCGGCGCGTGTGGGCGCGTGCGGCCTCCTCTGGTGCTCCGGTTGATTCTGCTGCACTCCTCTCAACGACCTCTTCAACCTGGTATTTTCAAAACACAAATTGGAGCACTTTTGAAAAAACGGACAGAATCGAACAAACTCGGTTTTACGTAAAATTTGGCTCTGATACCAATTTGTTGTGCGGAACTAAAACGAGATTACTAAAACCGATAAAAAACACACTGAAAAAACACCGATAATTTTACGTGGTTCGGCCAATATGCCTACGTCCACGGGAGGAGGAGCAAAGCTTTGTATTTATCAGAGATGGAGTATTACACGAGATACGTATTACAAGTGCTCTCTATAGCACACACTCAACCGGGAGGGGCTCTCTCTAGAGCTCTCACATCTCTACCGGGAGGGAGCTCTTGGAGCTCACCTTTGGAGCTCTCCAACTCTATCTCACTCACACTCTCTCACTCTACATGGCCTTTTATAGGCACATATCATGGTGGGAACACATAGCAAGTGGTAGACAAAGTAGCCACCATCCACCAACTATCATGGTGGGAACACATAGCAAGTGGCAAACAAAGTAGCCACCATCCACCAACTATCATGGTGGAAGCACATAGCAAGTGGCAAACAAAGTAGCCACCATCCACCAACTATCATGGTGGGAGCCCCCATGGTTGGTGGCTATGGTGGAAGCTTCCTTGGTTGGTGGTAAGCCACCTTTGGTGACTTTGAGCCAATATTCAACAATCTCCACCTTGGCGAGAATCCACAGAGAGAATTCACTGATCAGAGCTTCCTCCATTCCTCCTTCAGATGCTTTAAACTCGAGAGACATTGATCAAGTCCAAACAATGTTGAAACTTGATCCCAGAAACTATTTTGGTTAGCATATCTGCGGGATTATCTGCAATCCCGATCTTCTCTCGAATTTTAAGCCCGTTTCCACAGTACCATGAATGTACCGTAGAATCCATTTCACAGCTTGCCAATGGCCTTTACCAGGATTATGCATGTACCTGCTTACCATACTGACAGCATGTGAAATATCAGGTCTCGTACACACCATTGCATACATGAGGACACCTACTGCATTGGCATGATCCATCAATGCACTGAGCCTGAGTCAATTTTTCTGTCTATTCTGATCTCCTTCCCAATAATTTATTGGCTTCTCCAAGATCCTTCATCTCGAACTCTGAGCTCAGTTGAGCCTTTAGCCTGTCGATCTCCACCTTGCCTTTTTCAGCAGATAGACAAATGATCCATCTTGAAGTTTTCGGAAATAAACACAGTGATCAAATTGACTGCGTGTGTACTTTTCATCCTGTCATGAAACAGTCCAACCGTTTGTACAGCTGTCACGGGATTGTTTCAGACCATACAGTGACCGGTTCAACTTGTTTTTCTAGTCTTCGCGACCGAGGACTCCAAAACCTTCTGGTTGAGTCATATAAATTTCCTCCTCTAAGGAACCATGGAGGAATGCAGTTTTTACATCAAGTTGAACTAACTCTAGGTCATACTGTGCTACTAAAGCCAATAGTATCTGAATAGATGCATGCTTAACAACAGGTGAAAATACCTCATTGTAGTCTATTCCTTCTTTTTTAGCGTAACTTTTGGCTACCAGTCTGGCTTTGTATCTGATACTGTCTTTGCCGGTAGCACCCTCCTTTTTTGGCAAAGACCCATTTGCACCCAATTGTTCTTTTGAGTGTTGGAAGTGGAACCAACTTCCAAGTCTGATTCTGATGAAGTGATGTCATCTCTTCATCCATCGCCTCCTTCCACTGAGCATGCTCTGGGCTGTTTACAGCTTCTTTGTAATTGATCGGGACATCATCATCAATTACTGGAAGGGCGAATGCCACCATGTCTATGTACCGAGCAGGTTTCCGAATATGTCTTTTCGGTCTGCTGGTGGCAATAAATTCAGGTTGCTGAAAGATTTCCGGTGATGACTCCTCCACTTCAGTTAAGGTGTCATCAGATTCTGGTTCAGATTCATCAGAATTTTAACCAGCATCTTCAAATTCAAACTCCACCTGCTTTAGAGAATCATGGTTCACATTCTCTAGAGTTGACAGTTTCAGCATTACAGATTCGTCAAAGGTAACATCTCGGCTTACGATGACTTTCTTTGACTCAAGGTTCCACAGTCGGAATGCCTTTACTCCTTCACTAAAGCCCAAGAAGACAGCTTTCTTGGCTCTAGGATCCAGTTAAGCATCCGTAAATACGAAGCCGATCATAATCAGTGGCAGAATATCCGGACCACACCTCTATGGGAGTTTTCCCATCAATTGCAGTGGAGGGTAGTCTGTTGATAATGTGGGAGGCGTACTATAAAGCCTCCGCCCAAAATTGCTTTGCTCAAGCCCGACTGGGATAACATGCAGCGAACTTTATCAACCAAAGTTCTGTTCATCCTTTCTGCAACTCCATTCTGCTGGGGAGTGCCAGGAACAGTGAAGTGTCGGATTATCCTATCATTCTGACAGATTTCCTTCATTGCTAAGAATGCTCTACGTACAACCTTCAGGACTCCATTCTGAATGGTCATCTTGTAACCATTTGAGTCTAAGACCCCCAGTGATATGAGGTTCTTCTTGAGATCATGGACATACCTTACATCTGTAAGTTGTCTGATTGTACCGTCATGCATTTTTAGTCGGATCGTTCCAATACCTCTAGTGTGACATCGTTGCCCATAAGGACAATTCTTCCATCAAGCTCTTGATAGCTTGAGAAACACTCTCGGTTCGAACACATCTGGTATGAACATCCGGAATCCCTTGATTGGAAGGATGTATCTCCACCTTAAACTGTGAAAGCAGAGTCTTCTTCTCTATCAGTTTTTTGAGCAACTATCCCAATCGACCTCTCTTGTCAGGACAGCCTTTCCTCTAGTGTCCAACACTAGGCACACTCGTCCCTTGCAGATTGTCGATGATACTTTTCCTAGACAGGATCTTCATCCATCTATCGGTCCTTCGCGGATTAACAGGATTCTTCTCCTAGATAGGATATCCACCGCCTACTGGATTGGACAGGATCTTCACCGTCCACTGGTCCTTCGAGGATTAACAGGATTCTTCTCCTAGATAGGATATCCACCGCCTACTGGACTGGACTGGACAGGATCTTCACCGTCCACTGGTCCTTCGCGGATTAACAGGATTCTTCTCCTAGATAGGATATCCATCGCCTACTGGACTGGACTGGACATGATCTTCACCGTCTACTGGTCCTTCGCGGATTAATAGGATTCTTCTCCTAGATAGGATATCCACCGCCTACTGGACTGGACTTGACAGGATCTTCACCTCCTACTGGACGGGATCTTCACTGTCTACTGAACTGGACTGGACAGGATCTTCACCTCCTACTGGACGGGATCTTCACTGTCTACTGAACTGGACTGGACAGGATCTTCACCTCCTACTGGACGGGATCTTCACTGTATACTGAACTGGACTGGACAGGATCTTCACCTCCTACTGGACGGGATCTTCACTGTCTACTGAACTGGACTGGACAGATCTTCACCTCCTACTAGACGGGATCTTCACTGTCTACTGAACTGGACTGGACTGGATCTTTACCTCCTACTGGACGGGATCTTCACTGTATACTGAACTGGACTGGACAGGATCTTCACCTCCTACTGGACGGGATCTTCACTGTTTACTGAACTGGACTGGACAGGATCTTCACCTCCTACTAGACAGGATCTTCACTGTCTACTGAACTGGACTGGACAGGATCTTCACCTCCTACTGGACGGGATCTTCACTGTCTACTGAACTGGACTGGACAGGATCTTCACCTCCTACTGGACGGGATCTTCACTGTCTACTGAACTGGACTGGACAGGATCTTCACCTCCTACTGACGGGATCTTCACTGTCTACTTATCCTTCGCGAACTCACAGGTCCAGTACTTCGCACTGCCACATGCCAAAGTTACATGGTGCCATCAAATTTCTCCACCTCGAACTTTGCAGTGGTCATCGAGTTCTTTCTGATGTAAGAACTTGATGGTGCGCTACTGGTTGTTTCAGTTGTCTCTAATGATTCTGCCATGGTAATAAAACAAAATTACCAACTCAAAGTTTTTTTTTTTCGTTATCTGTATGGAAAAACGGATGCCGCGGTTGAGTCCGGAATAGTCGAAATAGCCAGGAACGGGTCCAACTGTGTAAATTTTGGACACACGGTGAATATTCTGCGAATATTCAGCTGCAGGTGACTCGAAATGGACTCGGTTTAGCTCAACCGGCTCGGAAAAGTCTCGGAATAGTGTTCTAAAACGGCTCCAAAAATGGCCCAAAAAAGTTGGTCGGAACGGCGGCGGCGCGTGGGGCGCGTGCGGCGGCGCGTGGGCGTGCTGGTGGTCACCGGCGCGTGGGCTTCACGCGTCTTCAACTCTCTGGAGCGCGTGAGGCGCGTGGGCGAGTGAGGCCCACTCGCGATTCTTCTGGCGGCGCGTGTGGGCGCGTGCGGCCTCCTCTGGTGCTCCGGTTGATTCTGCTGCACTCCTCTCAACGACCTCTTCAACCTGGTATTTTCAAAACACAAATTGGAGCACTTTTGAAAAAACGGACAGAATCGAACAAACTCGGTTTTACGTAAAATTTGGCTCTGATACCAATTTGTTGTGCGGAACTAAAACGAGATTACTAAAACCGATAAAAAACACACTGAAAAAACACCGATAATTTTACGTGGTTCGGCCAATATGCCTACGTCCACGGGAGGAGGAGCAAAGCTTTGTATTTATCGGAGATGGAGTATTACACGAGATACGTATTACAAGTGCTCTCTATAGCACACACTCAACCGGGAGGGAGCTCTTGGAGCTCACCTTTGGAGCTCTCCAACTCTATCTCACTCACACTCTCTCGCACTTTTCTCTCTCACTCTACATGGCCTTTTATAGGCACATATCATGGTGGGAACACATAGCAAGTGGTAGACAAAGTAGCCACCATCCACCAACTATCATGGTGGGAACACATAGCAAGTGGCAAACAAAGTAGCCACCATCCACCAACTATCATGGTGGGAGCACATAGCAAGTGGCAAAATAAGTAGCCACCATCCACCAACTATCATGGTGGGAGCCCCCATGGTTGGTGGCTATGGTGGAAGCTTCCTTGGTTGGTGGTAAGCCACCTTTGGTGACTTTGAGCCAATATTCAACACAAGCAACTAAAAAATATATAGTACATCACTATTATATTAGACTAGGTTACTTACATTTGTAGTATATTATTACTAGGCTACCTAATTTTCCATTGACTGGCGCTTAATGGTTCCAATGGAACTTCCTTTTGAATAATTTCAACTTTCACTTAGTCAAAGACCACTAATTTTATTATGAAGATCAAAACCAATTCTTCTTCAGCTTCTCATTTTATATCCGATTACTTCCAATTCTCTGGAGCCAGCCTCTCCCTCTCTCCGAAAATGCACCCCTCTTTGTTGCCATCCAAGTTTTGGTTCTTCAACATCATAAGCTTGGTCCTGATTCATGCTCCAAAATCTGTGTTTGCTAATAATATTTCGAGCTGCAGTGCACGATTCAGTTGTGGAAACATTCAGAATATCGGTTATCGTTTCTGGGGATTGGGTCGGCTAGAAAGTTGTGGCTATCCTGGCTTCAGGCTGAACTGCAATGAAAATATGGCAGAGATCACAATCCTTGATATAAATAGTACTTCACAAATCCTTCAAGTCGCTAGAATTGATTACACTGACAATATTTGTTTTTGTTTTAGGCTAGCATAGTTAGTCTATGTATATCTTTTTTTTAAAAGCTCATGATTTGGTTTAATTTGAATGTCTTAACTCCAAAAAAACAATTTTCGTGTTGGAATTATTTAAATGATTAAAATTGTAGAGTAACTAATTTATTGATTTTTGCTGTATATTGTATTTACAGGGTCCAATTCGAAGCTGAATCTAATCATAGGTATGAAACAATTTGTTGAACACACAAACACATGAAGATCAAAACTACTACAATATTGTTTGATGACTTAATTATTCAAATCTCCAAATCTTTTTTCTTTAGTCGTTCTTAATTTTTACTATAATTAAAAATTACACTAAAAATTCTAAAATAGCTTTTACTATAATTTATTTGGTTCTTATATATATATATATATATATATATATATATATACCGTTTCTATAACTTATTATTATATAACTTATAATTTTTGTCCTTTAAATTAACTATGATTCTTTTTGTGTTATAATTAACGAAAGTTTTATTATTTCTTTTAAGATTTTTTATTTAATTTTAGAGTTTATATTTGATACAATGTCAGTGTATAAATCTATACGTTGTCAGTGAAACGTAAGATACCACCACATTAATAAGAAAAAATAAAATTTTAAAAAAATACAAGATAACGTTATTTATTATTAAGTGACATCATGTGATTCATTGAAAATGTATAAATTTAAACACTGACAGTATATTAAATATAAATTCTTAATTTTATTCGTTGATTTTGTTTTCTTGGAATTCATATATAAAAGTTAATTAACCATATTAATCTTCATTGAACAGGATTGACAGTCGGTGTAACCATTGCTATTGTATCGGTTTCTACTATATGCTTCATTGTCCCGAGGTTCAAAGGAAAATCACTATCAAATCATCTCTACCAAGGAAATATGAAAGAAGACAATGCTAGGATCGAGGCATTCATCACAAAGTTTGGTTCTCTTGCTCCAAGGCGATATTTTTACGTAGACATAAAGAAAATGACAAATAAGTTTAAAGATAAATTAGGTCAAGGAGGATATGGCAGTGTATACAAAGGAAAATTGCCCGATGGTCGTCTTGTGGCGGTCAAAGTCTTAAGTGAATCCAAGGGAAATGGAGAGGATTTTATGAACGAAGTAGCTAGCATTAGTAGAACTTCTCATGTCAATATTGTGACTCTACTAGGATTTTGTTTAGAGAGATCAAAGAGAGCTCTGGTCTATGAATTCATGCCCCAAGGATCATTGGATAGGTTCATTTATAATCAAGGATCACACCATCAAAGTCGTCAATTGGAGTGGAAAACTCTGTACGACATTGCACTCGGCATTGCTAGAGGACTAGAATACTTACATCAAGGTTGCAACACCAGGATCTTGCACTTTGACATAAAACCTCACAATATCCTTTTAGATGACAACTTTTGTCCCAAGATCTCTGATTTTGGTTTGTCTAAATTATGTGAAAGAAAAGAGAGTATGATTTCCATGGCTTGTGCTAGAGGAACAATTGGATATATTGCTCCAGAAGTGGTTTTTCGAAACTTTGGAGGAGTTTCTCATAAATCTGATGTCTACAGCTATGGAATGATGGTCCTTGAAATGGTTGGAGGAAGAAAAAATATTGATGTTGAAGCGTCTCAAACCAGTGAAATATATTTTCCCTCATGGATTTATAAGCATCTTGATCAGTCTATGAACTTGAATCTTAATGGAGTAACAACGGAAGAGGAAGATGAAATAACAAGGAAGCTGATTGTAGTGAGCCTTTGGTGCATTCAATCTGTCCCATTTGATCGACCATCAATGACCAAGGTGGCAGAAATGTTGCAAGGGAGCCTTCAATCATTGGAAATTCCACCAAGACCTTTTGTATCTTCTCCTTTACGATCCCCTAAAACTTTCTCCCGAACATCAACACTGGTTTAGGCTTTTGTTTTTTTAAAGGAGGTCCTAAGTTGGAGATGGGGAAAAGTGTTTTAGATGTTGGGATTCGAACTCTAAACTTATTAGATGTCACCTTTTAAAGGTGATTATATGAATCAATTGGGTTAAACCATGAGTTCTCATTGGATTAGACTTTAATTAGTTTGATATTGCAAGTTCAATCTAAGATTGTAATGAAAAAATCATAGATTAAAAATTATGATTTTAAATCTAAATCTTTGACATCAATATTTTTAATGAATCTTTGACAATCAACTTATTTGTAATGAAAAAAGAGTTGTAACCAAAAAAAAAAAAATCTGAAAGCACAAGTTAACAAGATAAAATTAGACTAGTTCATAACTAAATAGTTAAAATTTAAACAATAATATATTTATAATTTTGTTTTATATAAAATTACATTGAGCTAATTCATTGCCTCACACTTCGTCGCAAAAGTTTTACTTTTTTTTTTTTTTTTAAATTTCCCAAAGAATAAATTATATGGTAAAATAGTAGTAAGTTTGCATAAATATTATAGCATAGAACAATATACCACTGAAACGAATCTTCCTGAGTCAGAAATCAATGTATACATAGCAAGTAAACAAAGGAGCAAAGAATCTTGGAAAACTACACCCTGATTAGTCTATCTACAAATAGATATTAACCATGGCCATTTGGTTGTTGGATATTGTGCTTTTACCAGTCAAAAAACTAGTGCAAGTAAGTCAATAGTTTATTTGTTCAAGGACCGAACTTTTCGTCCAAGTCCGAAGAAGGCAAGTCTGATATTTGGAAGGAGGGTTTGGACTTTGGACAAAAATATTAAGTCCGAAATATGGGTTTGGGTAAAAAAAATGAGATCCATTTAGAAAATGGATTGGGCATTGGCTTCAACAATCAAAACCCGAACTCGGTCTGGTCTAGTTTTTATTTATATAAAATAGTATTTTTTATATTTATATCATATAAAAATAAATATATAAAATATTATAATGTAAATATTTAAAAATATGTTAAGTTATATATGTTTTAGAACTTAATAAATGGAAAAAAATTAGTAAAAATTAAATAAAAAATAACATATTTGTCTAAAATTTAAAAAAAATAATAATAATATGGACGAATCTAAATGGGATTGAACTATCCATTTACAAATATGGATAGGTTTGGACAAAATTTGAGGCTCATATTCGGGTCTGGCCAGGTTTGGACAAATATATATGACGTTGATACCATACTAAAATCCGACCCAAACCCGACCCAATCCGACCCATGAACACCTATAGTCAATAGGTTAACTTTGAACTAATTAAAAATATACAAAGCAAGAATGTGCAACTAAAATTAACACTAAAGCATAAAGATAGGTTAAAATTTTCCTTCATATCATCAAAAATTATTCTAGATGAAATTCGTAGACCCCTCTTTGAATGTGCTCCTGTAAGTAGGATTGCAGTTCTTGCTCTAGCCGAAAAGTTGGAGGTGCGTACGTGCTTCTGTAACTTCATTTTGTTGCTCCACTATTTAATGCCACTAAATGTTGAAATTATACTCCTGCACTAAAAGCATCCCATATAAGAGTTGTTCAAAGCTTCTGAAATAGTCCACTGCCAAATTCAGCTCAGCTTGTGGATATGATGATGCATCATGATTACTCAGTGTCTTCCATCAATGGAACTTATGTGATAGAGACCCAGATTGAATAGCCGAGATACAGTCCTCTCAACCATAGCATTTCAACATGAACTATATAGATCAAAACATGCACACCTACACCTACTGGTCCATAACAGTTACAATTGCACCAGATGATAACTCCTTAGTGACTTCAACCCAGTAAGAAAAATCGATTGGTTGCACCAGATTATCAAATCATCTCTGCCAGGGAAAGATGAACGACGACAATGCCAGGATTAAGGCATTCATCACAAAGTTTGGTTCTCTTGCTCCAAGGCGATATTTTTATGTAGACATCAAGAAAATGACAAATAAGTTTAAAGATAAATTAGGTCAAGGAGGAGATGGCAGTGCATACAAAGGCAAATTGCCTGATGGTCGTCTTGTGACGGTCAAAGTCCTAAGTGAATCCAAGGGAAATGGAGAGGATTTTATGAACGAAGTAGCTAGCATTAGTAGAACTTCTCAAGTCAATAATGTGACTCTACTAGGATTTTGTTTAGAGAGATCAAAGAGAGCTATGGTCTATGAATTCATGCCCCATGGATCATTGGATAGGTTCATTTATAATCAAGGATCACACCATCAAATTCATCAATTGGAGTGGAAAACTTTGTACAATATTGCACTCAGCATTGCTAGAGGATTAGAATACTTGCATCAAGGTTGCAACACAAGGATCTTGCACTTTGACATAAAGCCTCACAATATCCTTTTAGATGAGAACTTCTGCCCTAAGATCTCCGATTTTGGTTTGTCTAAATTATGCGAAAGAAAGTATTATATCAATGACAGGTGCTAGAGGAACTACTGGATATATTGCTCCAGAAGTGTTTTGTCGGAACTTTGGAAGAGTTTCTCATAAATCTAATGTCTACAGGTATGGAATGATGGTCCTTTAAATGGTTGGAGGAAGAAAAAATATCGATGTTGGAGTGTCTCAAACTAGCCAAGTATATTTTCCCTCATGGATTTATAAGCATCTTGACCAGTCTATGAACTTGAATCTTAATGGAATAACAACTGAAGAGAAAGAAGAACTAATAAGGAAGCTTATTGTAGTGAGCCTTTGGTGCATTCAATCTGACCCATTTGATCAACCATCAATGACCAAGGTGCTAGAAATGTTGCAAGGGAGCCTTCAATCAATTGAAATTCCACCAAGGCCTTTTGTATCTTATCATGTATGATCCCCTAAAACTTGTTCCAAAACATTATTATTGGTTTAGGCTTTAATTGGTTTGACATTACACGTTCAGTCCAAGATTGTAATGAAAAAAAATCATGGCTGAAGATTACGAAATGAAAAATAGTGAAGAAAAATTATGATGCCCTTCAAGCAACATTTAAATACCTCTTTGGTTTTAAACAAAAAAAAATATTACCCAGAAAAAGTATTCAGATACCCTTACCAAGTTATATGCTCAACTTCCATCTAAAAGCTTTTGATATTTTTTCTAAGGCAATCAGGTACTCCTTCTATGGGTATTCGAATGGCCCATTTATTAAATAAATAAAAAAAGAAATACATTTTTAGATGAGGCATTAAATGTCCTTCTTGGGTATTCAAATGCCAAACATTCGATCATTTTTGTTTCATGCATTTTCTTTAATATTATGCCATTTATTCATTTAGTTACTTATTTACCCCTTTAATTGTTCTTTTATTTATTTTTTTCATTTATTTTTATTTTTTGTATTTATTTTTTGTAATTTATTTATCGCAATTAATTTTCTTGTAATTTATTTAGTCAATGCATTCCACTTTATTTTTTTCACTTATTTACTTTAAGCACTTATTTTGTTTGTTTAATTTACTCAGTGTGCTTTATTTTATGTGCTATTATTAATTAATTAATTTACCTTTTGAGTACTAATTTTATATTATGAAATGTTGGCAATATAAAAAAAATCTAAAAATAAAAATTAATAATAATGAAAAAAATAAATAGTGTGACATAGTGGGATGGCTCCGAGATCTCCCTCAGGTTGTTAGGAGCACTCCCGCAGTCTTTTCACAAGGAAGTTTCATTCTTAATTTATGGAGAATGTGAAAATTCTAGAATGAAAAATAATTTCCTAAATTCAATCAGGTTGTTGAAAAATTTAAGAAATTCTCCAATATAAGAAATTTTCATAATACTCCATCATAATAATATAATTGTTAATTTTAAAATGAATGAAAATGATATTTATTTCTAATGCTTTATTATTTATGCTTATTTTACTTGCCATTTAATTTTTTTTTTGTTATTTATTTATTTTCTACCATATTCATTGTTATTATTTATTGTTAATTTTAAAATGAATGAAAATGATATTTATTTCTAATGCTTTTAATAATGTGTCGACACCCGTTTTTGCCCGGGTGTAAAATTGTATTTTTTTATAATTTAATATGAATTTTAGTTATTATTTTCAAAAAATTGGAAAAAATAAAAAATGGAAAAATCAGAAAATGGAAAGAAAAAAAGAAGAAGAAATAATTGAAAGTTTGTTTAAACCCAAACTCTCTAGGATTAGGATTGAATTTTCAGAATTTTTGAGATAATATTAAAGGAGTTATATTTGGGTTAAACTTAGACTTTGATTAGGATGAGAACTCCAACCTAAATCATACTAGGACTTTAGGTGATTTTCTCTTATATAAATAGACTCAATCTTAAGCATTCAACACACAATTGAGAAAACACAATTCACAAGAATAAATCAAAAAAATTGGAAGAAACAACAAGAGAGTAATTTTTTTTTTTTTTGAATTTCGAGTTACTTAAGAGCTAGTATTGTGTTTTTCGTTTTATGAGAAAATAGTCTTAGAGGGAAAAGGAAAAAAAAAAAAGAAACACGATAACAATCAACGACAATTCAAAGTTGTTCGAGAGCTAAGGCCAGAGGAGACGCTTATTGCTCGGGATAATGTTGAGACCATTAGTGAACTTGAGAATATGTTAAGGTCCATGCAATGGGAAGTGCGCATGATGGCTAGCTGTGTATCCAAAAATTCCACGTAGCGGCCTAAAGAGGAAGAGATAATCACATTTGCCGTTGCTTAGGTATGTTTTTCCGTCCATCACTCTCCATTAGTTTTCAAGATTTTTGCTACTTTTATATGATTGGATATTCTTTTTGTTTCAAGTGCTAAGGCAATTCATGGTGATTTATTCTTTAGGTTAGCCTTGTAGGTTTATACCAGTGGGCCTTTAGTTTTGTTTTAGATACGGTTTTAAATTTTTTATTTATTTTGTACATTTATTTTAGATTATTATTTTTTATTTAGTTACTTGTTATTTATTTTATTTAGGACTTGGTTTTCTTCAATTTTGTATAATTTATTATAGATTGTTTATTTGTCTATTACTTGTTTGTTTTTTATTCATTTATTTATTTCATGATTAGGGTAATTGAAATTGAATTAGTTAGATATTTATTAATTGATTCTTAATGATTGTTTTTTATTTAAGATAAAATATCTCAGGCAAAATAAAATTAGTATTAATTAAGACCATTTAGATAAGACCAATTCAGGGTAATATGTGATTAATATGCTATTATCTTTAGGATAGGCGTTGCGGGTGCTAATTCTTTCTCACACGTAATAGAACTCTCAAACTTAGTTTTGATAAGTAGACCAGAATCTATTCTTTTTAGAGTGTCTTAGTTAAGCTTAGGATTACTTTAAAAATGATAGATTCATATATAGGTGACTAATCATACCTAGCAAAAAATATTAGTGGCGACTCAATAATTTGTGTCTAGCTATTAGGTCTAATGATTTAACACGTTATGACATAATGCATTTATGAAAAGATAATTTTTTTTTTGCTAAATGGAGTCACTTGGCTTTGCATAAAAGAAAGATAATATTTTCCAATCAAAATGATTCTTGAGTCTCCAAGAGCTGCAAGAGAATATCAACGCTTATTTTTCACAAAGAAATAGCCTTTTTAAAGGAGTGAAATGAAAAATTTTAATTGAAAAACATTTCTATATTCTGTTAAGGTTGTTGGAAAATATACAAAATTTATTGTGACAAAAACCACATTTCTCCCTCAAATAACTTTTTATATAAATAAATAAATTGTGAAATTTGATTATATATGTGAATTATTTTTAAATATCAATATCAAAATCATTTTTTATCAAGATAAAAGATAATACATGCTAAATTGGTATTGCTTTCAGATGGACGTTGTAGGGGTGCTAATACATTCTCCACGTGTAATTGACTCCTAAACCCATTCTGGTTTTATTTGATTTTTACACATACCTAAAAAATTATCCTTTTAATAAATCTTAATTAATTTTAAGATTTTTTTAGAATGATAAATTTTATAGGTGACCAATCACATCTAACCAAAAATTATTGATAACGAGTTCTTTTTTATATATTATGAAGAAAGGGCATTGACAAAGCTATTGAAACCGGCACATTGTTATGCTTTCTCTTGGTGAAATTGAAAAAACAATTCAATTTACACCAAGAGAAATTGTCATGGGGGTGGCGATTTCCCAGTCGATTTTAAAAAAAGCGGATTTTGAAAATTAATCTCAAAATAACGGTATTTCGATAAATATATATATTTTTACTATATTGTGATAAATAAACCGACATATCTATTTATCTCTCATATATATATATATATATATATTGCTAAATCAAGGGATATCTCTCATATTATATATATATATATATAATTCATTCTCTGATTTTATTTTATTTTTTCAATATTCGAACTTTATATTTTCCTAATAAGATGTATCTATCAAGTTCTAATTGTTAAAAGTGTTCTCTTGCAGATATTTATGGTTTTGTGCTGGAATTGTGTTTTATTATAAATATATACTTAAGATTTGTAAGGTGAATTACCTTTTTTCTTTTGTTAAATCAAGGGATATTATTAATAAACAAGAGAGTACACACTCTCACAATATTAACAGACTTGAATCACAGACACCATATCAAAAATCATATACAAAAGCAAACAGGAAAACTGATAATTAACCCTACACAGACACCAAATCAAACAATTGTAACAATACTCCTTTTAACTCCTTTAACAGGGCTCTAAAAAATAAACGCAGTATGAATCTACCAAGTTGAATACCCACCCCTTTGTTGAATTACTTATAAATTACGGTTGTAGAGAAATTATCTCATTCACCATCACTAGAAATTTTAAATTTTATAAATAAATTAATAAGATGATACATATCTTTAAAATATATTAAAAAATAAAAAATTAATTAAAATTGAAGTTAGACATATGATAATCTCGTAGTCTTTTTATAAAATTAAAACATTCCACCATGAATGTATTAAAAACAAACTCATTAATAAAAGAGAAAGTAACATTAACCATAATTAAGAAGAGTTCATTATTGTGAGAGTGTGTACTCTCTTGTTTATTAATAATATTCCTTGATTCTGAAAAAAAATCAATAATTATGATGGATCTTGTTTATTAATTTGTTTTAAAAAAATTAGAAACACGGTAGAACATAAAGGATGCCCTTAACTGGCTCTCAGCTTGACAAGTCAAGCAAGAATATGATGCAAAAGGTAATTAAAAATAAAAGAAAGAAAGGAAAAAAAAAAAGTTAAACCCCAAAACTAAATCTCAAGTTCCAAGTTTTAATTCATGATTGCTACTCAAAGAATAATAAGCTTTATCTTTGGTATCTCATATATATATATATATATATATATATATATATATATATATGCTTTTCGTACTAATTTAATTTACTTATAATTAAATTTACTGTTTATACTAATAAAAAATTATTTTATATTTATATTTTTATAATTAAATTTAAATAAAAAATATTTTTTTATTAAGTAAATAGTGATTTGGGCCGGCCGAATCACAAAAATAGTTATCCAAGTCCGACCCATGAGCATGTCTATTTGAAATGCCTCAAATTATTTAAACTAATAAAGACACAAAATAGTAATGTTAATAAAACAAATGAATAAACATTAAAAAAAAAAAAAAAAACATGTAAGAAAATAAATTAAGATCATTCACATAAGGTCTAAGATAAATTAAGATCAATCACATATGACTAACCGCTGGGCTCGATTGTCCAAGTGTTCCTAGTTGAATCATCAAATCGCTATCAATCTTTTTTTGTTAGATGTGATTGGTCACATAAATGAATATATCTTTCTTAAAAAATTCTAAACTTAACTAAGACTTCTTAAAAAGAATAGCTTCAGGTCTATATTACAGTACTAGATTCGGGAGTCAGTTAATTTTTTTCCTTTTTTTATAAATATTCTAATTTTTTATTTTTTAGAAATTTTTTTGTTTTTCTTTTCTTTTTTGAATTTTTCTATTTTATTGTAAAAATAAATAAAAAATAAAAGAACAAAAAAAGAAATAAGCTGATCCAATTTGAATTCCAAAGCCCAATCAAAAAACCCAATTAATAATTTGAAACCTAATTAACAAATCCAAATCTCAATTAACAATTTAAAAGCCCAAAATCGAATTATAAATATGCTTTATAAAAAAAAAAAAATACCATAAATCTTAAAATTAACTATAGTTTCGAATTTGAATTAAAAATATATTTGATTTAAATTAAAATATTTCAAAAAAATTAATTTACTAATCAAATACAATTTAATTATAATTATCCCAAATGATATTTTAAAAGAGAAATTATTTAATACACTATTAGTGAAGTTTTTAGACTTCACAAATATAATTAAAAGGATATTACGTGCCCTTTAAAATATAATAAAAAAATAAATGAAATATGAAAAAAATTTAACCCACTTATAAAATAAATAAAAAAACTGATTGTCAATATATCAAATACCAACCCTTCTCAAAAATCTCAAATAAAATGAGATATCTATACTCCAATTCATGTCTGACTTTGACAGGACTAAGGAAAAGGCAAAATGCTTGGAGGATTCAACAACTACTCCCAGCCCAGGTTTCACTTCGTATGATTAGCGACTGCTCTGCCTTACCTCTTTTTCCATTACGCCTTGTCAAGTGGGATCAGACCGTTGTATGCACTGTTGTGCGGAAGCGAATTGATATTACTAAAACCGATTTAAACACACTGAAAAAACACCGATATTTTACGTGGTTCGGCAACTGTGCCTACGTCCACGGGAGGAGGAGCTTGAAGCTTTGTATTAATGGAGTTTAGAGTACAAACATCTACAGAATTCAAGGTGCTACACAAGCACTGAACTCACAACTCAACACAATACCGAATTACTCTATAAACACAGAGTATTTGCTTCAACAATTTAGCTCTAACACATACTCAACTCTACTCTTCTCTCTCATCTCTACATGGCTATTTATAGCCAAAATATCAAGGTGTGAACATGCATCAAGTGGCAGCCACCATAGCCACCATAGCCACCATCCACCACCTATCTTGGTGTGAACACATTGCAAGTGGTAGCCACCATAGCCACCATCCATTTGCAAGTGGTAGCTTCCATTATTGGTGGTGCAAGTGGTGCAAGTGGTAGCTCTATTATTGGTGCTAAGCCACCTATGTGACTTTGAGCCATATTTTGAGCCATATTCCAACAATCTCCACCTTGGCGAGAATCCACAGAGAATTCACAGATCAGAGCTTCCTCCTTTCTCCTTCAAATGTACACACCATTACTCACATATCAGGGCACCTACTGCATTGGCATGATTCATCAATGCACTGAGCCTGAGTCAATTTTTCTGTCTACTTCCCAGGAATTTTCTTAGCTTCTCCAAGATCATCTCGAACTCTGAGCTCAGTTGAGCCTTCAGCCTGTCGATCTCCACCTTGCCTTTTTCAGCAGATAGACAAATGATCCATCTTGAAGTTTCCGGAAATAAACACAGTGATCAAATTGACTGTGTGTGTACTTTTCATCCTGTCATGAAACAGTCCAACCGTTTGTACAGCTGTCACGGGATTGTTTCAGACCATACAGTGATCAGTTCAACTTGCTTTTGTAATCTTTGCGACCGGGGACTCCAGAACCATCTGGTTGAGTCATACAAATTTCCTCCTCTACGGAACCATGGAGGAATGCAGTTTTTACATCAAGTTGAACTATCTCTAGGTTATACAGTGCTACTAAAGCCAATAAGATCCGAATAGATGCATGCTTAACAACAGGTGAAAATACCTCATTGTAGTCTATTCCTTTTTTTTGAGCCTAACCTTTGGCTACCAATCTGGCTTTGTATCTGATACTGTCTTTGCCGGTAGCACCCTCCTTTTTGGCAAAGATCTATTTGCACCCAATTGATATCTTGAGTGTTGGAAGTGGAACTAACTTCCAAGTCTGATCGCCTCCTTCCACTGGGCATGCACAAGGCTGTTTACAGCTTCTTTGTAATTGATCAGAACATCATCATCAATTACTGGAAGGGCGTATGTCACCACGTCTGTGTATCGAGCAGGTTTCCGAATATGTCTATTCGGTCTACTGGTGACAACTGATTCAAGTTGCTGAAAGATTTCCGGGGATGACTCCTCCACTTCAATTAAGGTGTCATCAGATTCTGGTTCTGATTCATCAGAATTTTAACCAGCATCTTCTGATTCAAACTCCACCTGCTTTAGAGAATCTTGGTTCACATTCTCTGGAGTTGACAGTTTCAGCATTACAGATTCGTCAAAGGCAACATCTCGGCTTACGATGACTTTCTTTGACTCAAGGTTCCACAATCGGACTGCTTTTACTCCTTCACTAAAGCCCATGAAGACAGCTTTCTTGGCTCTAGGATCCAGTTTTGCATCCGTTACTACGAAGCCGATCATATTCAATGGGCAGAATATCCGGACTACACCTCTATGGGAGTCTTCCCATCAATTGCGGTGGAGGTTAGTCTGTTGATAATGTGGGAGGCGAACAATAAAGCCTCCACCCAAAAATGCTTTGCTCAAGCTCGACTGGGATAACATGCAGCGAACTTTATCAACCAAAGTTCGGTTCATCCTTTCTGCAACTCCATTCTGCTGGGGAGTGCTAGGAACAGTGAAGTGTCGGACTATCCCATCATTCTGTGAGAGGCTGCTGCTCTGCCTGTCACGGTTTCTCTGTCAAGGAGATACAGATTTCCCTTCATATAACCCTTCATTGCTAAGAATGCTCCACGTACAACTCTCAGGACTCCATTCTGAATGGTCACCTCGTAACCATTTGAGTCTAAGACCCCCAGTGATATGAGGTTCTTCTTGAGATCAGGGACATACCTTACGTCTGTAAGTTGTCTGATTGTTCCGTCATGCATTTTCAATCGGATTGTTCCGATGCCTCTAGTGTGACAAGTATTGTCATTGCCCATATGGACAATCCCTCCATCAAACTCTTTGAAGTTTGAGAACCACTTCCGGTTCGGACACATGTGGTAGGAACATCCGGAATCCAGAATCCATTGATCTGAAGAGTGTGTTGTTGTGGAAATCGTAAATGCAGAGTCTTCCTCTCCCTCAGATTCTTGAGCTACACTCACAATCGACCTCTCCATGTTGGGACAGTTATTCCTCCAATGCCCTTTCTCATGGCAAAAGGCACACTCGTCCCTCGAGAGTCGTGTTCTCGATGATCCCCTCCTTGAGCGGGATTTACCTCGCTTGTTTTCTCCGGCTCCTTGGTTGCTCGTCCTGCCTCTGTACACAGTTAAAGCTTCTGGTGTAGTATTCTGGTGATCATGCTGATCCTTTTTCCGATACTCATTATTCACCAGAGCATTACAAACATTAACATATTCTATATCATTTTTACCATACAACAGTGTAGTGGTTAAATGATCATAGCTATCAGGCAAGGAATTTAACAGAGTAAGAGCCTTATCTTCATCAGAGATATTTGCATCTAGATTTTCAAGATCAGCGAGGATTTTGTTAAAACTTACTAGATGCTCCTGCATGGTGATACCTTGCATATACTGGAAGCGGAACAGCTTCTTCTTCAGATAGAGTCTGTTCTCCATGCTTTTTGTCATGTACTTGTCCTCAAGTTGTTTCCAGAGAGTTTTTGCATTATTCTCTCTTATGACAAAGTACTTCTGGTCCTTGGCTAGGCATAACCGGATTGTGCCACAAGCCTGACGGTTGACAAATTTCCAGTCATCTTCCGAAATATCTCTGGGCCTGTCTTCCAGAGCGATATATGAACCCTCTCGGAATAACAGATCCTGAACTTCGCACTGCCACATGCCAAAGTTGGTGGTGCCATCAAATTTCTCCACCTCGAACTTTGCAGTGGTCATCGAGTTCTTTCTGATATAAGAACTTGATCGTGCGCTGCTGGTTGTTTCATGTGTCTCTAATGATTCTGCCATGGTAATAAAACAAAATTACCAACAAAGTGTTTTTCCGTTACCTGTATGGAAAAACGGATGCCGCGATTGAGTCCGGAATAGTCGAAATAGCCAGGAACGGGTCCAACTGTGTAAATTTTGGACACACGGTGAATATTCTGCAAATATTCTGCTACAAGTGGCTCGAAATGGACTCGGTTTAGCTCAACCGGCTCAGAAAAGTCTCGGAATAGTGTTCTGAAACGGCTCAAAAAATAGCCCGAAAAAGTTGGTCGGACCTGCGGCGGCGCGTGGGCGGCGTACGGCGGCGCGTGCGGCGGCGCGTGGAGCTGTTTGGGTGGTCGGCGCGTGTGGCGCGTGGGGCGCGTGGGCTTCACGCGTCTTCAACCTCTGGAGGCGCGTGCTGCGCGTGGTTGTCACGCGTCTGCAACCCCTGGTGGCGCGTGCGGCGCGTGGGCGCGTGGGGCGCGTGGGCACTTCTTCTGGTGGCGCGTGCGGGCGCGTGTGGCCTCCTCTGGTGCTCCGGTTGATTCTGCTGCACTCCTCTCGACGACCTCTTCAACCTGGTATTTTCAAAACACAAATTGGAGCACTTTTGAAAAACGGACAGAATCGAACAAACTCGGTTTTACGTAAAAATTGGCTCTGATACCAATTTGTTGTGCGGAAGCGAATTGATATTACTAAAACCGATTTAAACACACTGAAAAAACACCGATATTTTACGTGGTTCGGCAACTGTGCCTACGTCCACGGGAGGAGGAGCTTGAAGCTTTGTATTAATGGAGTTTAGAGTACAAACATCTACAGAATTCAAGGTGCTACACAAGCACTGAACTCACAACTCAACACAATACCGAATTACTCTATAAACACAGAGTATTTGCTTCAACAATTTAGCTCTAACACATACTCAACTCTACTCTTCTCTCTCATCTCTACATGGCTATTTATAGCCAAAATATCAAGGTGTGAACATGCATCAAGTGGCAGCCACCATAGCCACCATAGCCACCATCCACCACCTATCTTGGTGTGAACACATTGCAAGTGGTAGCCACCATAGCCACCATCCATTTGCAAGTGGTAGCTTCCATTATTGGTGGTGCAAGTGGTGCAAGTGGTAGCTCTATTATTGGTGCTAAGCCACCTATGTGACTTTGAGCCATATTTTGAGCCATATTCCAACATGCACGGTATCAAGTCAGTGGGGAAACTTCGCTGCAACTACTTCCAAAGCAAAACGTGTAAAATGGTCTTATCTTTTCTTACCTTTTTTTTTCTCTATAGACTTAGACGGCTTTCCCATTTGCAATCTGCAATTACATGCAAGTTTGTGAGTTTAGACATGGCTCACACGTTGCCCTCAAAAAAGTGTGCATTCAAAAGTCTTTCAAGTCAACTAATTAATGTTTCAAGTTGTCTAATCTTTTTGTTTCGGTTTACACTTCCATTTGAAAACTTGAAATCAAGTATTCCTACACTTCATTTGAGGTAAACCTTTGTATATTCTCCTGAATCAAACGTATTCTTTTGACACAAAGAAAACTGAAATCTGAGAATAGGAGAAAAGGAGAAAAGGATGAAGATGCTAAAATATGAAACTCAGATTTGTTGATATCATATCTTAATGATGGCCGATGTAATCAAAATTGAGATTTCGCATCGCATTTTACCCGTTATGTAACGACCACGACATTATTAAATTTCTTGAAATAATATCACAATTCAAGTCTGCGACAACCACGACGCATTACGTAACGACCGCGAAACCTACAACCGCATCCGCGATCGCTATTTAGAACCATGACTGAATTAAGTTCCGGAATCTGAAACAGACTCTATTCACAAACTAATCATTCTATTCTTCTATCCCATATTTTCACAGAAAAAGAAAAAGAATCTCCTCCGTTTCCCATCATCAACTTTTTCCCCTTCCCTTTTTTTTTCGTATCACTTGTCAATGTTTGGATTCCTCAATCATTAGGCAACCCTGAAAGTTACAGAGTTCTGCCATGATGCAATGTTCCAATGTCGGAACATCTTTGCTGCTGGGTATTTTTTTTTTTTCTGGAGATGGCACATATATACCATTGGTTGTGGACATCCTGGTCTCCAGTTGGATGGTGAAAATGGTACTCCTATAATTGAAATTGTTGAACAAACAGCTAAACATTATGCCATAGACATTGCTCGAGAACTTGAATACTTACACCAAGGATATAACACAAGAATTTTGCATCTTAACATAAAACCTCACAATATTCTTTTAGATGAAGAGTTTCGTCCAAAAATTTCTGACTTTGGACTTGATAAATTATGTCAAAGGAAAGAGAGTATAATATCCGTGTTAGGAGCAAGAGGAAATGCAGGCATATCATAGTTTTAGATCATGGTTGCAGGTGTCGCGGCGTTATATAATGCGTCACGGTTGTCGTGTACGTGAATTTAATAATGTTTCAAAAAAATTAATAATATTATATAACGAATAAAATACGGTATGGATGTTTCAATTTCTGTTATGTAGGGATTAATACGCAATTTTAGAACTATGGGGCATATAACTCCAGATCCATACGGTATCAGCTTTGGTGGGGTCTCTTACAAGTCTGATGCTTATAGCTTTGGTATGATGGTTCTCCAAATGGTTGGTGGTAGGAAAAACATTAATGTTGCAATCTCCCGCACAAGTGAAAAATATTTTCCACACTACCCAAACAAGCAAGCGGAAACAAATAATCAAACACAAAGAACACAAATTTTTCTTGTGAAAAGATTCCACAATTCTGACTAATAAACTTTCAAGATTAATACAATCATCCATTCTCATAATTTAACATATTCAAAATCTTATTACACCCAATAACTCTCTCTCAGACTCTCAAAATGTCTTTCAACTCTCTAAACAACAGACTTAACCCTAAACATAACCACATATTTATAAATATCCAAAAAATCTTAAATCAATTTACCATAATATAAATTAAGTACAACTATATCGCTGAGAAGTTTGAAAAAATAAAAACTAAACATCAGATAAACTTGGCCAAAGGAAACATCCAGATAATTCCTGGTTTTATTTTGTAAGATTAATGACTTGTTTACTTGTTTTTCCATGCCTTATGAAGTAGGACTGTTTTATGCTTGGTGGTGTATTCACAATTTTTTCCAATCTTCAGAAACTTCACTGCAAGTACTTGTAGGCCCAAAGCGCGTAAAACTGTCTCCATCTTTTGTTTCCTTCTTTCTTTCTTTTTTTTTTTTTTTTCTCAGTAGACTGAGACTTTCCAAATTACAATATCAATCGACACGACACGGCTGATAACACTTTACCCTTGAAATTAAATCAATGCCTCTGGAAAAAATAAAAATGTTGGATGCTAAAAGTCTTTTAAGTCAACTCTATATTCAAATTGTCAAAGTCTTTGTTTTGATCACTTCCCTTTCCTTTTTAAATTCATTTGAGCTGAGGCTGAGGCGATCAATCTTTTCTATCTATACTTTCATCATTCGCCTTGTTCTACTCTTCCATCTCTTCTCCTAAAATTTAAAAAAAAAAAAAAAAAAGAAAAAAAGAAAAGAAAAGAAAATGAATGATCTCTCTTTCTCATCATCATCACCTCTTCCTCTTCTTCTATTTTCCTTATTCATTATGCTATGGTTTCCTGTTTCACTAACCACTCCTGACTTGTACAACAACTGCCGTCATGCATTGTTCAAATGTGGGAATATCTCCGCTGGATATCCTTTCTTTGGAGGTGATCGATGGAAGGATTGTGGACATCCTGGTCTGGAGCTTCACTGTAACTATACTACTACTACTACTACGATTGAAATTGGTGATGTAAAATATCAGGTGCTGGACATCCATCCGGATCGTCAAATTCTAAGGATTGCGAGGGAGGACCTCATCAACAATGATTTTTGTAGCCCTCCAAATCAAATTCAAAATTGGATTCCAGATTCTGAGCTTTTTGCTCCTGTTCCTGGACATACCGATGTTACTCTGTTATATGGCTGCCAACCTTCGATCTATCCGATTCTTGGATATTTCTCTTGCAATGAAGATTCAACTAATGTTTACGTAACGATAGAAAATATCCGTCCAAAGGGATGTTCAGCTATTGTTACTGTTCCGATTCTTCAAAGTTCCTTAGAAGGATTTCACAATTCTTCCTTGTCTTTTGAAGAAGCCTTGAGAACAGGATTCGAGGTACTATGGAAGGTGGATACACGAGCATGTGGAAAGTGCGACGATTCCAATGGAACCTGCGTTTCTTACATGGAGAATCAAACAATTTGCTACTGCCCATTCCCAATTGAGAATTGGGTGGAAGCCAAAGAATGCCCTCCTCCGAATCCCCCACCATCCCCAACCCAAGGTATGTACTTTCCATTTTTCAAGCACTTACAACTAAACAAATTTTTTTTTTTTAATTTTTTTTTATAAAAGTTTCTATAAAATATAATAAGCTAACAATAAAAAATAAAATTATATTGGATTAAACTTGAATAAATCATTAAAGAATAATTATTCGACATAAAACTAAATTTAAGCATTTGATATATGTCACTTACATTTCAAAGTCAAAGTTTTTTGGTAACATGTCTATTCTGATGGAATATTTAATATGATATTGCATGAAATATTTGTGGTAACTGGTAGGCCTAAACGATTTCTTAGTTTTAGTCAAGGCTGGCAAGCACACTTTGGTTTCCCTAACTACCCAATAGACCTTATCCCAAAAGGAAAAAAAAAAAACCATGGAAAAGCTTTCATTATAAAAAAAGGGAAGATGGTCCTGACTGAAATTAAGAAATCTTTTGTTGGTTCACCTGACAGTAACACACACATCACAAATTTATATCAAAGAATCAGTCAGCTGATCAGCCTGTTTGAGTTGGTCTGTTTTTGTAGCCTTGCTTTTACTAGGATAACTAACAAAGTTGACAGGGTTTATGATAATGCAGAATTGGAGTTAGGAAAACCTTTTCTTTTCTTTTTTATTTTTTATTCTAGTCTGCCTTTCAGATTTACTGGGTTTTTTTTTTTTTTTCTTTCTCTGCAAACATGTCTTTTTTCTTTGTTTCATTAAGTAGAGAATATTATTTTAAGCGTAATTTGTTCTTTTGACTTTTATCCTTAATTTCATGATTAAATAGGTTGAATTGATCTACAAGACTACAAGTATTTTAATAATCTGATTATGGTATATAGATTAAATATCATTCAGGAAAGCTATAGTGATTCTTCTTACGTCTATGTTACTCGGAGATAGAAGTGTGTTGGATATGGATATGTATCTAAGGTATATTCAATTGTTTTAAGTTTTTTCATATATTTGGAAGATATTATTCTTATACTCATATTGAATATGTGTCGAACACAGATGTCGAACATGAATATTTTAAGAAAAATGAAGACTTCGGGTAACATAGATTTCAATCATAATTTTACTATGTAGTAAATATAAAACAATATTAGGGGTATTGGTCCACATTTAAAATTAAGATTATCAACATTTTTCCTGCTGAAGGTCAAAATTGATTCATTTTGTTTTATGATAAAATCTGAAGTTTAAAAGTCGGAATTTAGACAGTGGGGTTTCACCTGGAGATTAAGTCTTGGACAAATGAGCAACATTAGAACAATCTAAATGAGAACGTATGAACCACGTTAATTTTCTTTTCTTCTATGATACTAATAGTCAAGGAGATTTTCTTTTTCCTGATCGGCAACTATAACTTTAGAATCAAGATTATTAGGTTCGCAACGGTCTGATTCATTGAATAATAGTCCCTTCATTGAATAATAGTCCCTTCTTTCCATCATTAGTTAGCATCGTAATCTGAACAGAGATAAACTCATCCGACAAAGAAAATATTCATGTTTCACATTATATTTTCTTTTCTTCTCTTGCGGAAATAGGAGACTCCTACAAATTTCCTCCATTGAACAAGTAATGCTGGGGACTTTTGCTGCTAAACTCTAACACCAGAGATCAGCAGAGCCCTTATTATTCTGTTCGGTGATTTAAATTGTGGCCGCGCACTCGTTTTCGGTTATTTTGCATTTATCTAGTTGCAAACATAACGAATGTTATCACGGTCAATTGTAAATATCGATAACGTAGACAACCGAAATCATAAAAAAACGATTGTAATGTCGCGTTGCAACCGCTATTTATATCCCTAATTCCGTTAATACAAAACAATGTGATAAATGCAAGTTGCTGTGCGTGTAGGTTGATAACTTGATATAAAGTCAAGTTCTATTTCATTGGTTTGATCTCCATTTAATCTATCAAATATGGGGTCAATCCAACATAAGAAAAATCTTTGGTTGTCGAATTATTTCATACTCAAAGCATTTACTTCCAACTTCCATCTAATTCTGCTATTGAAGTTTTTGTCTTCTTCCCTATAGATGTATCCATAGACTTTGGCAACACTCTAGAGCTAATTTTCAAAGATTTTAATAGAGGCGATCTAGAATTCTAGGTACCTGATGCAATTTCCTGCAGATTTACAGATTAGAAAAGGATCATATATACGCAATTCATGGTATAATAAACGATTTCAACATTGACCATTAAATATTCCAAAATACTTATCCATCGTTGAATTTTAGAATGTTTCTTATTGGACACTTGAGTAAAAAGTCTCATCAATGTGAGACAAGAACTGGAATTCACTTCATCCTTTCATAAACCTATTCAACCCTGCATTTTTATAACATCAACAAGATGCATCCAAATTCTTTTCCAATATCTTCCCTTCTGGCCCTCTTCTTCTTCTTTGTTGTTGCCTTGATCAGAGTTCCAACTACTTTATCCGTCGATGATCCACGATACTCAGACTGCAGGACAACTTTAAGATGTGGAAGCATAGCAAATATCGGTTACCCTTTCTGGGGAATGAACCGTTCAAGTTACTGTGGTCAACCAGGATTTGAGTTGAAGTGCGAAGATGAAGTAGCAAAAATCATGATGCGTGAAAACACTTTACGAGTTCTTGATGTAAACCCTGAACAACAGATTCTTAAGGTTGCTAGAGAGGATTACTTCAATGGTTATTGTCCCATGGAACTAATAAACACCACAATCAACTTCACTTACTTCGATTATGGCTCAAGCCTTAGGAACCTGACCCTATTCTATGGTTGCTACCTACCCTTAACCTCGGTGTTTATTTTTCATACTAACTGTACCATAGATGGTAGCTTTATGGATGTGTCATATTCTACTAGAAGTCTTCTGGTTGATCCTCGCCCAGGGGTATGCAAAGGCAGTGTCATAGTTCCAATTTATGAAACCGCAGCTCAGAATCTAGAGGTGAACCCACTAACTATGAACGATGCTCTGAAGGGAGGTTTTCAATTGCAATGGGAAGTAGATAATGATCAATGCAAAAGATGCAGAGATTCAGATGGGGTTTGCGGATATAATCAGACTACAAATAGTTTCATTTGCTTTTGCCGTGATCAACCTAGTGAAACCACATGTTCACCAACAGAAGGTACGTTATAGCTCTTCTGCTGTAATTTTGCTCAGCTGTTTATTTTTGCAAAACTTCCTGGTACCGCGAATATCTCGAGTCTTAACCCTCTTGGTTTGGCTCATTCCGCTGTTCAATGTTCGTAGCAGTTGCAGCAAATTGGCCTTTGCAGCTTGAGTTTGTAATCCTACATTCCTACTCTCTATGTACTTAAAGACTTCATTAACTCTCACTATTTTGATCGGTTGATTTCCCCCAAATCTAGTATCAGTTCAGCTTCAAATTCAATTCATCACTTGTTCTGTTTCCCATTACAACTGCATCAGCAGATAAAATGAAAGGTCTTGCCATTTTGTTGCTCATACATTTGACCCTTGCTGAATACAGAAAGCTATGTTGCTCTGACTCTTCATCTTTTTTGAAGTATCCGTGTTCGACACTCGTGTCCGGGACATATTCGGACATGGGTATGAGTATATGATCCTCCAAAATTCCTCTAAATACATGAAAAAACTTAAAAAAATTGAACATACCCGTGTCGTCACATTCCCGTATCCGACACTCACACCCAAGTCCGAATAACATTGGCAGAAAGTACCATTTAGGGGAGTCCACAACCACTTAAGTCTTGGTGAGAAATGCTTTCATCCAAAGCAGTAATGATTTATTCAATTATTAAAATCAGTTGACATTTTCCAGTTACTGCTTTCTTTAATGTTTTAAGAAACTCAAACTGAGTTTATACCTTCTGAGTTCCGAGTCCTAAGAGAGTTAGAATATATACAGTTAGAGATTTCCCACAAGCAACTAAAAAATATATAGTACATCACTATTATATTAGACTAGGTTACTTACATTTGTAATATATTATTACTAGGCTACCTAATCCTTTGACTGGCGCTTAATGGTTCCAATAGAACTTCCTTTTGAATAATTTCAACTTTCACTTAGTCAAAGACCACTAATTTTATTATGAAGATCAAAACCAATTCTTCTTCAGCTTCTCATTTTATATCCGATTACTTCCAATTCTCTCGAGCCAGCCGCTCCCTCTCCGAAAATGCATCCCTCTTTGTTGCCATCCAAGTTTTGGTTCTTCATCATCATAAGCTTGGTCCTGATTCATGCTCCAAAATCTGTGTTTGCTAATAATATTTCGGTTGTGGAAACATTCAAAATATCGGTTATCCTTTCTGGGGATTGGATCGGCCAGAAAGTTGTGGCTATCCTGGCTTCAGGCTGAACTGCAATGAAGATAAGCCAGAGATCACAATCATGTCAGCAACTTACCAAGTCCATGATATAAATAGTACTTCACAAATCCTTCAAGTCCCTAGAATTGATTACACTGACAATATTTGTTTTTGTTTTAGGCTAGCATAGTTAGTCTATGTATATCTTTTTTTTAAAAGCTTGTGATATTGGTTTAATTTGAATGTCTTAACTCCAAAAAAACAATTTTCGTGTTAGAATTATTTAAATGATTAAAATTGTAGAGTAACTAATTTATTGATTTTTGCTGTATATTGTATTTACAGGGTCCAATTTGAAGCTGAATATAATCATAGGTATGGAACAATTTGTTGGTCACACACAAACACATGAAGATCAAAACTACTACAATATTGTTTGATGACTTAATTATTCAAATCTCCAAATCTTTTTTCCTTAGTCGTTCTTAATTTTTACTATAATTAAAAATTACACTAAAAATTCTAAAATAGCTTTTACTATAATTTAATTGGTTCTTAAAGAAATATATATATATATATATATATATATATATATATATATATATATACCGTTTGTATAACTTATTATTATATAACTTATAATTTTTTTCCTTTAAATTAATTATGATTCTTTATGTGTTATAATTAACAAAAGTTTTATTATTTCTTTTAAGATTTTTTATTTAATTTTAGAGTTTATATTTGATGTAATGTCAGTGTATAAATCTATACATTGTCAGTGAAACATAAGATGCCACCACATTAATAAGAAGAAAAAAAAAATACAAGATTACGTTGTTTAATAGTAAGTGACATCATATGGTTCATTGACAATGTATAAATTTAAATATTGACAGTATATCAAATATAAATTTTAATTTTATTCGTTGATTTTGTTTTCTTGGAATTCATATATAAAAGTTAATTAACCATATTAATCTTCATTGAACAGGATTGACAAGTGGTGTAACCATTGCTATTGTATCGGTTTCTACTATATGCTTCATTGTCTCGAGGTTCAAAGGAAAATCACTACCAAATCATCTCTGCCAGGGAAAGATGAACGACGACAATGCTAGGATTGAGGCATTCATCACAAAGTTTGGTTCTCTTGCTCCAAGGCGATATTTTTACGTAGACATCAAGAAAATGACAAATAAGTTTAAAGATAAATTAGGTCAAGGAGGATATGGCAGTGTATACAAAGGAAAATTGCCCGATGATCGTCTTGTGGCAGTCAAAGTCCTAAGTGAATCCAAGGGAAATGGAGAGGATTTTATGAACGAAGTAGCTAGCATTAGTAGAACTTCTCATGTCAATATTGTGACTCTACTAGGATTTTGTTTTGAGAGATCAAAGAGAGCTCTGGTCTATGAATTCATGCCCCATGGATCATTGGATAAGTTCATTTATAATCAAGGATCACACCATCAAATTCGTCAATTGGAGTGGAAAACTTTGTACGGTATTGCACTCGGCATCGCTAGAGGACTAGAATACTTGCATCAAGGTTGCAACACAAGGATCTTGCACTTTGACATAAAGCCTCACAATATCCTTTTAGATGAGAACTTCTGTCCGAAGATCTCCGATTTTGGTTTGTCTAAATTATGTGAAAGAAAAGAGAGTATTATATCAATGACAGGTGCTAGAGGAACTGCTGGATATATTGCTCCAGAAGTGTTTTGTCGAAACTTTGGAGGAGTTTCTCATAAATCTGATGTCTACAGCTATGGAATGATGGTCCTTGAAATGGTTGGAGGAAGAAAAAATATTGATGTTGAAGCGTCTCAAACCAGTGAAATATATTTTCCCTCATGGATTTATAAGCATCTTGATCAGTCTATGAACTTGAATCTTAATGGAGTAACAACGGAAGAGGAAGAAGAAATAACAAGGAAGCTGATTGTAGTGAGCCTTTGGTGCATTCAATCTGTCCCATTTGATCGACCATCAATGACCAAGGTGGCAGAAATGTTGCAAGGGAGCCTTCAATCATTGGAAATTCCACCAAGACCTTTTGTATCTTCTCCTGTACGATCTCCTAAAACTTTCTCCCAAACATCTACATTGGTTTAGGCTTTTGTTTTTTTAAAGGAGGTCGTAAATTGGAAATGGGGAAAAGTGTTTTAGATGCTGGGATTCGAACTCTAAACTTATTAGATGTCACCTCTTAAAGGTGACTACATGAATCAATTGGGTTAAACCACGAGTTCTCATTGGATTAGACTTTAATGAGTTTGATATTGCAAGTTCAATCTAAAATTGTAATGAAAAAATCATAGATGAAAAATTATGATTTTAAATCTAAATCTTTGACATTGTTATGGTAAAAGAGTTGTAACAAAAAAAAAATGTCTGAAAGCACAAGTTAACAAGATAAAATTGGACAAGTTCATAACGAAATAGTTAAAATTTAAACAATAATATGTTTATAATTTTGTTTCATATAAAATTACATTGAGCTAATTCATTGCCTCACACTTCGTCGCAAAAGTTTTACTTTTTTTTTTTAATTTCCCAAGGAATAAATTATATGGTAAAATAGTAGTAAGTTTGCATAAGTAATATAGCATAGAACAATATACCAATGAAACGAATCTTCCTGAGTCAGAAATCAATGTATACATAGCAAGTAAAGAAAGGAGCAAAGAATCTTGGAAAACTACACCCTGATTAGTCTATCTACAAATAGTTATTAACCATGGCCATTTGGTTGTTGGATATTGTGCTTTTACCAGTCAAAAAACTAGTGCAAGTAAGTCAATAGTATATTTGTTCAAGGACCGAACTATTTGTCCAAGTCCGAAGTCTCGTCCGATATTTTGAAGGAGGGTTTGGACTTTGGACAAAAATATTAAGTTCGAAATATGGGTTTGGGTAAAAAAATGAGATCCATTTAGAAAATGAATTGGGCATTGGCTTCAACAATCAAAGCCCGAGCTCGGTCTGGTCTATTTTTTATTTATATAAAATAGTATTTTTATATTTATATCATATAAAAATAAATATATAAAATATTTTTATATTTATATCATATAAAAATAAATATTATAATGTAAATATTTAAAAATATGTTAAGTTATCTATGTTTTAGAACTTAATAAATGGAAAAAAAATAGTAAAAATTAAATAAAAAATAACATATTTTTCTAAGATTAAAAAAAAATGGACGAATATAAACGGGCTTGGACTCTCCATTTACAAATATGGACGGGTTTGGACAAAATTTGAGGCTCATATTTGGGCGTGGCCAGGTTTGGACAAATATATATGGTATTAATATCATACTTAGATCCGACCCAAACCCGACCTAGTCCGACCTATGAATACCTATAGTCAATAGGTTAACTTTGAACTAATTAAAAATATACAAAGCAAGAATGTGCAACTAAAATTCACAATAAAGCATAAAGATAGGTTAAAATTTTCCTTCATATCATCAAAAATTATTCTAGATGAAATTCGTAGACCCCTCTTTGAATGTGCTCCTATAAGTAGGATTGTAGTTCTTGCTCTAGCCGAAAAGTTGGAGGTGCGTACATGCTTCTGTAACTTCATTTTGTTGCTCCACTATTTAATGCCACTAAATGTTGAAATTATACTCCTGAACTAAAAGCATCCCATATGAGAGTTGTTCAAAGCTTCTGAAATAGTCCACTGCCAAATTCAGCTCAGCTTGTGGATCTGATGATGCATCATGATTACTCAGTGGCTTCCATCAATGGAACTTATGTGATAGAGACCTAGATTGAATAGCCGAGATACAGTCCTCTCAACCATAGCATTTCAACATGAACTATACAGATCAAAACATGCACACCTACACCTACTGATCCATAACAGTTACAATTGCATTGCTAGAGGATTAGAATACTTGCATCAAGGTTGCAACACAAGGATCTTGCACTTTGACATAAAGCCTCACAATATCCTTTTAGATGAGAACTTCTACCCTAAGATCTCCGATTTTGGTTTGTCTAAATTATGCGAAGGAAAGTATTATATCAATGACAAGTGCTAGAGGAACTGCTGGATAGTTTACTCCAGAAGTGTTTTGTCGGAACTTTGGAAGAGTTTCTCATAAATCTAATGTCTACCGATATGGAATGATGGTCCTTTAAATGGTTGGAGGAAGAAAAAATATCGATGTTGGAGTGTCTCAAACTAGCGAAGTATATTTTCCTTCATGGATTTATAAGCATCTTGACCAGTCTATGAACTTGAATCTTAATGGAATAACATCTGAAGAGAAAGAAGAACTAATAAGGAAGCTTATTGTAGTGAGCCTTTGGTGCATTCAATCTGACCCATTTGATCAACCATCAATGACCAAGGTGCTAGAAATGTTGCAAGGGAGCCTTCAATCAATTGAAATTCCACCAAGGCCTTTTGTATCTTATCATGTATGATCCCCTAAAACTTGTTCCAAAACATTATTATTGGTTTAGGCTTTAATTGGTTTGACATTGCACGTTCAGTCCAAGATTGTAATGAAAAAAATCATGGCTGAAGATTACGAAATGAAAAATAGTGAAGAAAAATTATGATGCCCTTCAAGCAACATTTAAATACTGATGCACCCAAAAGAGTGTATCTTATTTAACCTTGCACTAAAAAGATCAATTGTAAGTATAGTAGTTAGCAAGGGTCGAGTCCTCAGGGATTGGGTTTTAGTTTATAAGTTAATAGTTTAAAACTTAAATTCAAGAACAATAAAAGAAAAGGGGTTTTTGAAGCTAGATTTAAACTAAAGTAAATAATAAGAATAAGATGCAAGGCGGTATAACCAGCCAATAAAAATATATATACTAAATTAGGCGGTATAACCAGCCAATAAAAATATATATACTAAATTAGGCGGTATAACCAGCCAATAAAAATAAAACAAAGTTAATATACAAATTAGGCGGTATAACCAGCCAATAAAAATAAATATACTTTTAAAAATAAGCAAACTAGAAAAGTAAGAAAACAAGTAAGTAAGAAGAATCAAATATGAAAAATATGGTTAAGGTTTCATTCTCCACCACTAGACATCATTAAGAATCAATTTCAGATCTATCAATATCAACCAACTATCAAAGTTAACAACCGTAGATAACAACAAGCTCTGTTATCCCAATCTTTCCTTAGTTTGTCGTTAAATAGAACAAGCTCTCTATTTAATCTCTAACCATCAAACAACCTAGAATAAGCTCTCTAGATTCAATTTAATGGCAGCTTTATGATGAGAAAGATAGGTTGATCTAAGCAACAAACACATAAGCTCGGATTGTTCAACTTAGGTTATGTTCCACTTTGCAATTATTGAAAACTTGACCATAATCATTAATCACAAATTGCCACTTATGAATAGGAAATCAAGACAATTACACGGATCAAGACTCCTAAACTAGCAATAGATAATTATCAAGATCTATCTAGTTGTACACCTAAACAAATCAAGACAACATCATGAACAATTCTTGTAGAAGAACATAAGCAACTTTGATAGAAAATTAATGATAGATAGAATCTGAAAATCATTTATAAAACATGTCTAGGGCTTTGAAATCACCCTTAACCAAATAGAAGTTTAGCCTAGCATAGGCATTGTAAACATAAACATAAAATTAAAGAAAATCTAAGAAGAAAATAAAAGAAAGAAAGAAGAATAGGAAGAATATTAATTATCCAACCTCTTGCTCTCTCTAAAGAAAAAGAAAACTAGAGAAAAGAAAGAAAACTAGAGAAAAGAAAGAAGAAGAAAACTTAGAGAATTTTATTAAAATGGCTAATATCCTACCTATGTACAATATGATCCTCTACAATCATCCAAGGCCCTCTATTTATACACATTTTGGAGGGCTAAATGACAAGAGACAAGCTTTACAAATTTCAAAGGTAGGTATAATAGGTGGGTGCATTTTTCTAACAATTTTCGTCATATTGTATGACCATTTTGATCAGCCAACTTGATGGTCGATTTTGTCAATCTTGGAGGCCTGATCTGATCACATGGTCTTCTAGAAAAATGTTCCCCTATGAGTTAATGATGCATAGCCGTTAGAATCAGCTCATTTGCTGATGTGGAGAAGAAGATATGGGCAAAATACGAAAACAGGTCAGCACAGATGTCATTGCACATCAGCCAACTTGATGGTCGATTTCTTCAATATTGGAGGCTTTATCTGATCACATGGTCTTCTAGACAAATGTTCCCCTATCAGTTAGTGAGCCATAGCCGTTGGAATCAGCTCATTTTCTGATGTGTAGCGGACGATATGGTCAAAATGCGAAAACTGCTCAGGACAGACGTCATTGCACATCAGCCAACTTGATGGTTGATTTCGCTAGGGAAAACGACTCCGTTTCAAGAAGTGTAAAACATGAAAAAGATAGATATGGCTTTTAACTTTGCACGGTTAAAATTTCAGCCTTATTGCTTCAGTGAAACTCCAGATATAGCTGATATGGAAAAAGGTATCGGAACTGGAACTGAACTGGATTTGCCCTTAATTCTAGTAATCTGAAATCACTCAAAAAAACTTGTGAAAAACACCAAATTACATAAAAATATAAAAGATCATAAACACAATTAGACTAAACAATAATAACTCGTATTTGACACAAAACAATAATAAAACATTACTAAAAACTATATAATTATACGAGTTATCACACCCCCACACTTAGATTGTTGCTAGTCCCTAGCAACGACTCAATAAAAATAAAATAAGAAAATCTAATCTAATCCATTTTCGTAGGAAATCACGGTGGCACTTAGCATGTGACACAAGCCTTTAAACCCCTAGGTGTCCCTAGTGGACGAGTTTAGTCTCGTGAGGGTTTACTAGGACGATACCCACAAACATTGAAAACATAAGAAAAACTAAAAATAATAATTATAACTAATCCTTCCAATATAAATTTGAGATAATCATTGGACAAGTCTTAAAAACTAATCAATAGCTTAAAGAAATTCACAAAAAATCTTGCTTGAATGTAAATAGTTTGAGTTAAGCCAATATTAACATAACATATTTCAATCAAAATAGTGCATATTCAAACTTAATCTCAACTTCTCACATGGGATACTCTCTTGATTTTCACTCTTTAAAGTAGTGGTAAAGTGTTTACACTCAATCAATCTCATGAAAACACTTCTACCATATGCTTGCTTGTCCACCTATTCTCCACTAAAAGATCATGCAACTTCATAAATCAAGAGGTCTTTAATCAAGGTTGTGATGGGGCCAAGGGGTTTGTAATGTGGTTGAAGAACAAAAGGATAAAGATATCACAAAGGTTCCAAAGAGTTCATAAAGTTTAGAGACATAAAAAAATTATACAAAGAAACTTCTCAAAACTCTTTACAAGTACATAGTCACCTAGGCTAAATATTCATGTTGAGCCTTTGCTTCATTCTAACCAACTTTGTAACATCTTTTTCTTTACTTTAACTAGAAGTTCAAGAGAAGATTTTTTTTTTTTTTTGAATATGGGAATGTATTTAACAATGATCCCTTTCATTTTCTCTTGACTTTTTCTTTTCTTCCCCCACACTTATCTTTTGTTTCTAACCCAAATTTTTAACTAAAAATATCCCTTGTTTTTTTGCAATATGTCTCAAAATATATAATCCATCTTCAGAACAAGGGTAAGGATATAAGTATATTTAGGCTAGGTGTAAGTTGTGGTTACCAATAAAACAGCATATTTAATGTAGGTTCAAATTGGCTCACTAGTGGGGATGTTCTCTTAGAACATTAATAATGGATGGCTGTTTGGCTCTGGTTATAATCCTAATGCCTCTATCATATTCATGTTGTCACATGTATCAATATAGTCTCAAACGGTTTAAAGCAAGTTCTAGAGAATCATGTAATCATAAGAGCACTCAAGAAAGAAATTAGATTGATTTGTATAATGCATCAATCATTATAGGCTCAAAAACTCACAAGGATGATTATAAAAGTCAGATTAAGTCTAAACATGCTTCTTTCTCAATCAACATATCATATTAACATTGGCTCATAAAAAATGATATCTAGCTCAATTCTCATGAAAATCTTCTCACTAATAACCAGTTTAGACCTATGCAATTCATATCTCATCATTGTATTAAAAAGGAACTAAAACACACTAAAAATAATAATAATAATAAAGACTCATAAAAAAAAAAGTAGACAAAAATAAAAGAAATCCTAAATCATTCCCCCCACACTTCATTCTTACATTGTCCTCAATGTAAGTCTATTAACCCAAATGAAAGAATCATGTGTAAGAGAAAAGAACTAATAACATAAGAATAGGAACAACTAAGACTCAAAACAAAACAAACTCATGCAACCTAAATAATCCTAAAATACTAAACAAAAATTAACAAGTAAACATAAAAAATAAAAATAAAAACAATAAAAATAATAAAAGAAAAAGGAAAAGAAAGAGAAAGCAAATCTGAATATGGAAGGTTGGCAATTTCTTCTTTAATTGGGCTGCCTTCCCAATTAACACTTGAGTTAGTGTTTTGAACCTAACCAACACCCCTTCTTGGCTTTTTAGGCTTGTTAGGCTCATACATGAAACTTCCCAAATTTGAACGTTTGATAGGAAGCTTTCTTTGCACAAAACTGGATGCATTCTCCATTACAAGTATTATTCCATCATCCTTTGTGCTGCATATCTCATCGAGGAATGGAGCATATGTTGGTACTTGTTGAATGGCATCCACAAACAAACTGTTTAAGGTTTCCAGCATGTTTTGTTCATGTTCTTCCTCTTTGAACTTTGCAAATCTACTAGGAAAAGGTGGAGAAGAAACATTAGTAAAAATTGGAATCTTAAACGTTACCTCAGGTGCCGAAATACTCTTATTTGGATCTGTGGCTTCATTATCCTCAAGAATAGAACCATCTCTAATTTTGTTTCATCCTCATCTTGTTCCTCATTCTTCAAGGTCACAATAGTAGCATTCTCCTTTGGGTTAATCATCGTTTGGGCAGGGAGTTCTTCAGATCTTTGTGCTACCCATACCACCATACTACTAGCCAATAGGCTCATTTGCCTTTCCAAACTCTGGATACTTGCCCTTGTTTCCTGTTGAAATTGCAAAGTATTAGTAACAAGAGAATCGACAAGATCTTCTAAAGAAGTACCTGAGTTTTGAGTCATATGTAGTGGCTGAAAAAGATCTGGTTCTTGAGACCATGATTGATTAAATCTAGATGGATGAGTGTAATTGGCATAAGGATCTACTTCTTGGTAATTTTTCGAGTAGCCATAATTAGTATGATCCCACCATCCCTCATGGTAAGTGTTTGAGTAATGATCATACTGTTGGTCTTGGAACACTTGATGGCCTTGACATCCTCCCATGGCCAATTGTTGAACTGGGGAGGTGAGATTGGCTTGTTGATTCTCCATGTTCATGTATGCCACCAACTCTTCAAGTGTTAGATTGCTCAATTCCATCGTTTTTTTTTTTTTTTTTTTCAAAATTTGATAAGAAAAACTTGTATGTACAAGAAAATAGAACTAATTAGAACTGAAAATAAGAATAAACCAAGTAACAAATAAACTAAAGAAAACAATCCCCGGCAACGGCGCCAAAAACTTGATGCACCCAAAAGAGTGTATCTTATTTAACCTTGCACTAAAAAGATCAATTGTAAGTATAGTAGTTAGCAAGGGTCGAGTCCTCAGGGATTGGGTTTTAGTTTATAAGTTAATAGTTTAAAACTTAAATTCAAGAACAATAAAAGAAAAGGGGTTTTTGAAGCTAGATTTAAACTAAAGTAAATAATAAGAATAAGATGCAAGGCGGTATAACCAGCCAATAAAAATATATATACTAAATTAGGCGGTATAACCAGCCAATAAAAATATATATACTAAATTAGGCGGTATAACCAGCCAATAAAAATAAAACAAAGTTAATATACAAATTAGGCGGTATAACCAGCCAATAAAAATAAATATACTTTTAAAAATAAGCAAACTAGAAAAGTAAGAAAACAAGTAAGTAAGAAGAATCAAATATGAAAAATATGGTTAAGGTTTCATTCTCCACCACTAGACATCATTAAGAATCAATTTCAGATCTATCAATATCAACCAACTATCAAAGTTAACAACCGTAGATAACAACAAGCTCTGTTATCCCAATCTTTCCTTAGTTTGTCGTTAAATAGAACAAGCTCTCTATTTAATCTCTAACCATCAAACAACCTAGAATAAGCTCTCTAGATTCAATTTAATGGCAGCTTTATGATGAGAAAGATAGGTTGATCTAAGCAACAAACACATAAGCTCGGATTGTTCAACTTAGGTTATGTTCCACTTTGCAATTATTGAAAACTTGACCATAATCATTAATCACAAATTGCCACTTATGAATAGGAAATCAAGACAATTACACGGATCAAGACTCCTAAACTAGCAATAGATAATTATCAAGATCTATCTAGTTGTACACCTAAACAAATCAAGACAACATCATGAACAATTCTTGTAGAAGAACATAAGCAACTTTGATAGAAAATTAATGATAGATAGAATCTGAAAATCATTTATAAAACATGTCTAGGGCTTTGAAATCACCCTTAACCAAATAGAAGTTTAGCCTAGCATAGGCATTGTAAACATAAACATAAAATTAAAGAAAATCTAAGAAGAAAATAAAAGAAAGAAAGAAGAATAGGAAGAATATTAATTATCCAACCTCTTGCTCTCTCTAAAGAAAAAGAAAACTAGAGAAAAGAAAGAAAACTAGAGAAAAGAAAGAAGAAGAAAACTTAGAGAATTTTATTAAAATGGCTAATATCCTACCTATGTACAATATGATCCTCTACAATCATCCAAGGCCCTCTATTTATACACATTTTGGAGGGCTAAATGACAAGAGACAAGCTTTACAAATTTCAAAGGTAGGTATAATAGGTGGGTGCATTTTTCTAACAATTTTCGTCATATTGTATGACCATTTTGATCAGCCAACTTGATGGTCGATTTTGTCAATCTTGGAGGCCTGATCTGATCACATGGTCTTCTAGAAAAATGTTCCCCTATGAGTTACTGATTCATAGCCGTTAGAATCAGCTCATTTGCTGATGTGGAGAAGAAGATATGGGCAAAATACGAAAACAGGTCAGCACAGATGTCATTGCACATCAGCCAACTTGATGGTCGATTTCTTCAATATTGGAGGCTTTATCTGATCACATGGTCTTCTAGACAAATGTTCCCCTATCAGTTAGTGAGCCATAGCCGTTGGAATCAGCTCATTTTCTGATGTGTAGCGGACGATATGGTCAAAATGCGAAAACTGCTCAGGACAGACGTCATTGCACATCAGCCAACTTGATGGTTGATTTCGCTAGGGAAAACGACTCCGTTTCAAGAAGTGTAAAACATGAAAAAGATAGATATGCCTTTTAACTTTGCACGGTTAAAATTTCAGCCTTATTGCTTCAGTGAAACTCCAGATATAGCTGATATGGAAAAAGGTATTGGAACTGGAACTGAACTGGATTTGCCCTTAATTCTAGTAATCTGAAATCACTCAAAAAAACTTGTGAAAAACACCAAATTACATAAAAATATAAAAGATCATAAACACAATTAGACTAAACAATAATAACTCGTATTTGACACAAAACAATAATAAAACATTACTAAAAACTATATAATTATACGAGTTATCAAATACCTCTTTGGTTTTAAACCAAAAAAAAATATTACCTAGAAAAAGCATTCAGATACCCTTACCAAGTTATATGCTCAACTTTCATTTAAAAGCTTTTGATATTTTTTCTAAGGCAATCAGGTACTCCTTCTATGGGTATTCTAATGTCCCATTTATTAAATAAATAAAAAAAAATACATTTTTAGATGAGGCATTAAATGTCCTTCTTGGGTATTCAAATGCCAAACATTCGATCATTTTTGTTTCATGCATTTTCTTTAATATTATGCCATTTATTCGTTTAGTTACTTATTTACCCCTTTAATTGTTCTTTTATTTATTTTTTCATTTATTTTTATTTTTTGTAATTTATTTATCGCAATTAATTTTCTTGTAATTTATTTAGTCAATGCATTCCACTTTATTTTATTACTTATTTACTTTAAGCACTTATTTTGTTTGTTTAATTTACTCAGTGCGCTTTATTTTATGTGTTATTATTAATTAATTAATTTACCTTTTGAGTACTAATTTGATATTACGAAATGTTGGCAATATAAAAAAAAATCTAAAAAAAAAAATTAATAATAATGAAAAAAATAAATAGTGTGACATAGTGGCTCCGAGATCTCCCTCAGGTTGTTAGGAGCACTCCCGCAGTCTTTTCACAAGGAAGAATCATTCTTAATTTATGGAAAATGTGAAATTTCTAGAATGAAAAATAATTTCCTAAATTTAATCAGGTTGTTGAAAAATTTAAGAAATTCTCCGATATAAGAAATTTTCATAATACTCCATCGTAATAATATAATTGTTAATTTTAAAATGAATGAAAATGATATTTATTTCTAATGCTTTATTATTTATGCTTATTTTACTTGCCATTTAAATTTTTTTTGTTATTTATTTATTTTCTACCATATTCATTGCATCCTTTTAATAATGTGTCGACACCCGTTTTTGCCCGGGTGTAAAATTGTATTTTTTTTATAATTTAATATGAATTTTAGTTATTATTTTCAGAAAATTGGAAAAAATAAAAAATGGAAAAATCAGAAAATGGAAAGAAAAAAAGAAGAAGAAATAATTGAAAGTTTGTTTAAACCCAAACTCTCTAGGATTAGGATTGAATTTTTAGAATTTTTGAGATAATATTAAAGGAGTTATATTTGGGTTAAACTTAGACTTTGATTAGGATGAGAACTCCAACTTAAATCATACTAGGACTTTAGGTGATTTTCTCTTATATAAATAGACTCAATCTTAAGCATTCAACACACAATTGAGAAAACACAATTCACAAGAATAAATCAAAAAATTTGGAAGAAACTGTTGGATATCAATGTTTTATTTTGAGTGTATATATACGAAATATGTATTCCAATACGTAGGTTGTCGTAATTAGATACACGGTGTATAATTAAGGTACACAATTGATATCATGTTTGAATGAAAATTAATCTCAAAGGTACCTACTTGAAGAGGAAGAAGTCTGATCATTACATGTCTGTTCGGACCAATTTTATCCCAAAGGATGTGTCTGTTCTGATCAAACAGGTTCCATCCAATTGATGTGTCTTTTCCGAACAGGTTCTTTGGCTCCTATAAATACAGACTTCCTGTGTCTATGTTATTAACTTAAAAACTAATTCACCAAAATATTCCTGTCTTCTGAGAGAGAGACTTCAGCATTCTTCTGTTCGCCGTGTTGCATCCGAGTGTGCTCTCATTTGCAACGTATATCGAGGAAACCTGGGAGACGATTTGCATCGATACTGTAAGCACCTTAGACAGGCAAAAAACGTCTTAAGGTTAGAGGTCCAACCTTGACTCGATATTGATTTTTTCAAATCAATTCTTGTAAGTGTCTTTATATTCGATTTTGTATTACTGTTCTTATATTTATATTCTGTTTATAAGTAGTATATAGCAAATATTTTCCAACATTCTTAAGACGTTTTTTTTGTTTCTGCTTTATTTGTTATATACTGTGTTTGAATTTTTTATTCGGATATTTGTTACGGTGTTTGAACTTGTATATACTGTATTCAATGCTACTGTACCCGTTCAAACTGTTTGCTTTATATTGTTATATGCTTTATACTGTTTGTTTATTTTTATATATACTACAGTAGCGTTTTTTCTTTTATTTGTTATAACACTGACTTCATTTCAGTGTTTGGTTTATTTTTATATATATACTATTCTTTCTGACTTCTTTTTGTTTTATATATATATATATATATTTGTCTTACTTGCTTTATTATAGAATATATATATATATATATAGATTCTGTTTAGTTCGGTTTTCAATATTTCCTTTTATATATTTTTTTTAGTTGGCAGTATTTATATACTGCTTTGGTATATGAGTTTTGTTTCTTTACTGTATGAATTGTTAATATGAGATTCGCTTTTTGTTTTATTACTGTTGTTGAACTTTTATATATATATATATTTTTATATATACGTTCTTACTTTTATATTTTGTGGCAGAATATAAAAGCTTACTGACTGTATATTTGTTATAAAATATTTTTATAACATATATATTTTTTTTAATTGCTACTGTATCTTGTTGCAAACGTCATACATATGATTTGTTTTGAGAGAATATTTATATATATTTGTTGTGAACTATATGAAGTGTACGTATATATATATATTCTGCTAATATATATAGATTTATATTTGTTTTATATATATATATATATATTGCTATTGTTTTATAGTGAAGATATGTATATTTCTGAACATATATATATTTGTTTATATATACTTTGTGTTGTGAGTGTTTAGTTACACTAATTTGTATGAGTAGTGTAATTATTACAATATATATAGCGTTTGATATATATATATATATACATATATATATATGTTTGTATATATACAAGTTTGTAATATATATTCGATATATATATATTTATAATTATTGAAAGCAATTGTTATAAAGGTGCAGTTTTGATAATCGTATGAATGTGTTCTTTGAAAAAGGTCACAACATTTCAAGTTTCTATAACTACTTCAGTAACTATTAAACGGATGGTCAATGTGAATACATATATATTTTTTAAGATGTGTTCTTTCAAAAACGTGAGATAGAACAATTTTTTGCATGAATTGGTAAATCACGTTTTTTGGTGACTAATAAATATAGATATATATATATATATTCATATTGTTACGTGTTATATAATATATATATATATATATATTGATATATATAGTGTGGTTCGGTTACTATATTTATATACATGCTGTTCATGTATAATATATATATATATATATTATGTACGATTTATATTGTTACATATTGTTACTGTTTACGTAATATATATTTATATATTTACGTGATTGTTTTGAGAGCATATATATTGTGTTATATATGCTATTTGTGATCATATATATTGTTTGTAATATATTGTGATATTATATATATATATATATGATATAGTTTTGTTACTATTATATATTGTGAAAGTATATATATATATATTTGTTAAGCATATTTATATACTACGTTTGGTATAAATTTGGTATACATTTGGTTTTTAATATTACTGTTTAGTAATATATTTATATTACTTCATGTTGTATTGTAGCATATTGTTTCAAGTTTCAACGTGTTTTTAGACATATTTTATAACTATTGAAAGCATTTATAAATATAGTTAAACTTGTTATCGTGGTGCGGTCAACATGGTTTTATAATTGTTATAACATATATAATTGTTTAATAAATGGTGTACGATATTTTGCACATATATATATATATATATATATATATATTGGCAGAATATATATATTTCTTAGAATATTATATATATAAGTAGAATATATATAGTTAAATATATATATTGTTACTTTTTTGAAATATATATATATATATGAGTGTGAACATATATATATTTGTATATATATTTTATTGAAAACTTATATATATTTGTAATATATATAGATCTGTTGGCAACATATATATATATATATATATATATATTTGTGATTGTACATGTTACGTTTGTATAATATATATATATTGTGTTTGTAATATATATATTCTTTAAAAAATATGTGTTTATATATATATATATATATATATATAAAGGTGATCCTGTTATTTAAATAACAGATGGCAGAACGGTCTATCGTAAATACGAGTGTGCCTATAGCGCCAATGCCACTATATGTTACACATGGTGAGAGACCCGAGAAGTTCAATGATCTGGACTTCAAACGATAGCAGCAAAAGATGTTGTTCTGTCTTACCACTCTGAACCTAGTCGGTTCTTACGGGAGGAGGCCCCAGTTCCTAAAGAGGGAGAGACCGATACTACGGTTGTAGCCTCGGTGGAAGCATGAAAACATTCTGACTTCCTATGCAAGAACTATATCCTCAACGGATTGGACAACACGTTATACAACGTGTATAGTCTGATCAAGACAGCTAAAGAGCTATGGGAGTCCTTAGAGAGAAAATACAGAACCGAGGATGCCAGCACGAAGAAATTTGTGGTTGGCCGGTTTCTGGATTTTAAAATGGTGGACTCAAAATCCTTGATTAGTCAAGTCCAAGAGTTTCAATTGCTCCTCCATGAGATTACTGTCGAAGGAATGATTCTTAGTGAATCATTTGAGACGGCGACTTTGATAGAGAAATTATCACCTTCGTGGAAGGATTTCAAGAACTATCTAAAGCATAAGATGAAGGAGATGACTTTAGAGGACCTGATTGTTCGATTAAAGATTGAGGAGGATAACCGTGGTTCAGAGAAGATGGCTAAAGTTCAGACTATGAAAGCCAAGGCAAATGTTGTAAAACATTCGCACAAGACCAACAAGAGAAAATTTGTTGGTTCTAGTTCTTCCCAAGCTAATAAAGGGAACGGATTTCAAAAAAAAAAATTCATGGGAACTTGTTTCGCATGTAACAAGCCCGGTCATTGAGCAAAGGACTACCGTCAGAACAAGGAAAAAAAAAAACTCAAGCCAACTTAGTTGATGACAATGAGATTGAGCTTGCTGTTGTAGTGTCACAAGTGAACATGGTAGAAAAAAGCCCTAAGACATGGTGGGTTTATACCGGTGTCACTTGTCACTTTTGTTCTGAAGAAAGAGTTTGTCCGAGTTTATAAAAGCAATATTTATGAGAAACTCTTCGATTTACAAGGTACGAGGCCATGAAAAGGTGGTGCTCAAGATGACATCTGTTAAAGAACTAACTTTGAACAATGTGGTTCATGTTCCTGAAATTTGTAAGAATTTGGTTTCCAGCTCTCTGTTGAGCAAGAACGAGTTCAGACTCGTATTTGAATCTGATAAATTTGTACTCACCAAAAGTGGTATGTTTGTGAGTAGAGGATATTTATGTAATAGTTGTTGTGCCAAAGAACATAAATAATAATTAAATTATTTCTTATGTTTATTTGGTGGTATCCTCTAACATATGGCATGATAGATAAGGTCATTGTTTTACAAGACCTTGCAGAGAATCAGCAATTTGGATTTGGATTTGCTTCAGCAAATTTTTTTTTTTGATAAAAATCACAAATGGAAAATTTGTGTAGAATCCAAATTGGCTAAGGCTCATTTCTATTCGGTAGAAAGAATAAGTAAACCTCTAGATTTAATTCACACTGATTTATGTGACTTAAAGTTTGTGCTAACTAGAGGTGATAAAAAAATATTGTTATGTCTATTTGCTAAGAAGCAAAGACGAGACCTTGAAAGTTTTTAAACTCTTTAAAAATGAGGTTGAAAATCAACTAAGTAAGATAATAAGGAGTGATAAAGGTGGTGAATATGGTTCATTATTTAATGAATTCTGTTCAGAAAATGGTTTCATCCATTAAACCACTGCTCCTTATTCACCTCAACAAAATGTTATTGCATAATGCAAGAACCGAACGTTGAATGAAATGATGAATGCTTTGTTGATAAGTTCAGGGTTACCTCAGAACTTGTGGGGGGATGCTATTTTGATAGCTAATTATATTTTAAATAAAATATCCCACAAGAAATTAGACAAGACACCATATGAATTATGGAAGGGTCAAAGACCATCCTAAAAATACATGAAAGTGTAGGGGTATCTTGCGAAGGTATAAGTTTCTCCGACTTAAAAGGTCATGATAGGACCTAGAATTGTGTTCGATACATTATTTGATGGGATCATTACCTAGTCCTTGAGGGCAAAAGAAGGAAATGTGAGAAAATGTCAACTTTATGCAACAAGGGTACTTAGGTATGATCTTGTCGTCAATGAGGGTATCGACATAGTAAGTGGGGAAGAGTGACATGGTATGGTATCGGCATGCCTTGGTGCTACCATGACTACCCCGTTGTGAAGCGGAGGATGAAACCTTGTCCATGAGATCAATGATCCTTGATGGTGCCAAGAGTGGCACAGACCCTGAAAGTAAACCATTAGGTTGTAAATGAATGTAAAGACATAACATACTCAGTTAGCAAACTGAGTAAATTTACAAGTATTCTTGGAAAGGATACTGGATGGCCATTGTGGGGGTACTTAGATATTTAAGTTACACCTAAAGTTATGGACTGCACTACATAAGATATCCAGATGCAAAATGGATATTCAATACTAAAGATTTCAAATCCACTAACGGATTTATCTTTATTATTGGAGAAGCTGCAGTATTTTGGAAATCTTCTAAACAAACGTGAGTAGCCAGATTTACCATGGTATCTGAAGTTATAGCTTTAGATAAAGCTGGAGAAGAAGCGCAATGGCTTCGAAAGTTTAGAAGATATTCCAATTTGGCCGAAACCTGTGTCTGCAATTGGTAGGGCACAGAGTTGTTTATAACGGTAAATCTCGACACATTCGTTGAAGACATAATACCGTTAGACAGTTGCTCTCAAATGAAATTATCTCTTTTGATAATGTAAAATCAAAGGATAATATTGCGGATCCGCTTACGAAAAGTTTTAATAAGAGAGCAAGTATATCATCGAGGGGAATGGGTCTTAAGCCTATAAATTAAAGTTACATAGTGGAAACCCAACCTAGCTGACTGGAGATCCCAAGATCTAGGTTCAAAAGGGACAACTAAATTATGTAACTGAGTGTAAGCACTAAAAGAGTTAAACACTCTTATCCATTCCTATGATGATTTAGTGCTGCCTGCAAATAAGGTAGGATAAGCTATGCTTTTAATGATTCTTATAGCTTGATAAATAATCAAGTGGGGTATTGCAGGATACTCTTAATGAGCAATCACCTATTATGAGTAAGAAACGTGGCCACTTCTATGAGAATTGATCAGGCTAAATTCTCTAGAGTACTCATAAGAAACCAGGAAGTGTCCGAGGCCAAAATGGACACAACCGTGAGAACCGAAGATGTTCGAAGGGGAATTGTGTGATAATTATTGTCTTGGTTTACACTAAAGGCTGAATAGTTCAAGACATCATGTTCACTAGTTAGCCGAGTAAATCCGATAATTATTCACTATGGAAGGTTCAAAGCCAAAAGCTACCTATCTTGATGCAATTACTCTTCAAAGAAAGTCTCTCTCAAACTTCAAATCAGTTCATCGTTTTAATCAGATAATTTCCATTCATGTGGGGGATTGTTGGATATCAATGTTTTATTTTGAGTGTATATATACGAAATACGTATTCCAATACGTAGGTTGTCGTAATTAGATACACGGTGTATAATTAAGGTACACAATTGATATCATGTTTGAATGAAAATTAATCTCAAAGGTACCTACTTGAAGAGGAAGAAGTCTGATCATTACATGTCTGTTCGGACCAATTTTATCCCAAAGGATGTGTCTGTTCTGATCAAACAGGTTCCATCCAATTGATGTGTCTTTTCCGAACAGGTTCTTTGGCTCCTATAAATACAGACTTCCTGTGTCTATGTTATTAACTTAAAAACTAATTCACCAAAATATTCCTGTCTTCTGAGAGAGAGACTTCAGCATTCTTCTGTTCGCCGTGTTGCATCCGAGTGTGCTCTCATTTGCAACGTATATCGAGGAAACCTGGGAGACGATTTGCATCGATACTGTAAGCACCTTAGACAGGCAAAAAACGTCTTAAGGTTAGAGGTCCAACCTTGACTCGATATTGATTTTTTCAAATCAATTCTTGTAAGTGTCTTTATATTCGATTTTGTATTACTGTTCTTATATTTATATTCTGTTTATAAGTAGTATATAGCAAATATTTTCCAACAGAAACAACAAGAGAGTAAAATTTTTTTTTTTTGAGTTTCGAGTTACTTAAGATCTAGTATTGTGTTTTTCGTTTTATGAGAAAATAGTCTTAGAGGGAAAAAGAAACGAAGAAACACGATAACAATCAACGACAATTCAAAGTTGTTCGAGAGCTAAGGCCAGAGGAGACGCTTATTGCTCGGGATAATGTTGAGACCATTAGTGAACTTGAGAATATGTTAAGGTCCATGCAATGGGAAGTGCGCATGATGGCTAGCTGTGTATCCAAAAATTCCACGTAGCGGCCTAAAGAGGAAGAGATAATCACATTTGCCGTTGCTTAGGTATGTTTTTCCGTCCATCACTCTCCATTAGTTTTCAAGATTTTTGCTACTTTTATATGATTGGATATTCTTTTTGTTTCAAGTGCTAAGGCAATTCATGGTGATTTATTCTTTAGGTTAGCCTTGTAGGTTTATATCAGTGGGCCTTTAGTTTTTGTTTTAGATACGGTTTTAAAAAAATTATTTATTTTGTTCATTTATTTTAGATTTTTTTTATTATATTTTGTTACTTGTTATTTATTTTATTTAGAAATTGGTTTTCTTTAATTTTGTGTAATTTGTTATAGATTGTTTATTTGTCTATTACTTGTTTGTTTTTTATTCATTTATTTATTTCATTATTAGGGTAATTGAAATTGAATTAGGTAGATATTTATTAATTGATTCTTAATGATTGATTTTTATTTAAGATAAAATATCTCAGGCAAAATAAAATTAGGATTAATTAAGACCATTTAGATAAGACCAATTCAGGGTAATATGTGATTAATATGGTATTATCTTTATGATAGGCATTGCGGGTTCTAATTATTTCCCACACGTAATCGAACTCCCAAACTTAGTTCTGATAAGTAGACCAGAATCTATTCTTTTTAGAGTGTCTTAGTTAAGCTTAGGATTACTTTAAAAATGATAGATTCATATATAGGTGACTAATCATACCTAGCAAAAAAGATTAGTGGCTACTCAATAATTTGTGTCTAGCTATTAGGTCTTATGATTTAACACGTTATGACATAATGCATTTATGAAGAAAAAAAAAATCTAAATGGAGTCACTTGGCTTTGCATAAAAATAAGATAATATTTTCGAATGAAAATGATTCTTGAGTCTCCAACAGCTGCAAGAGAATATCAACGCTTATTTTTCACAAAGAAATAGCCTTTTTAAAGGAGTGAAATGAAAAATTTTAATTGAAAAACATTTCTATATTCTGTTAAGGTTGTTGGAGAATATACAAAATTTATTGTGACAAAAACCACACTTCTCCCTCAAATAACTTTTTATATAAATAAATAAATTGTGAAATTTGATTATATATGTGAATTATTTTTAAATATCAATATCAAAATCATTTTTTATCAAGATAAAAGATAATACATGCTTAATTGGTATTGTTTTTAGATGGACGTTGTAGGGGTGCTAATACATTCTCCACGTGTAACTGACTCCTAAACCCACTCTGGTTTTATTTGATTTTTACGCATACCTAAAAAATTATCCTTTTAATAAATTTTAATTAATTTTAAGATTTTTTTAGAATGATAAATTTTATAGGTAACCAATCACATCTAACCAAAAATTATTGATAACGAGTTCTTTTTTATATATTATGAAGAAAGGGCATTGTTATGCTCTTTCTTATAAAATAAGCATCCAATCTCATATAGGTTTAAGTTTGATAAACTTGAGCTAAAATATGGGTGCTTGTTACTAGAACAACTTCACTAAATTAACATGACACAATATGAGAATGCCATTTGGTAAATTCACTTAGTGTTTATGTTAAGATTCTCATGTGGTAGTTGTATAAGTGATCCTTTCACTTGAGATTACCTTCAATTTTATATGAGGAATGTTATGCTTTGATTTTACTTATGGTTCTAATCATGAATGCTCCAAAAATGTAATTTTGGATATAGCATGAGACATTGAAGATGCAGGAGTAATCAATATAGGATTCATCACCTTGAGCGATCGAGAGAATATCTCACTAGTCTTGATAAGAATTATCTCAAGAAATCTCTAACCAAAGTGGAATGAAGTTTTGGAATAGTTCTAAACTTTATTCAAAGAGTTAATTGTCTTATCCAAAACTTAACATTGTTAAACAAATTAAGTAGACATTAATCCATGCTCAGAGTTAAACCGAGATATCAAGTGATGAAAAGATAATAATTATACTAAGAAACTAATTATGCTCAGAGTTAAACCTTAGTCAAACCTCATTATCCTTTCTTAACAATTCAGGGTTATGGCTCATTGCTAGATGATAATCATGACTTATAAATGTAAGATTGATTATTCGAAGAATTAATGATGAACTCAAAAGGTTTGATTTATCTAATCCAAATTTACATGAAGGATTGCAATGCTTCTATTTATTGTCAATGTGTTAAAGAACCTAATTGGTCACACACAATAGAACATGGCTTGTGAAAGATTAAAATGGGTTAATTAAGTTAGATTTAATTAAAAGAAGTTAGGAACTTTAAAGGCTAAATTGAATAAATCAAAAGTCTAAGAAAAATAATTAAAAAGGCACAAATCATCCTAGTGCTTTTTGTGATTGTGCATCTTGGGATGTTTGAACATGATATGGGCTAAAACCATGCGGATATAAAATATCTTCGACACTTCACGATTGGTGCCCTTCTTGAGTGGTAACTTCCTCTACTAGACCTTTTCTTTTGTTCAAATTCATCATCGTTTCCATTCGTCATTTCATCTTTTCTTGCGCCTTTTTCATTTTTTTTTTTCCATTTAATTGACTTGTTCCTCTTCCATAATCCTAGCAATGTGAACGAGTGTTGTATAAGTGGCGAGCAAATTATCTTCGAAGCTTTGATGGTCAAGTTATCCTTGAACCTTTATTACCATAAGGTTTTTTTTTTTTAAAAAAATTAAGATGTTATGTTATTATTATTCAAAATTTGATGATTCTAAAATCATCCCATCATTCTGGCTAGATTTTAAAATCAAACAAATTTATTTTTAATAACACAAAATGAACACGTATGCATGCATGAATGATTGCATGGTGAAGTCCTTGTTACGAAACAATTGTTAACCAATGATCCTAAATTTAACTTTGAAAATTATCTTTATCAAAAATTGTTATGCGAGAAACACTCCTTGTATGAAAATTAATTATATAAATGCATAAACATGAAATCAAAAGAAATAAATTAGTAGAATAAAAATATAAAAATTTTGAAAATTGCCCTTAAGTTTTCTTCTTTGGGCATAAGAATCATCAATTTTGAAAAAAAAAATAAAATTTGGGAAAGATAATAGGTGTCCCTTTATGTGTCCTAGCTCGGGTTATGTAGACTCGGGTTATTCTCTACATAATGGGTTGACAATGCTCTATCTTAAGATTGATTTTTTAAGTGTTGTTTATATGTTGAGTTGGGATATTCGATCAAGATAAAAGTTACCCATAGTGTTACTTAGGGTCCGTTTGTTTCACTGAAAATGATTTATAAGGCTACTTGAATCGAAATTTGGACATCATATATTAGATCGAAACTTAACTTGACTCGAGCCAAATATTATTATATTAATAAAATTATTTATTTTTTAATTATAAAAATATATTAAAATATTAATATTAATATAAACATAAACATAAACATATTTTAATATTGTAATTTTCAATATTTTATTTAAATATTATTAAACCTACATATTTATTTTTATATTATATTTATATTTTAATAATAAATTATTAATATAATGACTATCATTTATTATTTTAATAAAAATATTATTTCATATAAAAATAGCATTATTTTAATAATAAATTGTAATACTATAACTATTTTAAAATTTTAAATAATATTTTTAATATTTTATTGAAAAATGTTTTTATATTACTATTTTAATAATATATATATATAAATTGTACTTAATAAATAATTAAGAATAAATGTTTTTAGTATAAAAAGATTATTATTTTAATAGTATAAATATTAATTAATATAAATAATATTTAATAATTATTAGAACACATTAAATATTTTAAAATATTAATATAATTAATGTTTTAATAATAAATAATATTAATATAAATAATATTATTATTTTTTAATATTTTAATAATAAATATTTTAATATTTATGCCATATTACTATTTGAAAAAAGTAGAAGTAATATTTTAATAATAATTATTAATATAAATATTATTTTAATATTTATATCAATATTACTATTTGAAAAATTAAAAATAATATTTTATAATAATTATATTAATATAAATAAAATTTTATAACTATTACATTAATCAAAATAATATTTTAATAATTATTATATTAATAGAAATAATATTTTAATAATAATTATATTAATAGAAATAAAATATTAATAATAATTATAATATTTTAAATATTAATATAATTAATGTTTCAATAATAAATAGTATTACTTTAAGTATTTAATATTAATATGATATTTTAGTATTAAAATATTAATATTTTAATAAGAAATTATTTTTAATATTTTAATAATTAATATTTAATATTTATGTCAATATTGATATTTGAAAAAAGTAGATTTTCCAGAAAATAACCAAACAACAGAAAACATTTTTCAGTAAATCATCCAAACATCAGAAAATCTCTAATTTTTCGGAAAATCTTTACATTTTTTATAAAATATTTTCTGGAAGCCAATTTTTACGAAACAAACGGACCCTTAGTGTCATCCACACTAGATTAGTAAAGCATCCAATCCCCACCATCATAAGCTACAAACGAAAATGATTCAATCTAATTCAAAGTATTTCAATAAGCATATCTACTTTACTCAATCCTAAAAGAGATAGGGCCTAGGTGTATGGCTTTATGTGTGAATATTCACATGTAATATGTGTTAAGGAACATACAAATCTTAGGAGCTCTCAATTCACAAACCAACTAGTGGCATATACTTTATTTTATACCTGTATGATAGTCCATAACTTTGTGTGCAGGACTATTGTGTATATATGTATTTATTTACTGTGTAATTAAATTTTTTTATGGGGGGTGACGATTTCCCTTGGTGGTATATATATTTTTATTTTTTTTATTAAAATTTAAAACTCCAACGATTAGAAAAAAAATGCAAATTTGTTTTTAAATTTTGTATTTTAATTTTAAAAATTGCAAACGGGTATAAAAAATTAAATAATATATATATACTAAAATTTTATAAAAAAAAATAAATTTATTATTAAAATTTTATAAAAAATAATATTTTATTTCTTATTAAAATTTTAAAAAAAATTATATTTCTTATTAAAATATAAAAGATTATATTTCTTATTTAAATTTTAAATTTTATGAAAAAATTTTTTTAATTTTTTAGTTAAATTTTAACATATAACCGTTTGAAAAAATAATAATAATAAAATCAAAAATTTTAAAATTTAATTATTAAAATAAAAAAATCATAATTTTTGAAATCAACGGTAACTTGACCTTTACCTTCAAAAATCTCAACCCCCCCCCCACACACACACCCCCCACTATTCTATCAATAAACCCCCTCATTTTCTAGAACTTATTTTACTTTTCTTTCTTCTTTCTACAACCAATTTTTTTCTACAACAATATTTAAAAATGGCTTCATCATTACTATTGAGGTTGCAAGAAAATCACGTATCCTTGGTTATATTTAAAGAGGTAAGTAAATTGTTGTAATATTTATTACATTATCAATTTTTTTTCATAAAATTTAAATTTTAAATAAGAAATATAATTTTAATAAGAAATATAATTTTCTTTTTTTAAATTTTAATAAGAAATAAAATATTAATTTTTATAAAATTTGAATAATAAATTAAATTTTATTTTTTATAAAATTAAAAAAAATATTAAATTTTAGTATATATATTTTTTATTTAATTTTTTATACCCGTTTGTAATTTTTAAAATTAAAATTCAAAATTTAAAAATAAATTTGCAACTTTTTTTTCTAACCGTTGGAGTTTTAAATTTTAATAAAAAAAGATTTTAAAAAAAATACTACCAAGGGAAATCGCCACCCCTATGGCCCTTTCTCTTAGTGAAATTGAAAAAACAATTCAATTTACACCAAGGGAAATTGCCATGGGGGGTAGCGATTTCCCAGTCGATTTTAAAACAAGCGGATTTTGAAAATTAATCTCAAAACAACGGTATTTCGATATATATATATATATATATATATATTTTTACTATATTGTGGTAAAAAAAAAACGACATATCTCTTTATCTCTCATTATATATATATATATATAGCTAAACCAAGGAATATCTCTCATTATATATATATATATATATAATTCATTCTCTGATTTTATTTTATTTTTTCAATATTCGAACTTGATATTTTCCTAATAAGATGTATCTATCAAGTTCTAATTGTTAAAAGTGTTCTCTTGCAGATATTTATGGTTTTGTGCTGGAATTGTGTTTTATTATAAATATATACTTAAGATTTGTAAGGTAAATTACTTTTTTTTTTCTGGTTAAATCAAAGGATATTATTAATAAACAAGAGAGTACACACTCTCACAATATTAACGGACTTGAATCACAGACACCATATCAGAAATCATATACAAAAGCAAACAGGAAAACTGATAATTAACCCTACACAGACACCAAATCAAACAATTGTAACAATACTCCTTTTAACTCTTTTAACAGGGTTCTAAAAACTGAACGCAGTATGAATCTACCAAGTTGAATACCCATCCCTTTGTTGAATTACTTATAAATTACGGTTGTATAGAAATTATCTCATTCACCATCATTAGAAATTTTAAATTTTATAAGCAAATTAATAAGATGATACATATCTTTAAAATATATTAAAAATTAAAAAATTAATTAAAATTGAAGTTAGACATATGATAATCTCGTAGTCTTTTTATAAAATTAAAACATTCCACCATGAATGTATTAAAAACAAACTCATTAATATATATAAAAGAGAAAGCAACATTAACCATAATTAAGAAGAGTTCATTATTGTGAGAGTTTGTACTCTCTTGTTTATTAATAATATTCCTTGATTTAGAAAAACAAAATTTCAATAATTATGATGGATCTTGTTTATTAATTTGTTTTAAAAAAATAGAAACACGGTAGAACATAAAGGATGCCCTTAACTGGCTCTCAGCTTGACAAGTCAAGCAAGAATATGATGCAAAAGGTAATTAACAATAAAAGAAAGAAAAAAAAAAAAAAAAAGTTAAACCCCAAAACTAAATCTCAAGTTCCAAGTTTTAATTCATGATTGCTATATGGTGGTGATGGTGGATCTCGTTACTCTAGAGGCGGCGGTGACTCAGAAGGGACTTGGAGGTCTTAGGTTTAGGGTTTTGAGTGGGTTTGGGCTTTATGTTTTGGGTTGGGTTGCTTAGTTGTTATTGTTTGGTTTCATGATGTTGCTATATTTTTGTTACTGTTTGGGTGTTTGGGTTATCTTTCTTTTTTGACTGTTTAGGATTAAAAATCGTAATCATAAAAATGGAATGAAGTATAGTTCTTCTTTTCAAAAGAAAAAAAAAAAAAAAATCATGATTGCTACTCAAAGAATAATAAGCTTTATCTTTGGTATCTCATATATATATATATATATATATATATATATATATATATATATATATATATGCTTTTCGTACTAATTTAATTTACTTATAATTAAATTCACTGTTTATATTAATAAAAAATTATTTTATATTTATATTTTAATATTTAAATTTAAATTTAAATAAAAAATATTTTTTTTTATTAAGTAAATAGTGATTCGGGCCGGCCGAATCACAAAAATGGTTATCCAAGTCCAACCCATGAACATTTCTATTTGAAATGCCTCAAATTATTTAAACTAACAAAGACACAAAATAATAATGTTAATAAAACAAATGAATAAACATTAAAAAAAAAAAAAAACATGTAAGAAAATAAATTAAGATCATTCACATAAGGCCTAAGATAAATTAAGATCATTCACATATGACTAACCGCTGGGCTCGATTGTCCAAGTGTTCCTAGTTTAATCATCAAATCGCTATCAATCTTTTTTTGTTAGATGTGATTGGCCACATAAATGAATATATCTTCTTTAAAAAATTTTAAACTTAACTAAGACTCCTTAAAAAAAATAGGTTCAGGTCTATATTACAGTACTAGATTCGGGAGTCAATTTTTTTCCTTTTTTTTATGAATATTCTAATTTTTTATTTTTTAGAAAATTTTTTGTTTTTCTTTTCTTTTTTGAATTTTTCTATTTTATTGTAAAAAAAATAAAAAAAAATAAAAGAACAAAAAAAGAAATAAGCTGATCCAATTTGAATTCCAAAGCCCAATCAAATAACCCAATTAATAATTTGAGACCTAATTAACAAATCCAAATCTCAATTAACAATTTAAAAGCCCAAAATCGAATTATAAATAGGCTTTGTAAAAAAATACTATAAATCTTAAAATTAACTATAGTTTCAAATTTGAATTAAAAATATATTTGATTTAAATTAAAATATTTCAAAAAAATTAATTTAATAATCAAATATAATTTAATTATAATTATCCCAAATGATATTTTAAAAGAAAAATTATTTAATACACTATTAGTGAAGTTTTTAGACTTCACAAATATAATTAAAAGGATATTATTACGTGCCCTTTAAAATATAATAAAAACATAAATGAAATATGAAAAAAATTTAACCCGCTTATAAATTAAAAAAAAAAAAAAAAACTGATTGCCAATATATCAAATACCAACCCATCTCAAAAATCTCAAATAAAATGAGATATCTATACTCCAATTCAAGTCTGACTTTGACAGGACTAAGGAAAAGGCAAAATGCTTGGAGGATTCAACAACTACTCCCAGCCCAGGTTTCACTTCGTATGATTAGCGACTGCTCTGCCTTACCTCTTTTTCCATTACGCCTTGTCAAGTGGGATCAGACCGTTGTATGCACGGTATCAAGTCAGTGGGGAAACTTCGCTGCAACTACTTCCAAAGCAAAACGTGTAAATTGGTCTTATCTTTTCTTACCTTTTTTTTTTCTCTATAGACTTAGACGGCTTTCCCATTTGCAATCTGCAATTACATGCAAGTTTGTGAGTTTAGACATGGCTCACACGTTGCCCTCAAAAAAAGTGTGCATTCAAAAGTCTTTCAAGTCAACTAATTAATGTTTCAAGTTGTCTAGTCTTTTTGTTTCGGTTTACACTTTCATTTGAAAACTTGAAATCAAGTATTCCTACACTTCATTGGAGGTAAACCTTTGTATATTCTCCTGAATCAAACGTATTCTTTTGACACAAAGAAAACTGAAATCTGAGAATAGGAGAAAGGATGAAGATGCTAAAATATGAAACTTAGATTTGTTGATATCATATCTTAATGATGGCCGATGTAATCAAAATTGAGATTTCGCATCGCATTTTACCCGTTATATAACGACCACGATATTATTAAATTCCTTGAAACAATATCACAATCAATGGCGGATCTTGACATTTAATTTTGGAGGGGCCAATTAGTATTCTAATTTGTTCAATCATATATATATATATATATATATTAAGAAAAAAAATAAAACCAATTATCTTAAATTTAAAAAAATCAATTTAAATATATTTTATATTAATACATATAAATACTAAAAAAAATTGGGGGGGGCAAGGCCCCCTCAGGCTCCTATAAGGAGCCGCCCCTGATCACAATTCAAGTCTGCGACAACCACGACGCATTACGTAAAAACCGCATCCACGATCGCTATTTAGAACCATGACTGAATTAAGTTCCGGAATCTGAAACAGACTCTATTCTTCTATCCCATATTTTCACAGAAAAAGAAAAAGAATCTCCTCCGTTTCCCATCATCAACTTTTTCCCCTTCCCTTTTTTTTTCGTATCACTTGTCAATGTTTGGATTCCTCAGTCATTAGGCAACCCTGAAAGTTACAGAGTTCTGCCATGATGCAATGTTCCAATGTCGGAACATCTTTGCTGCTGGGTTTTTTTTTTTTTTTTTCTGGAGATGGCACATATATACCATTGGTTGTGGACATCCTGGTCTCCAGTTGGATGGTGAAAATGGTACTCCTATAATTGAACTTGTTGAACAAACAGCTAAACATTATGCCATAGACATTGCTCGAGAACTTGAATACTTACACCAAGGATATAACACAAGAATTTTGCATCTTAACATAATACCTCATAATATTCTTTTAGATGAAGAGTTTCGTCCAAAAATTTCTGACTTTGGACTTGATAAATTATGTCAAAGGAAAGAGAGTATAATATCCATGTTAGGAGCAAGAGGAACTGCAGGCATATCATAGTTTTAGATCGCGGTCGCGGATTTCATCATGGTTGCAGGTGTCGCGACGTTATATAATGCGTCACGGTTGTTGTGTACGTGAATTTAATAATATTTCAAGAAATTTAATAATATTACAAATATTATATAACGGATAAAATACGGTGTGAAAGTTTTAATTTCCGTTAGGTTGGAACCAATACGCAATTTTAGAACTATGGGGCATATGACTCCAGATCTATACGGTATCAGCTTTGGTGGGGTCTCTTACAAGTCTGATGCTTATAGCTTTGGTACGATGGTTCTCCAAATGGTTGGTGGTAGGAAAAACAATAATGTTGCAATCTCCCGCACAAGTGAAAAATATTTTCCACTCTACCCAAACAAGCAAGCGGAAACAAATAATCAAACACAAAGAACACAAATTTTTCTTGTGAAAAGATTCCACAATTCTGACTGATAAACTTTCAAGATTAATACAATCATCCATTCTCATAATTTAACATATTCAAAATCTATTACACCCAATAACTCTCTCTCAGACTCTCAAAATGTCTTTCAACTCTCTAAACAACAGACTTAACCCTAAACATAACCACATATTTATAAATATCCAAAAAATCTTAAATCAATTTACCATAATATAAATTAAGTACAACTATATCGCTGAGAAGTTTGAAAAAAAAAAAAAAAAAAACTAAACATCAGATAAACTTGGCCAAAGGAAACATCCGATAAACAAAAAAAAAAAAGCTTTGGATGATTCAAAAGATAGTTCCTGGTTTTATTTTGTAAGATTAATGACTTGTTTACTTGTTTACTTGTTTTTCCATGCCTTATGAAGTAGGACTGTTTTATTCACAATTTTTTCCAATCTTCAGAAACTTCACTGCAAGTACTTGTAGCCCAAACCGCGTAAAACTGTCTCCATCTTTTGTTTCCTTCTTTCTTTCTTTTTTTCTCAGTAGACTGAGACTTTCCAAATTACAATCTGCATTTACATTTAATAACTATGAATCAATCGACACGACACGGCTGATAACACTTTACCCTTGAAATTAAATCAATGCCTCTGGAAAAAATAAAAATGTTGGATGCTAAAAGTCTTTTAAGTCAACTCTATATTCAAATTGTCAAAGTCTTTGTTTTGATCACTTCCCTTTCCTTTTTAAATTCATTTGAGCTGAGGCTGAGGCAATCAATCTTTTCTATCTATACTTCATCATTCGCCTTGTTCTACTCCTCCATCTCTTCTCCTAAAATTTAAAAAAGAAAAAAAAAAAGAAAATGAATGATCTCTCTTTCTCATCATCATCGCCTCTTCCTCTTCTTCTATTTTGAAAAAAAATAGAAGGAAACATCCAGATAATTCCTGAGACTTTCCAAATTGCAATTTGCATTTACATTTAATAACTATGACTCACACCACACGACACGGTTGATAACACTTTACCCCTTGAAATTAAATCAATGCCTCTGGAAAAAATAAAAATGTTCGATGGATGCTAAAAGTCTTTTAAGTCAACTCTATTTTCAAATTGTCAAAGTCTTTCTTTACTTTTGATCACTTCCCTTTCCTTTAAATTCATTTGAGCTGAGGCAATCGATCCTTTGTATCTATACTTCATCATTCGCCTTGTTCTACTCCTCCATCTCTTCTCATAAAATTAAACCCAAAAAAATGAATTATCGCTCTTTCTCATCATCACCTCTTCCTCTTCTTCTGTTTTCCTTATTCATCATGCTTGAGTTTCCTGTTTCACTAACCAATCCTTTCTGGTTCAAAGACTGCCATGATGCAGTGTTCAAATGTGGGAATTTCTCTGTTGGATATCCTTTCATTGGAGATGAGCGAGAAGTGTATTGTGGACGTCCTGGTCTGGAGCTTCACTGTGACAATCCTAGTAATACTATTACGATTGAAATTCTTGGTGTAGAATATAAGGTGCTGAATATTAGTCGGGATCGTCAAATTCTAAAGATTGCGAGGGAGGACCTCATCAACAATGGTTTTTGTAGCCCTCCAAATCAATTTCAAAATCAAAGTTCGATCCTAGATTCTGAGCTGTTTGCTCCTGGTCCTGGCTATACCAATGTTACTCTGTTTTATGACTGCCAATCTTCCATCTCATCGAGACTTCGACTCTTCTCTTGCGATCTAGATTCAACTTACAAAAATGTTTCCGTAACGATAGGAAATATCCGTCCAGAGGGATGTTTAGCTAATATTACTATTCCGATTCTTCAAACTTCCTTGGAAGGATTTCTCAATTCTACATTCCCTTTGGAAGTAGCTTTGAAAACAGGATTCGAGGTACAATGGAAGGGGGATACACAAGGATGTGGAAAGTGCGAGGCTTCCGGTGGAGCCTGCGGTTTTGGCATAGAGAAGAATCAAACAATTTGCTACTGCCCATTACCAATTGAGAATTGGGAGGAAGCCAAAGAATGCCCTCGCCCCGATCCCTCACCACCTCCAACATCAGCTGGAACGTATAGGCAAGGTATGTACATTCCATTTGTCAAGCATGTACAACTAAACAAGTTTTTCTATTATTATTATTAGGATTTTCTGGAAAAGAAGGTTTTTTTTTCTTAACTGTTTTTTATATATAATTTAATCTTCTTTTTTATAAAAGTTTCTATAAAATACTAATATATACACATTCGTGGGTGAAAAAATATATATTTTTTGAAAGAAAAAATTTATATATGGATAGTTTTTTAAAAAAAAATTGGGTAGTTTTTAAGAAAGGTGGATACGTTTTTAAGAGTGGTAATTTTAAATATATATATATATATATATACTTATTGTATTAATATTTAACTTATAATTTAATCTTCTTTTTATAAAAGTTTCTAGAAAATAGAATAAGCAGATAATAAAAAATAAAATTATATTGGATTAAACATGGATACATAATTAAAATCTAACAACATTTAAAGAATAATTAACATAAAACTAAAGTTAAGCATTTGATAGATGTAGACTTACATTGCAAAGTCTAAATTTTTCCTGCTGAAGGTCAAAATTGATTCATTTTAGGACAATCCAAATGAAGAACGTATGAACCACATTAATTTTCTTTTTTTCTATGATACTAATAGTCAAAGGTGATTTTGTTTTTCCTGATCGGCGACTATAACTTTAGAATCAAGATTATTAGGTTCGCAACGGTCTGATTCATTGAATAATAGTCCCCTCTTTCCATCATTAGTTAGCATAATCTGAACAGAGATAAACTCATCTGACAAAGAAAATATTCATGTGAAACATGATATTTTCTTTTTTTCTCTTGCGAAAATAGGAGACTCAATGAAGGCATAAGTAGAAGAAGGCTTTGGCACCATCTTCAGGACATTCAAGGCAGAATTGATGGCTCTCCTTGGCTTTTGGCTGGAGATTTCAATGTTATAGCAAGACCACAGGAAAGCTCAGATTTCAATGGCTCCTACATGCTTACCTCTGATATGAAGGATTTTCAGGACTGCTTGACACAGCTATCAGTGTTTGATCATACCAGTACTGGACCAGCATTCACTTGGTCCAACCACCAAACTGATACTTACTTGGCTAAAAAGCTTGATAGGGTTTTGGTGAATGATTGCTGGCATATACAGTTTGCTCACTCATTTGTTGAGTTTTTGGCTCCAATGGTTTCTGATCACTGCCTAGCATACATAAAGATGAACTTGACTGCTCATTCTCCCCCAAAGCCATTTAGGTTTTTTAATTTCTGGACTGGGAATCCAGAGTTCCTGAACATTGTGAAAAACTCTTGGCAAGAGCCTTTCATTGGCAACCCTATGACCACTCTATTCCACAAATTGAAGAGATTAAAGGCAGTACTGAGGGCATTTAACCTGGCCATATATGGCAACATTTCAGGGAAGGTTCAAGATAAAAGGCAAGAATTGGAGAGCATGCAGATGATCAATCTGCATCAAAGGCCATCTAATACTCTTGTTGAAATAGAAAGAAGACTCTATGCAGAATTGATGGAACTCCAAAAGGCTGAGGAAAGTTATTACAGGCAGAAATCAAGGATAAAATGGCTGCAGGAGGGGGATCAGAACACTCATTATTTCCATAAAATGGTGTCAGCAAAGCATAGCAAGCAATCCATCAGAGTCCTCTATGATGATGAGGGAAGGAAGTTGGAAGATTTTGGTCAAATCTCAAAGGAGGCTGTAAGATTCTTTCAGAAGTTGATTGGGACTGAGGACAAACAGGTCACAGACTGCCCTAGGGAGCTTCTTACTGAACTTATTCAGCCCGCCTTGCCTGCTGAAGCTAAGGAAAATTTAGCTAAGGCTGTTACAAAAGAGGAGGTGAAAAGAGCCATGTTTGAGCAGAATGGGGACAAAGCCCGAGGGCCAGATGGATACACTGCACAGTTTTTTAAAACTGCTTGGCCTATTGTGGAAGAGGATGTCACTGCAGCAATCTTATCCTTCTTTCAATCAGGGAGCAGGATATCAGTCTTTAACTCTACATGTATTGCTCTTGTCCCAAAATTCCAGAATCCTAATCATATGAAGGACTTCAGGCCTATTTCATGCTGCTCTGTCATTTATAAATGTATTACCAGGATCATCACTGCCAGGCTCACTCCACTCCTTCCTGCTATGATCTCCAGCAATCAGAGTGCCTTCATACCAGGGAGAAGCATCTCAGATAATATTCTTATGGCTCAGGAACTGGTCAAAGGGTATGGAAGAGCAACCTTATCCCCCCGTTTTGCAATGAAGATTGATCTCCAAAAAGCTTTTGATTCATTAAATTGGGACTTCATTCTCACTGTTCTATCAGTTTATGGATTGCCTGATAAGTTCATAGGATGGATCAAGGCATGCATCACTTCCCCAAAGTTCTCAATTTCTCTTAATGGGGGATTCGTAGGGTACTTTGAAGGAGCAAAGGGGTTAAGGCAGGGAGACCCTCTCTCTCCTTATCTTTTTGTCATTGCTATGAATGTTTTATCCAGACTCCTGGATGCAGGGGCTCTTCATGGAGTTTACAGCTACCATCCTAAATGTCACAGAATCAAGCTTACTCACCTATGCTTTGCATATGATCTGTTGATTTTTGCAAAGGGTAACTTGGATTCTGTTGTGGGCATACAGGGTATTCTCCATTACTTTTATACCATTTCTGGTTTGCAATTAAACCCTTCCAAGAGTGAAGTCTTCTCCTCTGGTGTTAGTAGGACCACTCTACTTGAGATGCAAGAGTTGACAGGGTTTAAACTTGGCAAACTACCTGTTAGGTACCTTGGGGTCCCTTTGGTCACAAGAAGACTCTCTGAAAAGGATTGTTCTCCTTTGATCGACAGAATTACTCAGAGAATCAATGGCTGGGCAGCACGCATGTTATCCTATGCAGGAAGGCTTCAGCTCATTCAATCTGTTCTTTTTAATGTGTCCAATTTCTGGTGCAGGCACTTTGTATTGCCTAAGGCTGTTCTTAAAAGAGTTAATCAATTATGCAGCAGGTTCTTCTGGAAAGGAAGAGATGACTCAGCTAAGGGAGCAAGAGTCAAATGGAGTTCCATTTGCTGTCCAAAGTCAGAGGGGGGTCTTGGATTAAAAGACTTGGGAATATGGAATAAGGCTTGCATTATTCAGCACCTATGGGCACTTCTCTCTCAGGCAGATTCATTGTGGATTGCCTGGCTTCATGCCTATGTGCTGAAAGGAAGAACAGTGTGGCAGGTTCAACCTTCCCCAGGAAGCAGCTGGACATGGCGTAAAATGCTTCAGCTGAGGGCTTTGGCTTTGAGGTTCACCTCCAACCAGAATGGTGCTCTAACTTGGAAGTTCCCTGGGAACAGATTTATGGTGGCTAAGGTCTGGAATGATCTCAGGCCTAGATAGGACAAGGTGGAGTGGGATAAACTGATCTGGTTTCCATTTCATATTCCTAAACATGCACTGGTAGCTTGGATGGCTATATTGGACAAACTGCCTACAAAAAACAGATTGATGTCATGGGGCATGGAAGTGGATGGCAAATGTGAGCTATGTCAAACTGAGCAAGAAACCCGGAATCATATATTTTTCGAATGTGACTATTCAAAGGAAATCTGGGGGCATATACTATGCTTATGCCAACTTCATAGAAGCATAAGGAGCTGGCAAGCAGAGCTGCAATGGGCAGTAAACAGAATCAGAGGAAAAACTCTCATTTCTGTTATTTTGCGTTTATCATGGAGTGCCTTTCTTTACTCGATCTGGAGGGAGAGAAATAATAGGTGTTTTAATCGCCTTCAATCCACACAAGGAGCCATCATTGAGCAGATAAAAGAGATCATCAGAATGCGATTGTTGGGGCTCAAGAACATTAGTCCTGATGAAGTGAACCGAAGATTGGATGCAGATTGGGGACTGTCTCTTTTTTCCTAGGATCTTTGTCCATTCTGGTATAGCTTTAAGTATTGCTGAAGTATGTTGCTATTGTTCCCTGATTGATTAGTGGTCTTAAGTTTTGTTCAAGTATTGTTTAAGTATGTATAGCTTTAAGTACATGTTGCACATGATGTTGGATGTAGCAGTTTAACTGCTTTCTGGATAAATAAAACACTTACTTATCCAAAAAAAAAGAAAATAGGAGACTCCTAAAAATTTTCTACATTGAACAAGAAATTCTGGGCATTTCTGCTGCTAAACTCTTAACACCTGAGATCAGCAGAGCCTTTATTGTTCTGTTCAAAGATTTAAATTGAGGTCGCAAATGCGTTTTCGATCTCGTCGTGTATATTATGGTTGCGGACCTAAGGAATGCTATTGAGATGTTGCAGTGAATATCGACTATCGACAACGGAGAGAACCAAAATAGCAAAATAAAACCGTAATATCGCATTGCGACTTCTATTTAAATCCCTAATTCTGTTAATACAAAAGGATGTGAGAAATGTAAGTTGCAGTGCATGTGGGTTGATAACTTGATATAGAAGTCAAGTTCCATTTCATTGGTTTGATCTCCATTTAATCTATTAAATATGAGGTCAATCCAACATAAGAAAAATCTTACTGTTTTTTAAGATCTTTGGTTGTCGAATTATTGCATATTTAAAGCATTTCCTTCCTACTTCCATCTAATTCTCCTATTGAAGTTTTTGTTTTCTTCCCTATAGATGTATCCATAGACTTTGGCAACACACTAAGCCAATTTTCCAAGATTTTAGCAGAGGCAATCTAGAATTCTAGGTACTTGATGCAATTTCCTGTAGATTTCCAGACTAGAAAAGGATCATATATACACAATTCATGGTAGAATAAATGATTTCAACATTGACCATTAAATCCAAATACTTCTCCATCGTGGAATTTTAGAATGTTTCTTATTGGACACTTGAGTAAAAGTCTCATCAATGTGAGACAAGGAATGGAATTCACTTCGTCCTTTCATAAACCTATTCTACCCTGCATTTTTGTAACATCTACAAGATGCATCCAAATTCTTTTCCAATATCTTCCCTTCTGGCCCTCTTTTTCTTCTTTCTTGTTGCCTTCATCAGAGTTCCAACTACTTTATCCGCCGATGATCCACGATACTCAGACTGCAGGACAACTTTCAGATGTGGAAGCATAGCAAAAATCGGTTACGGGGAATGAACCGTTCAAGTTACTGTGGCCAACCAGGGTTTGAGCTGAAGTGCGAAGATGATGTAGCAAAAATCATGATGCGTGAAAACACTTTACGAGTTCTTGATGTAAACCCTGAACAACAAATTCTTAAGGTTGCGAGAGAGGATTACTGGAATGGTTATTGTCCCATGGAACTAATAAACACCACAATCAACTTCAATTACTTCGATTATGGCTCAAGCCTTAGGAACCTAACCCTATTCTATGGCTGCTACCTACCTGCAACCTCGGTGTTTATTTTTCATGCTAACTGTACCATAGATGGTAGCTTTATGGATGTATCATATTCTACTAGAAGTCTTCTGGTTGATCCTCGCCCAGGGGTATGCAAAGGCAGTGTCATAGTTCCAATTTATGAAACCGCAGCTCAGAATCTAGAGGTGAACCCACTAACTATGAACGATGCTCTGAAGGGAGGTTTTGAATTGCAATGGGAAGTAGATAATGATCAATGCAGAAGATGCAGAGATTCAGGTGGAGTTTGCGGATATAATCAAACTACAAATAGTTTCATTTGCTTTTGCCGTGATCAACCTAGTGAAACCACATGTTCACCAATAGAAGTTACGTTATAGCTCTTCTACTGTAATTTTTCTCAGCTGTTTGTTTTTGCAAAACTTCATGGTACTGCGAATAGCTCGAGTCTTAAGTCTTAACCCTCTTGGTTTGGCTCATTCCGCTGTTCAATGTTCATAGCAGCTGGCAGCAAATTGGCCTTTGCAGCTTGAGTTTGTAATCCTACATTCCTACTCTCTATGTACTTAAAGACTTCATTAACTCTCACTATTTTGATCGGTTGATTTCCCCCAAATCTAATACCATTCAGCTTCAAATTCAATTCATCACTTGTTCTGTTTCCCATTACAACTGCATCAGCAGATAAAATGAAAGGTCTTGTCATTTTGTTGCTCATACATTTGACCACTGCTGGATGCAGAAAGCTATGTTGCTCTGACTCTTCATTTTTTTCGAAGTATCCGTGTTCGACACTCGTGTCCAGCACATATTCGGACATAGGTATGAGTATATGATCCTCCAAAATTCCTCTAAATACATGAAAAAACTTAGAAAAATTGAAATACCCGTGTCGACACATTCTCGTATCCGACACTCACACCCAAGTCCGAATAACATTGGCAGAAAGTACCATTTATGAGTCCACAACCACCTTAAGTCTTGGTGAGAAATGCTTTCATCCAAAGCAGTAATGATTTATTCAATTATTAAAATCAGTTGACATTTTCCAGTTACTGCTTTCTTTAATCTTTTAAGAAACTCAAACTGAGTTTATACCTTCTGAGTTCCGAGTCCTGAGAGAGTTAGAATATATACAGTTAGAGATTTCCCACAAGCAACTCAAAAATATATAGTACATCACTATTATATTAGACTAGGTTACTTACATTTGTAATATATTATTACTAGGCTACCTAATTTTCCTTTGACTGGCGCTTAATGGTTCCAATAGAACTTCCTTTTGAATAATTTCAACTTTCACTTAGTCAAAGACCACTAATTTTATTATGAAGATCAAAACGAATTCTTCTTCAGCTTCTCATTTATATCCGATTACTTACAATTCTCTCGAGCCAGCCGCTCCCTCTCCGAAAATGCTTGGTCCTGATTCTTGCTCCAAAATCTGTGTTTGCTAATAATATTTCGAGCACGATTCAGTTGTGTAAACATTCAGGATATCGGTTATCCTTTCTGGTTCGTGTTGGAATTATTTAAATGATTAAAATTGTAGAGTAACTAATTTATTGATTTTTGCTTTATATTGTATTTACAGGGTCCAATTCGAAGCTGAATCTAATCATAGGTATGAAACAATTTGTTGAACACACAAACACATGAAGATCAAAACTACTACAATATTGTTTGATGACTTAATTATTCAAATCTCCAAATCCTTTTTCTTTAGTCGTTCTTAATTTTTACTATAATTAAAAATTACACTAAAAATTCTAAAATAGCTTTTTCTATAATTTATTTGGTTCTTATATATATATATATATATATATATATATATATATATATATATACCGTTTCTATAACTTATTATTATATAACTTATAATTTTTGTCCTCTAAATCAACTATGATTCTTTTTGTGTTATAATTAACGAAAGTTTTATTATTTCTTTTAAGATTTTTTATTTAATTTTAGAGTTTATATTTGATGTAATGTCAATGTATAAATCTATACGTTGTCAGTGAAAACATAAGATGCCACCACATTAATAAGAAAAAAAAAATTTAAAAAAAAAATACAAGATAACGTTGTTTATTATTAAGTGACATCATGTGATTCATTGAAAACGTATAAATTTAAACACTGACAGTATATCAAACATAAATTCTTAATTTTATTCGTTGATTTTGTTTTCTTGGAATTCATATATAAAAGTTAATTAACCATATTAATCTTCATTGAACAGCATTGACAGTCGGTGTAACCATTGCTATTGTATCGGTTTCTTCTACATGCTTCATTGTCCCGGGCTTCAAAGGAAAATCACTATCAAATCATCTCTACCAAGGAAATATGAACGACGACAATGCTAGGATCGAGGCATTCATCACAAAGTTTGATTCTCTTGCTCCAAGGAGATATTTTTACGTAGACATAAAGAAAATGACAAATAAGTTTAAAGATAAATTAGGTCAAGGAGGATATGGCAGTGTATACAAAGGAAAATTGCCCGATGGTCGTCTTGTGGCGGTCAAAGTCCTAAGTGAATCCAAGGGAAATGGAGAGGATTTTATGAACGAAGTAGCTAGCATTAGTAGAACTTCTCATGTCAATATTGTGACTCTACTAGGATTTTGTTTTGAGAGATCAAAGAGAGCTCTGGTCTATGAATTCATGCCCCAAGGATCATTGGATTGGTTCATTTATAATCAAGGATCACACCATCAAAGTCATCAATTGGAGTGGAAAACTCTGTACGACATTGCACTCGGCATTGCTAGAGGACTAGAATACTTACATCAAGGTTGCAACACCAGGATCTTGCACTTTGACATAAAACCTCACAATATCCTTTTAGATGACAACTTTTGTCCCAAGATCTCTGATTTTGGTTTGTCTAAATTATGTGAAAGAAAAGAGAGTATTATTTCCATGGCTTGTGCTAGAGGAACAGTTGGATATATTGCTCCAGAAGTGGTTTTTCGAAACTTTGGAGGAGTTTCTCATAAATCTAATGTCTACAGGTATGGAATGATGGTCCTTGAAATGGTTGGAGAAAGAAAAAATATTGATGTTGAAGCGTCTCAAACCAGTAAAATATATTTTCCCTCATGGATTTATAAGCATCTTGATCAGTCTATGAACTTGAATCTTAATGGAGTAACAACAGAAGAGGATGAAGAAATAACAAGGAAGCTGATTGTAGTGAGCCTTTGGTGCATTCAACCTGTCCCATTTGATCGACCATCAATGACCAAGGTGGTAGAAATGTTGCAAGGGAGCCTTCAATCATTGGAAATTCCACCAAGACCTTTTGTATCTTCTCCTGTACGATCCCCTAAAACGTTCTCCCAAACATCAACATTGGTTTAGGCTTTTGTTTTTTTAAAGGAGGTCGTAAATTGGAGATGGGGAAAAGTGTTTTAGATGTTGGGATTCGAACTCTAAACTTATTATATGTCATCTCTTAAAGGTGATTATATGAATTAATTGGGTTAAACCATGAGTTCTCATTGGATTAGACTTTAATTAGTTTGATATTGCAAGTTCAATCTAAAATTGTAATGAAAAAATCATAGATTAAAAATTATGATTTTAAATCTAAATCTTTGACATTGTTATGGTAAAAGAGTTGTAACCAAAAAAAAAAATCTGAAAGCACAAGTTAACAAGATAAAATTAGACTAGTTCATAACTAAATAGTTAAAATTTAAACAATAATATATTTATAATTTTGTTTTATATAAAATTACATTGAGCTAATTCATTGCCTCACACTTCGTCGCAAAAGTTTTACTTTTTTTTTTTTAATTTCCCAAAGAATAAATTATATGGTAAAATAGTAGTAAGTTTGCATAAATATTATAGCATAGAACAATATACCAATGAAACGAATCTTCCTGAGTCAGAAATCAATGTATACATAGCAAGTAAACAAAGGAGCAAAGAATCTTGGAAAACTACACCCTGATTAGTCTATCTACAAATAGATATTAACCATGGCCATTTGGTTGTTGGATATTGTGCTTTTACCAGTCAAAAAACTAGTGCAAGTAAGTCAATAGTATATTTGTTCAAGGACCAAACTTTTCGTCCAAGTCCGAAGAAGGCAAGTCTGATATTTGGAAGGAGGGTTTGGACTTTGGACAAAAATATTAAGTTTGAAATATGAGTTTGGGTAAAAAAATGAGATCCATTTAGAAAATGGATTGGGCATTGGCTTCAACAATCAAAGCCCGATTTCGGTCTGGTCTAGTTTTTATTTATATAAAATAGTATTTTTTATATTTATATCATATGAAAATAAATATATAAAATATTATAATGTAAATATTTAAAAATATGTTAAGTTATCTATGTTTTAGAACTTAATAAATGGAAAAAATTAGTAAAAATTAAATAAAAAATAACATATTTGTCTAAAATTTTAAAAAAATAATAATAATATGGACGATTCTAAATGGGATTGGACTATCCATTTACAAATATGGATGGGTTTGGGCAAAATTTGAGGCTCATATTCGGGTCTGGCCAATTTTTGACAAATATATATGACGTTGATACCATACTAAAATCCGACCCAAACCTGACCCAGTCCGACCCATGAACACCTATAGTCAATAGGTTAACTTTGAACTAATTAAAAATATACAAAGCAAGAATGTGCAACTAAAATTAACACTAAAGCATAAAGATAAGTTAAAATTTTCCTTCATATCATCAAAAATTATTCTAGATGAAATTTGTAGACCCCTCTTTGAATGTGCTCCTGTAAGTAGGATTGCAGTTCTTGCTCTAGCCGAAAAGTTGGAGGTGCGTACGTGCTTCTGTAACTTCATTTTGTTGCTCCACTATTTGATGCCACTAAATGTTGAAATTATACTCCTGAACTAAAAGCATCCCTTATAAGAGTTGTTCAAAGCTTCTGAAATAGTCCACTATCAAATTTAGCTCAGCTTGTGGATCTGATGATGCATCATGATTACTCATGATTACTCAGTGGCTTCCATCAATGGAACTTATGTGATAGAGACCCAGATTGAGTAGCCAAGATACAGTCCTCTCAACCATAGCATTTCAACATGAACTATACATATCAAAACATGCACACCTACACCTACTGGTCCATAACAGTTACAATTGCACCAGATGATAACTCCTTAGTGACTTCAACCGAGTAAGAAAAATCGATTGGTTGCACCAGATTATCAAATCATCTCTGCCAGGGAAAGATGAACGACGACAATGCCAGGATTAAGGCATTCATCACAAAGTTTGGTTCTCTTGCTCCAAAGCGATATTTTTAAGTAGACATCAAGAAAATGACAAATAAGTTTAAAGATAAATTAGGTCAAGGAGGAGATGGCAGTGCATACAAAGGAAAATTGCCTGATGGTTGTCTTGTGACGGTCAAAGTCCTAAGTGAATCCAAGGGAAATGGAGAGGATTTTATGAATGAAGTAGCTAGCATTTGTAGAACTTCTCAAGTCAATATTGTGACTCTACTAGGATTTTGTTTAGAGAGATCAAAGAGAGCTATGGTCTATGAATTCATGCCCCATGGATCATTGGATAGGTTCATTTATAATCAAGGATCACACCATCAAATTCATCAATTGGAGTGGAAAACTTTGTACAATATTGCACTCAGCATTGCTAGAGGATTAGAATACTTGCATCAAGGTTGCAACACAAGGATCTTGCACTTTGACATAACGCCTCACAATATCCTTTTAGATGAGAACTTCTGCCCCAAGATCTCCGATTTTGGTTTGTCTAAATTATGCGAAAGAGAGTATTATATCAATGACAGATGCTAGAGGAACTGCTGGATATATTGCTCCATAAGTGTTTTGTCGAAACTTTGGAAGAGTTTCTCATAAATCTAATGTCTACAGCTATGGAATGATGGTCCTTGAAATGGTTGGAGGAAGAAAAAATATCGATGTTGGAGTGTCTCAAACTAGCAAAGTATATTTTCCCTCATGGATTTATAAGCATCTTGACCAGTCTATGAACTTGAATCTTAATGGAATAACAACTGAAGAGAAAGAAGAACTAATAAGGAAGCTTATTGTAGTGAGCCTTTGGTGCATTCAATCTGACCCATTTGATCAACCATCAATGACCAAGGTGCTAGAAATGTTGCAAGGGAGCCTTCAATCAATTGAAATTCCACCAAGGCCTTTTGTATATGATCATGTATGATCCCCTAAAACTTGTTCCAAAACATTATTATTGGTTTAGGCTTTAATTGGTTTGACATTGCACGTTCAGTCCAAGATTGTAATGAAAAAAATCATGGCTGAAGATTACGAAATGAAAAATAGTGAAGAAAAATTATGATGCCCTTCAAGCAACATTTAAATACCTCTTTGGTTTTAAACAAAAAAATATACCCAGAAAAAGCATTCAGATACCTTCACCAAGTTATATGCTCAACTTCCATTTAAAAGCTTTTGATATTTTTTCTAAGGCAATCAGGTACTCCTTCTATGGGTATTCGAATGGCCCATTTATTAAAAAAAAAAAATACATTTTTAGATGAGGCATTAAATGTCCTTCTTGGGTATTCAAATGCCAAACATTCGATCATTTTTGTTTCATGCATTTTCTTTACTATTATGCCATTTATTCGTTTAGTTACTTATTTACCCCTTTAATTGTTCTTTTATTTATTTTTTCATTTATTTTTTTTTTTTATTTATTTTTTGTAATTTATTTATCGCAATTAATTTTTTTGTACTTTATTTAGTCAATGTATTCCACTTTATTTTATTCACTTATTTACTTTAAGCATTTATTTTGTTTGTTTAATTTACTCAGTGCGCTTTATTTTATGTGCTTTTTATTAATTAATTAATTTACCTTTTGAGTACTAATTTGATATTATGAAATGTTGGCAATATATAAAAAATATATTAAAACATACCATTAATTAATTAATGTTTTAATAATAAATAATATAAATATAAATAATATTATTATTTTTTAATATTTTAATAATAAATATTTTAATATTTATGCCATATTACTATTTGAAAGAAGTAGAAGTAATATTTTAATAATAATTATATTAATATAAATAATATTTTAATATTTATATCAATATTACTATTTGAAAAATTAAAAATAATATTTTATAATAATTATATTAATATAAATAAAATTTTATAATTATTATATTAATCCAAATAATATTTTAATAATTATTATATTAATTGAAATAATATTTTAATAATAATTATATTAATAGAAATAAAATATTAATAATTATTATAATATTTTAAATATTAATATAATTAATGTTTCAATAATAAATAGTATTACTTTAACTATTTAATATTAATATGATATTTTAGTATTAAAATATTAATATTTTAATAAGAAATTAATTAATATTTAATATTTATGTCAATATTGATATTTGAGAAAAGTAGATTTTTCAGAAAATAACCAAACAACAGAAAACATTTTTCAGTAAGTCATCCAAACATCAAAAAATCTCTAATTTTTCGAAAAATCTTTACATTTTTCATAAAATATTTTCTAAAAGTCAATTTCTACGAAACAAAAGTACCCTTAATGTCATCCACACTGGATTAGTAAAGCATCCAATCCCCACCATCATAAGCTACAAACGAAAATGATTCAATCTAAGTCGAAGTATTTCAATAAACATCTCTACTTTACTCAGTCCTAAAAGAGATAGGGCCTAGGTGTATGGCTTTATGTGTGAATATTCACATGTATTGTGTTAAGGAACATACAAATCTTAGGAGCTGTCAATTCATAAACCAACTAGTGGCATGTACTTTAGTCTATAACTTTGTGTGCAGGACTATTGTGTATATATGTATGTGTTTACTGTGTAATTAATTTTTTTTATTAATATTTATTGTATAATATGTATATTATTAATTGTATAATATGTATTTATTTATTGTGTTTATTTTATAAATATTTATTGTGTGATTTATGTAATATTTGAGATATATATGCGTGAGAATATATATGTGTGTGTGAAAGTGCGCGCGCTTTTGTATTAATTAATTTGATATCTTCAAATATATATATATATATATGTGCTTGAGAATGTATATTGGATTATGGATTGAGAATATATTTATATTAATAATTGTGTAATTATGTTAATTTAATATCTTTGAATTTGGCTTAATAGATGTTACGCACATGCAAACGAACTTTCATGCAATCACGTGATGGAGCTGGAACTTCTGGTGTAAGAGGCAACGATACAAGTGGATTCTCTAATCTGTTTATTTTTGCATTTTGTAAATACATGGAACAAATAATTGTTTAGTACTTAAATTTCCTTTAAATGATTATTATAATTGTACATAGAATAAATAATAGATTATTCAATTTCCTTTAAATTTTCTTGTTGTTGTAGTTATTAAAAATTGATTATTATAAATATATATAAATATATATATATATATAAAAATTGATTATATAATTATAATTATATATAAAAAATAAACAAAATTAATTTTTTAGGCAAAATATGTTAGCGACGAAATTAACTGTTGCTAATAACTATAGCAACAAAAATTGGAAGATAAATTCTGTTGCTAAAGTTATTAGCAACGGATAATTTCGTTGTTAATATTTTATTTGAGACAAAAAGTTCTATCGCTAGTACTTATTAGTGATGGAATTTAATTTTATTTCTAATTTCCGTCGCTAATAAACGATATTTTATGTCACTTAATTTTTTTTCTGATTGATTTTTCTGTCGGAAATGACACCAAATCTGTTGGAAATAATATTTTCGACAAAAAATTTGGTCGGAAGTGTCTTAATTTCTGACAGATTCTTTTTTATTTTCGACGAAAGACTTTCACCGACTTGAGTATTTCCGACAAAAAATTTCGTCGAAAAAAGTCCTGTCTCTTGTAGTTTAAGGAGTTAGGAGATGACCAGTATAATTGTGGCCAAAGCCAATTATCCACTATTTCTATGTTGTCTAATAAACCTGATAATTTTAAATACGACACGCCAATGAGATAGATGTCGAATACGAATTGTCAAATTTATTGTCTAGGGTGCCTTTTAATTCGCCCACAATAATAGCTTTTTTGTTGGTTAAAAACATTGGCAGCTAGCCAAGCAAACATGCATGAAGCTCGTGCTTTGGCCCTTCTTCAACAATATATCTTCAATTATTGGGTTGAGTACTTACATAAAGGGAGATATCTCGGTTTTTTTATCATAATATAGCTAAAATATATATATATATATATATATCAAAATATTGTTGTTTTGAGATTAATTCTCAAAATTCGCTTGTTTTAAAATCAACTGGGAAATCGTCATCCTCCATGGCGATTAGACCTGCTCATGAGCCAGGCCAGGCCGCGGCTCGATTTTTTTTCAAAATCTTTACCCAGGCCTGGCCCTAGGTTGGGCCGGGTCGGCTCGGTAGACCCGAATTTACAGTTCATATTATTAAAAATATATATATTTTTTATTTTTTATATATTTTTATAATTAAAATTAAATAAAATAATATTATTATAATTAAAAAACACTGTTCCAGGTCGGCCCAGATTAAAAATATCCTGCCCAGGCCCTGCACATACGAGTAGGGTCGGGCGGGCTGTCTAGCCCATGAGAAGGTCTAATGGCGATTTTCCAGTGTAAATTTTTCAAAAAACATCAAGGGAAATCGTCATGGAGGTGGCAATTTCCCTTGGTGTATTTTTAAAAAAAAAATCAAAATACACAAAGGAAAATTGCTACCCCACATGTCGATTTCCCTTGTGTAAATTGAATTTTTTTTTTAATTTCACCAAGGGAAATCGTCATGGGGGTGGCGATTTCCCTTGGTGGTATATATTTTTTAATTTTTTTATTAAAATTTAAAACTCCAATGATTAGAAAAAAAAAATGCAAATTTGTTTTTAAATTTTGTATTTTAATTTTAAAAATTGCAAACGAGTATAAAAAATAAAATAAAATATATATACTAAAATTTTATATAAAAGAAATTAACTTATTATTAAAATTTTATAAAAAATAATATTTTATAAATAAAATTATATTTCTTATTAAAATATAAAAAATTATATTTCTTATTTAAATTTTATGAAATTTTTTTTTATAATTTTTTTAGTTAAATTTTAACATATAACCGTTTGAAAAAATAATAATAATAAAATAAAAAAATTTAAAACTTAATCATTAAAATAAATAAAAAATTCAAAATTTTTGAAGGCAAGATAACTTGACCTTTGCCTTCAAAAATCCACCCCTCACACACCCCCCCCCCCCCATTATTTTATAAATAAACCCCCCTCATTTTCTACAACTTATTTTACTTTTCTTTCTTCTTTCTACAACCAATTTTTTTTCTACCAACAATATTTTTTTTCTACAATAATATTTAAAAATGGCTTCATCATCACTATTGAGATTGCAAGAAAATCACATATCCTTGGTTATATTTAAAGAGGTAAGTATATTGTTGTAATATTATTTGTATTACATTATCAATTTTTTTTCATAAAATTTAAATTTTAAATAAGAAATATAATTTTAATAAGAAATATAATTTTCTTTTTTAAATTTTAATAAGAAATAAAATATTATTTTTTATAAAATTTGAATAATAAATTAATTTTATAAAATTAAAAAAAAAATAGTATATATATATTTTATTTAATTTTTTATACCCGTTTGTAATTTTTAAAATTAAAATACAAAATTTAAAAAAAAAAATTGCAACTTTTTTTTTCTAACCGTTGGAGTTTTAAATTTAAAAAAAAAAAATACCACCAAGGGAAATCGCCACCCCCATTACGTTTTCTCTTAGTGAAATTGATAAAACAATTCAATTTACACCAAGGGAAATTGCCATGGGGGATGGCGATTTCCCAGTTGATTTTAAAACAAGCAGATTTTGGAAATTAATCTCAAAATAACGGTATTTCGATAAATATATATATTTTTTTACTATATTGTGATAAAAAAATCGACATATCTCTTTATCTCTCATTATATATATATATATATTTTGCTAAATCAAGGGATATCTCTCATTATATATATATATAATTCATTCTCTGATTTTTTATTTTTTTTTTCAATATTCGAACTTGATATTTTCATAATAAGATGTATCTATCAAGTTCTAATTGTTAAAAGTGTTCTCTTGCAGATATTTATGGTTTTGTGCTGGAATTGTGTTTTATTATAAATATATACTTAAGATTTGTAAGGTGAATTACCTTTTTTTTTTTTTTTTGGTGGTTAAATCAAGGGATATTATTAATAAATAAGAGAGTACACATTCTCACAATATTAACAGACTTGAATCACAAACACCATATCAAAAATCATGAAAACTGATAATTAACCCTACACAGACACCAAATCAAACAATTGTAACAATACTCCTTTTAACTCCTTTAACAGGGTTCTAAAAAATAAACGCAGTATGAATCTACCAAGTTGAATACCCACCCCTTTGTTGAATTACTTATAAATTACGGTTGTAGAGAAATTATCTCATTTACCATCATTAAAAATTTTAAATTTTATAAGCAAATTAATAAGATGATACATGTCTTTAAAATATATTAAAAAATAAAAAATTAATTAAAATTGAAGTTAGACATACGATAATCTCGTAATCTTTTTATAAAATTAAAACATTCCACCATGAATGTATTAAAAACAAACTCATTAATATATATGAAAGAGAAAGTAACATTAACCATAATTAAGAAGAGTTCATTATTGTGAGAGTGTGTACTCTCTTGTTTATTAATAATATTCCTTGATTTAGAAAAAAAAAAAAATAATAAACGTTGTATGAATCTACCAAGTTGAATACCCACCCCTTTGTTGAATTACTTATAAATTACGGTTGTAGAGAAATTATCTCATTCACCATCACTAGAAATTTTAAATTTTATAAACAAATTAATAGGATGATACATGTCTTTAAAATATATTAAAAAATAAAAAATTAATTAAAATTGAAGTTAGACATATGATAATCTCGTAGTCTTTTTATAAAATTAAAACATTCCACCGTGAATGTATTAAAAACAAACTCATTAATAAAAGAGAAAGTAACATTAACCATAATTAAGAGGAGTTCATTATTGTGAGAGTGTGTACTCTCTTGTTTATTAATAATATTCCTTGATTTTGAAAAAAAAAAAATTCAATAATTATGATGGATCTTGTTTATTAATTTGTTTTAAAAAAATTAGAAACACGGTAGAACATAAAGGATGCCCTTAACTGGCTCTCAGCTTGACAAGTCAAGCAAGAATATGATGCAAAAGGTAATTAACAATAAAAGAAGGAAAAAAAAAAGAAAGTTAAACCCCAAAACTAAATCTCAAGTTCCAAGTTTTAATTCATGACTGCTACTCAAAGAATAATAAACTTTATCTTTGGTATCTCATATATATATATATATATATATATATATATATATATATATATATATATATATATATATGCTTTTCGTACTAATTTAATTTACTTATAATTAAATTCACTGTTCATATTAATAAAAAATTATTTTATTTTTATATTTTTATAATTAAATTTAAATAAAAAATATTTTTTTATTAAGTAAATAGTGATTCGGACCGGCCGAGTCACAAAAATGATTATCCAAGTCCGACCCATGAGCATGTCTATTTGAAATGCCTCAAATTATTTAAACTAACAAAGACACAAAATAGTAATATTAATAAAACAAATGAATAAACATTAAAAAAAAACATGTAAGAAAATAAATTAAGATCATTCACATAAGGTCTAAGATAAATTAAGATCATTCACATATGACTAACCGCTGGGCTCGATTGTCCAAGTGTTCCTAGTTGAATCATCAAATCGCTATCAATCTTTTTTTGTTAGATGTGATTGGTCACATAAATGAATATATCCTTCTTAAAAAATTCTAAACTTAACTAAGATTTCTTAAAAATAATAGGTTGAGGTCTATATTACAGTACTAGATTCGGGAGTAGTTAATTTTTTTCCTTTTTTTATGAATATTCTAATTTTTTATTTTTTAGAAATTTTTTTGTTTTTCTTTTCTTTTTTGATTTTTTCTATTTTATTGTAAAAATAAATAAAGAACAAAAGAACAAAAAAAGAAATAAGCTGATCCAATTTGAATTCCAAAGCCCAATTAAAAAACCCAATTAATAATTTGAGACCTAATTAACAAATCCAAATCTCAATTAACAATTTAAAAGCCCAAAATCAAATTATAAATAGGCTTTATAAAAAAAATACTATAAATCTTAAAATTAACTATAGTTTCGAATTTGAATTAAAAATATATTTGATTTAAATTAAAATATTTCAAAAAAATTAATTTAATAATCAAATATAATTTAATTATAATTATCCCAAATGATATTTTTAAAAGAGAAATTATTTAATACACTATTATTAGTGAAGTTTTTAGACTTCACAAATATAATTAAAAGGATATTACGTGCCCTTTAAAATATAATTAAAAAATAAATGAAATATGAAAAAAATTTAACCGCTTATAAAATAAATAAAAAAACTGATTGCCAATATATCAAATACCAACCCATCTCAAAAATCTCAAATAAAATGAGATATCTATACTCCAATTCAAGTCAGACTTTGACAGGACTAAGGAGAAGGCAAAATGCTTGGAGGATTCAACAACTACTCCCAGCCCAGGTTTCACTTCGTATGATTAGCGACTGGTCTGCCTTACCTCTTTTTCCATTACGCCTTGTCAAGTGGGATCAGACCGTTGTATGCACGGTATCAAGTCAGTGGGGAAACTTCGCTGCAACTACTTCCAAAGCAAAACGTGTAAAATGGTCTTATCTTTTCTTACCTTTTTTTTTTCTCTATAGACTTAGACGGCTTTCCCATTTGCAATCTGCAATTACATGCAAGTTTATGAGTTTAGACATGGCTCACACGTTGCCCTTAAAAAAAGTGTGCATTCAAAAGTCTTTCAAGTCAACTAATTAATGTTTCAAGTTGTCTAGTCTTTTTGTTTCGGTTTACACTTCCATTTGAAAACTTGAAATCAAGTATTCCTACACTTCATTTGAGGTAAACCTTTGTATATTCTCCTGAATCAAACGTATTCTTTCGGTACAAAGAAAACTGAAATCTGAGAATAGGAGAAAAGGATGAAGATGCTAAAATATGAAACTCAGATTTGTTGATATCATATCTTAATGATGGTCGATGTGATGAAAATTGAGATTTCGCATCGTATTTTACCCGTTATGTAACGACCACGACATTATTAAATTCCTTGAAACAATATCAAAATTCAGGTCTGCGACAACCACGACGCATTACGTAACGACCGGGACACCCACAACCACATCCGCGATCGCTATTTAGAACCATGACTGAATTAAGTTCCGGGATCCGAAACAGACTCTATTCACAAACTAATCATTCTATTCTTCTATCCCATATTTTCACAGAAAAAGAAAAAGAATCTCCTCCGTTTCCCATCATCAACTTTTTCCCCTTCCCTTTTTTTTTTTTTCGTATCACTTGTCAATGTTTGGATTCCTCAATCATTAGGCAACCCTGAAAGTTACAGAGTTCTGCCATGATGCAATGTTCCAATATCGGAACATCTTTGCTGCTGGGTATTTTTTTTTTCTGGAGATGGCACATATATACCACGGTTGTCGTGTACGTGAATTTAATAATATTTTAAGAAATTTAATAATATCACAAATATTATATAACGGATAAAATACGGTGTGAAAGTTTCAATTTCCGTTAAGTCGGAACCAATACGCAATTTTAGAACTATGGGGCATGACTCCAGATCTATACGGTATCAACTTTGGTGGGGTCTCTTACAAGTCTGATGCTTATAGCTTTGGTACGATGGTTCTCCAAATGGTTGGTGGTAGGAAAAACATTAATGTTGCAATCTCCCGCACAAGTGAAAAATATTTTCCACACTACCCAAACAAGCAAGCGGAAACAAATAATCAAACACAAAGAACACAAATTTTTCTAGTGAAAAGATTCCACAATTCTGACTAATAAACTTTCAAGATTAATACAATTATCCATTCTCATAATTTAACATATTCAAAATCTATTACACCCAATAACTCTCTCTCGGACTCTCAAAATGTCTTTCAACTCTCTAAACAACAGACTTAACCCTAAACACAATCACATATTTATAAATATCCAAAAAATCTTAAATCAATTTACTATAAATTAATTACAACTATATCGCTGAGAAGTTTGGAAAAAAAAAAAAACTAAACATCAGATAAACTTGGCCAAAGAAAACATCCAGATAAACAAAAAAAAAAGTTTGGATGGTTCAAAAGCTAGTTCCTGGTTATTATTTGTAAGATTAATGACTTGTTTACTTGTTTTTCCATGCCTTATGAAGTAGGAATGTTTTATGCCCGGTGGTGTATTCACAATCCAATCTTCAGAAACTTCACTGCAAGTACTTGTAGCCCAAACCGCGTAAAACTGTCTTCATCTTTTGTTTCCTTCTTTTTTTCTCAGTAGACTGAGACTTTCCAATTTGCAATCTGCAATCTGCATTTACATTTAATAACTATGACTCACACCACGCGACACGGCTGATAACACTTTACCCTTGAAATTAAATCTATGCCTCTGGAAAAAATAAAAATGTTGGATGCTAAAAGTCTTTTTAAGTCAACTCTATATTCAACTTGTCAAAGTCTTTGTTTTGAGCACACTTTCCTTGAAATTCATTTGAGCAGAGGCAATCAATCCTTTATATCTATACTAAAGAAAATGAATATCTCCACTGGATATCCTTCACCTTGTTCTACTCCTTCATCTCTCCTCTCATAAAATTAAACAAAAAGAAAATGAATTATCTCTCATTCTCATCATCACCTCTTCCTCTTCTTCTGTTTTCCTTATTCATCATGCTTGGCTTTCCTGTTTCGCTAAGCACCCCTTTCTTTTACAACAACTGCCATGATGCAATGTTCAAATGTGGGAATATCTCCACTGGATATCCTTTCGTTGGAGGTGATCGAGTAGAGGCTTGTGGACGTCGTGGTCTGGAGCTTTCCTGTGACGATTATACTACTACTACTACGATTGAAATTCTTGGTGTAGAATATAAGGTGCTGGAGATCCTTTGGGATCGTCAAATTCTAAGGATTGCGAGGGAGGACCTCATCAACAATGGTTTTTGTAGCCCTCAATTTCAAAATCAAAATCCAAATCCGATCCTAGATTCTGAGCTGTTTGATCCTGTTCCTATTCCTGATTATACCGATGTTACTCTGTTTTATGACTGCCAATCTTCCATCTCATCCAGTCTTGGACTCTTCTTCCCTTGCATTGCAGATTCAACTTACAATAATGTTTCCCTATCGATAGGAAATGCCCCTCCAGAGGGATGTTTAGCTAATGTTACTGTTCCGATTCTTAAAACTTCCTTGGAAGGATTACGCAATTCTTCCTTGCTTTTGGAAGAAGCCTTGAAAACAGGATTCGAGGTACAATGGAAGGAGGATAGACAAGCATGTGGAAAGTGCAAGGCTTCCAATGGAACCTGCGGTTCTTACATGGAGAATCAGACAATTTGCTACTGCCAATTTCCATTTAAGAATTGGGAGAAAGCCAAAGAATGCCCTCGCATCGAGCCCCATGGTATGTACTTTCCATTTTTCAAGCATGTACAACTAAACAAGTTTTTCTATTATTATTATTATTATTATTATTATTATTATTATTATTATTTTCCATTGGATTAAAAATTGAATAAGTAACTAAAATCTGACATCAGTTATAAAACTAAAGTTAAGCATTTGATAGATGTAGACTTAAATTGCAAAGTCAAAATTATTTGGTAACATGTCTATTCTGATGGTATATATAATGTAATATTGGATGAAATAATTGTGGTAACTGGTAGGCCTAAACATTTCTTAGTTTTAGTCAAGGCTGGCAAGCACTCTCTCGTTTCCCTAACTGCCCAATAGACCTTATATGTATACATGTAGAAGAGCTTTGCTTATCCCAAAAGGGAAATAAAAACCATGGAAAATCTTTCGTTATAGAAAAAAGGGAAGTTGGTCCTGACTGAAATTAAGAAATCTTTTGTTGGTTCACCTAACAGTAACACACACACATCACAAATTTATATCAAAGAATCAGTCAGCTGATCAGCCTGTTTGAGTTGGTCTGTTTTTGTATCCTAGCTTTTACTAGGATAACTAACAAAGTTGACAGGGTTTATGATAATGCAGAATTGGAGTTAGGGAAACCCTTTCTTTTCTTTTTTATTTTTTATTCTAGTTTGCCTTTCAGATTTACTTTTGGTGCTGTCATTTACTGGTTTTTTTTTTTCTCTGCAAACATGTCTTATTTCTTTGTTTCATTCAAGTAGAGAATATTCTTTTAAGCGTAATTTGTTCTTTTGACTTTTCTATCCTCAATTTCATGATTAAATAGGTTAAATATAAAACAATATTAGGGGTACTGATCCACAATTAAAATTAAGATTATCAACATTTTTCCTGCTGAAGGTCAAAATTGGTTCATTTTAGGACAATCCAAATGAAGAACGTATGAACCACATTAATTTTTCTTTTTTTCTATGATACTAATAGTCAAAGGAGATTTTGTTTTTCCTGATCGGCGACTATAACTTTAGAATCAAGATTATTAGGTTCGCAACGGTCTGATTCATTGAATAATATTCCCCTCTTTCCATCATTAGTTAGCATAATCTGAACAGAGATAAACTCATCTGACAAAGAAAATATTCATGTGAAACATGATATTTTCTTTTCTTCTCTTGCGAAAATAGGAGACTCCTAAAAATTTTCTACATTGAACAAGAAATTCTGGGCATTTCTGCTGCTAAACTCTAACACCTGAGATCAGCAGAGCCTTTATTGTTCTGTTCAAAGATTTAAATTGAGGTCGCAAATGCGTTGTCGATCTCGTCGTGTATATTATGGTTGCGGACCTAAGGAATGCTATTGAGATGTTGCAGTGAATATCGACTATCGACAACGGAGAGAACCAAAATAGCAAAATAAAACCGTAATATCGCATTGCGACTTCTATTTAAATCCCTAATTCTGTTAATACAAAAGGATGTGAGAAATGTAAGTTGCTGTGCATGTAGGTTGATAACTTGATATAGAAGTCAAGTTCCATTTCATTGGTTTGATCTCCATTTAATCTATTAAATATGAGGTCAATCCAACATAAGAAAAATCTTACTGTTTTTTAAGATCTTTGGTTGTCGAATTATTGCATATTTAAAGCATTTCCTTCCGACTTCCATCTAATTCTCCTATTGAAGTTTTTGTTTTCTTCCCTATAGATGTATCCATAGACTTTGGCAACACACTAAGCCAATTTTCCAAGATTTTAGCAGAGGCAATCTAGAATTCTAGGTACTTGATGCAATTTCCTGTAGATTTCCAGATTAGAAAAGGATCATATATACACAATTCATGGTAGAATAAATGATTTCAACATTGACCATTAAATCCAAATACTTCTCCATCGTTGAATTTTAGAATGTTTCTTATTGGACACTTGAGTAAAAGTCTCATCAATGTGAGACAAGGAATGGAATTCACTTCGTCCTTTCATAAACCTATTCTACCCTGCATTTTTGTAACATCTACAAGATGCATCCAAATTCTTTTCCAATATCTTCCCTTCTGGCCCTCTTTTTCTTCTTTCTTGTTGCCTTCATCAGAGTTCCAACTACTTTATCCGCCGATGATCCACGATACTCAGACTGCAGGACAACTTTAAGATGTGGAAGCATAGCAAATATCGGTTACCCTTTCTGGGGAATGAACCGTTCAAGTTACTGTGGACAACCAGGATTTGAGCTGAAGTGCGAAGATGAGGTAGCAAAAATCATGATGCGCAAAAACACCTTACGAATTCTTGATGTAAACCCTGAACAACAAATTCTTAAGGTTGCGAGAGAGGATTACTGGAATGGTTATTGTCCCATGGAACTAATAAACACCACAATCAACTTCAATTACTTCGATTATGGCTCAAGCCTTAGGAACCTGACCCTATTCTATGGCTGCTACCTACCCGCAACCTCGGTGTTTATTTTTCATACTAACTGTACCATAGATGGTAGCTTTATGGATGTGTCATATTCTACTAGAAGTCTTCTGGTTGATCCTCGCCCAGGGATCTGCAAAGGCAGTGTCATAGTTCCAATTTATGAAACCGCAGCTCAGAATCTAGAGGTGAACCCACTAACTATGAACGATGCTCTGAAGGGAGGTTTTGAATTGCAATGGGAAGTAGATAATGATCAATGCAGAAGTTGCAGAGATTCAGATGGGGTTTGCGGATATAATCAGACTACAAATAGTTTCATTTGCTTTTGCCGTGATCAACCTAGTGAAACCACATGTTCACCAACTGAAGGTACGTTCTAGCTCTTCTACTCTAATTTTGCTCAGCTGTTTGTTTTTGAAAAACTTCCTGGCACCGCGAATATCTCGAGTCTTAACCCTCTTGGTTTGGCTCATTCTGCTGTTCAATGTTCATAGCAGTTGCAGCAAATTGGCCTTTGCAGCTTGAGTTTGTAATCCTACTCTCTCTATGCAGTTAATGACCTCATTAACTCTCACTATTTTGATCGGTTGATTTCCCCCAAATCTAATACCAATTCAGCTTCAAATTCAATTCATCACTTGTTCTGTTTCCCATTACAACTGCATCAGCAGATAAAATGAAAGGTCTTGTCATTTTGTTGCTCATACATTTGACCACTGCTGGATGCAGAAAACTATGTTGCTCAATTCTTCATTTTTCTTGAAGTATCCGTGTCCGACACTCGTGTCCTACACATATTCGGACATGGGTATGAGTATATGATCCTCCAAAGATTCTCCAAATACATGAAAAAACTTAGAAAAATTAAACATATCCGTGTCGAAAACATATCCGTATCCGACACTAAAACTCGAAACACTAAAACTCGAATCCGAATAACATAGGCAGAAAGTATCATTTATGGTGAATCCACAACCAACCATAAGTCTTGGTGAGAAATGCTTTCAACCAAAGCAGTAGTGATTTATTCAATTATTAAAATCAGTTAATATTTTCCCGTTGCTGCTTTCTTTAATCTTTTAAGAAACTCGAACTGAGTTTATACCTTCTGAGTTCCGAGTCCTGAGAGAGTTAGAATATATACAGTTAGAGATTTCCCACAAGCAACTCAAAAATATATAGTACAACACTATTAGATTAGACTAGGTTACTAACATTTGTAATATATTATTGCTAGGCTACCTAATTTCCATTGACTGGCTCTTAATGGTGCCAATAGAAGCTTCCTTTTGAAACTTTTCAGCTTTCACTTAGTCAAAGACCTCTAATTTTATTATGAAGCTGAAAACCAATTCTTCTTCATCTTCTCATTTTATATCCGATTACTTCCAATTCTCTCGAGCCAGCCTCTCCCTCTCTCCGAAAATGCATCCCTCTTTGTTGCCATCCAAGTTTTGGTTCTTCATCATCATAAGCTTGGTCCTGATTCTTGCTCCAAAATCTGTGTTTGCTAATAATATTTCGAGCTGCAGTGCAAGATTCAGTTGTGGAAACATTCAGAATATCGGTTATCCTTTCTGGGGATTAGATCGGCCAGAAAGTTGTGGCTATCCTGGCTTCAAGCTGAACTGCAATGAAAATATGCCAGAGATCACAATCATGTCAGCAACTTACCAAGTCCGTGCTATAAATAGTCCTTCACAAATCCTTCAAGTCGCTAGAATTGATTACACTGACAATTTTTGTCCCACTTATCTCTTCAACTCCTCTTTTGATACCAGCCTCTTTCAATACACCAGGGATACTCGGGATATAAGGCTGTATTATGGTTGTCAGCCACTTCCAGGTTTAGAAAATCTTACATCAACTCAGGGGATTTTCGGCCAATTTGACTGCGCAATAAACGAAACAAATATCACAGGTTATTATGTGACAAGGGAAATCACAGAAACGTCCTTGACGGACCTTGTCAATTCCTTAGGATCTTGCAATAACAGTGTCATAATTCCAGTCCCGAATTCAGAAGTTCAATCATTGGAGGAAAACCGAACTTTGGATGCTCTGGAAGAAGCGCTTAGAGTTGGTTTTGATCTGCAGTGGACTGCAAACGATTCCTTCTGTAACTCATGTCTAAACTCTAGTGGGCAGTGTGGGCACAACCTCACCTCAGCTGAATTTATATGTTACTGCTCAGATGGATCTTATTCCGTCGACGTTTGTCCCAGAAGGCCCCCAGGTACATCTTCGTTCTTGCTATGCCTGTTAAAATCTCTTGTAGTGGGATTTGTAGCTATTTAAGTCGTAGGATTTCAGTTCCCGGAGTCATTTACCAGCCTTTTGAGGAACCCAAGCCGGAAACTGATAAACAAATCTGATTAAGATATCGTTCGTCTTTCTTTCGACCTAACACTTGAGTGTTAGGTGGATGTAGTTTGTTCCGACTCTTTTTAGAGTAAATATTAAATTGTCCATGAGCCTGCCATATTAGAAAAAAAGACTTTACTCCTGTTTCAAGTATATTGACCCATTCCACTATAGGATTTTTTTTTTTTTTTTTGGTGTACCATGATTAACATACCATGGATCAATAGGATTTAAATAGTTTGCAAATTGGGATGAATTTTATTCATTTCTGCACCATTAGTATCGACAAAAGAATGGATTCAAAGCTGTTTAGTATTACTGACACAATTTTTTAGATTAAAAATTGTGTTTTAACTCAAAACGTAATTCTAAAAGAAAAAAATATTTTGATATTTGCAATTAAAATCATGGTTTGACAATCCAAATTAAAAAGTCAAAAAAATTAAACTTTTGTATTTTAGAAACTGACTTTTGGATTAAAATGATTTTATGATTTTCATATTCTAAAATTTTATTATTTTAAACATATATTTTTTGACATTTCAATTCTTCATAACAAATTTTTAAAAGAAATGTCAAACATTTAAAAAAAAATTTAACCATATTTTTTTCACCATATTTTTTTCAACCGAATTTTTTTTTAATTTTTTCAAGCACTTGTTAAGGTTAGTTAATATACTATTTATAGTAATAATATTGTATTAAATGCAAAAGTTGACAACTTTATTCATCATTTCCGATACATTGAATGAAGATATTCCCTTAGGGCACTTGTTAGCAAAATCCTTTTTTCAAATAGTAAAAATAAACTCACCCTAAACACAAACTATATAAATCTATGCTCCAACAGGATACAGGAAATACAGGTTTTCTGTAAAAATCCTTGTATTTGATTGATGTCTCGTAAGTTTAGAGATCTTGGATACGTATACTTGCTGGTATCTCACCTTCTAGACGTTTAGATTGTCATAGGATTTGTTATAGGATTACTGAAACTCATCCATTTGGCAGTACTTATCAAAATATTTCAAAGAGAAATTGCTTTTCCCAAACGCAAATCACATTTCTCTATCATTAATTAATAAAGTCCCATTAGTTTTTCTTCTATTTATTGACTAACTTGACACTTTGACAGCTTCAGCTGTTGAATTCCTTCCACTCCCGCTACAGCTGTTAAATTAAGCTAGTTAGTCAGGTTTTTTTGGCTATTTTCTAGATTGAAAGTGTGTAACTTAAGTGCTTAAATAATAGGAACAGGAATTTCATGGTTGATTTGGACAACTATTTTTATCTGTATTCATTTCATTCTAAGAACGGTCTCAGCTTGAAACGTACTTGTCGCCTTGTCGGCTATTTTATGCCATTCAAGTTGACCGCAAGGAGCACAATATTTAGACGCCCAATCACGTCAGTTGTTTCTGCCACTGGCTAAGCTAAAAAATTCAACGTTTCCCATTTGTTTTTCCCCCTGTTTTCTCTGTTTTCAAGACGGCGTTTCCTGGGCCTACAACACCACCTACCCAAGCTGCAATCAGACCATCTCATGCGGCGGAATAACAAGCTTCAGTTGCACATTCGCCGGTGGCCCACCGGGCTTCCACCTTACCGGCTCTAACAACACTACCCTTGAGTTACTAACCGACTCACTGAGTTACCGAGTCATCAAACTCGACCCCTGAACTCAAACCATGACACGCTGCCGCTCAGACCTTTACAACAACCCAATCCCATGCATGCAAGAATTTATTAATACCACTCATAAATTCTACATGAAACTCTGTCGAGTTAGCTCTGCTTCATTCTTTTCAAACTTTTTTGGGCTGGTTGATTTTTGCATCTATGGAAGAAGCTGTTGGTGATGATCTCTAGGTTAGAGCCTCTGTTTTATGCGTACTCTGCTTCAAATTGAAACATCTTGAAAGCTCTGAATTGCCAATTAGCCCCAAAACATCATTTTAATTTATGAATTACTATCATATATAGTTAACATAGGGCAAAACAGGTGACAAGAAATATTGGTTGAATTCATTTGCCAGGATGTTTCATATAGGGCCCTTGATGTGTGCCTGAAATGCTACTACATCTATTTGCTTTATGTGCTCTCTGCATTTTGACTAACTCAAAAAGTTTATGTCTGAATAAATCCAACATTCAAAATATATAAACTGAGAATTCAACTATCTTGAAGCCAGAGCTTCAGTCACCAATCAGGCAAACATTCCTGAAACTTTCAATTGTCTGGAATGGTTATATCCGGGCACATAATATGAAGTGATCCAGTTTTCAATGCTTTTGTTCTTGTATACATTGGCCGTGGCTAAAGGTTGTTGCTAATTTAGGATTTAATTGCATTCAAATTATGAATCTGACATCCTTTTCGTTTCCCAGTTTGTACATTAAACATCTGAATAATGTAAAATTTGCAAGTTGAGCAGTGCCATCATTGAAAATCATGTTTTGGAAATTCAGAACCTAGATGATATAAAAGATATGTGCATTAGCTAATTTATGTCACATAAATCTTTTGATTTAACAAATTCAAATAGAGGTTTTTTTTTTTTTTTTTTTTTGAGTTCTATCATTTATATTTCAACTAACACTTTGAGATTTTTTGACTGTTGTAGGTGGCAAGGGTCTCAGCCTTGGAGCAGGTATTATTTGTACCATTACTAACTTATTGCATTGTTTCCAGAAATGTTAGTATTGCAGAAAAAAAAGTTGAGCAATCTCTTGCTTTGTCTTTAGGCCTCGGAATAGCTGGTGCAGCTATATTTGGTATACTTCTGGGCATGGGAATTTTACGCGTTAGACAACAACGGAGAAGGAAAATTGCAGCTCAGGTTAATAGCAGAGACCTTCCAACACCTCCCTCAAGCAAAGGACCAACTACTTCTACAACTAGTCTGTCTCAAAGCAATCCTTCATATTCCACCTCAAAACATGACCTTGAAAAAGGAAGCACTTACTTTGGAGCTCATGTCTTTAGCTATGAAGAACTTGAGCAAGCTACTGATAATTTCAATCCTTCTAAAGAACTTGGAGAGGGAGGCTTTGGCACTGTTTATTATGGTAAGAATCTTACAAACTTAATTTTCCTGTATAATCAGCCTGAAGTATTTTTATCTTTTCTCTTTTAACTGTGTTTCAATTTGGTTGATCAGGTGTACTCAATGATGGGCGTGTAGTAGCAGTTAAGCGCCTATACGAGAGCAATTTCAAGCGTGTTGATCAATACATGAATGAAATCGAAATCCTCACTCGAATACGTCATCCGAACCTTGTCACGCTCTATGGATGTACCTCCAGACGTAGCAGAGAACTTCTCCTTGTTTACGAGTACATTTCAAATGGAACTGTGGCTGATCATTTACATGGAAAGCGATCAAACTCTAGTTTGCTTACTTGGCCTGTTCGGTTGAGCATTGCCGTAGAGACAGCAAATGCATTGGCTTACCTCCATGCAGCAGACATTATACATCGAGATGTTAAATCCAACAACATTCTTCTAGACAAGAATTTCCATGTAAAAGTGGCTGATTTTGGTCTGTCAAGATTGTTTCCTACTGATGTTACCCATGTCTCAACTGCTCCACAAGGCACCCCTGGTTATGTCGATCCTGAATATCACCAATGCTACCAGCTGACTGAGAAAAGCGATGTTTATAGTTTTGGAGTAGTCTTGATTGAGCTCGTTTCAGCAAAACAGGCAGTGGACATCAATAGGCACCGACATGATATAACTTTGGCTAACATGGCTGTCAGCAGAATCCAGAACCATGCTTTGCATGAATTGGTTGATCCATCTCTTGGTTTCGAGAACGATTATTCTGTGAAAACAAAGATAACAGCAGTTGCGGAATTGGCTTTTCGTTGCTTGCAACAGGAGAGGGATATGAGACCTTCAATGGAAGAAGTGGTGGAGACATTGAGAGAGATTCAGGATGAAGTGTTGGGAATGCGAAAGGCAGAGGTAGTGGATATAAGATCAGATGATGTTGGACTATTGAAGCACATTCCACCTCCACTTTCTCCAGATGCAGCAACTGATAAATGGGTTAGTAGTTTTACTATTACTACACCTAATTCCTTTTAGTTTCAAACTATAGTTGACATTTCCTTATCTTTTTTTTTGTCCAAAAATTCATTACTAGAGGATTAAAAGCATTGAATTATTATAACATGATGTATATAGTAGATCGTTCAAGCTCTAGCAAGATCATGCTATGCTTATATTTTTGGATCCATGTCACTTACGAGACATGGTGCTCGTAAGTTATTCAGGTTCAACTCAGTCATTGTCTAGCCGAGCTCGAACACCTCAAGTTATTGAGCGAGCCAAATTTGAGTATCCTAGTACCCGGCTCGAGTAGTTCACGAGCCTAATCGATTTTTTTTTTTTAATAATATTTTATTATTTTTAATTAGCATTAAAAAAAATCTCAGTTCAACTTGACTCGAGCTCGATCATATATAATCGAGTTTGAAGTCGAGCATTGGAGTCGAGCTCGTTTTTTACTAGGTAAACGAGGCTAATTGAGTGAGCTCGAGTAGTTCGATTTTTATCTCGAATTGAGCTCGAGTTTTAAAAATAAAACTCAATCGAGTTTCGAGTCACGAGCTCGAACTTGAACTTCTTACTACTTGAGCTCGGCTCAACTCGACTCGTTTACACCCTTAAATTGTCTCACATACTTTAGTGGTAATTAATGATAGCTATACTGTTCCAATTTGAATTCTGCATTAGGAAAATGGATGAACACTATAACAGCTAGAATTTATAGGAAATAAAAGCAAATTGAAACCTGATTCCTGTTCTTTATTTTGCAGCTGCAGATAAGAACGATGTAATCCAAGTTTTCTGCATATAATGGAAGAACTGCAGAGGAACATGCAAGCCAGCAGCATTCTCAGTGATCAGGATTTTGTTTTCTAGAAAGGGCAACTTGTTCAAATTCCATCAGCAAAACTGAAATGATGTTTATACCTTGTGGACATACACTAAAGAGTTGCTCTAGTAATAGGAAATACTTCAAAACATTTGCTTTGGGATATATAGGAGACTAATGCACTATAAACTGTGATAGAAAACATTACTTGTAAATTGTAATTATCTAATATATGGTCTTCAATTTTGAACTTAATTTTCCCCCATCTGAATTCACATATCCCTCGGATGATAACAGTTTGGTTCGATTTTGAAAAAAAAATTACGGTTAATATGCAGTATTTTGGTTTTTTAAAAACTGAACTAAAACCGAATCGAATAGCATCAAAAATCGAACCGACCCAAATTGAATTCAAACGGTTCGAATTGGTTCGGTTAATCGGGTTTTAAAATTTTTTTAAATGATCTTTTTCTATAGTATTTTTAAGTTTTTTTTCATTAATTTATAAATAAAATATTTATTTTTATATTATAAAAAATAATTAAAAAATAGAATCGGTTCGAATAATTACAGTTTTTAATTTATGAATCGAAAATCAAAACAAACCAAATAAATCTAATTAATACCCAAATTGAATTCAAACTAAATTCAATAAAAATCGAACCGAACACTACAATTCCAATCGGTTTTTGATTTTTTCTAATTTTTTTCTCAACCCTAGTCATTTCACATTTGAAAACCATTTTTCTTGATTGACAGGAAATCTCACAAATTTTTTTATTTAAATACGGTCGTAATTTTTAGATAAGAGAAGAGATTATAAATGTTAGAATTTGAAATGAAACTTGTTGAATATCACATTTTAAAAATGATTATATGAATCAACAGGATGAAAACTCAGATTCAATCTCACACTGTTAATAACTAAGGATTGGAGTGTAATTTAGATTACCCCTTCTTAACCAAGGTACTTTTAATTCAAAAATATTTGCATTAACAATGTTTCTAAATTCCATTATTTTACAAGAAATAATACTAAATTGTTAGAAAAATTGAGTTCTAATCAATCTTTGATGATGAAATCACGAAAGGTGATGTGTAAATAGTTTTAGTAACTAATTGAACTTTTCGGATTGAATTATTCTCGAACTATTTAGCATATTCTAAATTTCTGGTATAAATTTTAACAAAAAATATTCCAAAGTTTTGAATGTAGAAGCATTTAAATATATTATTATATGGGGCAGTTAACAAGTTAAGAAAATAACATTTTGCTTTGTATTTTTCTAGTTAGCCTCCATTCGCTGGTTGAAATAAATCCAACCTCTTCCTCCAAACCATGGAATTTTGAAGATTTTTCTCCAATTAGTCCGATCCGTAATTATATATTTATATCATATTTGTATTATTTTTTATATTTTATAATTGTGTTTGTATTTAAAATATTATATATTTATTTAAATTTTGATACATTAATAATTTTTGTTATATAAATTTTAATACATCTACATATTTATATCATATTTATATAAATTTATCATATCATATTTTAATTATTTTTCTGTAATATATCATTATATCAATGTCCAAAATATAAATTATCTGAGCTTAAAATTCCAAAACTTCCCATTGTCTTCCACGTGTCCTATCAGTAGAACATTACGAAAAGGACCCAAACAGATTGAGCCCACAATCCAAACGAAAAGCCCCTCCCTTTAGCCTTTTTCCTATTCTTCCAATTTTTATTAATAAATAAAAAACTTCTGGTACTAAATTTTTAATTATTTTAATTAAGAATACAAAGAATCAAATGCTAACTGTTCTCTTTCTCTTTAGATCTCACTCTCTTTTCTTTCTCTCTCTAAATCCCCAGGCTTCTTGAGAGAGAAACACACTTCAAAGAAATGGCGACACTTCACAAATTCAAGCTTTTGGCGACGCAGTGTACCGTCGCCGGAAGCCCAGGTCGCAGCCCCACCACCAGTCCTGTCGTCCACCTCCGCCGTCGCAAAACCCTCCGCATGCTCCTTAACCGCTCTTCCGCCAACGAACATCGCCGTTTTCACCGCCGCCATGATGACAGCTTCAATCCTCCTGCTCCACCTCCACCTCCGCCACCGTCAAACACCTCCAACGCCGACAGCAAGAAAAACTCCAACGGGAAAAAAAGCAGGCGAAAATTGAAGGAACTCTTCGTAGCGTCGCCGACGTTTGAAGAAAGAGATAGTAATAATAAAAGCTGTGAAGAAGAAACGGAAGATTTATTACCGGTTACAGTTAGTTCCAGTGAAAGGTTTTCAAGTCGGAGCTCTGGTTCTTTGAGATCAGTAACGACGTCGTTTCGATACAGGTTATTAAGGAGAGCTTGGCGACCGATGCTGGTTACTATTCCAGAGTAAATTATACTATATTTTTTAATTTTGATAATTCTGAATTAAAAGTATTTGAAAAAAAATGTAGCTTTTTTGTTAAGTGATTTTTTGATTGTTTTTTTTTTTTTGTTGTGTAATTTTCAAATTTGATTTAATTTTTTTTCTTTTGTTTTTGAATTATATTGGATTACATTAATTTTAGGAAGAAAAAAATGGAATTAAAAATTTTGTTAGCTATAGAGTTGATAGATATGTCAATTCTTGTATGTATATCTTATATTTATTTTTTAAACTGTATCGTGATAATTATATTTATATTTAAACGTATTATATTTTTGTATTATATTTAAAATTATGTTTATATTTATTTTTTATCGTATTTAAAATTAATTATTAAATCTGAGATTATAGTGTGCTAACATGCGCTTGGTTGGTTGATGATGCTAAAGTGAGCCTACTAAGTGGTTTTGGCACAACTGTAAATCACACCAAAGAGGCAATAAAGCGCCTTTCTTTTAGATTTAGTACAGAAAAGAAAAAAAAAAAAGAAGATAGAAAGGTTTTTTCTTAAGAAAATGCATGATTGGGTCTTAGCCTTTTTCTAATTTGTTTTTCTATCATTTCTTTTATGGAAAAACAAACATATTATTTGTCATCGCCATCAGGTAATTATTGAATGGATAAAAAAAAAAAAAACTTATCCTCCTGAAATTTAATTGAAAATATACTTATTCTTTTAATTCGAAAAATGTTCTTTTATCTTTTAAAATTTGGTGAAAAATATATTATTTCATTTACTAAGATAATTCTAAATAATAAAAAATGCACCATTTTTTTTTTTCATTCTTTTTACCCAAGGCTTTTTTCTAACTACAAAATAATGCTAATAAAATTAATTTTAAAGTTATTTTTAATTATTATCAAATAGATTTGTCTTTGGATTGAGCTACTTGTTCAAATTCGAAAGTCTACCTGATGTTTGTGATAGTTTCAATAGAAATATTAAGTCTGAAAAATAGGCTTTGACAAAAAAACTAGGCTCGTTTAAAAAACAGATCGAGCCTTGGGCATAGCATTTAAGGCAGTGTTATGTGTATCGTATCGGTATCGATCGTACCAGTCGGTACGTACCATTTTTAAGGTAAACCGAAACGGTACCAGTTTCGTACGGTTCTGATTTTTGTACCGGTCCGTACAAAATTTTGATTTTTTAAACCAATTTCAGTATTTTTTTGTCATGATCATTTTTTTTTCTTTCATAATTATATTTTAAAATAAAATATATTCATTAAGTTAGGCTATTGAACGTAAATAATAATAATAATTTACTATATTTTCTTAACATTTTAATATTTATTTTACCTATTTGATGGTTAAAAATTTTAGATATTAAATATTTTAAATTTATATTTGCATAAATATATATATATATATATGCATGGGATGTATATTTGCATGTGTATATAATATATATTTTATTAAAAAATTGGAAAATAGGCTATACATATAGATTTATGAAAATTTATTTGAAAAATATCGATAAACTCGAAACGATATGCCGAAACACATCGATATCGATACGTACCAATACCAGAACAAAAATGGTACTTCCACCGATACAGTACTGACTACCTTGATTTAAGGTCCACGCCCTGCCCGACCCGACAATTATATTTTATATATATATATTTTATATTAACTAATATTAATATAATAGTAAATTACTATTTGTAATATTGACCCTTTTAGCTTGACACTTTTGGGAACTTTTTTGTAAAAAATGATCGACCCTTTTTTTAAAAGGGATCAATCCTAGCATCCAAGAAGATTGTTAATATCTTATTACCTTGGGTCAACCCGAACCCGACTCAATCTTGCTTATGGACAAGTCTATTATCATATTAAATTTTAATTAAGTTATATTTTAATTTAAGTAAATATTAAATATTTTAAACATATCTTTAGTTCAAGTATATATTAACTTTGAGATGAATGTATTATATTATTTTTATTTACAATAAATTAATTATTATTATGTAAAAAAAAAGTTCGGTTATAAAAGAAACAATTAAAACTACAAAAAAAGGCTGAAAAAAACAAAACAAAATGAAGGTATTTTTAATATTTAAATTAAAATTTGAACAAATATTACTTTGATTAATGGAATCCTAACATTAGTTAATATTTCAAGAGAGATAAAATATATTTTTTAAATTAGGGGTAAGTTTATTTTTAATAAAATCTATTTTGTCTTCTCCTTTCTTTTCGTCATTTTGCATTTTTTCTTTAATAAATTTATTTATCACTAAAACTTTTTTAAAATAATAGTAATTAATTTATTTTAAATAAAAATAATTTAATAAATTCATCTCAAAGTTAATATAAAATTGAATTAAAGATAACTTTAAAATATTTAACATGTATTTGAATTATAATATAGTTTTAGAATTTAATTCGATAATAATTAAAGATAATTTTAAAATCAATTAAATTTATTATTTTTTAATTAAATTTTTTTTAAGTAAAATAAACAATGAAAATAAAAACAAAAACAAAAAAAAATAGAGAAACAAATGATTAATAATTATCAAAAGTTATATTTATCTTTTCATTTAATTTTTTTTTTGTTGAAAAAATTTAAAATTAATTTAATAAATAACAACTTAAGGGGTTAGTACGGGGGACAAAAAGATGTTTTTTTTCTTTCAAAGTAATAAGAAAAAAATGTACTTTTTATAAATCTCGGGAAGATAAATATACTTTTACCTTAATGAATTATTGAATTTGATGGTATATAAGTAAAAATCATATTTAAAAAATCTTGATTGCAGTAAATCTTTTTAATTAAAAATAAATTTCAACATTTAATTAACTTTTAATAACAACAATTTTGTCATCACAATGTCAAAACTAGGCTTAAACCACTACTAAGACTTTGTCATTAAACCAAAAAAGAATTATTTTTTATAAGTATTTTCTTGATTTGATGTGGGGAGCATAAATTTATGGGAATAATATGTGGGGTAAATGATCATTAACAAATGTTAGAGATCATGAAGACAAGCATAAGACAAAAGATACGAGGAAATCATTTTTAATGAAAAGAAGTGACTGAGAATTGCAGCTTCCATGTGTTGATGTTTCAGATGAAAGGTGTCTTATTGAATAATAATCATTCCAATATATATATATATATATATATATATATATATATATGAAGATGATCTATTTATTTTTGTGTAAAATTAAATTAATTTTATATATTTTTATAAAAAATTTATATAATTTATATTTAACAAATCGGCCGTTAGATTTAATAATATAATTGTACTCGTCGTGCACGTAAAATTTCGAGTCGATTTGATATCTCTATCATATCGATTGAAATTAATATCTTTTTCAATATATATTTAATTATTGCAAGTTTTTTTTACATCGAACAAATAATTAAACATTTTTAATTTACTCGAAACTCAACGTGCATGATCCACATGAATAGAACATGAAATACGACGGTCGGATTAAATAAATATAAATCGTATAAAAAGTTAAGAAAGTGTGTAAAACTAATTTAGGGTCCATTTGAATCGGCAGTGAGATTGGCTTCGGTGAAATTAAAAACAGTGGTGGTGGTGAGATTACTTACTGTAGCAGTGAGATTGGTTATTGTGCGATGAGATTAAAATCAATTATGAGAATATGTGTTTGAATGCAAAAGCAGCGGTGGCTGTGAGATGAGAATAAAAATGATCATTAAGGACATTGATGTAAGTGTATTTTGATAAATTATTTTTATAATATTAATATTTAAAATTTTAATACATGTTATCTTATATATTTATTTAAATATTTTAATTAATTAATATATAATTATATAAATTTTTTATCATGTTAAATAAAATATAAATATATATTTTTTAAATAATTAAAAGTTTTAAAATAATAAATTAATAAAATACAAAAAATTTATAAAAAAAATTAAAAAAAGGGTAAAATGTAATTTTACCCCCAAGCAAGGTCCAGTGGAAGCCACTGAGCAAATTCAACATTTGAACCCTAGGGTGCTATCCAAATGTACCTTGCGATGCATTTTCTTCCATTTGGTGCATTGAATTTCCCTCACTGGAGGTCCGAGGAAATTCAAATGCAGCTTTAGTTTTACATTAGTGTAAGTAGATCTCTCCTCTATTACTATATATATATATATATTGTTTTTAATATACTCATAATAGAGTGTTTTAATTTCATAAATGAGATTAAAAAACTATCATATATTTTATTTTTTTAATTAGTTTATTTTTTAAAATATATTTTAAAGAATATGTTTCATCCGTTATGAAGTTTAAAAATTTTACTGACAATGGATCAGATAATTTCTTTTGTATTTATAATACATTGGCAGTATACTTTTGCTAAAATGTTATTATTGCATATAATTAAGACTACAGATAGGACCCCAATGTGTAGTATTGGGACCTGCATACATTTACAACTTTTTAATTTAATAATTGTTTTTTGCACCATTTTGGGAGTTTTAAAATCATGATGTTTAGCACTTGTTAATTATGAAAATTTCAAGTTTAAGTGATCATGCTTTTAAATTCATGTTTGGAGACCATAAAAAATTGACATTTTGGTGTTGAGCAATTGTTTATTGAAAAATGTTGAAGTGTATGATTGTTTCCACTACTCATAAGAAATAACATCACCCTAACTCTAAAAACTTTCTTTATTTTCTCTTTATTTTTTTCTTTTCTTTTCTCTAGGATTGCCTTCGTCTCAAGAATTTGGAATTGGATATGTTTTCTTGTTTTCATGTGTTTTTACATATTTGGTCTTTTTTCCCCTATATCATTAAAAAAATTCAAATCCCTTTTCTTTCAAAACAAATTAAAATGACAAAAGATAATTAAAATTACGTGATGAGATTTTTTTTAAAAATAAAAATAAAAAAATTATAGTCTGAAAATAAGAAAAAAGATTATAGATATTGAGGGTTGAATTCAAAACCTCTTAGATATCATTTTTTAATAATAATTATATGAATCAATTAAGATAAATTTGAATTTAATGGAAGTTTATTTTGATTTTAAATAAAATTGAAGCCTTGATTTGAGACAATAATATATATGTGATAAGTGATAACCTAGGCTAGTATTAAATAACAATGTATTGTTTGGGCAAATGCCGATTAGAAATCGAATAAAAAGCTTTGAGTGTAACAAAAGATTCGTTGACTTTACGAATCTAACATACTTATAAAAATGGCTACACAAAGCCTTTAGAATCTAATACGTGTTTTTTTTGTTGTTGAAAAAGGAAAGAAAGATAAGAGAAAAAAATATATTTTCGTATTTGTATTATTTTTTAATATTTTTAAAATATTAAAAATTTATATAAATTTTTACACGTTAATAATTCGCTATATATATATTTTGATACATTCGTGTATCCGTGTCGTGTTCATATTATTTTTCGTGTTGTGTTCTAATTATTTTTCTTATATTGTGTTCGTGTCGTGATCAATTCATTTCATATTTTGCATAATTTGTCATTGTGATTCAATTTAGAGAAAAATTTGTGTGTTCGTGACGTATTCGTGTTATTTTGTTGTGTGTTCAAAGTATTATAAATTTATATAAATTTTTAGATGTTAATAATTCGTTTTATATAGATTTTGACACGTTCGTGTATTTGTGTCATGTTCATGTTATTTTTCGTGTCGTGTCTTGTTTTAATTATTTTCTCATGTTGTGATTCTTCGTGTCTCAATTTATCTCATATTTTGCATAGTTTGTCATAGTGATTCAATTTTAACTCTAAATTTATTTACTTAAAATATTAAAACATAAAAAAATTATTTAATATGATTCAACGTAAATTTATTTATGATTATTAACTTAATTAAAAATTTATAAATATTAAAAAAATCTTCCAACAAAGCGGGAAAAGAATTATAGTTTATTTAATAACATCAAAGCAACCAAAAGCAACAAAAAAGAAAATAGCCAATTTGCAAAATTGATTTGACTTATAAATAAACTCAATTTATTTTTGATTGGCTTCATCTGATTAAGCTCCTTCCATAGAGAAGATGATTCCCTCGTGATGTTTGGATTGTTTTGAGGACAGCCAACCCTAGCGTGGAAGAACATCCAACCAATTTTTTTTTTTTTTTTTTTTTTTCGTTTCTTCTTTAGCTAACCTCAAGTTTTCGATTCATTTGCGAATCTGGATTCAACCCTAACTCAAACTACCCATTACATTCCTTGAATTTTTCTTTCAAATTTTATTTTCCTTATGGGAAGGAATTAATTTAAGAATCCAAAGTTTTGAACGGATTTATTCACAAGACTTGCCCCGATTGGTAAATAGATGAGTTCTCTTATTATTAATCAAGGTTCAATTTTTTTTTTGAAAAGTATTTTGAAAAAATAAATAAATGCACCAAATAAATTTAATGATAATACTTATTTAAAATTGGCTAAAAAAAATGTTTTAAAAGGGTTTAGCTTTTTTCTATTACTACTATATCTAAATGTAAGATATACTAATCAATTATACATGTTATCAGAAGCAGATAGAACTGTAAATGAAACATTTGTGCTAGCAAACTGTTTGGGTTTGGCTCAAAACAATTTTGAATTCGGCTCAATTATTATCAAGTCAAGCTCGAGCTATCGAGGAAGCCGAATTCGAGTATCCTAATGTTTGACTCGAGTAGCTCGCGAGCCTAATCGAGCCTTTTATTTTTAATTAGTATTTAAAAATCTCAATTCGAACTCGAGCTCGAGCACAAATAATCGAGTTTGAAGCCGAGCATGGGAGTTGAGCTCATTTTTTACTAGGTAAACGAGTCTAATGGAGCGAGCTCGAGTAATTCGATTTTTATAGAGCTCGAGTTTTAAAAGTAAAATTTGATTGAGCTCGAGTCGAACTTCGAGCTTCGAATTTCGATTCGAGCTCAAACTTCTTACAGCTTGAACTCGACTCGACTCGATTACACCTCTAAGCATAGACCCCTTTTGTCTTTTCAAAACTCTATATTTTTTAGGTATTTTTTTAATTCAAAAATAATAATAAAAATTATTTTGACTCCTCAAAAATTTATAATTTGACTTTTTTTATTCTATCCCCAAGATAAAATTCTTAACTTCACCCTTACATGAATATGAAAGTTTATTATATAAATAGACGGTGAAGTTAAAAACTTCACATGTAAATTAGGTGTTTGACATGTGTTTTACTAAGTATTAGATTTTGGCACGTCTACAATGTGAGCGAAACCAAAATTAAAATTATGTTTTGAAAGACCAAAAAAGGAAATTATGTGATGGATAGGTTGTTTTTTTTTTTTTTTTTTTTTAAAGTTACTTTATAGTGAATAGTTTTTTAAATATGCAAATAAAAAAAATTATAAGTAAAAGACATAAATATGTATGTTTTATATTTTTTGTATTTTGGTAAATTTTTTTATCGAATATATTAATTAACACATTTTTGATAATTAACAAATTTTCTGTTGGTAATACAATTTTTAAATTTAATAATTTCTTTTTTTTTCTTATCGAAAAAGTCTGTTGGGTAATATTGATTTACCGATAGAAACTCCGTCAGTAATTTTCTAACTATATTTTATTTTTGATTATTTTTAGTGTTTATATTTAATTTTGTATTGTTTTTATTATAGATTTCATTTTATTTTTGTTATATATTTAAAGTAATTACATGAAATTTAAAATCTACTGAAAGATAAAATAAATAAAATGCTCCATTCCTTTGATTAAAAAAAATCATAGTATTTTACAAAATTATGTATAAGAATTCTAATTAAATATAAAAAACAAAAAATATATTAGTAACAAATTTTATATAAACACTCTGATAATACGGCAAGTCAAGTCGTTCGAAATCCAATGCACAAAAAAAAGAACTCATACAAAATATAAAATAAAAAGAATGCAAATTAAATTAAAAAAAATGTAAAATTGAAACTAAACTAATTGATTAGTATTAAGAATTATAATTCGGTAAAAAATAATAATTAAGAATCATAAATTAAAAATGGATTAAAAGAAAAAACTAATGAATTACCATAAATTAAAATAACTACAGTAAATAACCTAAATTAATTAAACTAGGCAATTAAAGCAACAACACCCTTTACTTGTTATAGTAGTAAATTAAACCAGCAAAGTAAAAAAACCAACAACCTCTCAAGAAAAGTCCATTTTACACACAATTCTCAAGCTTAATATTCATCCAGACCTATCCAAAAATTAGGCGTAAATAAGAATTTTCATAATTCGAACCGATCCGACTCAAATTACTATTTATTAAATAAAAAATATTTTTTATTTAAATTTAATTATAAATTATATATATTAATATAAAAATATTTTTTTAATATTTTTTGAATAACAAAACGAGCTTTCAGATAGGTCCGAACCTAGTTTGAAACGAACTTAAGTAAGAAAAAAAATTCAAACCACGGCCCGACCCGACCATGAACAGATCTATATTCATCACACAATCACAAAAAGTCCACCCTTACTACCTTACAACCAAATTAATCCCAAATTATAAACCAACTTTAATAAATTAAAAGTATATAAAAAAAACATAATCCATAAACATGCTTTTCAAGCAACTTGTTCTCAACTAGCAGATCAACTATTTAACTCATTTTGGAATCAATACTAACTCATGGTAGCAGCCAACATTCTCAATTTGCAAAATCAAACCTATTAATTGGTACCACTGAAGCAATAATATAAATATATAACAATTATTGGGCAGCCTTATATATATATATATATATATATATATATTTGTCTAAATTTAGGGTGTCCCTCATCTCCATTTTTATGGTTGATGAAACGCTAATCCCTGTCGGATCGGGAGTGTAATGGTAAAACTCTCCCAACATTGATAACTTCCAAAATTCAAATCTTAGTTCTCATCTTGGGGGTTGGAGCCATTTTATCACTCCAACCAATCAAATGTTGGTTTGGACAGCCTTGTATATTTTTCCTCTAAGGACACAGAAAGTTTTGAAAACCCGTAAATTGACCAAGTATATTAATCATTGGACTAATTATGCTATTGGTCCCTATACTGGTTAAATCTTTGAGATTTAGTCTCTCTACTATAATTCATATAAATTGAATCCTTGTACTATTTTGATTTAAAAATTACAATCCAATTGATAACGGTATGACTTTTCTCTTGTTTAAAAATGCTGACAAGACATTTTCGTTAGGTAAAAGAAGAAGAAAATGATGACGTGGAAAGTTTTTGCCACATGGAGTTTACCCCGAATAAATATATATTTTTTCAATTAAATAAATTAAAATTAAATTAAAAACAAAAAAATTCCAAATTTATTCGAAAAATGCCTCCCAAAATTTTCTTAACCCTAACTGAGAATCATATCTAACAAATAAAAAAATTCTGAAAAATTTCAATTGAATCAAATTCAACAAAACCCCAATTAAAAAAAATTCCCATTTTCTCTTAACTCTAACCCATGAAAACCCGAAAAGCCTAAGATGTAAAGAATTTTGAAGAGAGAGGCAAACTTGGTTATGTCTTGTCATGAATAATGACTCTTAGGTGTTGTTTGATAAATTAAAAAAAAAAAAAGTGTTAAAAAATTAAATATTTAATTTTTAGTACTGAATTTATACGCACTAAATTTGTATTATAGAAATTGTTTGGTATGTTACTGAAAATTAAATACGGAATATAATTATATTGTTTGACAACAGTAAATGTCGAATTTTGAAAATTATTAATTTCATAATTTTCATTTTATTAACATAACATTTTATATTATTCTAGATAGTTTTGGATAAAATTAAAAGGGTAATTTAAATATTTCATCTCTTGTAATTATAAAAATAGATAATTTAGTTTAAATATAATTTTTTAAAAATAAAATTGACTTAACATATTTTATATTAAGTGAGAAGTAACTCTCTATCTACTTACCACATTCAATTTTTTTATTAAAATTTCTATTAAGTAGAACTTAATATGAGTTATTAAACGCATTGAAAAATGTAAACCATTAAAAAATTTCATTTTCAATTCATTGAAAATTTTAATGCGTTATCAAACACATCCTTAATAGTTTTGGGCATGATCTTTGTTTGGTCGGCCCATCATCCTTAAACATGATCTTGGTCTGGGGCCAACGTAGACTGGGCTCAAGCCATGAGGCTGGAGGCCCAATGAGGCAAGGCTAGGCCTACGCGTGGCCTGTTGGGCCTGTGCTCCTTTGCTGAGGTCACTCCTAACAGCAAGCTTCATCACTTTAAAGATGAGCATTTTAGACTTATGAAGTTAGGTGGATTGAGTTACCAAAAGAGCCTGCAAATAATGGGCAGCTTTATTACATTCAAAATTCTACAACAATCTCAATCCTTTTTGTAGCGTAAAAACATATTAAAGTTTTATTTGATTGATGAAATATTCACCATCTCTAAATTATGTCCGACCCGAACTGAGTCGAGTTTGTGGCAGATTTTTGATAATACGAGCTGATCCGAATTATTATTTAAAAATAAAAATATTTAAATTTAAATTTAATTATAAAAATATTAATATAAAAATAATTTTTAAATATTTTAAATAATAAAATAAACTTTCGAGTTAAACTTGATAAGTAATTTTTTTATTCAGACTTAATCCGACATTATCCATGAATACCTTTACTCTAAACAAAGCATAATGATTTTATACTTTTTACTATCAATCTGAAAATGCCCGAATCAATTTTTATAATAATGATTATTTGAGAAAAAATATGTTATGATTTATTTGACATAAAAGTTGCAAAAAAAAAAAAAAAGTAGCAATGGAAAGAAAAAGTGCAAAAAGAGATAAAGATAACTATTGGAACAAAAGTTAGTTTTGTCTAAATTCGAACATTCGTTTGATATTTGAAAGAGTTTGGATAAAATATTAGATTTAAAAAATAGGCTTTTACAAAAAAAAAAAGACTCGACTAAGAAATGGGTCATATTTTGACTCTAATATTCAAGGCTCGTGCTGGGTTTGATCCGATATATTTTTAATTAATATAATATATATTTTATATTATAAAAATTTAATATTATAGTATAAATATTAAAAAACATATTAAATTATTAATGTTTTAAAGCTTAATAAAAAAATAAATTTATTAAAAATTAAACAAAATAGCATATATATATTTTTAAAATAATATGGATAGGTTTGAACGAATTTGAACATTCAATTTAAAAATATGGAGAAATTTAGATAAAGTTTGAGATCCGAATTATCGAATCAGACTTGAACAAACATGTTTTTGTAAACCTGACAAATTAAGCATAATTGTAGTATTATAATATAGGGACGTGTTGTGAATGCAGAAATTTTGTTTGAAAAAGGTTTCCCGACAATACTTCAAAAGATTAATCCTGAATGAAATTTGAAAATAGTTTGAGTAACCAAAAAAAAATATATAGGGACGTGTAATAAGCAGGTGTATAATCTATGCCTATATATCAAATCTTTTTCACTATTTAATTACTATTCATTTCCATTTCATGAGTTGATATTTGTTGTTTCATAGGAGATGATAAGTGACATTTTTTCAATTCTTTTATTAAGATCAAGACCAAGAGAAAAAATGAAACAATGATGAAAATAGAAAATAAAACATAAAAAAAATGTGAGAGGGAATGTTCAATTTTAGAAGTATCTATTTTTTTATATATATAAAAAAAGAGGTATCTAGATTCTAGAAGAAGTGAGAAGGGGAGATTTATTAATGTTACAAAAATTTTGAAAAAAATAATATTCAAATCAATAAAGTACAAATATTTTTCTTAACTTCCATGCCAAGTGAACATGGATATTCATTTTAAATATCAATCAATAATATGGTAAAAAATAAAATACATATGATTTCTGTTAATCAATGATATAAATGCAGTGTTAAAAAAATATCGAATCAAATAGATTGGTTGAATCGAAAATCAGTGACCTATTTGATCTGGTACATATTATAAGACCGAGGATTGTCCAAACATGTGAAAAATCGGTTGAATTAATAAAAAAATCAGTAAAAAATCGATAAAAATCAATTTTAAACCTTTCTTTTTATTTTTTTTAAAAAATTTATTGTATGTTATGAGATTTGAACCTTTAACTTCTTGAATCTATATTAAAGATTATACCGTTTAGCCAAATATATATTTATTAAGTATTTATTATATTTAATACTTATTTAATATTAAAATTATTTTTTTAATATAATTGACCGGTTGATCGGTTGAACTGATGATCGAAGGTCTTATTGTTTTGATCTCTTATCCAATTTTTTAAACATTTTATAAATGTGATAGATGATTTTAAAATTTATTTTCAATTACTTCATGTAGTAAATACAACATGATATAAATCATAGGACATGTTAATTAGTGATCAAATTTTTTATAACTAAGACATATATATTTTATGTGAAAGTATTTCATTTTTAATGTAATTTTTTTTAAATATATGCAAACATTTTGAACAATCAATTTAAAAAATAACTAAAGCAATAGTTACTCATCTCAATAAAGAATACTTTAAACAATTAAAAAAAAATTGTTTAATATTAAAAATATTTACATTTTATTTTAATTTTTATAGTCACTTAACGTAATGAAAAAATATCAAATATAAATTTTTTCAAAAAAATTATTTTAAAATCTTAAAATACAATTTATGTTCTGTATGTAATATAGCATTTTATATAATAAACATTATGATTGATTATAATTCATTGTAAATAAATTATTCAAATTTATAATTTATTCCTTTAGTAATTAATGTATATTTTATATTATGAGTTCGTATTTGATATATTGATGACAAATTTTTTTAATTTCATAAATAAATTAAAAATTTGTCAAAATATCACATATTTTATTTTTTAATTTTTCAATATACCTAAAGAATATATGATAACTTACTCGTTTTGTTTGTGAAATTTAAAATTTTCATTAATGATGACTTAAATAATATTTTTCATATTATTGTCTTTGAAAGTTTTTAAAAACTATTTACTCTAATTTAATTAAATTATTTTTCAATTTATAAAAGGTGATCCATGCAAAGCGGGTATCACTCTAGGGTTTTTTTTTTATATAAATATAGCCAAAAAAAATCCCAAAATACATATGCTTTTAGATTATTTCCCAAAATACGCTGGTTTTAAAATTAGCTGGAAAGTCGCCACCTCCCATGGCGATTTCCCAGCATCAAAATATTGATTTTGGCTAAAAATACCAAGGGAAATCGCCATGGGGGTGGCGATTTCCCTTGGTGTTTTTTTCAAATTTTGATAAAAATACCAAGGGAAATCGCCACCCCCATGGCGATTTCCCTTGGTATTTTTAACCAAATTTGTAAAAAGGATGAAGGGAAATCGCCATGGGGGGTGGCGATTTCCCTTCATGTAAATTTTTTTTTAATTAATAAACAAATTTTAATTTTTTTTTAATTTGTAAATTTTATTTTTTAAATTTAAAAATTATAAATTAAATTAAATTTCTTATTAAATTTAAATATGGAAAATTTTGTTTCTTATAAAAATTAAAAAAACAAAATAATATTTCTTCTTAAATTTGTATATCAAAAATTATATTCGTAAGTTTTGTTTTAATTTTAAAAATTTGTAAGTTTTGTTTTTTAATTTTAAAATTTATAAATTAAATTAAAATAATTTTTTTATAATTTAAAAAAAAAGAAATTTCGTAAGGTAAATTTTATTATTTAAAATTTATGAACAAATTTTTTTAAATTTTGTTAATTGATTTGTATTAGATAAAAACAAAAAACAAACAAAAAAACTTGCATTACATTTTCCCTTATAATCCAAAGTACATGATAAGTTGAGAAAAACATGTAATTCATTTATTGTTGATGCGAAGTCTCCCCCAATGTGCCAAATCGTTGCGGACAATTTCGACGGTTATGATCTTCGTTTCTGCATAATCCACAACGTTTTGGTTGGCCTTTCTCTCTGAGGTCCATTTCATTACGAATACGACTTGATTTTGGCCGACCATGTGGATTTCTCCGCATTTCTTGATTGGGACACACTTCTGGACCATCATATTGAGGCCAGTAACCTTCATTTCCAACAGCTTCGAACTCATGTCTATAAACATTCAATATAGTTTTCAGTCTATAAACTTTGTCCACATATTGCATGCAATCTACATGGACATGTGCACAGGCAGCAACTACATGTGAACAAGGGAACCTTTGTGCTTGAAACTTTCCACAATCACACCACATGTCACTGAGGTTGACTTTGTACTTCATTGCAGAAACACCCTCTTGTGGAGCAACTAACTCTTCAACCAGAAAAGATTGATTTGCTCGCGTAAAATTACGAACAATGTGGGAGTTAGCTTTCCTGCGATTTTCTTGCATAGCTTGTGTGACTGTTTCACAATATGTGTGCCCTCCCTCCATCATGGCAATTTGCTTGTTCCCCATCTTAACAAAAAGTGCAGCCAACCTATAATATGTTGATTGCACTAAAGCAGTAATGGGAAGATGACGCGTTCCCTTCAACACCGAATTGATAGATTCAGCTAGGTTGGTTGTCATATGGCCATAACGCCTTCCTTGATCATATGACTGCGCCCACTTCTCCTTGGGGATCCTATCAAGCCAGTTAGCCGCCTCTGCATTTTCTCCACGAAGATTGTCATACATGAAATGAAAATTCGGTCGCCTCAACTCGTATCCTAATAAATTTTAAAACAAAAAACTTGTGAATTTCAATATTATTTTATATGCTAAACGAAATATAAGAGATAAAATAACTATGATTTGATTCCATACCCATGTTAACAATTTGTCGACGCAATTCCTTATTGTTAAACTTTTTCATAAAGTTCGCTGCAATGTGTCGAATGCAGTACACTGAATATGCATGTGGAGGATTCCATCCACCATCGCGTCTAATCGCAGCTTTGATGGCTTCATGTCGATCAGACATCAAGCAAATGCCAGGCTGTTTTGTCACGTGTCTGCGCAAGTTACTGAGAAAGAATGACCAAGCCTCTGTTGTCTCACCCTCCACAATGGCAAAGGCAATTGGCAGTATGTTTCGGTTGCCATCTTGTGCAATAGCTAACAATAATGTGCCTTTGTATTTTCCATATAAGAAAGTACCGTCTATTTGCACAATAGGTTTACAATACGGATACCCTTCAATGCACGACTTAAATGTCCAAAATAGTCGATGGAATATTCTCTTACCCTGGACCAGTCGATCACCGTGATATGCAGGTACCGTTTGCAATTCCACAATTGTACCAGGCACGAAATGTTGCATTGCACCTAACCATTTAGGTAGCTCATTGTACGATCTTTTCCAATCGCCAAATACTCGAACAATTGCCTTTTGCTTTGCTTGCCATGTTTTCTTGTAGGAGGTGATGTATCCATACCGGATTCGTATCTCAGCGATCAAAACTGAAACGAAAATCTCCGGATTTGCTTGGACCAATGACAAAATGCATGAACAGATCATGTTACAATCTAACTTGCAATGATCTTGTGAAATCCTCCCCGATGTGCAAGTATGAGGCCCTTCATATTTTCTAATCTCCCATAGATGTTTCTTCTTCATAAAAGTTGCCCTTATTCTCCAATTACACCCATTCCCATACATTACGCACTTGGCATAATATTTCGTCGGCTCAGATTCAATTACTCTGTAATCTACAGAGTTTTTGATGTTATAGTGCTTGATAGCTGAAAGCACAGCCTCTTTCGTTGGGAATTGTAACCCAACACACAGATCAACTGCAGATGGATCTAATGTCAGAGGCATAGCTAATGTATGAGCATACTCTGGAAATTCCGGCACATGCATTGCCTCCAGATCCAGTGTATGCATATGGGATGCAGCCTGATATGGGGGAATATCTCGATGAGTGTTGATATCTCCATGAGTGTTGATATCTCGCTGAGTGTTGATCTCAGCAGGGACGACGTCTGGGTCAGAATCAGTATTGTCATCACTTGCGAATTCAGCATCCTCTTCTTGCTCACTAAATTCACCAACATCTTCACCATGGACTCCACGTGGACGAACAGGATCAACACCAGCTGGCTCATCTTCGAGGATAGTAGGAATTAGGGTTTGTGAGACTAATGAAGTCTGAAAAGTTGTAGCTTGAGATAAGGGCACGACTTCTTCTGTGGGAACGTCGTATGTAGTGTGAACATAGAACGACCCAGAATCATAATCTTCTATGGAAAAGTTTTCTGTTGTGCGAACATTTGAAGGGCCGCAATCATCGTCAACATCATCTATGTCAGCATATAACTCAAGGACACCAACATTTGCAAATGTCTCATGAGCATAAAACATGCATCTGACATCATCATCATCTTCAAGTGGAAATGTTCTATATCGGACACATCCTTCACCAATAGAAAGAGGATGCCTGTACTTAACCTCTGAAACTCTTTTTCTAGTTCCAGCTTTAATTTTTGTATGAATTTGCAGCTTCAGTTCCTCTAATGTGACGTCGTCTTCAACACGAAAACTTTTTGGACGTTCACAATCAAAGGTAACACCTTCGTCAGTATTATGAATTTGGCCATTATAGTAGACCAATGCGATCACTCTATTGCTCATGTTGTGTAGCAAAAGAAAGAAGAAATATAGAAGGATGAGAATGAGAATGAGGAGGTTTTAGCACTCAGGAAAAATCTGATTGAAAAACTGTTGTAGGGGGTATTGTAAACCTTCATAAGTATTATGAATTTATAATGGTTCATTATGTTGTACCAGATGACAAATCCCATCCTTTGTGTAGGATGGAATCTGATTCTGATATTCTGCCTATGACTATTTGACTGAAAAAGTTATAACTTATTCAATGCAAAATGTGATTGATAAATCCCATCATTTTTCTCATCCATTGCAGAAAGAATCAAGTTCCAATATTTTCTGCAGCATTTGATGGACTGAAATATAGCTGAAACCTGTCTAAAAACCTATATCATCAGTCTTATCCATTGCAGAAAGAATCAAGTTCCAATATTTTCTGCAGCATTTGATGGACTCGAAAATAGCTGAAACCTATCTAAAAACCTATATCATCAGTCTTATCCATTGCAGAAAGAATCAAGTTCCAATATTTTTTGCAGCATTTGATGGACTGGAAAATAGCTGAAACCTGTCTAAAACCCTAAATCATCAGTCTTATCCATTGCAGAAAGAATCAAGTTCCAATATTTTCTGCAGCATTTGATGGACTGAAATATAGCTGAAACCTGTCTAAAAACCTATATCATCAGTCTTATCCATTGCAGAAAGAATCAAGTTCCAATATTTTCTGCAGCATTTGATGGACTGGAAAATAGCTGAAACCTGTCTAAAACCCTAAATCATCAGTCTTATCCATTGCAGAAAAAATCAAGTTCCAATATTTTCTGCAGCATTTGATGGACTGGAAAATAGCTGAAACCTGTCTAAAAACCTATATCATCAGTCTTATCCATTGCAGAAAAAATCAAGTTCCAATATTTTCTGCAGCATTTGATGGACTGGAAAATAGCTGAAACCTGTCTAAAAACCTATATCATCAGTCTTATCTATTGCAGAAAGAATCAAGTTCCAATATTTTCTGCAGCATTTGATGGACTGAAATATAGCTGAATTTTTTTTTTCTGCTTTCCATAATTTCACTTGTTTGCTTATGAAAATGTAATGCAAGTTTTTTTGTTTGTTTTTTGTTTTTATCTAATACAAATCAATTAACAAAATTTAAAAAAATTTGTTCATAAATTTTAAATAATAAAATTTACCTTACGAAATTTCTTTTTTTTTTAAAATTATAAAAAAATTATTTTAATTTAATTTATAAATTTTAAAATTAAAAAACAAAACTTACAAATTTTTAAAATTAAAACAAAACTTACAAATATAATTTTTGATATACAAATTTAAGAAGAAATATTATTTTGTTTTTTTAATTTTTATAAGAAACAAAATTTTCCATATTTAAATTTAATAAGAAATTTAATTTAATTTATAATTTTTAAATTTAAAAAATAAAATTTACAAATTAAAAAAAAAAATTAAAATTTGTTTATTAATTAAAAAAAAATTTACATGAAGGGAAATCGCCACCCCCATGGCGATTTCCCTTCATCCTTTTTACAAATTTGGTTAAAAATACCAAGGGAAATCGTCATGGGAGGTGGCGATTTCCCTTGGTATTTTTATCAAAATTTGAAAAAGAAAAAGGAAATCGCCACCTCCATGGTGATTTCCCTTGGTATTTTTAGCCAAAATCAATATTTTGATGCTTGGAAATCGTCATGGGGGGTGACGATTTCCCAACTTATTTTAAAACCAGCGTATTTTAAAAAATAATCTAAAAGAATAAGTATTTTGGGATTTTTTTTTTTTTACTATATGTATATAAAAAAACCATCACTCTAGTAACTAAAAATCCAAAGACATACATACACACATGTCATGTGCATATCATTTGTCAAGTCGCCGTCAGGCGACCCTTCCTATACCCACGCCCACGCCCACTCCCACGCGCCCTCTTCCTTTTTCTTAGCTCTCTTAAAGGACAAAGCCCGTTAAGCTGAGTTCCCAACGTTCAAAATATCAAAAAACACAGGATTGGATTCCTCGTCTAACAACGTTTTTACGTTACGGCTGCTTCGGTTTCCACGCGCTTCCCTTCCCATCCCACGCGCCACCTACCTTCCTTTTTTTTTTTTCTCTCTCTTTTGTTTTCCTGCTATATGTAAATAAAAAAAATCTGAAGAAGATGGGACGGTGGTGATTGAGATTTGAGGTTTCAGGTTTCAGGTGGCTGAGTTATTTTGGTAATTTTAATGAAAGATGAAAATCTGCTGATGCTAAGAAGAAGATGGGAGGAGTGACGTCGTCGATCGCCGCGAAATTCGCGTTCTTCCCGCCAAATCCGCCGTCGTACAGAGTGGTAGAGGACGAGTCATGCGGCGGTCGGCTTTACATACCGGAGGTACCGAGGAGGGACGATGTCGACGTCTTGAAGCTACGCACGCGCCGTGGAAACGACATCGTCGCTGTCCATATAAAGCACCCGAAAGCTTCCGCTACTCTCTTGTATTCTCATGGAAATGCCGCTGATTTGGGACAAATGTTTGAGCTTTTCGTCGAGTTGTGTAATCGCCTGCGGGTTAACCTTATGGGGTATTTCTTTTTTATACTTTTTTTTTTTATACATATAGAAATTCACCGAGTCTTGGACTCTGTAATAGGAAGTATTCCTTCGATTTGAAACATGATATTTTTACGTTGGATTCTTATGCTTTTACTGTTTTGATTGTATTATAGTTGTTCTAGCTTAGTGAATATAGTTGGTTGGGGTTTTGATTTCTGGGGTTTGGTGTGATTTGCTTCTGATTTTGGGGTTTTAGGGCTTTACAAGTGTTGGATAATTTTTGTGACTTTTTAAACAATACATGGAAAATTGGTAATTATTTTATTTTCACTTTAAGTTGTGAAGTGGAACTTGCTTCGGTTCAGCTGTCTGATTAGGGTTTAGGCTAGTTTCATGGTAAATGTTAGGGGAAGAAGAGAGATTCGGGTTGGCAGTAAGTGAAAGTTGTGCTGATTTTGCTACTGTGTAAGATTAGTGATGCTGATTTCGCTTTAATTGGCTTCATTTGCACAGTACTAAAGAGAGAAAATAAAATAAAATAAAGGAGAAAGAGAGACTTGTAAAGAGTTACCGGTGAAGGAGTTGTTGTTGAGTTAAGTTACTTGAAATCAAGGAATAATGTTTGCTAGCTTTTCTCACTGATTTAATAATCAACCACTTTTGTAAGGAAGTTCTTTTAGGCCCTGTTTCTACTTCTATAAAATGATTTCTAAGAAGTTTATCAGTGGCAGCTTAGTTTATTTGGGCTGTTATTGCTGTAGTTTTAAGTTGGAGCTTTTGTATGTTGCCTTATGGTATCAATCTATTAACAGTCTCAAGTTTGTTTGTGACATATGCTGATATGCATTCTCTTATCGTTGTAAATATCAAGGTTGGCAGCTTCGTTTGGAAATGATTGTCTCCTCTCTGTGTGTTTTCTTGCATTATTGCATTTCCTTGTTGTCAAACTGCTGAGGTTTCATTCTATATGCAAGCAACGTGTGGCTTGTAATTGCATGATGTGAAACAGTTTCCTTTTTGATAAGTGTTGATACTTTAGTAAACCATAACGAAGGTGCTGAAGATAAGTATATTAACAAAGACCAATAAATGATAAGGAAGAGAAAGAAACGAGCTTGATGCTTCCTTGCAGATACAATATTTCTAAGAGAAAACTAGAAAAGTTCGCCTTAGAATTAGGCACTGACTTAGCGTTACTTATTGAACCCCGAATAAAATGAGCACATTATTCTCCCGTGGACACTTTGTAGGAGAAAGTGAACTACGGAGTCTTTGATCCTTATATGTATAGCTCTTTCTAAAGTTCTGTGATTATGATGCAAAATTGAGCTGCCATTCAAACAAATGAAGAAACTTTCATCAGAATCTCAACCTGCCAAAGACTAATGGACAGCATTCTCCTGTTCTTAAGCATTTAAATTTTTTGAGAAAAGTTATCCAAGATTTAAAAAAAAATACTTTAGAAATCTTATCCTATAAATTCATCTTGAGATGTTTCTAGAGACACATGACATGATTGTACAGATAATTAGAATTCCTGAAAGTAGAATATTTTATCATCTTTGTACTTGACAGGTCTATTTTTAGTCTAGCCTTTTCTTATATTTATTTATTTTTCTGTTCCTAATATCACTCATTTTTTTCTAGGTATGACTACTCTGGCTATGGACAATCAACTGGAAAGGTTGGTCACTTGGCTTCTCTTTTCTAGTTGCTAATTTTGGGAGCAAAAGTTGCCCTTATCCATATTAGCTATAGCAATTTAACTATCATAATGGACATTTTAAATAATTATAACGTAATTTTTGGCCAACACTTTCCTCCTCCTTTTCCGCTAATGAAACAGAGTGTTAATTTAACGTGCAAGATTTGAGTTCTTAGAATGCGCTGGGTGTAAGCCTGTTGGGTAGCTTCTTTTATATTGTATAATATCCTATGAAGCACGGGTACGCCTTTTTTGAAGGCGTACCCGTACCAGGTACGTACCTGGTACGGGTACGCCATGGGTACGCCTGGGTACGTACCAGGTACGTACCCAACTTAAAAAAAAAAAAAAAAAAAATTGGGTACGGTTGGGTACGCCTGGGTACGGCGTACCCAGCCACACCCAAAAAAATTTGCCCTAAACCCATTTTTTCTTTATCAAGAGTCGACAACAGATTGTTGGAAATCTTCTCAGTCCCTCCTCAGCCATAGCTCTTGGTAAATATACTTTTTCCAACTTATCAGAATGGAGGATTTGCAGCCCTAAATCCATTCTGATAAGTTGGAAATCTTCTCAGTCCCTCCTCAGCCATAGCCCATAGCATCATTCTCTTGGTAAATATACTTTTTCTTGTACATGATTTTTATAGGAGTAAATTTTCAGTATTCTGTTCCAAATTAATTGGTATTACTTTGGATTTTGTTTTCCCTGATAAATTTGATTTGCTATATGCCTATATTCAACTAATTGACTAGCTGTTGTTGTTTTTTGTTTTTTAGCTTTCGGACAAACATGATGTTTGTTGCTTGCTGTCTAACTGAGTAATTACTAATTAGTTAACGTTGTGATTTATGTGGCCTTTTGAGTTTCAAATTATTCGGATTGTGTTGATTGAGTTGAGCTACTGTGATACTGTCCTTAGTTAACGTTTCAAATTAGATGTTTTCAACAATTTAAGTATTGTAGTTTCTTATTTTGAGATGTTGTCATATTGAACAATTTAAGCTCCTTTATGTGAAATTTGTGTGTTTTATCTTTTATATTATGTTGTGTCATATGTGAAATTTCAGTTATATATATATATATAATATTAACGTACCCGTACCCTAGTTTTTTAGAATTTGCCGTATCCCGTACCCGTACCCGTACCGGGTACCGGTACCGTACCCGTATCCATGCAACGTAGATAATATCTAAATTATTGGTTGATCCAAAAGTTTGCAGGATTCTATTTTTAACCTATAATTTTGATATTTTATATACTAGTTTCTTGCAAACTCTATGGGGCTTTCTCATTAATTTGCAATGTTTAACGTGTATCAAAACCTATGAATTTACTGTGCAGCCATGTCATTTCTGATTTATTGTATGTAATGAACTAACATTTTACTGCTTGCTAAAAACCTGTATTTTAATAGTCTCTTTCTTTTATTTGAAACAGCCAAATGAGTGTAATACATATGCAGACATAGATGCAGCATATAAGTGCCTTAAGGAAGAGTATGGAGTTGAAGATGAACAATTAATATTATATGGTCAGTCTGTTGGTAGTGGGCCTACTGTTGATCTTGCTTCTCGTTTGCCAAACTTGAGAGGCGTTGTTCTACATAGCCCGATTTTGTCTGGCACGAGAGTATTGTACCCTGTCAAAAGGACATACTGGTTTGACATTTATAAGGTAAGTCTTTGTTATTCACCCTATTTCTATTTTCTTGTTTTATCTTGTAGGTAGTGACCATAATTTCTGGGTTTTTTCCCCATTCTAATTTTCAGAATATTGACAAAATTGGAGCAGTGAACTGTCAGGTTTTGGTAATTCACGTAAGTATTGTTCGCATTGTTTTGATTTTTATCCTCTCCATCTTGTTTCATCACCATTATCTCCCTTCTCTCTCTCTTTAGCCTCCCTTGATTTGACATGTTAAGATTAGTTATATATGGTTGTTCTGGTAAGTAGGTATTTTGGCATTATTAGACTCCCATGTGATGTTCCAAGTGGTAAACAAATATCTATCATGAAATTTTTACCCAAACAACCTATGAAAGAAAATCTTTAAAGATTTGTTTGAAGAAAACTCAATGTTGATAAAAATATCCCGGGTCATGGATTCTCAATAAAAATACTAGCTCTAAATGAATATTTAAATCCCCTCGAGTGTTTTAGATTAATCAGTCTAGATTTGTTTTATTGTTCTGGCTATGATGAATAGATAATTGAGATTCTCATGCGAAATTAAATAAACTTAACATATGTTGTTCCGACTCTTCATTTTTCTTGAAGTACCGTGTTCGACACCCATGTCTGACGCATATTCGGACATGGGTATGGAGATATGACCCTGCAAGGATCCTCCAAATACATGGAAAAACTTGAAAAAAATTGAACATACCTGTGTTGGACACATACCCGTATCCGACACTCGCACCCGAGTCCCAGTAACATAGAAATTAACAGCAATATCCGCAAGTAATGCATTTCATTTTATAGGTCCCGATGAGTTAATTTCTCTTTAATACTTCATATTGTGCCATACGTTATATAGGTTTAAGAATTTAAGTCTTTGTTAAGAAAGAGAGAAGTAGATATATATATGTTTCTGACCAGAGAGAAAGAGATAAATAGATGTCTTTTTTTGGGTCTTTGAACACAACATAAGTGCAGTTTGTTTTTGTTCTTGTTTTCCATGTTCAGGTTTAGGGTGAGTGGCGACCATGGTTAACTTTGACAAGTTAGCACATCTGCGCACTTGCTCATGCTTGCTGCTCTTACGCATTTCATTTTTTTAATTCTTATTCTTTTGGCAGGGGACAGCTGATGAAGTTGTTGATTCTTCCCATGGTAAACAGCTTTGGGAGCTTTGCAAGCATAAGTACGATCCTTTATGGGTAAATGGAGGAGGACATTGCAATCTTGAGCTCTATCCAGAATTCATTAGACATTTGAAGAAATTTGTACTGTCCCTAAACAAATCAAAAGCAGCCGGAAACGGTTCTGAAAAAATAGCGGTAAACTCTGACAATGAGAGCAAACCATCTGATGGTGGAACTTCGGATACTTTTAAATTGGGTGCCGACCTTCCAGAAGTTTCTAGAAACAGCTTAGATAGTCGACTCGAGAAGTCTAAGAAGTCAAATAAGCCTGAGAAGTCTCGAATGAGCACCGACCGTGTCGATAGGTTTAGAGGAAAAAAGGGCTTAGTTTGGTGATTACTTACAGGAAGAGCATCTTAATAAATTATGCAGATCTATCCAGTTTGAGGAGGTAAGTTACTTTTTTTCCTTCTGCTTTTGTAATATTGCATCACAGTCCAGCATAAGTTATCAGAATGAGTGTGATTATTCTCATAAATGTTATAATTTTTCTGTATGTATCTTCAGAAAACAAGTTCAATTAAGTGAAAAATCTTTCATTATAAATTCTTCTGTAAAATCAACAGCCCCAATGCTAAATGAAATTATACTGGTTTCAGCTATAATGTAGTTGGTTTCTTGCATTTCTTAGCAGGGTTTAGGAAATTGGTTTCTATTTGTGGTGGAACTCATGCAAACTTTTTGTCAGATTGAGTAAATTGTTCATGTTGAAGCAGTTCAGAGTAGATCTGGCAATCCGTGTATTGTGTATTGTGTCTCGTGTTTATTTTTAGTGTTAGTCGTGTAAACATAAATACAATATAAATTATTAAATGTGTCAAAACTTTAAACAAGAATATGATATATGTATTAAATGTGTCGTATCGTTTTTATTATATTATTTTTATATTTATTAAACGTATTGTGTTCGTGTATTATTAGCTCTAGTCAAGAGCTGTAAAATAAGCAGCTGCTTCCTTGCGAAATGGGGTAGAAGTTTCAACTTGGATTTAACAGATTTATAAACATGGGAAAATGAAAACATGGGCTGCAGGCAAAAGATGGAGGATTTGTTTGATGATTTCTGATTGAATCTATCGTGGATTAAACGATGCCAAAGACCGTTCAAAACAATCTGGCGTAACCTAAAAATTGCTAGGTTTCTTTATAAAACCTGTTAACGTTAATTACCTAGTAAGTTGAAATATCGAATGATAAAATCTTAATATTTATTTTGGATGAATAGTGAAATTGATTTCATTGAAATTTAAAATAGTGATGGTGGTGAGATTATATATTGTATCGATAAGATTAAAATTAATGATAGGTTATGTGTTTAAAATTTAGATAACAAAGTAGTGATTACGGTGAGATGTAAATTAAAAATGATCATTAAAGATTAATTTAAGAATATATTGATAAATTATTTTTATTTTTATTTTAATAATATTTAATATTTAAAAATTTAATATACATTATATATTTATTTAAAATTTTAATTAATTAGTTAAATAATTATTATATATTATATAAATTTATTTATTACATTAAATAATTAATTAATTAAAAAATTAAATGAAAAATAAATAAAAAACTTTAAATAAAAAATTAATTAATTAATTAATAAAATAAATAAATAAATAAATAATTGTCAAAATAAAAATAAAATGAAAATTTTAATTTTCACTGCAGGATCGGTACGAACCAATGAAAGGGTTTTCACTGCATTGGAAGCAAAAATCTTATTGGACCCTTAAGGTCCAGTGGAGAGAAAAATATCCAGTCAGGAGGGTTTTTTTTTTTTAAATTTTTTTCTCATTGTTCATTTTGTTTTTTAAAATTTGTAATTATTTTAAATAATAAATAAATTTATATGTAAATATATTACTAATAATTTTTTATTTAAAATTTTTGGAATAACTTTGATAATTTAATATAATCAATAAAATTTATCATTATTTAATATAATAGTTAAATTTTATTATTATACAATAATATAATATAATAAAATTTTAATTATTTATTAATTTTATAAATATTAAATAATTTAAAATTTTTATTGTATAAAAATTAAATATAATATTCTTAATGATAATTTTATTTTCTTACTGCAATTCACCTCAACATTATCGTTATTTTTGCATTCAAACAGATATCATATTTTTGATTTTAATCTCATTGCTATGATACTTAATCTTATCACTACAATAATTAATCTCATTGCCATCATTATTTCAATTTTACCGAAACTAATTTCACTGTTATTTATTTTTGCCGAGTGTTTTTCTCCTTTCTGCAATTACTTGTCTTTGGCGTTTTAACGTGATATAACTTCCAGGAAGTTGGAGCAGTATAAAATTCAGGTCATAACGTAAATCATATTTTGCCAAAGAGATCTATGACACTTTGGTGGCTATTTCGTCAAATATCGATTTTGTGAATCAAACCACAAAATTATTGTAGTGGACTGAATAATAATAAAATAAAATAGCCATAACTATTTAGCGGAATATCGATTTTGGGATCAAACCATAAAAGAATTCGTTTAATTGGTGTTTATAAACATCAATTAAAAATTATTTTATTATTATTTTAAAAAAGTTTTTTATATTAAATATATTATTTTTATTGAATTAAAAAAAATTAAATCATTAATTACATTTTTATTTTTATGGATTTTGCTAACAGAGTGTCCTAAGAACACTTGTTAAAGTTAATTAAGTTGTTATTTAAATAATGTTCTTATATTAAATGCAATAGTTGATAGTTAATTTGATGACTTTCAATGCATTAAAAATTATAATTTACTTAATACGGTAACTTTAAAGACGGCTTAAAAGCACTTGTTACCAAAATTTTATTTTTTATATATATCATTTTAATCAATATATAGTTAACATTTTTTTTATTTTTCTTATTAATAACTATGATTCGCACGACACGGCATACAACATTTTCCCTAGACATTAAATGAAGGAGACAATAGTCTCTATAAAAAAAAAAAAAAAAAATGTTGGATGCTAAAAGTCTTTTAAGTCAACTGATCTATATTCAATTTGTCAAGTCTTTCTTTTGATCACTTTCACTTTCCTTGAAATTCATTTGAGGCAAAGGCAAAATAGACTTCATCAATCCTTTCTATCTATACCCCCTACAAACACAAAATAGACTTCATCATTCCACTTGTTCTACTCATCTCTTCTCAGAAAATTAAAAAAGAAAAGGGAAAATATGAGAAACATGCAAGGAACAGTAGATTAATTGTTGAAAGGTCCAATGAAAAATAATAATTTAAGAAAAAGAAATGAAAACGATTAAAATTGTTTAAAAGGAAATTGTAATGACAATATTACCCTTAATGAAATAAGTAAATTTTCTCTCCCATTCTCTCTTTCCCCGTGTCCCCATTCTACTCTCCTTCCTTCCCTCTTTCTCCTCTGCCCCCATTCTCTCCTTCCTTCCCCCCCATTCTCTCCTTCCTTCCCCCTTTCTCCTCCGCCCCCATTCTCTCCTTCCTTCCCCCTTTCTCCTCCGCCCCCATTCTCTCCTTCCTTCCCCCTTTCTCCTCCGACCCTTTCTCTCCTCCGTTAACAATGGATGCTGCTGGTCTGTAGGTAAGAGTCGATCGGAGTTATTTTGTTATAAATCTAGTTATGTAAATCTGGTTCTGTAAATCTGGTTGTATGCATCTGGTAGTGTAAAATTTTTTTCCTTTATCAATTTATTTGTGGGCATGTTATTGTCTTACTTAGGGTGTAGTAAAGTTTGTAAATTTTGTTGATCGATGTAGATGATTAAGGAAATCAATGATTGTTTAAGCAATTTTCCTTTATTAATTAGACCTAGATCTCTATCCTCTAAATTAAATATACAAGAAATTAGAATTTTTTTTCAGTGTGGTTGGCAGCAGGCAATCTGTATTGTTATAGGCAAAAAGGTGCGTGGTCTATATATATTGTTTCCTTGACTTATAATATATTTATTATGATGAAGTGGAAGTGCCCAAGATTTGTTTATTTTAAAGCATGATGATAATGCAGATGTAGTTGATTTTAATAGAAAAATATAGGAAGACAAATTAGGAAGAGTAATATGTTTTTCACTATCTCTTCTCACAAAGTTGAAAATCAGATTCCGGGATTAAACTTTAATGTGTTGTCATTTATAACGCACACAATATGTTGATATAATCTATCTAATTGGAGACAATTCCCCATTAATTCTATATCCCCATAACAATATTATCAATTTTTCATCATTAATTGGTTAAATGATTCCTCTCACCTAACTGTTTTATATAGACTTTCTTAAAGGTTTTCTGAATGATGAATTTGTTTGCTATAACGGGGTAAGTTTTGACCCGAATACAGAATAAAGCTTCTGTGAATTGATGAGGTGCTACTTCATGCAAAATGCTGAAGGTTAGATTTGTTTGATAGGAGTGGCATTGGTAACGGTCCCTTAGACTTAATTATGATGTGAATAGTGAAGCAGAAATGGAACAATTTTGTCATGGCATTGGACTACCAGCCTTTTGCTTTTATATTAATTGGAATGTGAATATGTTACGAACTGGTATTGATGTGGTAACCTTTTTGTTGGGAACTGATGGTTGAACGAAGGCAATAAAACACCTGGTTACATGAGTCCTGTACAGCCTGACAGTCTTTTGCAATTAAGTGGAAGCTGTTGATAAAGAATGAATTGAATGTCTTAGTAAAGAAGTTGTTGAAAATATTATCTTCATTTTCTTCTAGTGTTGTCCATGTCTTACTATTTTCTGATTGATTTATTTATTCATAATAAATTTGAATAATTAATTTATGTCTTTTGAATTATTTTTATGATAGGATCATTGGCATACATTGTTAACTGAATGAGATTTAGGGTAGAATTGATTAGAGTTTTTAAAATGTACATATAATAATATTGAATGTACATATAATTAGGCTAAATGTACATACTGTTATATTATATGTACATATATGGTCATTGTTTTGAAAATGTACTTTAGTTTTTAGTATTAAAAATATTTGTTGTTGCAACACCGAATATAAAGATATGGTCATTGTTTTGAAAATTATCTTAATTGTACAAGGAAAAATGTTAGAGACAAGCTTATGTTACATTCTCTTAGCACTCTTGTTTTTGTATGGTACATGTGGAAAGTTTGGAGTGTGGTTTAGTTAATGGTTTTCATTTTTGAAGAGTTGGCTTTATATATATATATATATATATATGTATGTTTGTATGAATTCATACATACATAAATAAGTTCGTTTGCTATGAACTTAGAGTATCCATACGGTAGATGTTGGCTAGGTTATCTAACTTTTTATGATGTTTTGTTATCTCTTAAATTTCAGGCTGGAGATGCACTGATATAATTGTATGATAATTTTAAATGTGAGTTTGAGACCAAGATTAATCTTCTCAAGCTGGTATGTTTTTATAGGTTTATGTGTTTTCTACGAATGCAATTGTATTATGTTGTGATACTACTGGAGGTGAAACTAATTTATCAAGATTTGATGTTAGAAACTTCTTGTTCTTCAGAGTCCCCTTTAGAAAATACTGTTTTATCAACAAATTAATGTGCAACAATGCTCTGTAAGGTTAAATTCTAGTCTTACTAGTTTGAGCTTTTTCTTTCATGCTACATCCCCTTCTCTTATCATCAAAATAAAAAATTTTATAATAACATGGATGAATCGAGTTGCCAATGATGTAATTGACAATAAAACCTGCATTAAAATGACATACCGTTGTATGAAAGATAACGCTGATGGTAATATGGCTAATGTGCTTAAGTATTATGTTTTCCAGCCCGAAGACTGACGCTGTACTTAGCCTTACACCCAATCATTAAAAGTAGATGGATATTAAGTAAAGAAAGTTTACAGCTTTTATTTGGCTAACATATATATTTATCCTTTGACTTCATTTCATTTTATTTTAATCCTTTCAATTATATAGGATTTGTCATGTAATATGTCCATTTATGCTCTTCTAGGAGATAACATCTACAACTTTGTAGAATTGCTTGCTCATAATATTGTAAGAAGATCTTTATTAATTTTGTTAATTTCACCATATATTGCAGTTCAATTTTTTTTACAAGCAAAATAGTTTCATGTCATGATAGTTGTTTGTGCCTCAATTTAATTGAAATGATATTCATGCTTGTTATTTGCTTGCTTGCATATATAGGACTATGAAGAAATTGTCAGTGTAAAAAAAGTACATATAAGTTGCAAGAATGTACATATAGTTATGCTACATCCTATGTAAATAATATGTGAATATTTAAGTGTTGCATAAATGAGAAAAATATTTATTTCTCCCAACATATGGAAGTGATGGAGTAAATTTTCTTATGTTTATGTGACATTTGTTTGGGGCTTGTAAAAGTGAAATTTCTATTAATCTTAACAAATGTACATAAAATTTGTAAGAATGTGGCACATAATATCTTAATTGATTCATTTTTGGTAAAATACATATTATTTGTAGGAATGTACATATAGGTATACAATATGTACATTCCTGCATACTTATATGTACATTTAAGCAAAACAATATGTACATTTTTAGTTTCTACTAAATTCAACCCTAAATTGGTGTGATAGAATTTTACAGATAATATCTGTGTTTTACTTGAAGGGAAGGATGGGGAGATGAAATTCCAAAGTATGATGGAAAAGATTACCCCAAATATGTCATACAAAGCATACTGCCTTGAGCCTGAGGTAGGTTTCTGATTATTAATGTGCTTCCACTATCATATAAAATTGTCATGAAACTTGTCATTTTAAAGAGGAGGAACATGTAGAATATAAAAAAGTACATATAGTTTGGAATAATGTACATATTGTTTTCCTACATGTACATATTATTTTGTTATATGTACATATAAGTTGGCTTATTTTGTTGAAGCATTTCTTATAATTTCTGTTAGTTTTTAGTCGTTTTAAATGAAAAAAATGACATGCAAACATAGTATGATTAAAGGTTTGGCTTTAGGGAGCAAGACTCTTTTAATTGCAATTATGTTACTGTCATCGTAGTATTTACTATATTTCTTTTATGTTGCATGTCCCACAATATTGAGAGAGAGAAAAAAAAAAGGATGCATTTAAATGACGTATAGGACATCAATGTTAGTAAAAAAAATATTTTAAAAAAAATTTAACTTATATGTACATGGCCACACAGAATATGTACATTCCTGCATCTTTATATGTACATTTAGGCAAAACAATATGTACATTTGTAATTTTGTAGAATTAGTACAATTTTAATATGAAATAGATGCTGTCAAGAGTGGAATAATAGTTAAATGGTCCTAAATCTTAACAATATTTGTAAAAGGAAATTGAAGAAATAAGAATTTATTACTAAGGAGATCGAAAATACAAATATACCCTTAATGAAATCAACATAATAGCAAAAACAAAACTTGATATTTTGCTTCCGATAATCTTCTTCCCCTTCTCCTTTCCCCATTTTCCATCCCTTCCCTTACTTCCTGACCTCCCCATTCTATCTGCCCTTTCTTTTTTCTTCGTATATGTCAACTTGTTTTTACGAATAATTCTGATGGTGTACAATTTCCTTTTGGTATTGTAAATGTACTGTCATTGTTTTGCTTTAAGAAATTAAAGAATATGAATGTTACATGTACATATAGTTTAGTTGAATCTACATATAGTTTTGTTATAATTACATACTTTTATACTTCTATGTACATATAAGTGCGCAAATAGTTTTCCACATTTCTGAGAGATTTGTTCATATACTCTTTTTAAAATATACATATAGTTATGCTAAATGTACATATAGCTAGGCTAAATATACATATTGTTATAGGTATATGTACATATAACTTTGCTTCTGATCTTGCAGTATTTACTATAACTCTAAACGTTTTGCCATGTATGAAGAACTTCAACAAATTTGGGCTACTCAAAATAATTTGGATGCATATTTGTGCGGGGACTGAGTTCTTATCCTCCTCCACCATCATAGTCAACTATATGAAATTGTATTTCTCGTGTATTTGCGATATTAAAGTTGTAATTCAACTTGATCTTCACTGTTTATAATATGTGAATATTTAAGTGTTGCGTAAATGAGATAAGTCTTTCTTTCTCCGAAGATATGGAAGTGATGGAGTAAATTTTCTTATGTTACATTTGTTTAGTCCTTGTAAAATTGAAATTTCTATGAATCTTATAAAATGTACATATAGGTATGCAATATGTACATATTGTTTTGCTATATGTACATATACATATTGTTTTGCTATATGTACATATTGTTTTGGTATACGTACATATTATTATATTATATTTGCTCTTGATTGGTCTTTTTACTTTTGGGTTCAAACGTAAAAGTCTATTGTTGCTTTATACATTGCAGAAACATATTGTTCGATCATTATAAAGTTGAAATGAGTGAATCAAGCGTTAACAAAAGAGTTTATTGTTATTGTCATATTGATGGTGAGGTCTTGATTGTTAATGGCGACTGTATAGAATATCGAGGTGGAAGAACAGTGGGTGTGATGATCGATGAAAACACTAGTTTTGAAGAATTAGTGCATCAAGTTGGGGAAAAATTAGGGAAGAGTGTTGATGGTCATGTATTTAGATATACACTGGAGTTTGACAAAACCAAGCTAATTGATTTGGTGAATGATGCCGGTTTGACAGATTTGATAAATTTTACTAATCGATTATGCAATTTGTATATTTTTCGAACTGAAGTGATTGAATCCGCCAACAACAATGACAGAAATATAGTGCATCATTCGAACGAAGATCTGTTCTGGTAAGAAATATAAAGGCTTTATAACATAAAAGTATATAATTGCGTTACGTCTTACTCATGTTTTTGTTATAATTGCAGTGGGGTTATTGACAACGAAGACATAAGTGGAAACTATTCTGAGAGGGAACGTAATGTAGGTTCTTCCGTTGAATGTTCTAGTTCGAAGATATCTGGTGTTATTGTTGAATGTACTGCTGCGAACAAAAATCATTTTGCAAGCGAAATTTGGAAAGATGACATTATTGGCAGCGGTCAGAAATTCAAAGATGCATCTGCCTTTAGGCTGGGTCTTTATCAATTTAGTATTGCGAATGGATTTGCATATAAGTTTAAGAGGAATAGTAAGTCTTTTATTAGTGTGGTCTGCAAGGCTGAAGGCTGTCCTTGGCATTTAACTGCTTCGAAGATGCGATGTACTGACTTTATGGTTGTGGGGACATTTCTAAATGTGCACAACCACTGTGCGCAAGATGCAATTCAAAGTAGACCTTCTTCGAAGTCAAAATTTGTTGCTGCCATAATTTCGGAGAAAATGAATTTGCAACCGGACACAACGCCACATCAAATTCGTGCTGCATTAGAATCTGAATGTGGAATTCCAGTGACCTACCAGCAAGCTTGGGCATGCAAAGAGCAATCCATGAAGTTGCTGCATGGGAAAGTCGAGGACTCGTACAAATTTGTTCCATGGTTGTGTGAGCAAATCAAAGATGCTGACCCCCAAAGTGTCGTAATCTGCACTTATGATAATGGTAATCATTTTAAGCAATTGTTTATCGCTTATGGATGCTCAATTATTGGTTTTTTGAATGGGTGTCGAGGGTTGATTTTTATTGATGGTTGCCATTTGAGTGGACCTTATAAAGGGACGTTATTATCTGCTAGCTCAATAGATGCAAATAATCAGCTGTTCCCACTTGCATATGCAATTGTTAGCTCAGAAAGTTTAGACAATTGGATGTGGTTCCTGGAAATTTTAAAGTCAAATGTTACCAGAGATGTTTCGGTAACCATTATTTCTGATAGGAACCAGAATATTATCACTAGTGTTGGCACAATATTTGGATCGGCTTGTCATGCTTATTGTTACAGACATATTAAGGAAAATTTTAGTGCTGAAGTTAGCAAATTCATGCATGGTGGGAAAAAAGTGAAGGAGCAAGCCCTACAGTTGTTGGATGCAGTGGTTTATGCTAGACTTGAAGAGGATTACAATGTTGCATTCACAAATTTGACCATGTACAAAAAAGAGCTAGGTGAATGGGTGTTAGATAATCAGCCAGAACATTGGGTCATGTCAAAATTCAGTCATCCTCGTTGGGATCATATTACTAGCAACGTTGCAGAGTCTTTCAATGCATGGTTAGTCAAGGAGAGGCGACACAACATCATTTCCCTCATCAATGAGCATAGAGAAAAATTGGCTAAAAAAATTTATAAAGCTAAGTCTGATGTCAGTAATTGGAAATATGGAGTTGGGAAGAATGTTGAGGAAAAATTACTGGAGAGTATTGGAAGAAGTAAATACTTCCATGTTTCTTGTTATAGCGATTTCACCGCTAAGGTAAGTCACGGCAACAAAGACATTGTTGTTAACTTGAGGACTCGACAATGCACATGTTTAGGATGGCAAATGAGTGGACTTCCTTGTGCCCATGCTTCTGCAGTCATTGAAGCAAAACATGGAGACATATATCAGTTCGTTGATGATTGTTATAAGTCAACGAAACAGGAGTTGATTTATTCACTTACAATGGCTCCAGTTGAGACTCATAACTTGCTTGATTTCACCCTATCAGACAGCAGTCATTTATCGTTGAAGCCTCCTTTAACGAAGAGGCCACCCGGTAGACCAAAAGTCAAGCGCATTGAATCACAATTTATCAAGAAACGAGAAATTCATTGCTCTAAGTGTAAGCAAATTGGTCACAATCGAGTTTCATGCAGATCGCCAAATCCAGTGTAAAGCAATTGTAAGTTTTACATAATTACCATTTAAATTTACTTTTTCTGAACTATGGTTCTATGCCAACACAGTATAACTTATATCTTCTTCATGTGTTAAATGCAGGTTCATGGTTACATACCTTACCTTTTGTAAAGGAGTGGCAACTTTTTTTGTAAAGTGAATTGATCCTTTTTTCAACCCTATCAGAAGAATATGAATGTTGAAGGTGCTATATTTCATTTTTTGACGCACCTCAATTGTATATGTAGGTTTAGGGTTTACAAGGTTAGAGGTGCAATATTTTTTGTTCGAGCACCCAAATATGTTTGTAGGTTAGAAATTGAATGGTTCAACGTGCTATATTTTTTGTGAAAGCACTGAATCGATGTCTATAGCTTTTTTTGTTTATTGTATAGGCATGCCAAGAATTTTGTACAGCAATGTGTAGACTTTTTTTTGTTTAATAGGTCTGTGGCATTTAGGTTCACAAGCTTCAGAAGCTTTTGGGTTTAGGTGGGACTATTGTTTAGTCTACTCTTCTCTTCTTATTTATGGTGTATGTAACTTCCTGTATTGTGTACAACATCATATTTTTGGAATGAATGAAAGAAAATATCAACTTTCTTCGTTCGAAGTTGATGATATTTCTTCTTATTTGTTATTGTCTAGTGCTACGGACTTGGACAGAAGACAATATGTACATTCTTGCTTATATTTACAACTACGAAAACGAATATTTACATTTGTAGTTTCTCCTAAATTTAAACATCAATTTTAGTAACAAAATATTTAATTCACAATATAACTTATATGTACATGGCCAGAAGACAATATGTACATTCCTGCATACCTATATGTACATTAAGGCAAAATAATATGTACATTTGTATTTTCTTATGTACATTAGTAGAAACATATATTTACATTGAAACTTATATTTCATTTGAACTTTATTTTAGTAATTTCATATATATAGTTATATACTTTTTTAAGTTTTAACAAAAAAATTGGCGGCACGGATGAACAAAAATAATCGAACTGGGCAGGAAAACAAAAATTTGAAGACTTTGCCAACAAGCTCTTGGCTGAGTGGCCAAGAGTGTTGGGTTCAAACCCAAGGAACCCCACTCCTTACCCAATTATAAAAAAAAAAAAAAAAGACAGAATGTTCGCGCCGCGGCTCAAAGCCGTGGCGTCAAGCGAATGAAATGAATTGCAGCCTTCACAAAACAGGTTGTGAATCAGACAGAAAAACGACGCCACGGCCTAGGGCTGCGGCTTACTCTAAGGGTTTAGGGTTGAACCCTATAAAAGATGTAATACCACGCCGCGGCTTTGCGCCGCGGCTCTCTTTTACGGCATTAAATTCAGAGTCAGACAGAAAAACGAGGCCGCGGCTAAGGGCCGCGCCTCACTCTAAGGGTTTAGGGTTTAACCCAAATCCAGACAGGAAAACGACGCCGCGGCTGACTGCCGCGGCTCACTCGTACGGAATTAGGTTGTGAATCAGTCAGAAAACCGACGCCATTGCCTAGGGCCGCGGCTAACTCGAAGGGTTTAAGGTTAAACCCTAAACAATACAGAAAACTAACGCCGCGGCATTGCGTCGCGGCTCACTTTGACGGCATTAAGTTCCTAATCAGACAGAAAAACGTAGCCGTGGCTCCGGGCCGCGGCTCACTCTAAGCTTTTAGGGTTTAACCCAAAACAATACAGGAGAACCAAGCCGCGGCCTTAGGCCGCGGCGCACACGAACACACAGAACAACTACGCAGCAAACACAAATACGAAGCCGTGGCCTTGGGTTGCGGCTCTGTATTACGGTTATGAATCCAGACAGGAAAACGACGCCGGGGCGTAGGGCCGCGGCTCACACTTACGGTTAAACCCTAAGCAAGAGAAAAAAAATGACGCCGCGGCTCTGTATTACGGTTTGGGGTTTAGTGTTGACAGAAAAACGACGCCGTGGCGTCGGGCCGCGGCTCTCTATTATTTGTCAACCCCAATCCATACTGAAACACGAAGCCGCGGCTTATCGCCTCGGCACACGTTTCTATGTTTACTGTCTACAGTAGACAGTTGCAATACGCCGCGGCTTTGAGCCACGGCGCCATGGGTAATAAACGGTTTTTTTTTTAAATATTTCTAACCCTAAACAGCATCAACTAATTTAAAAACCCCAAAATAGCTTCACCCTTATGTTTATAACAATTTTTTGTCTCTCTTCAGAATCTCTTCTCTCCCAACATTTTTCCCAACATAATTTTCCATTCTTATAGAAAACCCATTTCATATTACTCTCACATCTCTCATCTTTCCCAACAAACTTCTTCTCCATACATCTTTCTCTCAATTTCATCTAACTTGAAGCAAACGAATTATTTCATCAAAGTTTTAAATTCAAGTAAGTTTATATTGTTTCTTTATATTTGTTGGTTGTTGTGGGTTGAAATGCAAAAGTATTGGTTATTGTTGATTGGTTTATTTGAAAATAATGGCAATTTTTATGCTGGGTTTTGTAGAATTATACTCAACATTTAAAATTTTGCTACTGATGACATTGTCTTTGATTATGTCGTGTTGATTGATTTATTTAGTGATGAAATTGTAGAAGAATTTAACTATTGCTTTAGAGGTGTTTGGTTGATTGAAGAAAATTGTTGAATTTGGTAGATATTAACCAACTTACAACTACTGTCATGGGATTGAAGAAGAAACTCAAGGGTAGCAGTACTAATAGAACTTTTGATATTACTAAGTTCGTGTCGGAAGCGGCAGTATTACGACATACCCAATCTCTCCTCCAAAAAAGCCCTATTCCAGAGAGGGGGTTGAATCTTGATCCGCGTCATCGTGAGTATCAAGATGTAATTAATTCGCGCAATTGGCAGAAATTTTGTGCTCCACCTCAATCCGCAGTGCTACCGGTGGTTAGAGAATTTTATGCTAATGCAGCCGAAGCCAGTGGTGATACGATTTTCGTCCGAGGATGTGAAGTACCGTTTGATCCGCAGACAATTAATCAATATTACCAGACACCGAATATTGTGGATGATGACTTGAGTCGGTATTTGAATGGCCACATTGACATGACTGTAGTCACAACACATTTATGCCCACAGGGGACTACTTGGAAAATATCGAAAGGGGAGCTTGTTTCGTTCAAGGCCAACACTCTGGATAAAGAGGTTAAGGTGTGGATGCATTTTATAGCGGCGAAAATGCTTCCATGTAAGCATGTTAGCGATGTCACCAAAGATAGAGCAATTCTTCTTTATGCTATTACTACAGGCAAATCGATTGACATTGGCCAGCTTATCTACAGGGCCGTAATGCATAGTGTTAGAACAACACGGGAGGGCCTATGGTTCCCCTCCTTAATCACTCGGTTGTGTGACCAGGCTGGTGTCCAATGGGATAATGGTGAAGAGTTGTTACATCCTAAGGGTCCCATTGATGATACCATTATGTATCGTTTGACCCGAGAAATTGATCGTCCCCCACCCGGACCTGGTGCGAGTTCATCCTCAACCCCACAACCTCAGGAGTTAACTATGGCAGAGCGCATAACCAGACTTGAACTTCAGAATGCGCATCACCTTGCATATCATGCCCATCAAACTGAATGCTTCAAAACTGTTGAACAACTTATCCATCTTTGTGCTCGTCATATGGGTGCTGACACGACCCAATATCCCACTATGCCACCACCACCAACAGCTTTGGCTCCCCAAGAAGCGGAAGAAACAGAGGAAGAAGATGATTAAGATTAGAACTGATTAGGTGCTGACAATGAACTTGATTTAGGTTTGGGGGGTATTTATTAGTTATGGTTTTATAATGTAATTTTATGGGGTATTTATTAGTTATGGTTTTATTATGTAATTTTTGGGGGTATTATTTGTTATGGTTTTATTAGTTTATGGTTTTATTATGTAATTTTTCTCTCCAATTGAAAACCCTCTGCTTTATTACGCTATCTTCACCCCATGTCAACTTCTCAATTTTTTTTTTGTATTTTCTTACACAACAAGTTTGCATAACCAAAATTAGGGTTGCCGATGGCAGAGCAACAAAACCAAGGAGCTGTGAAACACTATGAAAGTAAAAAACTGAATCAAACTTTAACAAACAAGCTAAAAGAAACTAAACTAAGTTGTTATATTTCAGAAAAATTACTTAATTCTGGTGCATTTCACTTAAATATCTTCAAACTTTTCATTCTACAACCTGATAGACAGCCTTTACATCAATCCTACTATTCCCGAAGCAGATCACTTAGATGTACAGCTCTCATCTAAAATCCCATACGTACATTCCTGCATTCCTAAATTAACTTCTGCAGCATGAAGGCTTAAAGGTTAAAACAACATAAACAATCATGAAAGTGCAGAAAACAATTTTTAGAATCCACAAAGCCTGGACTTGCTCAGAACTTGCTCTTTTTCTGTATTTCTTGTATCCAAAATCAACTGGGCGGCGAGCTGCAAACGGTACTTCTTCGCATCATCCTAAAAAAAATTATGTACACTCATTAAAATTCTCTGCATTAGTGTTAGAGGAAAAAGAAGTGATTTATATGACATTCACCCGATTAAGCGGTGGACTGATTCGGCCAAACCAGGATTGTAAGTGCTTAATTAAAAATACCCCGCAATCAGATGAACTGTAAGACAAATGAGAAAATCTATTGCATCAATAGTACTGATAACTAAAGAAACATGTATAACTCTTAAATGAATTAAAATTAAGAGATTACTCGTCATCTGATTGCCAATCAAATTGTACACGGTTTTCCTTCAACTCTTTCATTGCATCTGCAGCAGGATGATTCCAAGCACGTAATAATGCTGAAAACACTTTAACCTGAAAACACAATTTGAAGCATGTCACACAAATATTCCACTACGAACAAGGTAGTTGAGAATATGAGTTAAAGATTACCAAACGTTTCGGGAAACCAACATGCAGACGCCCAAACGACGACCTTCTTGAGTCGATGATTTCGATCTCACCAGACACCGTATTCACGCAATATGCAACCCAATGATTATTTGCACATAAGGGTAAGCAAATCTAAAAAGGATGAATTGATTATTAATGAGAAATCAGAAATAACAACTTCAAATATATATATATATATATATATACATCTTATACTAATGTGAATATCGATAAAAATAAGCATATATGTACGCATACCAGTTGAGCTTGCATAATATCAGCATTATTCGGTTCATTTGCAAGATAATTAGCAAAATCATTGGCGACTTCATCAGTTGTCTTCCTCCCAAACTTGTAATTAACGATGTTAGACTACATTGAACGGCCACATTTCATTAATAACCTATACTATATACTTATAATCTTAATCAACATACAATAAGAATTAAACTTTTTTTATAGAGATGTAATTAGGAGGGATAAAAATTAATACCGCAAATTGTGAACTCAAAACAACACGAGTTCCAATCGATTTCCTACCGATATACATTTTGGTGGCGTTAATTACACGAACATACATCTCTACAACCTGCCATACTCCAAAGAAGTATTAATTACGATACCATACGATAAAAGCGTTAATGCAAATGTGTAATTAACGAACTTCATTATACCATGTTATTCACCCAATTGGAACCGGCTAAAGAGAGTATGTCCGACCTCGTCAATGACCAACCATGCATTGCGGACAATATTTCCCTACATCATTAATAAACATAGTTCAAATATCGCATTCTCGTCACAATAATGTTATGTAAAAAGTTGAGAGTCAATTGGATTGTGTAACTTACTCATGATTTGCATTTTCATCCCAAGCATAATTAACAACAGCTTTTTCTACTTTCTTCAATGTCGCAATTGGCCAATTAACATAGAATGGTGATTGAAGATTCATAGAAGTCGTAATTTTTCTAGGAATTCGTGGAGATCTCCTAATAACAGGGGAATCATGTATTTCCCTCTTTCGATTTCCACGAATTTCCTCTACAAATTCCACTCCATCTTCAAATTCAAGATTGGAAGGAACATTACATTCTTCCACTTGAAAATTTGATAGAGGTGCAGTTGTCTGTGAAGTTGAGCCTTTTGCAAATGGCCTAAACATAGATGATGGAGAAGCTTCATTCTCCACATTCTCCATCCTTCTAGTGAAATCATCGAACTGATCTCCCATTTGAGCATTGACATGTGCTGGAGACAACTTCGCCAATGCCATGAAATCAAGAACATTGTCTTTATGAAGCTGGACCATTTCTTGATTCCACTTAATCATCCTCTCCGTACGGCCTTTGATCCTTTCAAATAAAGCCTAAACACATAATTCTAAATTTTAAATATTTATGGATTCTGTTGCAACAATTTTAAAGGCTATGAAAGGTAATACAGTATTAGATGAATTTCAATGACAAAATGTCGACATACCATTGCCTCTGGATCAAGCTGCATGGTTGAAACTTCTCCAAAACACTGATCCATAGGGGGATCAATGTCACTTACAACCTACATACAGAACTAGATTTCAATAACATTTTTTAATACGAACTAATAATCTATTTATAAATTAGAATGCGCAAAGAGTATTGATATAAATAAATACAAGCATGAATCAAACATTACTTACCTCCCCTAACCCATACCCCCCTAACTCTTCCTCAACTTCTAGGCGCTTCTTCACGGACGCATCATCCCATCCCATTAATCGGGGCATTGCACGAACAACAAAACGTTCGGATGGGATAACTCTATCCAAATAAAACATCTATCCAAAATGTTCTATATTAACAATAGGATAATAAATATAATCACTATTTTTTTTTACTTATTAGTAAAAGACATTGAAAAAAGAATCAAACAATATAATACATATTTACCTGAAGGAAGAGTAAGGAGCCTGTAATGTATGTTGTATCTTGCCTGCCGTTGTACCTTCTAATGCCATTCATCAACTGCTTAAGTGTAAACCCACCCCAATTGTAGGAACGAATTTGGGATGAATTATAAATCGTGGTAACTAACTTTCTATTGACTTCAGGCCTACTAGAAGGCGCCATAACAGTACCGATAACAAACAAGACGAACAACCTTTTCCAATCATCTATATCTGTTACATTATGTAACAAGAGCTCTACTTCTTTCAATGAACAAACCCTTAAAAATCTATCACACCAACCCTTTATCTCATCATTTTCATTTACAACATCTACTCTAACCTCTTCTCCTGTACATGGAACACCAAACACTAAACCTACATTTGTATCTTTAATAGCTAAGATATGGTTACACCATCTTAAAACACAATTTAATGGCTCACATTGTTTAATAAGCCACTCACATAGATGGTGACGCAAAATTGTACAACTCAAACTTAGAAACCCACCAAAACCTATCTCTCGCACGGCATTTTCCTTCCTAACATCACCCCTAACCACTTCGTTCATAACCCTAACCAATTTACTAGGGCTACATCTTGTGCGCAATTGAACATCACACTGCAATTTCGTAATGAATAGATTACGTTCAATCTACCAATAATTTATATTATCATTAAAAAAAAAAAGTCGAATGAAAGAAAAATAATTTACCTCAAGACTTTTATTTTTTCTTGCAATATGGCGTGAACTATGACGTCGTTCCATTTGTTCTTCCCCGAAATTTGTATGTGTCACAAATAAAGCTGATAACCCAAAAATATATAGCTAAAAAGTTAACATTCTGCTATAAATAATAAACAAATGTAGGTGAAATTGCAAAGAAATTGTAAGAAAACGTCTATCCCTCCCTTTTATTTTGACCCAAAATGAAATAAAACCTGAATTGTGTATGCATGTGCAAACTGAAAATTGCAGTTTCTCACTTTTCACAGTCAACAATCTTGTTTTCGGAATTTCACAGGGAAATATGCATTGCATTAGTTTATTACAACAAAATAATGGCTCTCAGAAGCCTACATCTTTTGCTGAATACAACAAATAACATTCAACAGTTAATATGGTGGGTAATCAACCTAATCAATCTACTACAACCAATTTGTGAGGACTGTTTGTCCAAAGGATTGGTTTGGTTGCATTGCACTGCAGTGCAGCCCACCAGGGTGGGAGTGGGACTAATAAGTGTCTTAGGAGTGTTTCTCCAAAGCTGAAAGGCATATTTGAGAGTATAGCCCACCAGAAGCAGAAATGTATACTCTTAATGGTGGTATAAATTACATTCACTGCTTTAGGATATGAAAGAGTTGTTTATGAAATCCAGTGGGTCAGAATTCGAAAGTATGAGAGATTTTATTGCTTATGGTTAAATGAGAAAGAGAAATGCTAGAATTTTATTTGCACTTGTAGGGCTTTAAGAACTAAGAAGTTGCTGCAATTGAGGATTGTGGTTGCTGTAAGTTTTAGAGAAACAGAAGAACCAGGGCTATATCGATATAGTTAGAGCGAATTGCTCTGGAAAACTCTGGAGGATTTAGGTTTTTAATGGTTTAACAAAAAGGGTAGTGTATTGCTGCAATTGGGAAGAATAGGATGCAGTTCTTGTTGTTGTTCCTGTACCTTAAAGAGTAACCCTAATATACTGTAGCGAAGAACCTCAGGGGAATAAGAAAGAAATGCAATCAACAATGACAAGTTCTTCAGGAACCTCATCTAATTGTTCAAATCAATATCTAAAAATGTAATATAAAAGAAACTTCAGTTAACAAATCATGTGCCTTTAATAAGAGGAAGTATAAGGTTATAATCTAACTATAGATTAACACTTTAATGGTTATTCATTATGAAAAATGTCATAAATCTCACAGTTTTGCTTTAAGAACTTGATATCAAAATAGACTTAAAACTTTAGTAAATGAGGCTTATAAAATGTATGAAATTTAATCCTATCAATGCTCTGCTTATTTTCACCTTTTAGGAGATGAGGAAACTTACAAGGATACAAATATTGAACATAGTTAACAAATGCTCATTGAAGTTATTTATATTTCCTAGTTATTGATATTTTTCCCTTCTTTTTGTTGTGTTTTTTTCAATCAGATTAGTAGTTGGCAGATCCCTAGTGAAGTAGCAGAGTTGAGAAAGAAACAGGATAGTGATGTATCAAAGGAGCATGCAGTGCAAGTACAAAATATTGATGTAACGGCAGAAAAAGGATCTACTCCAATAACTTTGAGTGCTCCTGCTGTTAATACAGGTGACCTTGCAACAAAATAAGCCCACTTATATGTACATAGAACTATAACAGTACGTACATATAGCATAACCATATGTACATTCCGCAAAAGTATATGTACATTTTCATATTACTGACAATTTCTTTCTAAATCTCAATCAATTAAGCTCTTATGTGTTTCCAAACCATAAAATCATCTAAGTATTCTACTTATACTATTACTTAGACAAACACCAAAACCCTAACTATAATCCTCCGTTTAATCTCGAAATCGTTTAAAACAACTGTAAAATAATAGCTTCACTAAGAAATTATTAAAAACAAAAAAAAGGTCCAGTTCTGTGTACATAAGAAATTGACAGAATGTACATAAAACTTCAATACAAACACAAAAGCAAATGCTAAAGAAAGGATGTTGTTTCTTTTTAAAAGAGACTTAAACAAATAAGAAAATTTGAAGATCTTAGTTGCAGCAAAAAAATGGTTATAACGTAGGCTACATACTTTGATTATATGTACATTTGGAAGAATTATATGTACATTTTCAAAACTCTAATCAATTCTATCCTAAATCCGAATCAATTAACAATGTATTATATGTATATTTTCAATACTGCAGCTATTATGTTCAAAGTCCGAAATGAAAAGGTGAACAAAAACAGAATTGACAATGCAAATGGTTGGGAAATATCGCAGTTGAACCCCAACATAAAGGAGGAACTTATGGACTCTATGTCATAATGTCTAGAATCCTACTAATGGCCAATGGCTCATAAAAAATAGAATTTCGCAAAGAATAATCGGGAGCAAGAACGAATTTATGTCAGTATGCAACTCATTCACACATTTATGTCACAAAGCACTTTTAACAAACCAGTTTTAACAAAGCAATTTTAACAAAACATCCACACATTTATGTCAGTATACAAGTCATTCAATAATAATGCTACCAAACAAATTCCTGACATCAAAATATAACTTATATTTCGCTACCAGACTTCCAGAAGTTTCAATAACACAGGATTTCTAGAACTTGATAAACCAAATAAACATACGCTGTATATTACAGACACAATGCACATGTTTGAACTCAATTGATGCTACCCAAATCCCATTACATTAGAGCATAATTTAGCTGCAAGGAAAACAAATACGTGCAGGAATATAAAACAATGTATGAAATCTAAACAAAACATTTCAAAAATCAAATAAAATTATGCCATGACAAATCCAAAGAGGAAGGAGTTTACCTAAAGCTCTTCAGGACCAAGAATATGAGAAGATTTTCTGAGGTTTCACTCGGGTAAGGATTATCCTCCGATTTTGAGTCGCCTAAGGTTTTAGTTTCAGTCACCCTAAACCGAAAATGCAAAGAAAGTGAGGAAGAAATAGATGAAAAAAAATGAGGCAAAGGGAGAAAGGAAGGACACGAAATAAAGAGTGAAGAACAGAATGAGAGAAAAACTGAAGCAAAAATTCGGGACCCAAGTGGAAGCTAAACTCAAGAACACAATCAGAGACAAAAGCCAAAACAGAGAAAAACAGAATTATCAAATCGGGAGAGAAAAGAAGCCAAAATTGACTTTGTTTTTTAACCTAACACTACTCATAAAATGGTAATTACGATTTCCTCTTTATCAATTTTTAAATTTTCTATTTCCTTTTCAAAAATAATTTATTTCATTCGTATCTTTTAACATAATTCCTATTACACTGCATGTTTCTCATATTACCCCAATAATCTTTATCAATGGTATCCATTAAAAAAATCCTATTACACTGGTTGTTTTTCAAATTCACCCTACTCAAAAAATCTACTCTAAACCCCAATACAAATTAGGCTCTAAAGACTTCCATCTATTTAAATTTACCAAAGTAACAAAAATATAATGATTCATACCAAATGACTAAGACTAGTAAATTAAAACACTCTTGCTCCCTAAGGCCAAAAGCCAAACTCTTAAACATAATCAATGTCGTTATCGTTTTTGTCATTTAAAACGACTTTAAACTAACACAATTTATAAGAAATGCTTCAACAAAATAAGCCCACTTAAATGTACATATAGCATAACAATATGTACATATAGCATAACAATATGTACATGTAGCATAACTATATGTACATTCTTGCCAACTATATGTACTTCTTTATACTGACAATTTCTTCAGTCTTGTATATGCAAGCAAGAAAGCAATCAACAAGCATGAATATCATTTCAATTAAATAGAGGCACAAACACTATCATGACGTTAAACAAATATCAAAGCTTTCAAATTCATTTTAAAAGCAGTTTAAGTAAATGGTTTATCAGTTCTATAACTTATGATTAAGTAAAAATGTCAAATTGCAAATATATGTTCATAGACTCTTACAAATATCTGCTTATACATATCCAAACCTGCCCATAATAACCAAGTTTGGTGTAAGGAAACCATGTGCATGGAAAATATAACAAATCAAACTCAGTAGCCTCTCATCAACTAAATAAGGGATACAACTGAAGGTTAAGAAATCATACATGTAAACCAAATTGACAATTTATTAAGTACAAAATAATTCATAACAAAGGGTACACAGCTGAAAATTATAAAATGGAAGAAACTAAACAGACAAAAATGCATCTAAATTATTGAATTCTACAGCAGAAACTCCTATTCTTAACACCACCAACCTTCATTTATCATTTAATTCGCTGGAATGTCAATATAGTTATAGCAAACGCTCTGTATACTTATATGTACATTTAGGCAAAATAATATGTACATTTTTACTTTCTCCTAAATTCAACTCTAAATCAACTGGGAATTAATCTCCAATACATTTAAATGACGTATAGAACATCAATTTTAATAAAAAAATTCTTAAAAAATATAACTTATATGTACATGGCCACAAGACAATATGTACATTCCTGCAAACTTATATGTACATTTAGGCAAAACAATATTTACATTTTATTTTATATTTGATTTCAACTTTATTTTACTAATTTTATTTATTTTTTTATATTTTTTGCAGGTTTATTAAAAAAACAAAAATTGGAGCCGCGACGCCGATGCCCTAAAATTATCAAAATGGACAATAACCTAGAGCCGCGGCACCAAAAAAACTTTTAAAGACAGAAAGTTGGTGTCGCGGCGGTGTGCCGCGGTGCCCTAAAAAATTATTAAAATGGGCAGGAACTTATTGCCGTGGCTCCTCGCCGCAACTCCAAAAAACATTTGAAAGACAGAAATTTGGCGCCGCGGCGCCCTAAAAAATTATTAAAGTGGGCAGTTTACTGGGCGCCGTGGCAGTGTAAAAAATTTTAAATAGGGCAGAAACACGACGCCGCGGCGCCCCAAAATACTAAAAAATTTGAGCAAGATATTCACAATGTATTAGGAATTCTGTTCCATATGTTAGGAATTCGACCTTATCTTAGAGGAAGATTCCATGAAGTATTGTTTCTAAAAGTTACAAAATAATACCACCATTCACTAAAAATAACAATACAAGAGGTTTACATTTACATAACAGATAAAGTTTGCTAAAAAATAAATAACATAATGCATATGATTGGTTCTCTATGAGTTTGCATATATTCTTAGAAATTATACAAAATAAAATAATTAAAACATGGCTTATGTATTACTTTAAATTATAAAGCAATGTAGCCAACGTTTTTCAATTACCATAGAAACCTTTTTCTATATTACAAAATAAAATAATTGAAACATGGGAATTGAGTTAATTGTTGAATTTCACTTACCATGGAAACCTTTTCCTATATTAGTTTGAGCAAATAGAAGTCGCTTTTGTGGGCCAACCTTTTCCTCAAGATATTTCTAATAAAAATGAAAGGTAAAACGTTGGATTAAAGTATAAATACATGAGCACCAATGAGCACCAATGAAAAGAAAATGCTAAAGAAACGATGTTGTTTATTTATAAAAGAGACTTAAACAAATAAGAAAATTTGAAGCTCTTAGTTGCAGAAAAAAATGGTTATAACGTAGGCTACATACTTTGATTATATATACATTTGGCAGAATTATATGTACATTTTCAAAACTCTAATCAATTCTATCCTAAATCCCATTCAATTAACAATGTATTATATGTACATTTTCAATACTGCAGCTATTATGTTCAAAGTCCAAAATGAAAAGGTAAACTATTTTAACAGAATTGACAATGCAAATGGTCGGGAAATATCCCAGTTGAACCCCAACATAAAGGAGGAACTTATGGACTCTATGTCATAATGTCTAGAATCCTACTAATGGCTAATGGCTCATAAAAAACAGAATTTCACAAAGAATAATCGGGAGCAAGAACGAATTTATGTCAGTATGCAACTCATTCACACATTTATGTCACAAAGCACTTTTAACAAACCAATTTTAACAAAGCAATTTTAACAAAACATCCACACATTTATGTCAGTATACAAGTCATTCAATAATAATGCTACCAAACAAATTCCTAACATCAAAATATAACTTATATTTCGCTACCAGACTTCCAGAAGTTTCAATAACTCAGGATTTCTAGAACTTGATAAACCAAATAAACATATGTTGTATATTACAGACACAATGCACATGTTTGAACTCAATTGATGCTACCCAAATCCCATTATATTAGAGCATAATTTAGCTGCAAGGAAAACAAATAGGTGCAGAAATAAAAAACAATGTATGAAATCTAAAGAAAACATTTCAAAAATCAAATAAAATTATGCCATGACAAATCCAAAGAGGAAGAAGTTTACCTAAAGCTCTTCAAGACCAAGAATATGAGAAGATTTTCGGAGGTTTCACTCGGGTAAGGATTATCCTCCGATTTTCAGTCGTCTAAGCTTTTAGTTTCAGTCAGCCTAAACCCAAAATGCAAAGAAAGTGAGGAAGAAATAGATGAAAAAAAAATGAGGCAAAGAGAGAAAGGAAGGAGACGAAATAAAGAGTGAAGAACAGAAAGAGAGAAAATTTGAAGCAAAAAATCGGGACCAAATGGAAGCTAAACTCAAGAACACAATCAGACAAAATCCAAGATGGTTTGCTTAGGAAGGGGAGAAACGAAAGCCAAAACAGAAGAAACCAATCGGGAGAGAAAAGGAAGCCAAAATAGGCTTTAACCCTTAACCTAACACTAAGGATAAAATGGTAATTACGATTTCCTCTTTATAAATTTATAAATTTTCTATTTCCTTTTCAATAATAATCTTTTTTCATGGTATCTTTTAACAATAATGTTACTGTTGATTGCATGTTTCTCATATTTTCCCAAAAGAAAAATGAATTATTTCTCTTTCTCATCATCATCATCATCACCTCTTCCTCTTCTTCTGTTTTCCTTATTCATCATGCTTGGCTTTCCTGTTTCACTAACCACTCCTTCCTTGTACGATATCTGTCGTGATGCAGTGTTCAAATGTGGGAATATCTCTGCTGGATATCCTTTCTTTGGAGGTGATCGAATAGAGTCTTGTGGACGTCGTGGTCTGGAGCTTCACTGCGACAATCATACTACTATGATTGAAATTGCTGATGTAAAATATCAGGTGATGGAAATCCATCCGGATCCTAAAATTCTAAGGATTGCGAGGGATGACCTCATCAACAATGGTTTTTGTAGCCCTCAAATTCCAGTTCAAAGTTCGATCCTAGATTCTAAGCTGTTTGCTCCTCGTCCTGGCTATACCAATGTTACTGTTTTATGGCTGCCAATCTTCCATCTCATCCAGTCTTGCACGCTTCTTCCCTTGCATTGTAGATTCAACTTACAATAATGTTTCCGTAACGATCGGAAATATCTGTCAGAGGGATGTTTAGCTAATCTTACTGTTCCGATTCTTCCAACTTTTTATTATTAAAGCATTCGTTAACAAATTTTTTTTATTATTATTATTACTATTTTTCATTAGATTATACTTGAATAAATAATTAAAATCTGACATCTGTCATATTCCTCTTGGTTCTGCACCAAATTGGCTTTCGCAGCTTTTGTTTGTAATCCCACCCTCTCTACGCAATTAAAGACTTCATTAACTCTCACTATTAGTATTTTGATGAGTTGATTTCCTACAAATCTGATATACCAATTCAGCTGCCTTCAAATTCCATTAATTGGTCACTTGTTCTCTTTCCCATTACAACTGCATCAATTCATCAAACAAAATGAAGAGAAAAGATTATATGAAACGGTTACTTCACGTCAGCATATATCATTTTTATTTTAAATTATGTCACGTAATCAAATTTTTTTAAAAAAATCAACTATTTATTATAAGAATCATTAATGAATTACTGAAATAAATAGTTAACATTTATTTATTACATATAATGTATAATAAATAGTTGATTTTTTTTAAAAATCTGATTACGTGATATATGTTAACATAGAATAATCATATCGTACAATCTTTTCTCCAAAAGGAAAGGGTCTTCAGTTTGGTTGCTCATGCATTTGAACACTTCTGGATGCAGAAAGTACCATTTAGGGAAGTCCATAACTAACCTTAAGTCAAAGCAGTATGTAGTATCTACTAAGAAAACTAGTTGTCTATATTAGGTATAAGGGTGAGCGTTCGATCGAATCGAGTCGAATCGAATCGAGTAAAAAAAATTCGAGTTAGTCGAGTTTACGAGTCCTATTTTGTCAACTGAACTGAATTTAAAAATTTAGCAAATCGAGTCGAGTGAAAAGAAATTCGAGTCGAGTCGAATAAATTTATTCGAGTTAAAATAAATTTTCAATTATATTTAAGTATGATAAAACAAATCCTATAAATTTTCAATTATATTTAAGCATGATAAAACTAAATTTTGGGTAAATGAAATTGTTCAATTCTCTAAATCAAAATCAATGAAAATGTAAGCAAATGTCAAAAGTTCAAGGCTTATGGTGAAATTTAAATTGCTTACTCAACTAAAAAAATTCAAAAATTAGATACGGATATGTGAATACATCTTATAACTAATATAATACCATATATAAATATTATTTTTCCTTATAAATTAAAAAAAAATTGAAAAAAATTTATTTACCAAATTCATTTTAATTATTATTAATTTCAATGATTTTGGACCACATTACTCTTTAAAGAGAGATAGAGACCGAAGAGAAAGAGAAAAAGGGAGGGAAACAGAGGGGGGGGGACAGCAACAAAGAGAGGAGAAGAAAATTGGGTAAATTTGAAAAACATGCTGTGTCAATAACCAAATTATTGTTAAATGGTATAATGGATAAAAATTATTTGAAAAAGAGAAATGAACAATTAGAAATTATTATAAAGGATATTGTAAAGACAAAATTACCTTAATGAAAAAAACTATTTTTCCTTTCTCCTCCATTAAGAAAATATTATTTTTTAAAAATTTTAATTAAAAATAAATTTAAAAAATAAAATATTTAAATATTTTTTTAAATTTAAAAAAATAAAGAAAAAATAATTTTAGAAAAAATAATGTTATTTTTAAAAAAATTCAATTAAAAAAATAAATAATAAATTTTAAATTTTTAAAAAATACTTTTTAAAATTAAAAAAAAATATTTTCAGAAAACTTTATTTTTTAATTAAAAAATAAATTAAAAATAAGAGAAAAATAAAGGAGAAGGTTTTTTTTATCAAGGGTAATTTTGTCTTTACAATTTCCTTCTTAATAATTTTTTATTTCTCTTTTTCAAATAATTTTTACTCATTATACCATTTAACAATAATTTGGTTATTGACAGCATGTTTTTCAAATTTACCCAAGAAAATTAAACCCTAGTTCAAAACGACGTCGTTTTGGATTTTACTATTCGGATTTTCGGATAACTCGAACTGTGAAATCTAAATTCGAGCTAAATCGTATAACTCGACTTATTTATTCGAGTCGATCCGAAAACTCGAAAAACTCGAATAATTTGAACTATTTAAACCAAAATTTGAAATTTTAATCGGTTTTTTCGAATCGAATCGGATTTTGCTCACCCCTAATTAGGTATGGCAAAACCTAATCCGTTTCATTGTACTGATCTGTTTCAAATAGAAAGATATTTTTTTTTTAAAATGAGGGTAGAGTGGGGTGGGGCGGAGTGGTTTTGATAAATCTTGTTTCGCTCCGTCGTGCATTTTAAAATTATTATTTTATCCTTTAAAATATTATATATATATATATATTAAAATCTTATATATATGTATATTATATATTAAAAATTGGCTTTTTTATAATAATATTTTTATTTATTTTATTTTTTTAAATTACTGATATTTTATTTTTATTTATCAAAATGCGCTAGTTTCAGAAATATTGAAAAATCGTCATGGCTGAGGGCGATTTTCCTTTCACATTTCTGTAATTTTTTCCCAAATAAATTTATGGAAGTTGCCTTCGACCATGACGATTTTTCAATATTTCTGAAACTAGCGCATTTTGATAAATAAAAACAAAACATCGATAATTTAAAAAATATTTTTTTAGCGATATTATTATAAAAAAGCCTAAAAAATTATATATACTAAAATTATGTTCATGAATAAATTGTAATATATTTTTTTATAATATTAAATTAAAAATAATTAGTAAAAAAATGAAGTTTTCAATATTCATACAAGAATGGGGCAGAGGTAGATAAAGCAATCACCGCCCTTCCATTTCTATCTTTAATTTATATAAGCGAAATTGTTAGTGTATATCCGAAAAACCAATCATATTTGTTTAAAAACCAATCATATTTGTTTAAAATATACTTGTTATATTGTAAATCATTTATATCTAATAAACGTTATAAGTAGGCTTGTTCAAGGGTAGGTTATTCGTCCAAGCTCGAAGGCCCGCCTGATATTTGAAAGGGTATGAACAAAAATATTAGGTCCGAAAAATAGGTTAGGGTAAAAAATGATGCTCATTTAAAAAATGGATCGGGCCTTGGCTCCAACATTCAAGGCCCGAACCCAGCTCGGCTTGTTTTTCAATTAAATAATATATTATTTTTTATTTTTATATATATTATGTAATTTATGTCATATAAAAATTAAATATATAATATTATAGTGCAAATATTAAAAAATATGTTAAGTTGTCCATGTTTAAAAACTTAATAAAAGAAAAAAAATATAAAATTACTAAAAATTAAAAAAAAAAACATGTTTTTCTTTAAAAAAAAAGTAGAAAAAAAATAATATGAGCGGGTTTAAACGAATTTGGACTATTCATTTATAAATATGAACAAGTTTGGGTAAAATTTTATACCCATATTTCGGAACAGACCGGACTTGAGCAAGTATATATGATGTTGATACCATACATAAATTTGATCGAACCCGACCCAATTCATAAACAACTTTAATTATAAAATCATTTATGCATCAAAACTATATTTCTTACGTTCTTTATTCATCGTGGGAGGGATTATATCAACCATTTAGAGCAATAATAAAGTGTCCATGAGCCTGCCATATTGGGGGAAAAAAAAATTCCTCCAGTTTCAAGTATGTTGACCCAATCCACTATGGGATTATTTCCTTTTATATATCAATTGACAAATTCAACACGTTATTATTTTTTTTTTTTTGATTTAGGCTAGCATAGTTAGTCTATGTATACCTTCTTCTTTTTCTTTCGAAAAGCTCATATCTTTGTTTCATTTGAATGTTTAGCTAAAAAAAAAACATTTTCGTGTTGGAATTATTTAAATGATTAAAATTGTTATGTGCGGTATATTGTATTTACAGGGCCCAAGTCGAATTCGAATCCGAATCCAATATTCATAGGTATGAAATAATTTGTTGGATAATAATGTAGTTTGATTTTATAATATATCTTCGTACACATAATTAGATCTGACAATTTATGTATTTGTGTTGTGTTATTTTCACATGTCATAATCGTGTTTAAGGTATTATATAATTATATAAATTTTAATACGTTAATAATTCGTATTATATAAATTTTGACATGTTTGTATATTCGTGTCGTGTTCGTGTTATTTTTTTATATTGTATGGTGTTTTAGTTTTAGTTTTTTTTTATTTTATGTTATGTTCTTGTCATATAATCGTATTGTGTCTAAAATTATTAGATCTACACACAAACACACCACATATCAAAACTACTACAATATTGTTTGCTAACTTATTTATTCAAATTTCCAAAGTAATCATTTTTCTCTAATCTTTCTTAATTTTTTTTTACTATAATTAAAAATTATAATAAAAATTTGAAATATTTTTTATTATAATTTACTTGATTCTTAAGTATAACTTATTATCACTTATAATTTTTGTCTTTTAAATTAACTATGATTCTTTATTAGAGGTGCTCATGGGCCGGGCCGTGGCCCTTTTTTTTTTTTTGCCCAGGCCCGCCCGTTTAGGCTCGAATCACTGTTCATTGGAATAAAAAAATAATTTTTTTTATTTTTTTAAATTTTTTTTAATTAAAATTAAATAAAAATAATATTATAATAATAAAAAACACTGTTTCGGGCCGGGCCGGCCCGGAACATGAATTTGCCTGCCCAGGCCCGGCCCGTATTGGGCCGGGCGGGCTGCCCGGCCCGTGAGCAGGTCTTTATGTGTTATAATTAACAAAAGTTTTATTATTTGTTTTAAGATTTTTTTATTTCATTTTAAAATCATGATTTGACAACCTAAATTAAAGGGTTAAGAAAATGGAGTTTTTACGGTTTGAAAGCTAAATTTTGGATAAAATAATTTTATTATCCTTATATCTTTAAATTTTTATTATTTTAAACATATTTTTTTTTTATATTTCAATTTCTCAAGGTATTTTTTCACGGCAATGCCAAACACTTAAAAATTTTTAAACCATATTTTTTCATCACACTTTTTAAATACACATTTTTCAACCCAAACTTTTTCTAACCCAAAATTTTTCCAACAATAATGCTAAACTAACCTTTAATCTATATATATATATATATATATATATATATATATATTTGAAAAGCTCATGATCTTGGTTTGATTTTCATGGTTAACTCCAAAAAAACAATTTTCATGTTGGAATTATTTAAATGAGTAACTAATTTATTGCTTTGTATTTACAGGGTCCAAATCCAAATCCAAATCCAAGTCGAAGCTGAATCTAATCATAGGTATGAAACAATTTGTTGGATAATAATGTAGTTTGATTTTACTATATATATCTCCTACACACAAACACATGACAGATCAAAACTACAACAATATTATTGTTTATTGACTTATTTATTCAAAATTCCAAAGTTTTATTATTTATTTTAAGATTTTTTTAATTTAATTTATTCATTGGTTTTGTTATTTATTTAACAAAAGTTTTTATTTAATTAACCATATGATCTTCATTTACGAGTTAGCAGAAATTAATTAATACTCCATGAACAGGATTGACAATCGGTGTAACCATTGCTGTTGTATTGGTTTCTACTAGAAATTCAATTCATCTCTTGCAACCAAAGATGGACAATAATGCTAGGATTGAGGCATTCATCACAAAGTTTGGTTCTCTTGCTCCAAGGCGATATTTTTATGGAGACATCAAGAAAATGACAAATAAGTTTAAAGATAAAATAGGTCAAGGAGGATATGGCAGTGTATACAAAGGAAAATTGCCTGATGGTCGTCTTGTGGCGGTCAAAGTCCTAAGTGAATCCAAGGGAAATGGAGACGATTTTATGAATGAAGTAGCTAGCATTAGTAGAACTTCTCATGTCAATATTGTGACTCTACTAGGTTTTTGTTTTGAGAGCTCAAAGAGAGCTTTGGTGTATGAATTCATGCCCCATGGATCATTGGATAAGTTCATTTATAATCAAGGATCACACCATCAAAGCCGTCAGTTGGAGTGGAAAATTTTGTATGACATTGCACTCGGGATTGCTAGAGGACTAGAATACTTGCATCAAGGTTGCAGCACTAGGATCTTGCACTTTGACATAAAACCTCACAATATCCTTCTAGATGAGAACTTTTGTCCCAAGATCTTCGATTTTGGTTTGTCTAAATTATGTGAAAGAAAAGAGAGTATTATTTCCATGACAGGGGCTAGAGGAACTATTGGATATATTGCTCCAGAAGTGTTTTGCCGAAACTTTGGCGGAGTTTCTCATAAATCAGATGTCTATAGTTATGGAATGATGGTCCTTGAAATGATTGGAGGAAGAAAAAATATAGATGTTGGAGTGTCTCAAACCAGTGAAGTATATTTTCCCTCATGGATTTATAAGCATCTTGATCAGTCTATGAACTTGAATCTTAATGGAGTAACAGTTGAAGAGGAAGAAGAAATAACAAGGAAATTAATTGTAGTGAGTCTTTGGTGCATTCAATATGATGACCATCAATGACCAAGGTGCTAGAAATGTTGCAAGGGAGCCTTCAATCACCGGAAATTCCACCAAGGCCTTTTGCATCTTCTCCTGTACGATCCCCTAAAACTACAGCCGTAACATCATCATTGGTTTAGGCTTTAATTGGTTTGACATTACAAGTTCAATCCAAAATTGTTAATGAAAAAAAATCATGGTTGAAGATTACAAAATGAAAAATTATGATGCCCTCCAACAACATTTGAATATCCCTTTGGTTTTAAATAAATATTTTTTGCCTAGAAAAACATTCAAATACCTTCACCATGGTATTCGACTTCCGCTTCAAAGCTCTTGAGATTTTTTCTAGGGCATTCGAGTACTCCCTTTATGGTTATTTGAATGCCCCATTTTTTTTTTAAAAAAAGAAATACATTTCTAGATAGGACATTCATATGCCCTTCTTGGATATTCAAATGCCAAACATTTCGATCAGTTTTATTTCATGGATTTCCTTTACTATTATGCCATTTGTACTTATTTACCGCTTTAATTGTTCCTTTATTTACTTTTGCCATTTATTTTGTTTATTTTATATTTTATTTTTCTAATTTATTTTTCTGTAATTTATTTATTGTAATTTATTTATCATAATTTATTTATTTTATACATTTCACTTTATTTTATACACTTATTTACTTTAAGCACTTTTTTTTTTTAATTTTTTGAGTTTTATTTTTTGCGCTTTTATTTATTTATTAATTAATCTATTTACCTTTTCATACTAATTTGATATTATGAAATGATGGCAATATAAAAAAGTTTCTAAAAATGAAAAAAAAAAAAATAATGATGAACAAAATGAATGGTATGACTTAGTGGGATGGCTTCGGGATTTTCGCCAAGTTATTGTGAAGCACTCCTGCGGTCATTTTACGAGGAAGCATCATTCTTGTTTTATAGAGAATGTGAAAATTTTCGGACGAAAGCATAATTTTTTAAATTCTTTTAGATTTTTGAAAAATCTAAGAAATTCTCTGATGCAAGGAATTTTTAATATTTCATCATAATAAAATAATTGTTAATTTTAAAATGAATAATTGAGATTTATTTCTAGTATTATTTATTATTTATGCTTTATTTTACTTGCCATTTAAATATTTGTATTTGTTATTTATTTATTTTCTGTAATATTAATTGCATCCTTTTAATAATGCATTTATGATTTTTTTTTTAAATGGAGTCACTTGGTTTAGGATAAAAAATAAAACAATATTTTTGAACGGAAGTAATTATTGAGTCTCCACCATGTTGTTGTAAGGGAATATCAATGATTATTTTTCACAAAGGAATACCCTTGTTAAAGGAGTGAAAAGAAAAATTTTAATTGAAAAACATTTCTAGATTTTGTCAAATTATTAGAGAATATACGAAATTTTATTGTGACAGAAATCTTTATTTCACCCTCAAATAACTTTTTTATATAAATAAATAAATTATGAAATTTGATTATGAGAATTATTTTTATATCGAGATTAAAACTATTTTTTTGTCAAAATAAAAGATAATACATAAGTAATTGGTACCGTTTTCGGATGGACGCTGTGGGAATGCTAATACTTCCCAATGCGTAACAGATTTTCAAACCCATTATGATTTTATTTTATTTTATTTTATAGATCTAAAAAAATTATCTTTTTAATAAATTTTAAGATTTTTTTATATAGACAGACCAATCACATATAATAAAAAATGATTAGTAACGAGTTCTTTTATTTTTTATTCCGGATTTTACAGGATTGTTATTTTTAAAACCCTCTCAAAGTTTTCCAAAAAAAAAATCGTTTTCGAAACCGGTAATAAGATTTTGCTTGCTTCCAGCAATTGCGAGGCTCCATTACGACATACAGAATATGAAACAATCCATAACTATAGGCTTAAATTTCTTCAGACAACAAGATTTGGAGGAAGAAAATATATAGTAAACTTTGAAAAGAGGTGAAACTATATTATCTCTATCTCTCACATGCAGGACCTGAGGTGAACTAGCTAGGCTAAAGGTGGTGGACCTTCAAACTGCAGAGGAAATTTTGGAGAAAAATTGCAACTTAGGCTTGACTAAAAAATGTCAATCCGAATGCAGTCACATTCCAAGAGCCAGCAGTGAAGAAAATGGCAAAGCAGCTAATGAGGCTCCATATTAAATGTTGGCCCAGTCTTGGGTTTGAAAATGTTATTATTGATAAAAAACTAGTGGCTACAAAGACTTTTCTTGGTTTACTAGGGAATCAACATCAAGCAGGTACTACAAATGTCTTGACTTGAATTAAATTTCTGCTAACTGCAAAGGCTTGGAGTATATTCCCCCACGCAGCCCCCTCCAATTATTGATTTTTAGATAGCTGAACCTGATGGGCAGAAACCGAACTTACCAAAAAATCGGGAAAACACAACCGGTAGTTCTTTCTCTCCCAATTAACAGGATCTGTAAATATGGTACTAAATTGCACAAGATATATATATATATATATATATATATATTCCAGCAACACAAATTCAACCAAGGATAATCACCAACAACCAATCACACGAGACACACAATTTTTACGTGGAAAACCCCTTTAAATCAAAGGGTAAAAACCACGGGACTTAGGAGTCCAGTCAAAATCTTCACTATAATGAGAGTGTGTTTACAATATCACAATAATTCAGCTAACACAATGAGTACACAACTCTAACTTAGCTATCAACAAGTGATATTAAAATCAAAGAGAGAAAGTTGAGAAATCACCCCAAAAACGTGACTACTATTCGGACACAAAACAGAACGTTACAGTGTTCAGATGGAAATTCTCACCGTACACAATCAGCATCTACGTATCCTATAGCCACTGCCAGAAAATCAAGAAGATCGGACCACGGATGAACCTCCGATCGACGACTTGATCAAAACTGTGCAACTCACTCTTTTCTCTCTTCACTGCCGACTCTCTTTCTTTTTCTTTCTATTAGCTTCTGACTCCCTTCTCAGCCAAATACAAAAGCCCTCTTAATTAAAAGGGGCAAAGGGCAGAATGGGTATTTCCTCCACATAGGAGGGACCCATGCCCAACAAATCTCCCCCTCCCGACTATGTGGAGGTGTTCGCCATCCCGGCGATCAAACAACATATTTCAAACTTTTCTCTTGGTAAGGCTTTAGTCAACATATCAGCACCATTATCATCAGTATGAATTTTCTCAAGTTCTAACAATTTAGCATCGAGAACATCTCGTATCCAATGATACCTTACATCGATATGTTTAGACCTAGTATGAAAGGTTGAATTCTTACCAAGATGAATAGCGCTCTGGCTATCACAAAATAAAACATACCTCTCTTGGGTAAAGCCAAGTTCTTGCATAAATCTCTTCATCCAAAGCAACTCCTTGCACGCTTCGGTCACTGCAATGAACTCTGACTCTGTAGTGGACAATGCAACACATTTTTGCAATCTGGATTGCCAAGCCACAGCTCCTCCTGCAGAAGTAATTAAGTAACCCGAAGTGGACTTTCTGGAGTCAATGTCTCCAGCCATATCAGAATCTGTATAACCAACTAGAACATGTTTCTCATTGCCGAAGCAAAGTTTCAAGTTGGAAGTACCCCGAAGATATCTCATAATCCACTTCACTGCATTCCAATGCTCTCTGCCTGGATTAGAAAGAAACCGACTGACGGTGCCAACAGAATGAGCTAAGTCAGGTCTTGTGCATACCATTGCATACATCAAACTACCCACGGCTGAAGCATAAGGAACCTTCTGCATGTCTTCCTTCTCTTCTCTTGTGAAAAGACTTTGCTTGACACTCAATCTAAAGTGTGTAGCAAGAGGAGTGCTCACCACTTTAGCTTTATCCATACTAAACCTTTGAAGTACTTTTTCAATGTACTTCTCTTGTGATAACCACAATTTCTTGGCATTTCTATCACGTGTGATCCTTATGCCAAGAATTTGCTTTGCTGGCCCCAAGTCCTTCATCGCAAAGGATTTACTCAACTCTTGCTTCAACATATTAATCTTAGAAGCATTACGACCAACAATAAGCATATCATCAACATAGAGCAACAAAATAATAAAATCATCACCAGAGAATTTCTTGACAAAAACACAATGATCAGAAGTAGTCTTCTTGTAGCCATGCTCCCCCATAACAGACTCAAACTTCTTGTACCATTGTCTCGGAGCTTGCTTCAAACCATACAAGCTCTTCTTTAATTTGCACATATAGTCCTCTTTTCCTTGTGCAATGAAACCCTCTGGCTGCTCCATGTAAAGCTCTTCTTCTAAATCACCATGAAGAAAAGCAGTTTTCACATCCATTTGCTCGACTTCCAAGTCATAATAGGATGCCAAACTCAATATAGATCTGATAGAGGACATTTTTACAACTGGAGAGAATATTTCCTCAAAATCAATCCCCTTTTTCTGACTGAAACCCTTGACGACCAATCTAGCTTTGTATCGTGGAGTTGAAGAATTCTCTTCTTGCTTCAACCTGTAAACCCACCGATTTTTCAAAGCTCTTTTACCCTTAGGCAATTTCACCAGCTCAAACGTATGGTTGTCATGTAAAGATTTAAGCTCATCTTTCATAGCATCAACCCACTGATCTTTGCATTCACTCCCCATAGCCTCTTCATAACACTCCGGTTCTTCCCCATCAGTTAAAAGAACATACTGATCAGAAGAATACCTCACAGAAGGCTGTCGATCTCTAGTAGACCTCCGAAGTGGAACTGCTGGTGGAGATATAGGTCCTTGGTGTTGATCATTCACAACACTATCCATGGGAGCATCAAAATCACCCATACCCTGCTGGTCATCATGGACATCTTCTTGCATGCCATCCTCAACTGGATTTGGCGGAGGGGTTAGAGGAATTGGATCCATGGCGGTCAAGTCATCACTATTCTGTGGATCGGTTTTCTCCGCCTTGTCAATGTCATCAATGGTCTGATCCTCAACAAAAACAACATCTCTGCTTCTAACAAGCTTCTTTTCAACTGGGTCATATAACCTGTACCCAAATTCATCTTGACCATAACCAACAAAGATACATTGACGAGTCTTGGCATCTAACTTTGACCTCTCATCTTTTGGAACATGTACAAAAGCCTTGCAACCGAACACACGCAGGTGATCATATGACATATCCTTACCAAACCAAACTTTGTCTGGAACATCACCTTGCAAAGGAACACTTGGAGACAAATTAATCACATGTGCCACTGTATACAAAGCTTCACCCCAAAAAGATCTAGGTAACTTTGCATCTGAAAGCAAACATCTGACTCTCTCAATCAATGTTCTGTTCATTCTTTCAGCTAAGCCATTCAACTGTGGTGTCTTAGGAGGTGTCTTTTGATGTCTGATTCCCTGTGCACGACAATAATCATCAAATGGTCCACTATATTCGCCGCCGTTATCAGAACGGATGCACTTCAACTTCTTCCCAGATTGCCTTTCAACTGAAGCCTGAAACTGTTTGAACACATCAAGCACTTGGTCTTTTGTTTTCAAAGTATAGATCCAAAGTTTTCTTGAATGGTCATCAATAAAAGTCACGAAATAAAGTGCACCACCATACGACCTTACTTTCAAAGGACCACAAACATCGGAATGTACCAACTCTAGCAAATCTGATTTTCTTGAAGGAGGATGACTCTTAAAAGAAACTCTTCTTTGTTTTCCAGCCAAACAATGAGCACAATTCTTCAGTGTAGCATTCTTCAACCCAGAAAATTGATTCTTCTTGGCTAGACAATTAAGCCCCTTTTCACTCATGTGACTAAGCCGTTTATGCCATAGCACAGTTGAACTATCATTTTCCGTCACATTAACAATGCCTCTGGAAATTGAAGACTGCATCAAATATAAATTTGAACACTTCTTTCCTCGAGCCACAACGAATGAGCCTCTAGTCAATTTCCACTGACCATCACTGAAGGTGTTACAAAATCCCTCATCATCTAGCTTTCCCGCTGAAATCAAATTCAAACGGATATCCGGTGCATGTCTGACATTTTTTAGCGTCAACTTTGTTCCATTGTTAGTTTCCAAACAGACAACTCCCATGCCAACAACATGTGCCAAGTCATCATTACCCATCTTCAATACCCCAAAATTACCAGGCGTATAAGATGTGAAGAATTCCTTCCTAGACGTGACATGAAATGAAGCACCAGTGTCTATTACCCAACTTGTCTCGTCGCATGCTAAGTTGATCACATTCTCATCACAAGTAACCAACAGATCATCAGAGGTAGCAGTAGTAACACGATCATTCTGTCCATGATCCCTCTTCTCTTGTTTATCACTACCACCTTTGTTCTCTTTCCTCCACTTGTAGCAATATTTCTTGATATGGCCCATCTTGCCACAATAATGGCACTCAACATTTTTAAATCTTGATCTTGACTTGCTTCGGCTTTTATCTCTACCCGTTTCATTTTTGCTCCTACTTCTCCCCCTATTTTCAGTAACTAGAACCTCAGACTGTGATGAAGAACCCTGAGACTTTCTTCTCACTTCTTCATTCAAAACACCATTCTTGGCAAGTTCCAAAGTTACTACACCATTAGGAGCAGAATTAATAAGTGAAACTCGAAATGTTTCCCAAGAATCCGGTAGAGTAGCAAGCAACCAAAGCCCTACTACTTCATCCTCAAATTTGATGCCCATACCAATTAACTGATTCATAACTCCTTGAAACTCATTCAAGTGATCAGCCACAGTTGTTCCTTCTTTATACTTCAGTTCCATCATCTTTTTAAGCATGAACAACTTGTTATTGCCAGACTTTAAAGCATACAAGTTTTCAAGCTTGTTCCACAATGTGCGTGCATGTGTCTCTTGATTAATGTGATTGTAAACATTTTCCTCAACAAATTGGCGAATAAAAGCACACACCTGTTGATTCTCAAATTCCCATTCCTCATCACTTTTAGACTCGGGTTTTTGAGTAGCAAAGACAGGAAGATGCAAAGACTTCACAAATAACAGGTCTTTCATTTTATTCTGCCACAATTGATAATTTGTGCCATTCAAAACAATCATTCTACTTGTGCCAGCCTCCATAATTACACAACAACACAATCAAAGCTCTGATACCAGTTTGATGGGCAGAAACCGAACTTACCAAAAAATCGGGAAAACACAACCGGTAGTTCTTTCTCTCCCAATTAACAGGATCTGTAAATATGGTACTAAATTGCACAAGATATATATATATTCCAGCAACACAAATTCAACCAAGGATAATCACCAACAACCAATCACACGAGACACACAATTTTTACGTGGAAAACCCCTTTAAATCAAAGGGTAAAAACCACGGGACTTAGGAGTCCAGTCAAAATCTTCACTATAATGAGAGTGTGTTTACAATATCACAATAATTCAGCTAACACAATGAGTACACAACTCTAACTTAGCTATCAACAAGTGATATTAAAATCAAAGAGAGAAAGTTGAGAAATCACCCCAAAAACGTGACTACTATTCGGACACAAAACAGAACGTTACAGTGTTCAGATGGAAATTCTCACCGTACACAATCAGCATCTACGTATCCTATAGCCACTGCCAGAAAATCAAGAAGATCGGACCACGGATGAACCTCCGATCGACGACTTGATCAAAACTGTGCAACTCACTCTTTTCTCTCTTCACTGCCGCCTCTCTTTCTTTTTCTTTCTATTAGCTTCTGACTCCATTCTCAGCCAAATACAAAAGCCCTCTTAATTAAAAGGGGCAAAGGGCAGAATGGGTATTTCCTCCACATAGGAGGGACCCATGCCCAACAGAACCATGATTTTGTTGAAGGGAAACAAGAAAAATGCTTTCTACAATTAAGAATCCAAAAGTAGGAAATGATCATAACTCAGTATATAAAACCTTGACCACTTTTCTTCCATGGATCCAAAAATTGTTTTTTTTTTGTGCTAATTCAATCAATTTATTCAACGACAGTAAACAACCATTACAAGCCCATCAAGTTTCCAAAACATGGAGTCCGAAGGAACCAAAAAACATCCAGAGAACCAAGCATTTATCCCCTGATACACACTGACTGTGATACATTTAAAAGAACCTACTAACCACCCACCACTAATACTATCAGAACCCCAACATACTCAGTATTACAAACAGGGATTTAAATTGCTGTAGCGGACACGTTTTCGGTCATGTTGTATTTATTGTCGTTGCGGACGTAACGGATGCTATCGTGGTCATTGCAGTTATTGCGGTTGTGAATTTTTTTCTTTTTTGCACAATTTATTGAAAAATAAAGTAATTATAACTATTATTATGATAACTCTTTTTTAATAATTTTTAAATTAGTTTGTGACATTTCATAATTTTTTTATTTATTAAAAAAAAAATTATTCATAATTTTTTATATTATAATAAATATTTATATTAAAAAACTTTAGAAAAGAAATCATTCTTATATCTATGAATTTCTAAGAATCTTAATAATTAATAAGATAAAACATGTTAAATATCAAGTATTCATATTTAATAATATCGTAAACTTAAATATAATAATATAAAATTTCATCACCTATAAATAATGATATAAATTCTTTTCTAAAAACTTTCTCTAAATAATTAAAGTTTTTATTATTAATCCATATTTTTTCCTTCAAACAAATATATATATATATATATATATACACACACGTACATATTAAAAAATAAAAATGACCAACAAATAAAAATGCATGAAAAAAAGCCAAAAATTCAAGAACACAAACAAACTCCTAGTTATCGGTGCCGCCCCGTCGTTCCAGCCGCCTTCCTCCCTCGCCGACAACTGTCGGCCGTCGCTTACCGGCGTCTTTTTGAGCCCAAAATTTACACACTCCTTCCTCTTCACCTCCTGAACACTCTTATCGGGCTAGATTTCTCAAAAAATGCTTAGTTTTTTCTAGATCTAACAAGTTAGTCCGCATCTTCTCTTCCTTAAAACCTTTGCCTCCACCTCTCCAAGAAACCCCCTCTTCCGATATGTTTCTCCCCTCCCCTCAACCTTCCTCCTCACTAATTTTGAGGCCCCAAAACCCACTGAAACACATTGAAGTCAAAATCCAAGGAGAGAGAAAAGTCTTTCTCTAATTTTTTTTTTTTTGGTTTTTTGTGTTGGGATGATGTTGAAGAGGATAGTATCTTTTAAAGATTTTTTTTGTTTGTTTTTGTTGCAATTTTCAGATTGAATAAAGTGGATTTTTTTTTTATATATTTAAACTAGTCTGAAAACGGGAATAGCTGCAATAGCGGATCGTTATTGCCGTTATTCACCGTTATCGGTGCCGCTCCGTCGTTCCAGCCACCTTTCTCCATCGCCGACGACTGTCGGCCGTCGCTTACCGACGCCTTTTTTAGCCCAAAATTTACCCACTTCTTCCTCTTCACCTCCTGAACACTCCTATCGGGCTAGATTTCTCAAAAAATGCTTGGTTTTTTCTAGATCTAACAAGTTAGTCCGCATCTTCTCTTCCTCAAAACCTTTGCCTCCACCTCTCCAAGCAACCGCCTCTTCCGATATGTTTCTCCCGTCCCCTCAACCTTCCTCCTCACTAATTTTGAGTCCCCAAAACCCACTTAAACACATTGAAGTCAAAACCCAAGGAGAGAGAAAAGTCTTTCTCTAATTTTTTTTTTTTTTGGTTTTTTGTGTTGGGATGATGTTGAAGAGGATAGTATCTTCTTAAGTTTTTTTTTTGTTTGTTTTTGTTGCAATTTTCAGATTGAATAAAGTGGATTTTTTTTTATTTTATATATTTAAACTAGTCTGAAAACGGGAATAGCGGCAATAGCGGATCGTTATTGCCGTTATTCACTGTTACATCAATTTTTGCAGCCGCAATCCGCCGCTATTGTTGTGTTTTAAATTCACAACCGTTTTTCCTTCAATAGCGATGCCGGTAGGCGATGCTACCGCGAAATAGCGGTTGCTATACTGCTATCGCACCTCTATTTGAATCCCTGATTACAAATACATTTCCTAGCTATAGCATACCGAGATACGTTCACCACCAAGCTATGAAAATTTCCACACGATCCACACCCGCCTTCGCAAGAGCATCCGCCATCCCATTTGCCTCTCTATAAATCTTTACAAATCTAACATCCTTTATCTTACCCCATAACTCATCAATAACATTGAATTTGTTCCACAACTTTCAAGGCCTTCTCTCCTGATTTAAGCATCAATTGACTGCAATTAGTGAGTCAGATTCCACCACCAGCCTCTTCCTCTTCATTCTACCCGAATCGATACAAACTTGTAATGCAAACTTGATAGCTTCCAATTCTGCTAGATTAGAATCCATCACCCCTAATGGACATGAGAACATTGCCAACACATTGCAATATTCATCTCTCAAAACTCCCCCACACCCAGCTGGTCTTGGCTTTCCACAAGCAGATCCGTCCACATTAAATTTAAGAAAACCAGAAAAAGGGGCAGCCCACACCGTCAGTGGTCTACCCTGTTTGTTATAGCCTGAATGAAAACATAATGCAGGATTTGACCACCACATTGTTGTGCGGAAGCGAATCGAGATTACTAAAAACGATTTAAACACACTGAAAAAACACCGATATTTTACGTGGTTCAGCAAGTGTGCTTACATCCACGGGAGGAGGAGCTTGAAGCTTTGTATTAATGGAGATGGAGTACAAACATATACAGAATTCAAGGTGCTATGCTAGCACTGAACTCACAACTCAACAATACCAGAAAACTCTAATAAACTCAGAGTATTTGCTTCAACTCTTAAACTCTTAACTCACACTTTTTTTCTCTCTCACTCTACATGGCCTTTTATAGGCACCATCCATGGTGTGAACACATAGCTAGTGGCAAACAAAGTAGCCACCATCCACCAACTATCATGGTGGGAACACATAGCTAGTGGCAAACAAAGTAGCCACCATCCACCAACTATCTTGGTCTACCATCCACCAACTATGGTTGGTGGTAGCCTCCATTATTGACCTTGGTTGGTGGCTTTGGTGGAAGCTTCCTTGGTTAACTTTGAGCCATATTCAACAATCTCCACCTTGGCGAGAATCCACAGAGAGAATTCACTGATCAGAGCTTCCTCCTTCCTCCTTCAGGTGCTTTAAACTCGAGAGATATTGATCAAGTCCAAACAATGTTGAAACTTGATCCCAGAAACTATTTTTGTTAGCATATCTGCAGGATTATCTGCAGTCCCGATCTTCTGTAGTAGAATGTTTCCTTCATCTACTATTTCTCGGATAAAGTGGTAGCGAACATCAATATGCTTGGTCCGACTGTGATGAACTTGGTTCTTAGCTAGGCAAATGGCACTCTGGCTATCGCAGAAAACATCTACCTTTTCCTGTGCTATCCCGAAATCATCAATCAATCCTTGAAGCCAAATTGCTTCCTTGAAAGCTTCCGTTACAGCCATGTACTCTGCTTCTGTTGTAGACAGAGCTACCGTTGACTGTAAAGTTGATCTCCAACTTACTGGTCCTCCTGTTATGGTGAACACATAACCAGTAGTTGAACGACGCTTATCAAGATCTCCAGCATAGTCTGAATCCACATATCCGACAAGATGCTTGCCAATAGTTTTACTTCTCTCGAATTTTAAGCCTGTTTCCACAGTACCATGAATGTACCGTAGAATCCATTTCACAGCTTGCCAATGGCCTTTACCAGGATTATGCATGTACCGGCTTACCATACTGACAGCATGTGAAATATCAGGTCTCGTACACACCATTACATACATTAGGGCACCTACTGCATTGGCATATGGAACATGATCCATCTGTCTCTTCTCACTATCTGTACTTGGTGACATCAATGCACTGAGTTTGAAATGTGCCGCTAAAGGAGTACTTACAGATTTGGTCTTATCATTAATGCCAAATCTCTGAAGTACTTTGCTCAGATACTGAGCCTGGGTCAATTTGATCACACCATTTTTTCTATCTCTGCTGATTTCCATCCCAAGAATTTTCTTAGCTTCTCCAAGATCCTTCATCTCGAACTCTGAGCTCAGTTGAGCCTTCAGCCTGTCGATCTCCACCTTGCTTATAGATGCGATTAACATATCATCAACATATAAAAGCAAGTAGATAAATGATTCATTTTGGAGTTTCCGGAAATAAACACAGTGATCAAATTGACTGCGTGTGTACTTCTGATCCAACATAAAGGTGTCAAACCGCTTGTACCACTGTCGCGGTGACTGCTTCAGACCGTATAGAGACCTATTCAACTTACATGCCCAATCTTCACGACCGGGGACTCTAAAACCATCTGGTTGAGTCATATAAATTTCCTCCTCTAAGGAACCATGGAGGAATGCAGTTTTTACATCAAGTTGAACTAACTCTAGGTCATACTGTGCTACTAAAGCCAATAATATCCGAATAGATGCATGCTTAACAACAGGTGAAAATACCTCATTGTAGTCTATTCCTTCCTTTTGAGCGTAACCTTTGGCTACCAATCTGGCTTTGTATCTGATGCTGTCTTTGCCGGTAGCACCCTCCTTTTTGGCAAAGACCCATTTGCACCCAATTGTTCTTTTGAGTGTTGGAAGTGGAACCAACTTCCAAGTCTGATTCTGATGAAGTGATGTCATCTCTTCATCCATCGCCTCCTTCCACTGGGCATGCTCTGGGCTGTTTACAGCTTCTTTGTAATTGATCGGGACATCATCATCAATTACTGGAAGGGCGAATGCCACCATGTTTGTGTACCGAGCAGGTTTTCGAATATGTCTTTTCGGTCTGCTGGTGGCAATAGATTCAGGTTGCTGAAAGATTTCCGGTGATGACTCCTCCACTTCAGTTAAGGTGTCATCAGATTCTGGTTCAGATTCATCGGAATTTTGACCAGCATCGTCAGATTCAAACTCCACCTGCTTTAGAGAATCATGGTTCTCATTCTCTGGAGTTGACAGTTTCAGCATTACAGATTCGTCAAAGGAAACATCTCGGCTTACGATGACTTTCTTTGACTCAGGGTTCCACAGTCGGAATGCCTTTACTCCTTCACTAAAGCCCAAGAAGACAGCTTTCTTGGCTCTAGGATCCAGTTTTGATTCACTTACGTGAAAATATGCTGGGCATCCGAAAATACGAAGCCGATCATAATCAGTGGCAGAATGTCCGGACCACACCTCTATGGGAGTTTTCCCATCAATTGTAGTGGAGGGTAGTCTGTTGATAATGTGGGAGGCATACAATAAAGCCTCCGCCCAAAATGCTTTGCTCAAGGCAGACTGGGATAACATGCAGCGAACTTTATCAACCAAAGTTCGGTTCATCCTTTCTGCAACTCCATTCTGCTGGGGAGTGCCAGGAACAGTGAAGTGTCGGATTATCCCATCATTCTGACAGATTTCCTTCAGTGGATCTGATTTGTATTCTCCACCGTTGTCAGATCTTAGTCTCTTGAGCTTTCTCCCGCTCTGGGTTTCGATCATCTTCTTCCATTTTACGAAGATATCTACAACTTCATCTTTGTGCTTCATAGTATAAACCCAGACATATCTAGAGTAATCATCAATAAAGGTCACAAAATAGTGTTTACCTCCCAATGAAGCATTTTTGGAAGGCCCCCAGACATCAGTGTGAATGTAGTCCAATGTTGCTCTCGTACGATGAATTGCAGTGCCAAACTTGACTCTTGTTTGCTTGCCTAGGACGCAATGCTCACAGAAATCAAGTTTTCCAGTTTTGGCATTCTTCAGTACACCTTGCTTTATCAGGTTTTGCAAGGCCTTCTCTCCAACATGCCCTAAGCGCATGTGCCAAAGTCGAGAAGTGTCAGATTCATCGCCTCCATTGTTGTGGGAGACTGCTGCTCTGCCGGTCACAGTTTCTCCATCAAGGAGATACAGATTTCCCTTCATAGAACCCTTCATTGCTAAGAATGCTCCACGTACAACCTTCAGGACTCCATTCTGAATGGTCATCTTGTAACCATTTGAGTCTAAGACCCCCAGTGATATGAGGTTCTTCTTGAGATCAGGGACATACCTTACATCTGTAAGTTGTCTGATTGTACCGTCATGCATTTTTAGTCGGATCGTTCCGATGCCTCTAGTGTGACAAGTATTGTCATTGCCCATAAGGACAATCCCTCCATCAAACTCCTTGAAGTTTGAGAACCACTCTCGGTTCGGACACATGTGGTAGGAACATTCGGAATCCAGAATCCATCGATTTGAAGAGTGTGTTGTTGTGGAAATAGTAAATGCAGAGTCTTCCTCTCCCTCAGATTCTTGAGCTACATTCACAGTCGACTTCTTCATGTTAGGACAGTTTTTCCTCCAGTGCCCTTTCTCATGGCAATAGGCACACTCATCCCTTGAGAGTCGTGTTTTTGATGATCCCCTCTTTGAACGAGATTTACCTCGCTTGTTTTCTCCGGCTCCTCGGTTGTCCGTCCTGCCTCTGTACACAGTTAAAGCTTCTGGTGCAGTATTCTGGTGATCATGCTGATCCTTTTTTCGATACTCATTATTCACCAGAGCATTACTAACATTAACATATTCTATCTCATTTTTACCATATAACAGTGTAGTGGTTAAATGATCATAGCTATCAGGCAAGGAATTTAACAGAGTAAGAGCCTTATCTTCATCAGAGATATTTGCATCTAGATTTTCAAGATCAGCGAGGATTTTGTTAAAACTTACTAGATGCTCCTGCATGGTGATACCTTGCATATACTGGAAGCGGAACAGCTTTTTCTTCAGATAGAGTCTGTTCTCCATGCATTTTGTCATGTACTTGTCCTCGAGTAGTTTCCAGAGAGTTTTTGCATTATTCTCTCTTATGACAAAGTACTTCTGGTCCTTGGCTAGGCATAACCGGATTGTGCCACAAGCTTGACGGTTGACAAACTTCCAGTCATCTTCCGAAATATCTCTGGGCCTGTCTTCCAGAGCGATATATGACCCCTCTCGGAATAACAGATCCTGAACTTCGCACTGCCACATGCCAAAGTTGTTGGTGCCATCAAATTTCTCCACCTCGAACTTTGCAGTGGTCATCGAGTTCTTTCTGTTGTAAGAACTTGATGGTGCGCTGCTGGTTGTTTCATGTGTCTCTAATGATTCTGCCATGGTAATAAAACAAAATTACCAACTCAGAGTTTTTCCGTTACCTGTATGGAAAAACGGATGCCGCGGTTGAGTCCGGAATAGTCGAAATAGCCAGGAACGGGTCCAACTGTGTAAATTTTGGACACACGGTGAATATTCCGTGAATATTCTGCTACAGGTGGCTCGAAATGGACTCGGTTTAGCTCAACCGGCTCGGAAAAGTCTCGGAATAGTGTTCTGAAACGGCTCAAAAAATGGCCCGAAAAAGTTGGTCGGAGCTACGGCGGCGCGTGGGGCGCGTGCGGCGGCGCGTGGGCGCGTGGAGGCTACTGGCTCACCGGCGCGTGAGGCCCACTCGTCTTCAACCTCTGGCTGGCGCGTGCGGCGCGTGGGTTTCACGCGGCTTCAACCTCCAGAGGCGCGTGCGGCGCGTGGGCGCGTGGGGCGCGTGAGCTCCTCTTCTGGCGGCGCGTGGGGGCGCGTGCGGCTTCCGGTGGATCTCCGGTTGATTCTGCTGCACTCCTCTCGACGACCTCTTCAACCTGGTATTTTCAAAACACAAATTGGAGCACTTTTGAAAAACGGACAGAATCGAACAAACTCGGTTTTACATAAAAATTGGCTCTGATACCAATTTGTTGTGCGGAAGCGAATCGAGATTACTAAAAACGATTTAAACACACTGAAAAAACACCGATATTTTACGTGGTTCAACAAGTGTGCTTACATCCACGGGAGGAGGAGCTTGAAGCTTTGTATTAATGGAGATAGAGTACAAACATATACAGAATTCAAGGTGCTATGCTAGCACTGAACTCACAACTCAACAATACCAGAAAACTCTAATAAACTCAGAGTATTTGCTTCAACTCTTAAACTCTTAACTCACACTTTTTTTCTCTCTCACTCTACATGGCCTTTTATAGGCACCATCCATGGTGTGAACACATAGCTAGTGGCAAACAAAGTAGCCACCATCCACCAACTATCATGGTGGGAACACATAGCTAGTGGCAAACAAAGTAGCCACCATCCACCAACTATCTTGGTCTACCATCCACCAACTATGGTTGGTGGTAGCCTCCATTATTGACCTTGGTTGGTGGATTTGGTGGAAGCTTCCTTGGTTAACTTTGAGTCATATTCAACACACATCGCCTCCTGGATTACCAGATCATCATTTAGAGCCTTAATCCAAGAAAGTGCCCTAATCTTTACCAAGAATATAATTTCTTCAACATTAGCTTATTTAGTCTCAAAAACCACTTCGTTCCTAATCAACCATACCGACTATAAAGCTGCTACCACTGTTGCATACCACTAATGTTTTAGCTGACCTTCAAAAGGGGCATCGAAGCAGAATAAAAGAAACTGTTGAAGGGTAGCAGGAAGACAACCCTTAATATTACACCATTGCAAGAAACTGCACCAAAAGCAATGAGTCCAAATAAAGTTAAACATGACATGGTTGGCCACTTCATCTATCATTTGACACCAAGGACATAAGCTATCAGCCATAGATACCGGGATACCCCTATTACGAATGAAGCTCTTAGTCGGGATTCTTTCCTGCACCATCAACCACAAAAAACACTGTACCTTCGGTGGAATTTTGATAGATTACAAAACTCAAGGGAGAAACACAAGTTAGTAGGTTGGATTAAGAATTGAGCAAGCTTTTTAACCGAGAACACACCTAACCTCTCATGTTCCCTTACGATCCGATCCTTCCTTGATGGTATCAATCTAACCTCTTGGATAATTGAATTCACTTCCTTTATCCATCCCATCTCCGGTCTCCCTATCCAGCAGAGGTCTTCTGAGTATGTTATTCCTATCCAGATTTCGAAAACCACTATCTAGGCATACTCATTTTTCCAAACTTATTCTCCGCAAGCAAAAACTGTCTGGGGAATAACTCACATAGAGGATAACCACCCTACCCATTTATCCAGCTAAAATAGAATATCTTTACTAGCGCCTACAATCCATCGACACCTTTCTGACCTAATAACATTTTTCATTGACTCCACTTGTGAAACATTGATCACTTCTTTCCAAACCAGTGACATTTTCTTTCTCTACATGTCTAATGGTAACCATTCTTGAACCCTCGAACCATACTTGACCACCACCAATTTACACCATAGAGAGTGGGGTTCATTGCCGTATCTCCACCACCATTTGGCCAGTAAAGCATAATTTTTAATCTGGATATCAACAATCCCCAAGCCACCCATCCTTTTTCGTTTCCAGACCTTCATCCAATTAACCTTCGCTTTTTTCCTCCTGCTATCACTACCACCCCATAAGAAATTCCTTCTAAGCTTGTCAATTTTCTTAATAGCATTAATTTATTTTATTGTGAAAAAAATACTAAATTAAGATAACAAATATCTTAGAACTTCCAGTTGGTGCAATATTACTCATAAATTGCAAAACACGTTATCACATAGCTAAATAATAACGTTTCATGCATATTCATAAATATTTACAAGAAAATAGTTACTTAACTTAAACATACAAATATAAAATATTTGTTCATTGTCTCAAAAACAAACTAGAAATTAAACATATCCAAAAAATAGATATTCATTAATTAAAAAAAAAAACCTAAGTTATGATAACTTTTTGAACGACAGGGATGGAATCCAAAAATTTTTTTGACAGCTGGATATCCAAATTAGCCATCCATGGAGTACCCAAAATTTTGTGTTTCCCAATACGGATAGTTGGGCCGATAGAGACGGTCGCAGTTATCCTCGCTCCCATCCTCACATAGTCTTCACAAATTTTTTAATTAAAGTAGCATACTCCTCATTTTTCTTGTTAGACATCTGAAGGTCATCTAAAATAACTTTCTGTCTATTAGTTAGAAGTGATTCTCTTAACAAAAAAATTTAATTTCATCAGTTCTAATATGTTTGCTACCTTTCCAGATCAATTCCCGAGTTTTATTATTTACGGTAATGATGTGTTTGACAATGTCATCATTATTCGGATCCATTTTTGTAGTTTGTCAAATCTCGCAATAGGCTATAGACTCTCTCAAATTGGGCTAAAGTCCTACCTTCTCATTTTCTTAATTTTTAAATTTTTTTTTTAATTAGAAATCTTCTTTTCTTATATATATAAATATATATTAACTTAACAGGAAGAAAACAAATATAAAGCAGAACCAAAAAAAAAAATGTCCTAAAGCATTTGTACAACATTCAACTTTTATTTATATATATATATATATATAACTGCGTTTACGGCATTGTTATAAATCGGTTGGACCTCTAATATAATATACTATATATTATATTTATATAAAAAAATTGAAGACAGTAACATTAATTTCCAAGTCCCAACCATTATCGGTTACAAGACATAATATATATATATATATATATATATATATATATATATGTATTTGAAAACTCTTGCCTTTTTCGGATTTCATAGAATCAAATTTTGTATTATATAAATATTTTTATTCATGAAAAAATAATTAAAGATGGATCCTAAATCTTTTACATCATTAGCGCAATTGGACATATTCTCATTTGGATTTTAAGAGTATTATTACGGACAAATAATTATAACAAAAACATGCTTGTTTAATATCAGAAATCCAACCGATAAAACTCTGATACTAATGAAGATTATTACATAAATAATTTATAAATAAACAAATTACGGAATTAAATTAACGAACTTACAAGATTGTTTGATGATGAATCTTGATTTGATTCAGTGATCGTGAACAAAATCACGTTACGAAAATTGTTCGATTTCACAGCACTAAATTTTTCTTTCTTTCTTTGAACAGATTTATTGTATTGTCCATTGTTAATGAGAAAAAAAATTCTCTCTCGATACAACCTTTTTGACAGAAATGAGTTTCAATTTTTTTTTGTTAACTTTCCATCCTTGGAAGTTATTCCTTTTTGTATTACATGTTAACTGCTCATTTTGCAATTTTATGCCTTGTAGCATTAACTCCCACTCACGTGAGAATTATCTTTATAAACTACCTAGAATTATTAACTTTTCTTAGGAAGTTAACGTTGAAACAGTGCTCATTATGGGTAGACCTGCTCACGGGCCGGGCAGCCCGCCCGGCTCGGCAGGCTCGGCCCGTATCGGGTCGGGCCTGGGCAAGATATTTTATGTTCCGGACCGGCCCGGAACAGTGATTTTTATTATAATAATATTATTTTATTTAATTTTAATTATAAAAAAATTATTTTTTTATTCCAATGAACAGTGATTCGGGCTTAAACAGGCGGGCTTGGGCTACCCAGGGCCTGGGCAGAGGAAAAAAAAAAAACCGGGCCGCGGCCCGGCCTAGCCCATGACCACCTCTAATTATGGGTGCTGTTTCCAACATTTAAAATATTTGCAACAATTTTATTTGATATTGTAAAAAATATTAATAAAATTAAAATTGCAATGATTTTTAAATGTCTTTGCAAAATAGAAAAATATTTAGCAATAACTTTTAATTCGCAATGACTAAAGATTTCGTTGTATATAATATTAGAAAAAATACGTAATAAATCGTTGGAAATGTAACAATGTTTCGCAACAACATTTTCAGACGTTGCGATATCTTCTTATATTTCGAAATAACTTTTAGACTCGTTACCAATATGATAAAAATTTTGCAACAATTTTATTGTCGTTGTAAAAATATCTTTAATAAATTAAATTCAGCAACGACATTTAAAAGTCGTTGCTGATATAACAATATTTAATAACAATTTATTTGGTCGTTATGTGTAAAATAAAAATTCACAATTACAAAATTTGTCATTACAATTAATACCCTGAAAATTAAATTAAGCAACTACATTTAAAAGTTGTTGCTAATATAACAATATTTAGCAATAACTTATTTTGTCGTTATGTATAAAATAAAAATTCGCAACGACAAAAATTTTCGATGCGATTAATATCTTAAAAATTAAATTAAGCAACGACATTTAAAAGTTATTGCTAATATATCAATATTTAGCAACAACTTATTTTGTCGTTATGTATAAAATAAAAATTCACAACGACAAAAATTTTCGTTGCGGTTAATATCTTAAAAATTAAATTAAGCAACAACATTTAAAAGTCGTTGCAAATATATCAATATTTAGCAACAACTTATTTTGTCATTATGTATAAAATAAAAATTCGCAATGAAAAAATTGTCGTTGCGATTAATACCCTGAAAATTAAATTAAACGACGACATTTAAAAGTTGTTGCTAATATAACAATATTTAGCAATAATTTGCTTTGTCGTTATGTATAAAATAAAAATTCGTAACGACAAAAATTATCGTTATAATTAATACCCTGAAAATTAAATGAAGCAACTATAATGCAAAATCGTTATAAATATTACAATTTTACGCAACGACATGAAATGTCATTGTAAATTTTGGTTGCTAAAATTCATTTTTCTTATAGTGAATCTTTGAATTTCATCGTAGCCAAGGTACGATGAAATCCAAAGGAAGTCGTAATATGAATTTTACTGAACCTTTAGTTTGGACCAACAGAAGGGTTTTCACTACACTGGAGATAAAAATATACTGGACCCTTAAGGGTCCCGTGGAAAGAAAAACCTAGAGTGGCAAGGATTTTTTTTTTCATTTTAAACTTTTTCTTATTTTGTTTTTTAAAATTGTAATTATTTTAAGTAAATATATTACTATTAATTTTTATTTAAAAATTTTGAAATAACTTTAAAATTTTAATATAATAAATAAAATTTATTATTATATAATAAAATTTTAATTAATTTTAAAATTTTGTTATATACTTATTTAAATGTAATATTTTTTATGATCATTTTATTTTATATTACAATTTACTTCAAGATCATCATTACTTTTGTATTCAAACACATATCAAATCATTAATTTTAATCTGACCGTTATAGTAATCAATCTCACTACTATAATAATTATTTTCATTGTCACAATTATTTTAATCATACCAAAATCAATCACATCACTATTACTTTTCCCAAGCTTTTTTCTCCTTTCTGCGATTCATTTGTATCGATATAACTTTCAGAAAGTTGGAACAGTGTAAAATTCAGGTCATAACGTAAATCATATTGCCAAGGAGATCTATGATACTTGCAAGTTGGTGGCTATTCCCCTAAGAAGTTTGTAAAAAAAAAAAAAAAATCCAAATAGCTATTTCGTCGAATATCGATTTTGTGAATCAAACCACAAAATTATTGTAGTGGGCTGAATAAGAATGAAATAAAATAGCCATAACTATTTAGCGGAATATCGATTTTGGAACTCAAACCATAAAATTATTGTAATGGACTGAACAATAATAAAACAAAAGACAGTAAAACTCTTATAAAATAGTATTATTGGAATTAAGAAAAAATATTATTTTTAAGATATTATTTAATTATCGATAAATGAATAAATTATTTATTTATCGATAAATTAATTTTATTAATTTATAAAAAATTTTATGTTTTCAATCCTTATACATGTATATTGCTTTTTTTTATTTTTTATTAAGATACATAAATGACTTATAATGAAAAACACTAGACAAAATCAACAATTAATATTTATATAGAAAATTACTTGTAACAACATGAAAATAATGGACCGAATGTGGTGTGTAAATTGCAAAAAATTAAATATAAGGTTGAGTTTAATTTAAGTACAAAGAGAAAACAAATAACTTTTGAAGACATCTGATTTTATCCGGACTTCTTATCGAGATCTTACGCCAATTTGGAAGACCCATTTTAAATGTTTTGGGCCTTAGAATAATTAGGCCCAAATAATTGGACCGACCCAGTTTTATTTTATTGTCATTTCTTTTGTTATTTTGTTATTATTATATGTATTATATTTTATTTTTTGAAAAAAATAAAAAAATAAAAATTGAATTTCCTTTGGAAAACCGAATCTGTTCAACATGCTAAGATGCAAAATTTTGATAAATGTAAAAAAGTGCTTGTTTTGATTCATTGTAGTCAAAGGAGATCTGGAAAAAAAAAGGAAAATCTGTTAAAAGAAATCGAAAAAGAAAATCATGGAAAATGAAAAAGGTAAATAGATTCAAGATCGAATTTGTCAAGGCAGATCTGATTTTTGGATCTCAAGCAAAGAATCCTAATTTTTTTACCAAAGGATCCCTATTAAAACCCATCCTCAGTACACAATAGGGGACATCAAGTATCAACCAAGGATCCATAGAAAAAACACAAGCATCATAACCAATTATAGCAAAAAAAAGCTTTCGATTTTCCCAATGTATATTTTAAAAAAGTTTTGTTTTTTTTTTTTTCTTTTATTTTAAAGCTTGAAGTAGTGTTTAAAGAAGACTAAGAAAAAAGAGAGAAAAGGTGTCTTTTAGGTTTCGGATCCCCAAAAAAAGAAAATTGTTGTTTTTTTTTTTTCCTTCAGATTTTTTGTTTTAAAAACTATTTTTTTGAAAAGCTTGTAGTTGATTTTAAAAGAAAAGAAGAATTGAACTTTCTAAATTTGATCTTCGGCTTTTTTTTCGAAGAAAACAAAATTTTTCAGAATTTTCAGTTTTCGACGGCGGAAACTGAAAAAATATGAAGTTTTCTGCCACCGAGTAAAGTTACCGGTTGCCAAAAATTAGGTTCTTTAAGAATCTGGGTAACAGTCTTTGGGATTTGTGAGAGAAAAAGAACATTTAAAAAAAAAAGAAAAACTGAGAAGAGAACGAAACAAAAAAAAAGTTTCTGAGTCGGGTGTCGACCCGCGCGGGTACGCATGGCGACCCGAGCTGTTTGTATTAATTTGATTTTTTTCTTCTTTTATTGATTTCTTTTTATTTTCTTTTAATTAATTTTCTTTCTTTATTTCTTATTTTAATTTTTTAATTAATTTGATTTTTCTTATATTTTATTTTCCAATATTCTTTTAATTAAATTTTATTTAAATTGATTATTATTTATCATGAATTTATTCAATTATTTTATTTACTTGAATTTAATTATTTTCATTAATTGTTTATATTTATTAATTATTTGTTTATTCATTTTGTTAATTGTTTGTTCATTGATTTATAAATATCTCACATAACTTATTTGAATGTCATTATTTATTTATTGTATTCATTTAATCTCATTAGTTAGATTTTACTTTTATTAAATCATAATTTATTTTAATAAATAAATTGAGATTTACTGACAATGAAATTTTAAAAAGTTGCGAATGGTCAATTTCTAAAAAAATTTAGTTAAGGGAAATTTTTAGGTATCTAATCCCAATGGTGTAAAGTATCCTAAATGTTTTCTAATATTATAAATTCTCAATTTTAATCTTTAATCTTTTTAATATTAAATTTACTTAATTTCGACAACGGAGCCTCTTCATAAGAACGAATGGTTTTCATTGAAAATTCCTGAGATGAGATGGATTTCTTGAATTACTCCTGAATGGTAGAAAGGATTCTAGAAGTTTTTTCAATAATTAAATATTTAATTAACAACAAAAATTAAATTAAATTAATACCTTTCCGATGATGAAATTCGAAAGGGATTGCAAACGATTGATCTTTTAAATAATTTCTGGGTGAGAAAAGATTTTTCTAAGTTCCATTAATGACGAAGAATTTAGGGGATGATTTTCAATATTATTGGTTGATTTTTTTTTTCCATAAAATACTTATAAATCCGACGATGGAAAGAATGGTTTCTCTTGAATACTCTTGAGGTGAAGAAATTTTTAAGAAATCTCTCCTGAATGGTGGAAGGAAATTTAAATTTTTTCAATAAATAATAAAAAAACTTGAATAAATTTTAATAAATTCAACAACTTTAAGATAAAAAAAAAATCATTTAATTAAGACCAACATAAGGTAACACAAGACTAATTAGGTACTATCTCTAGATAGGCGTTGTGGGGTGTTAATCCTTCCCTACACGTGACCATACTCCCGAACTTAGTTCTGGTAATATAGACTAGGACCTATCTTTTTTATGTGTCTTCGTCGAGCTTAGAATTACTATAAATTGTTGACAATCTTGTAAGCATTTAACATATATCATTACTGCACATATATATATATATATAATATTACGAACAACATATTGAAAATACGAACACTTATAGTTTCGGTAGAAGCAGAAAAATAGAATATTGAGTTAAGGTTGGACCTCTGACCTTAAGACGATTATTGTCTGTCTTTATAGTGCTTACAGTCTTATTGCAATTCGTCTCCCAAGTTTCCTAGATAACGTTGCAAATGAGAGCACACTCGGATGCAACACAGCGAACCAGAAGAATGTTGAGTTTCTCTCTCAGAAGACGGAATAATTTGAGAGAATATGTGAATGAAAAACAGACACAAAAAATCTATATTTATAGCAAGCAATCTTTCTGTTAGAAAAAAACACGTTACATAAAAATCTGTATTTATAGCAAGCAAACTTCACTGCAAGTACTTGTAGCCCAAACCGCGTAAAACTGTCTCCATCTTTTGTTTCCTTCTTTCTTTCTCAGTAGACTGAGACTTTCCAATTTGCAATCTGCAATGCATTTAATAACTATGACTCACACCACGCGACACGGCTGATAACACTTTACCCTTGAAATTAAATCTATGCCTCTGGAAAAAATAAAAATGTTGGATGCTAAAAGTCTTTTTAAGTCAACTCTATATTCAATTTGTCAATGTCTTTGTTTTGATCACACTTTCCTTGAAATTCATTTGAGCAGAGGCAATCAATCCTTTATATCTATACTTCATCATTCACCTTGTTCTACTCCTTCATCTCTCTTCTCATAAAATTAAACAAAAAGAAAATGAATTATCTCTCTTTCTCATCATCATCATCACCTCTTCCTCTTCTTCTGTTTTCCTTATTCATCATGCTTGGCTTTCTTGTTTCGCTAAGCACCCCTTCCTTTTACAACGACTGCCATGATGCAATGTTCAAATGTGGGAATATCTACGCTGGATATCCTTTCTTTGGAGGTGGTCGAGCAGAGGATTGTGGACGTCGTGGTCTGGAGCTTTCCTGTGACGATCATACTAATACTACTACGATTGAAATTCTCGGTGTAGAATATCAGGTGCTGGACATCCCTCCGGATCCTCAAATTCTAAGGATTGCGAGGGAGGACCTCATCAAAAACGGCTTATGTAGCCCTCAAATTTCAATTCAAAATTCGATCCTAGAGTCTGAGCTGTTTGCTCCTGCTCCTGGCTATACCAATGTTACTCTGTTTTATGACTGCCAATCTTCCCTCTCATCCAGTCTTCGATTCCCTTGCAATGTAGATTCAACTTACAAGAATGTTTACATAAAGATAGGAAATACCCATCCCAAGGGATGTTCAGCTAATGTTACTGTTCCGATTCTTCAAACTTCCTTGGAAGGATTACGCAATTATGCATTGTCTTTGGAAGAAGCCTTGAAAACAGGATTCGAGGTACAATGGAAGGAGGATGGAGATAGACAAGCATGTGGAAAGTGCGAGGCTTCCAATGGAACCTGCGGTTCTTACATGGAGAATCAAACAATTTGCTACTGCCCATTCCCAATTGAGAATTGGGTGGAAACCAAAGAATGCCCTCGCATCGAGCCCCATGGTATGTACTTTCCATTTTTCAAGCATGTACAACTAATCAAGTTTTTCTATTATTATTATTATTATTACTATTTTTCATTGGATTAAACTTGAATAAATTATTAAAATCTGACATCTGTCATAACCCTCTTGGTTCTTCACCAAATTGGCATTTGCAGCTTTTGTTTCTAATCCTATTCTCTGTATGTAGTTAAATGGCTTCGTTAACTCTCACTATTTAGTATTTTGATCAGTTGATTTCCCACAAATCTAAAACCAATTCAGCTGCCTTCAAATTCCATTAATTGATCACTTGTTCTCTTTCCCATTACAACTGCATCAATTCAGCAGACAAAATGAAAGGGTCTTGAGTTTCTTTGCTCATACATTTGACCACTGCTGGATGCAGAAAGTACCATTTATGGGGAGTCCATAACCAACCTTAAGTCAAACCAGTATGTAGTCTGTACTCAGAAAAATAGCTGTTTATGGCAAAACCGGATCCGCTTCACCGATTCTGCACTGATCCATATGGAATGGGGAAGTTTTTTTTTTTTTGGAAAAGTGAGAGCAGGTGGAGTGGGGTGGTTTAGATAAATACTTGTCACGCCCCGTTTTTTAAAATTATTATTTTACCCCTTAAAATATTCTATCTACCCTTTTTATATTTTTAATATATATTAGATATATATACTAATATTATATATATATATACACTAAAATTATGTTCATAAATAAATTATAATATATTTTTTTACAATATTAAATTAAAAATAATTAGTAAAAAAATGGGGTGGAGCAGTGTAGAACGGTTATAGATATAATCGACATTCATGGAGGCAGATGTTTTTCAACATCCACGCGAGAGTGAGGTAAAGGTGGATAAAACAATCACCATCCCCATCCCGCTCCATTATCATCCCTAATCGATATAAGTGAAAATGTTAATGTATGTCCTAAAGACCAATCCTATTAATTTGTTTAAAATATACTTGTTTTATTGTAAATCTTTTATATCTAATAAACGTTTTCATTTATCTATAAATTATTGATTACATTTATATAATGCTTAATAATAAAATCCTTGAAATACATAAAACTTTTGCAAAAGAATAGCAATATATTATAATTATAAGATCATCTACGCATCAAAAATTACTTACGTTCTTTATTCATCAAGTGTGGGAGGGATTTCAACCATTTAGAGCAATAATAAAGTTTCCATGAGCCTGCCATGTTAGAAAGAAAAAAAATCCTCCTGTTTCAAGTATGTTGACCCATTCCACTATCAGATTATTAATTTCTTTTTATATATAAATGGACAAATTCAACACGTTATTTATTTACTTTTTGTTTTAAGCTAGTATATATATATATATATATATATTTGAAGTTCATGAAGATTGGTTTGATTTGAATGTTTAAATCCAAAAAAACAATTTTCATGTTGTAATTATTTGGTACACTGGTAATTTTTTAATTTTCCAAGCGGATTAAGAGATTGTCACATGTTTCACTATTTTTTTAATTAATTTTTTTTTATTATTATACTCTAAAAATATATATCACCTTATTAATCCTACTTGTAGAGTCTAAAAACACCCATTATTTAAAACTAATTTATTGCTTTGTGCGGTATATTGTATTTACAGGGTCCAAATCCAAGTCGAAGTTGAATCTAATCATAGGTATGAATCTAATCATGAGAAATGCGTATATAGTCAGGAAATTAAACAATTTGATTTTACTATATATCTCCTATGTAAACTTGCTCAAGGATCGGGCTATCCAATTAAGTCCAAAGATCCGCTCATATTTTGGAGGGTTTGGACAATAATATTATACCCGAAATATGGGTTTGGGCAAAAATTAAGGTCCATTTAGAAAATTGGTCGGGCTTTGGCTCCAGCAATCAAGCCCCGAACCCAGCCCGGCCCGGCCCGTTTTTCATTTATATATAATATTATTTTTATATTTTATATATTATGTAATTTATATCATATAAAAAAGATATATATATATATATAATGTTATAGTAAAAACATTTAAAAATATGCTAAGTTATCCATGTTTTAGAACTTAATAAAAGAAGAAAAAAAAAAAGTGATAAAATTAAATAATAAAAAAAAACTATTTGTTTAAATTTTTTTAGAAAAAAAATAATATGAGCGGACCTAAACGGGCTTGGACTACCCATTTATAAATATGGGCGGGCTTTGAGCAGAATTTGAGACTCATATTTTCGGGTCGGGTTGGATTTGGACAAATATATATAATGTTAATATCATACTTAAACCCGACCCAACCTAACCCGGCCCATGAGCATCTCTACTCCTACACACAATTAAACACATTACAATATTGTTTACTGACTTTATTTATTCAAATTTCCAAACTTATCTTTTTTCTTTAGTCATTCTTAATATTTACTATGACTAAAAATTATAGTAAAATTTCTGAAATTACTTTTACTATAATTTAATTGGTTCTTAAAGAAATATATTTACCGTTTGTATAACTTATAATTTTTGTCTGTTAAATTAACTATGATTGTTTATGTGTTATAATTACCAAATGTTTTGTTATTTCTTTTCTATTCATTGGTTTTGTTTTTTATTTAATTAACCTTATTGATCTTCATTAATTAGTTAATACTCCTTGAACAGGATTGATAGTCTTTGTAACCATTGCTATTGTAATATTGGTTACTTTATACTTCTGTGTCCGGAGGTTCAAAAGAGAATCATCATCGAATAGAAATTCAATTCATCTCTCGCAGCCAAAGATGAACAATAATGCTAGGATTGAGGCATTCATCACAAGGTTTCGTTCTCTTGCTCTAAGGCAATATGTTTATGGAGACATCAAGAAAATGACAGATAAGTTTAGAGATAAATTAGGTCAAGGAGGATATGGCAGTGTATACAAAGGAAAATTGCCCGATGGTCGTCTTGTGGCGGTCAAAGTCCTAAGTGAATCCAAGGGAAATGGAGAGGATTTTATGAATGAAGTAGCTAGTATTAGTAGAACTTCTCATGTCAATATAGTGACTCTTCTAGGTTTTTGTTTTGAGAGATCAAAGAGAGCTTTGGTCTATGAATTCATGCCCCATGGATCATTGGATAAGTTCATTTATAATGAAGGATCACACCATCAAAGTCGTCAATTGGAGTGGAAAACTTTGTATGACATTGCACTCGGCATTGCTAGAGGACTAGAATACTTGCATCAAGGTTGCAACACCAGGATCTTGCACTTTGACATAAAGCCTCACAATATCCTTTTAGATGAGAACTTTTGCCCCAAGATCTCCGATTTTGGTTTGTCTAAGTTATGCGAAAGAAAGGATAGTATTATATCAATGACAGGTGCTAGAGGAACTGCTGGATATATTGCTCCAGAAGTGTTTTGTCGAAATTTGGGAGGAGTTTCTCATAAATCTGATGTCTATAGCTATGGAATGATGGTCCTTGAAATGGTTGGAGGAAGAAAAAATATTGATGTTGGAGTGTCTAAAACCAGTGAAATATATTTTCCCTCATGGATTTATAAGCATCTTGATCAATCTATGAATTTGAATCTTGATGGAGTAACAGCTGAAGAGGAAGAAGAACTAACAAAGAAGTTGATTGTGGTGAGCCTTTGGTGCATTCAAACCAATCCATTAGATCGACCGTCAATGACTAAAGTGCTAGAAATGTTGCAAGGGAGCCTTCAATTTTTGGTACCTCCACCAAAACCTTTTGTATCTTCTCCTGTACGATCGCCTAAAACTTCCTCCGGAACATCATCATTGGTTTAGGCTTTTTTTTTTTTAATAAAGGTCGTAAATTGGGGATAGAGAAAAGGTGTTGTAAATTTTGGGATTTGAATTTTAAATTTATTGGATGTCACCTTTTAAAGGTGATTATATGAACCAACTGGATTAAACTCCGGATTCTCATTCGATTAGACTTTAATTAGTTTGATATTGCAAGTTCAATCTAAAATTGTAATGAAAAAATCATGGATGAAAAGTTATGATTTTAAATCTAAATTTTTGACATTGTTATGGTAAAAGATAAAGGTGCTCATGGGTCGGGCCACAACCCGGAACATTTCTATTTTCCTTGCCCAAGTCCGACCCGAATTACTGTTCATCCCTTAATTAAATTTTTTATATATATATATTTTTATAATTAAATTTTAAAAAATAATATTTTTTAGTATGTGAACAGTGATTCCGGCCGGGCCAGGCTGTCTCGGATCACAAATATTCCTGTCCAGGCCCGGGCTGGCTGTCCAGGCCCGTGATCAGGTCTAGTAAAAGAGTTGTAACAAAAAAAAGTCTTAAAGCGCTTGTTCACAAGATAAAATTAGACAAGTTCATAATATAGGTGTCCATGGGCCAGGTCATGCTTAAGTATGATACTAACACCATATGCTTGCGCGCAAGTTGGACTAGCCCGAAATATGAGCTTAAAATTTTGTCCAGGTCTGCCCATATTTGAAAATAGTTAGCTAAAACCGTTTTAGCTTCGTCCATATTATTTTTTTCTAAAAAAAAATAACATGTTATTTTTTATTTAATCTTTAGTAATTTATATTTTTTTCTTTTATTAAATTTTTAAACATAGATAATTTAACATATTTTTTAATGTTTACACTATAATATTATATATATTTGATCTTTATATGACATAAATTACATAATATATATAAAAATTAAAATAATATATTATTTTATTGAAAAAGAAGTTAGGCTAGAATTGGGCCTTGAATGTTGAAGTAAAGGCCCAGCCCATTTTTTAAATGGGCCTCATTTTTTAGCAAAGCTCATTTTTCAGGTCTAATATTTTTGTCAAAGCCTTCCCAAATATTGAGCTGGCCTTCAGTTTGGACGGATAATCCAACCCTTAGACAGGTCTAGTTGATCATAATGAAATAGTTAAAAATTTAAACAATAAATATTTATAATTTTGTTTCATATAAAATTACATTGAGCTAATTATTTCCCTCACACTTCGTCGCAAAAGTTCTACTTTTTTTTTTATATTTCCCAAAGAATAAATTATATGGTAAAATAGTAGTAAGTTTGCATATATAATATAGCATAGTACCAATGAAACGAACCTTACTGAATCAGAAATCAATGTATACATAGCCCGTGTGATGTTGTGTACGGCACGAGTATGTTTGATTTATTTTAAGTTTGTTCATGTATTTAGAAAATTTTTGGGGATCATATTCCGATATTCATGTCCGAATATACGTCGGACACGTTTGTCGAACACAAATATTTTAAGAAAAATAAAGAGTCGGAACAACATAGCAAGTTAGCAAAGGACCAAAGAATCCTGAAAAATTACACCCTGATTAGTCTATCTACAAATAGTTATTAAACCATGGCCATCTGGTTGTTGGATATTGTGCTTTTACCATACAAAAAACTAGTGCAAGTAAGTCAATTGGTTAACTTTGAACTAATTAGAAATATACAAAGCAAGAATGTGCAACTAAAATTAACACAAAAGCATAAAGATAGGTTAAAATTTTCCTTCATATCAACAAAAAATGATTCTAGATGAAATTCGTTTGACCCCTCTTTGAATGTGCTCCTGTAAGTAGGATTGCAGTTCTTGCTCTAGCCGAAAAGTAGGAGTTGCATACCTGCAATTGCTTGTCTAACTAGGAATGTTTTTCATTTTTCTAGCTCACAATTTAATTCCACTAAATGTTGAAATTATACTCCTGTACTAAAAGCATCCCATATAACAGTTGTTCAAAGCTTCTGAAATAGTCCACTGCCAAATTCAGCTCAGCTTGTGGATCTGCTGATGCATCATGATTATTCAGTGGCTTCCATCAATGGAACTTATGTGATAGAGACCCAGATTGAATAGCCGAGATACAGTCCTCTCAACCATAGCATTTCAACATGAACTATACATATCAAAACATGCAAACCTACACCTGCTGGTCCATAACAGTTACAGTTGCACCAGATGATAACTCCTTAGTCATACAGTAAGAAAAATCAATTGGTTGGATGACCTTTTGAGAAGCAGAGATGTAACACAATTGAGAAATACATGGTCCATATTCAGGGCTTGACCAGTGCTGCCTTGGATTCCGGATAATGTGCTAGATCATCACAGTAAGCGTTCGCCACAGTTTTTTCCGTGTAGCTTAAACTGGCTGAATCATACTTGATCAAGCAATCTTGTTTCAATTTCCCCATTATGGGCAGTCAAAAGCTTGGCTAACTTGGCATAAAGTTCCTATAGTGATGCATACAGGGATGCTCATACTTCAAGCACGTGCAACCACCTCATCTAGATGTCTTTCCTTATTTTTGCCTGTATACATGATAAACTTGAATCAAAACCCTATCAATAGAAAATTACATAATTCAATTTTTTCAATTTGCAAGATACCATGAGCCACTGTCAAATAATATGATGATTGGTTACAGAGGTAACTTCCAGGGGATATCACGGTCCATAGAACATATGTTAGTGGCTTGTCACACTTGCAGACTACCAACTCTTTTTTCCTTCAGCTCGGCCTAAAGTTTCAGTAAATCAGTTTAACAATTTAATAAGAAAACATGGGTAGGCTTTGCTTTAGTGGAGTTTAGAGAGTATCAAAAGCTATTTTAAGAAGATGTAGGTGTATGACTGGTGAGAATAAAAATTATTTTCTTACCAATTTGAGTTTCAAATCTAAGATTGCCTGTCGTCGCTGATATGCAAAAAACTTCAATGACTGATAACCAAGAAAACAGAAAAGAAATCATGCTTAAGCCTAGAAATACACAACAGACAAACAGATAAAATAGAATTTTCTATAAAAGGATAAGAGCAGTAAAGTTGTGACTTGTGAGAAAAAAAAGAAGAAAAAAGAAAAGAGCCTACTCCAATTCTCTGCAATTCAATAGACCTTTGTAATGCTTCCCTCTTAGTTAGAAGATTGTCAGTCATTAGCTTCAAAGGGCGTCGATAATTTTTTCCTCGGTAGATGATTATGGCATGGCCTTCTTTTAGCTTTTCAATTGAAACCAAAATCCCACCACTCTCTGCTACAAGCAATTTTGCAGTATAGATAACTCGTACAAACACTCTCTGCATTGTAATTACCTTGGCAACTTCTCTGTGCTTCCAGTGTTGATGTACTCCTTCTACGACACCATTAAAGACCCCACGCCTACCTGAACCATATTTAAACAAAAACAAAATAAAGAGAGAGAGAGAGAGAGAGAGATTTATATCTGGCCAAGGATGCTGAAGTTAGAGGATGGAAAATCAGCATAAAAGCTATCTGATATTTTCAAACCAATAGATTTGAAAGAAAAAGAAGAATCAATTGGCAACTAGGACAGCGGTCTTTCCCTCACCAAGCACTAAGCAACTAGTGAGCTTCAGTCCTATCTTCCGCAAGCATTCCCTCTCTTCTTCAGTAATGATTTCAAGATCCACATCCTGCTCAGCAGGTTGCCATGAAGAATTCAACTTTGCTAGCTTTTTAGCTGATTTCTCAATCTTTCCGTTGAGCTGCAAAGTGGAAGAATTAAGATTTTGTCAACAAACAGCAGTCCAAATGATATAATATGATGTTAAGCATGAAAGTGACAAGTTTAAAAAGATGAAAATTGAATAGGAGCTTTAAGGATTGAGAGCAAGAAAACAAAAAAAAAAAAAAAAACAGAAATAGAAATAGAAAGGGATCTTACAATTGAAAGCTTGCGTTCTTGGTTTCTCAATTCCCTCTCTAAGTTTTCCTTTTGAGCTTCCATTTGAATTTCAGGTTCATTATTTTCTTTTTTCAGGTCTCCAAATTTGGTCTGGATATCCTGAAATTCAGATAAAGTCCCTACAGTGCTAGTTTTTGCCAAAGGTTCATCAGCAACCTGAAAGGTTTCAGCCACTTTTACTCGAGCACCTTCTTCAATAAGTTGGCATCTTCTGAGTGCCATTTCTCTCTCCGCTACCAAATTAGCAAAACCTTGAGGAAGGAAGTCCTTCCCCCTGTAAAATATTATAAGGAACTTATTGCGTAGTAACAAAACTCCTCCCGTGAGATTCTGCAGAGTCAGACTTATTAGTCATGGTAAATTTATATATGTAGTTGTTCATAATCATAAACGTGCATGCATGTCATGCAGGGAAGCATATACGAGATTCCAGGCTTGGTAGGCTACCCAGTGATCCTTCCAAAAGCCTTAGTTAAAATGAATTCCTAAATTCACCTACACAAGGTTTTTTGTGAATCAAATAATTATAGCAATGTCATCACAGCCACTGTATTCAATAGTATCTCGACTCATGCATGGAATTAATCAGAAAATTTTACACTTAAATCAAAAGAATTTCATGTCAGGCTCACAAAGAGGTCCATCATATTGTTCCCTAAATTCAGGACACTTATACAAGCCTAATACAACTTAGATATGGCATATATCAAGCTTGTTGACAAAACAAAAACAGATCTGCCCATGGTTATAAACAGAGGAAACTTCAGTGCACCATGATCATAACAGCTCAAAAGAATTAGAGGCTTACCTTGAGCTCATTTGCCATTTTCTCATTGTCAGTATTCTGAATCCCCCACTTTATAGCAATCTTTGCTATGAGACTTTTATCCCATAATTTCAAGATAGCATCAGCCAAGCCTTGAAGGTTCCTATTCCTACCTGCAGCAAGAAGAAGAAACCAGAATCAAGAATTCTGAAAATTGCAAACATGAGTGAAACACAAAGCCACTGAGCATAGCCCAGTACTCTTTTGTTATACAAGATTTAAAACATCAAAGTCGATGAGTTAATACTCATGTCAAGGATTTAAATAACAGCCGCAAGGCAGCGTTACAACCGCTATTTTGCAGTTTCAGCTCTCTTCATCATTGATATTTACCGCAATTGACCGAGACAGCATCAATTACGTCCGCAACAGCTATAAACACGACGTGACCGAAAAAATGTCCTCAACCGCAATTTAAATGCCTGACTCATGTATAATGCAGATTGACCCTCAAAATAATTTCTCACTAATTCAGAGGCACATCTTTCTCCAGATAGACTAGATTATTTCCCATTCTCTTATTATCTGTGGTAGTAACTTAAAATGGTAAGAAAATATATGTATATGCCATATGTCTAGAGTACTGCATGAATGCCCGAGCAAATGCATGTGTAAGTTCTAGCCAATAAGTTTATAATAGATAAGGTGGTACCAAGAGCAAAATGAAAAGGTAAAGAATGAGCAAGCTTCCTCAAATACATCAACTCTTCATCAGTCAATTTTGGTCTAGTGTTTGGAGGAGAAAGCCTTACTGGAGACCTAAACCCAGGAACCACTTCTGGAAGCGAGTCTGCATCAACTGGTAATGGCTTTCGCATCCACCAGTCAATAAAGCGAGGTCCTAAACCATCCAATAATCTATCAGTTTCCCTCTCATACAATGATCCAATTACTGGTTGGTTATTCTCATCTCCTTTCATAAAGATGCCAATTGGCATAGACTCTTTTTCTCTGTCTTCTCTATACAAATTTCTCCCGCAAGTACTTATATTAGATTTTTCTTGAGACGTATTAATATTATTGCCTGATGCAAAGTGACTGACACTTGATGAAGATACTTTTTGACCATCAGCACGATTCGTATACTCTATTATAGAAAATTTCGAAGTCAGCCCATGGTTCCGTCCTCTATAAACAACAAGAGCATCTTTCTTGCTCCATACAACCAAGCCCCTGGTCTTCATCTGTCATGTAAAGATTTAACAGTCAGAAACTTTGACAAAGTTAAATCCAGAATGTGTTGATTTATCTATGTTTGAGACCTAACAAACAATAATCTTAAATGATTATTGATAATTGCTAATAATCACATCAAAACTAATATTATTTGCATGTGAAGAGAGAAAATGTTTCTTTAAAATACCCTTTCGTATAAGAATACTCTCCCCTTAATACATGAATACTCCTATCTAGTACAGGGGCATTATTTTAAGGGGAAAATATCATTGAACCTTTCTTCACATGTTCCAAATATTAAATTTATCAAATTGAATTCTATAACTTAATACTTAAGGGCCAAATACGAGAGTTCTTAAACAAATTCTACTCTAAAATCATTTGTCAATATAAATTGATTCATAAATAATTCTTTTTTACAATGAGTTTGATTTGAATTCTATTTTCATTTGGTTCTCAACATAATGTAACCATCTCAAATTATAAAAGATATGATCAACAATAAACATCCTTGAAACTTCTTACATAAAACTAAAACTATTAACAAAAAGAAGAATCCTCCAAAAGAAAACAAAATGCAAAAGAAATCAATAGAAAACAAACCTCAACAATTTCTCTTGCTCTATCCATATTTCTACACAAAGGGACACCAAATTTCAGCATAACAAGCTCATTCTTCCTCCAAGCCAATCTTATCTCATCAACAACAGCCTGAGTTACACCAGCTTTCATCACCTTAACCCATTTCCTCATCCTCATAGCCTTCCTTCTCAATCTCTCAAGCAAATCCTTATCAAGACTAATCTCAGCCTGAGTCAAAACTTTCTCCTTTTTCATCCTCCTAAACACAACTTTCTCTTCTTCTCTCAACCAAGGCATTTTCCCATCAAATTTTGTCACTTCCCCATCACTTCCAATCTCCTCGAACCAATTCCCAACCTCAAATTCCTCAAAAATCCCAATCTGGGTATCCTCCAAAACTTCATTTCCTTGTAGCTTTTCCACGTTTCTGATGATATTTTTCATCACTTTCTTCCCTCTCACCCCACTTTCCTTACCAAACAATGCCTTTTCATGTGCCTTAGCATTGCTGTTTGAGCTCTTTTTAGTGGTGGGTTTTGAAGCGTTTAACACTTCATGGGGTTGGAGAAGGAGAGGACCCTTCATCCATGGAGCTGTTGGCATCTTAATGGGGCCATTATTGGGGTTTTTTGAGACTGAGAATTTTGAATTTTTGTTAAAAGAGTGATTTCCTTTGTGGGTTTTGGAAGGGTTTTTGTTTGAGTTGAAGGAAGAAGAGGAAGGAATGGGAGAAGTTAAGACAGTGGCAAACATGAGTGGTTGATGGTGATTGAAGAACAAGTTAGCAGAACTTGGACAGCTCGGAACTTTGGTTCGTTGGTTCTGTTTTTTATAGCTTTAGATATTTTTTAAGGGCAAAAAAGATTATTATACCTTCTTTTGAGCTAGAAAGAAATTTCATCCTTTTTTTTCATAAAAGATTGTAATTTAGGGTTAACCAAAAAAAATTCTAATTATTCCTATTTTTTGAGAAAAAAAAATTCATCTTTTAAAAATGATTATATTAATCAATTGAATTAAATTTCAGATTCAATACAACTTGAATATGATAATAAATTGTATTTGGATTTAGCCTAATCATATTTCGTATTTTAATTATGTAACACACTTAAAAGTTAAAACATCAATGATTTTCATATTTTAAAAAGATTAAATATGCTTAACACAATTATAAACATGTTTAATAGTTTAATTAATCGTACCATGTCATCTTAGCGTGTCAACCCATATAATATGACAATTTTATTATGATTTAATGTTGATATACATTATTTGAAACTTTTTAACATTTTTTATAGACTTAATTATTTTGTTATAATAAAGTTATGGTTTTATTTTTATATATGTTATTAAATTCTTAATTAAAATTAATTTTTTAAATTGATTATTTTTAAAAAAATAGATTAATAGTTGTGTTAATTGTGTTTCAATTGTCTCGTGCCTTGTAAAATTAAATCGATTTGTTTAAATGTGTTAGTCGTCTTTCACGTGTACACGTGAAATAAAATTATTTGTGTTCGTATTTAAGATTTTGACATATTTAATTAATCATGTCTTATTCATGTTTGCCGGTATAACTCTTAATATCATCTCTAGACACAACACAAAAACATTGCAAAGTTATAACAAATCAAACTTCTAATTTTAAATTAGAGTTGTGATAATTTTATGTTGAGCTTTTAGAATAATTGATTATCTAATTTAATAAACAGTAACTCTAAAGTTTGAATCTTAAAAAAAAAAAAACATTTTTTCACCTAATATCTTGTTGTCTATTAAATTGTGCAATACTTATTAATTCATTTTTTTTATGCTTGAGTTTATGTGCAAGCATATTAATCATTCATCTGATAAGATATATTAGAACTTAAAAATAATAATTGATCATGCAATTTAAACTTTTAAGTAATTGATCGCCCAATTTAATAATTTAAGTCCGAACAAGTATTATCTTTTTGTTTTTAAAAGTCTATGGGTGTGTTTAATAATGCATTGAAAAATAAAATTTTCAATAGTTTAATTTTTTTCAATGTGTTTGATAACTCATATTAAATGTTACTTAATAGAAAACTTTCAACAAAAAAATGTTGAATGAGCTAAGTAGGTAGATATCTACTTATCACTTTTATTTTTAAAAAAAATTATATTTGAATTAAATTATCTCTTTTTTTAGTTATAAAAAATTATATATTTGAATTATCCTTTTAAGTTTTATCCAAAACTATCCAGAATAATATAATATAAAATATTATATTAATAAAATTAAAATTATACAATTAATAATTTTTAAAATTTAATATTTACAGTTGTCAAACAATACAATTATATTCAGTACTTAATTTTCAATAACATACCAAACAGTTTTTATTATACAAATTCAGTACTAAAAAATTCAATACGTAATTTTTTCAGCACTTAATTTTTTAGTTTATCAAATAACCTCAAATAACCCCTAAGTTTAGATGGACTTGATACTTCATACATATCAATAATTTATCACTAAATAATCAAAAATATATTTAAAATTAAAGAGAAGTAAAATATATATTATTTTAATATAAATATTAATTTACGTATTATAAATAAATGGAAATATATATATATATAATTTGTATTTCTTTTTCATTTTTATCCTCAAATAAATAGACATGCATTATTAGTCACTGTTTTACATTAAATAGATTTTTTTCAGTTGTAAAGATTCTTATATATTACTACTTAATCATCTTTGGGCCTAATTCTTTTTTCAAGCAACCTTAATGATGCATTACCTCACATTCACATGGTACATTCAAAATTTTATTTTCAAAATATTTTCATAAATATCAAACTTGGGTTATGATTTGATGCATTCAAAATTTTACTTTCGAAGTATTTCCACAAAAAATCGAACTTGGATTCTAACCTAATGCATTCAAAATTTTACTCTCGAATTACTTCCACAAAAATCGAGCTTGGGTTAGGTTAATAAAGAAAGAAAACTCCTCCCTAATCAATTGAGCTAATCACTTGTTTGCTAACAGTATTAAAGAAGATACGTTATCCATTTCTATCACCTAATCGAGTCACAATTTGTTTAAATTTGAACACAAAAGATTTATTACATATGAAAATTGTTAATAATATTAAGTGCCTAAGGCATTAGTTAATATGATTTTTATAGAAAGAAATGCTTCCATTGTCACCAAAAGATTTGGAACCTATTTGAGGAAATTTCTAATCACTTCCCATTAAACCTATCAATCCAAAAGAAAAGCTTTCTCAATTATTGCAGCTGTAGTTTGTTCACTGCAAAATGCAAGACTAGCAAATTAAAACAGCCTTGAAATATTTGCAAAATATCCAACCAAATGGCATCAGTGATCCATTAGGCTATTTTGGCATGCAAAGGGAGGAACAATACAAAATTTTCAAAATAAGATCCAAGATACCAATTTAAATAAGTAATCATAAGAATACGGGATTTAACCTTTAAAAGTGACATCCAGCAAATCTGGATTCGAATCTCAATATTAGCAACCCTTTTTCCCTATCCCCAGACTACGATCTTTTTTGTACCAAAAAAAAAATGAGTAACCATAAAAATTACTTTTATCCATAGTTAGTCACTTTGCTTGGTGAGAATGATGGGAAGAGGTAATGATGAAATTTTTTTTAATCCAATGACTAGATTTCATACCTACTTTCTTACTTTGTCACTTAACCATTGGATTAACGAGTTTTTCATCCTTAACTCTCTCCATTCTTTCACCAAAGAAAACCTAACAGATTAACCTAGAAAACATTATCCATTCTTTCACCAAAGAAAACCTAACAGATTAACCTAGAAAACATTATCTTATGCACCGTCAATAAAAATTTTAAACTTCACAAGCAAATTTACCTATTTGACATGTCCATTCAAGTAAATACTTCCAACTTTCATGGATTTTCCTTTCTTAGATCACTTTGAACTCAAATGTTGTAAGAGATGCAACATAGAGGAAAAATGCATTTCTATAGCACGCTTTTGTTGGATAACATATCTCCAATCTTTGTTACTCGGATTCGGGTGTGAGTGTCGGACACGGTATGTGTCCGACATGGGTATGTTCAATTTTTTTCAATATTTCCTTGTACTTGGAGGGTCTTTGGAGGATCATATCCTCATACCCATGTCCGGATATGCGACGCACACGGATGTCGAACACAAGTACTTCAAGAAAAATGAAAAATAGGAACAACATAAGTCTCCAATAACATGTCAAAACAAACACTGAAATAGCTTATACAGTACAAAGTTTCTAGTCAAGGATGGTTTAAAAACTATGACCAACACAATGTACACGCAAGGACCACACATCTTAGAATCAACCAACAGGCAGACCTAACCAACAAACTAAAAGAAAATTTCTAAAAGATGAACCAGGAAAATGTCAAGATGAGCACAAAAACAATTACATCACCTTCTTGCCTTCATCGTCAATTGGGTCACGTAGGGTTCCGAGCATCCAATCCATCCATATGGTGTAATGGCCATAATTATGGCGATATGTAGTGTGGTGAATGGTGTGGTAGCCAGCACCCATTACAGGCCATAGGTTTCCATGGATGCAATCGTGAATGTTTGCCGTCCAGATGGCCTCAAGGAATAAGAGTCCAACGTGAGTTGTAAAATGAGTTGGTACAAGGAAGAGTGCTACAACATGAGGTACTGCCTGCAGTATTCCATCCAGAGGGTGAAAAGCCAAACCTGAAATAAGACATTGTTTTCAGACATATTTCATTTAGTAAGATACAAAAATCCATATAGAATTTTCAGCTGAAGTGAGTATATCTAATCTGCTAGCCGAAGTGTGCCTTCTATTTGTCAAGACAAAAAAATCTTCTATTTCGAACAAATATTTAGTTTGTTACACTAAATAAGTTCAGTTCAAATGAAAGAAACTGGCAGGCCATCAATGCAACTTTCACCTAGTTGCTTCAGTCCATCCAAATCAAATAGAGAAAAAAAGGGAAAAACCAAGAAAGATGCTGAAATACATTCTTTAGAAGAAAGCACCCAAATAAAGGTGGGGAGAAAGGACCAGGCTTCTATTTAGAGGAGGTAAAATCACTTGTAATTGGAAGTTCTGTACTGTTATTACTAACTCGGATTGTATTTCAGTGAACAATGCATTGTTTGGTGCCACTCAAGGTACATCAAAAAGAGCAGCTAAGAGAACGTGCACTATAAGAAGGCAAAATGATTGAATCGGGTCAGGAAAAAGCTCTAGGAGACCACATCCATGATGTACTACTCTTTATATATATATCCTACAAAATGCAACCAAGTATCATCTGCAACAAGACTAGCTTACACATTCTTTGCAAAGCTATTAATTAGTACACGACTTAGTGTAATATCATCACTAAAAGCATGTAATTAGACAACATAGAGAATCTTTACTTAAAATATCGATAGGCAAACCTCATAACAAAGGTAATTGACAGGATACGATACGATTTCATTCCCTTTCTAACCGATGAAAGGCACGACAGATTAATATCTCAAAGATGTATGCAGTCCAAACTAACAAGGATTAATTATTAATGTGACATCAACATTATAGCAGCAAAAGAGACATTATAAAATCATTAGAAGTACACCATTTTACTATATAACTATGATACTGACATCCACAGGTTCCAAAGATTTTGACATGGTCTGCAGTCCCAGAGGACTAAAGAAACACTTGGCACTTCACCTAGACTAATTTATATATCTTTAAGTTTAAGACACTCAACCCAGCCATAATTCTGGACTAATGGTTAGATATCCTTTGAAAACACCTCAAGCATGTTAGTGTTCTTCTATCAATGAATAATGTTAATTCTGTTCAATACCTTTAGTCTAGTCAATCATCCAAGAAACTCAAGATATGAACCGGCTAAATGCGTGCAAGATGGTGCATGCTTCAGCTGCCCAAGCTGGAGCTAGGTGGCAGCATTAGCTTCAACAGGCAAAATACAGAGCAAAGCAAATTAAGAATCTCATATACAAGATGAGAAAGATAATGATTAAACTTACGTCAATTCAAGGCCTCTTTTGCATAAAAAACCTAGAATCTACTATGGCCACATCATAACGGAGGATGAGATCCCCAAAAAACTGACTGCCTAAAACTGGTTGATTCTCTAGATCCTCTCTAACTTAAACTTGTCTAGTATCGTTTTATTTATTTATCTATCTATTAATCCATAGGTCTTAATTTGACATATAAAACAACCATAAGATCCTGCCTATTGCCGAAGTAGGATAATAAAAAGCACTATTTGGATATGGTCCAGACCTTTGGGCAAGTAAGGTAAGCTTTAGCCTGTGGAAGCAATTATAAACCATCGAAACTAGAGTGCATAGATAAGAACTTACCAGCAAATGGAGAAAGGGTATTCTGCTTGTTGTAGATGTGATGGGTTGCATGAAGATACTTATATAGAGGTTTTATGTCATGCAACTCCCGATGCATCCAGTAAATGCCAAACTCCACCACCACAAGATAAATAAATAAATATACCACATAGGGAAGCCAACCGACATTGCTTATTCTATCATAACATTTTGTCCAACCATTTTCAACCATGTATTCAGAAAGAGTTGGAAGAGCACAGTACCATGGCATGGCCTTCATAGCAACATAAATTTGCAAGAGCATGGCTTTATTTGTAGGGATAGCATCTGCATTAGGAGCATTCAAAACATAAACAAAGGAGCCCTCTTAAGCTAGGGTAGGAATTTCACATTAGAAAAAATACAGTTGACGTTTACAAGTAGGTGTAGTGTTGTTTGGTACCTAATGACTTTTAAGATTGTGTTACCTATTGCTGATAAGAAGAGAAACTATAATTTTTTAAACAAAAAAGAAGCATTAGAGACTGTTTTGCAGGTATCCTGCATGTCTATACAAACTTCAACCCAAGAATTAAAAAGAAAATCATGAATAAAGGCTAGCATTCATCACAATCTCATAACCATAATTCACAGGGAAAGATTTGAATTAAGAAAATAATATGCGCCTAGCAATATATCAGCTGACATTTTAGATAATAACAAGCTGTGTTACGGGATTCTTCATTTTCCCTAAAGTATCCGTGTCCGACCCATATCAAGATATGAGTATAGGATATGATCTTCCAAATATATGGAAAAACTAAGAAAAAATTTAAGCATACCTGTGTTGGACACATAACCATATCCGACATTCACCCGAGTTCGATAACATAGATCACAAGTACTGAGACAAAGATCATAATGCATTCTATCCATATATTTAATCATTGATTGGATTCCAATCCCAAATTCAAAAGTAAGCATTACTGTTATAAACTATAAAGTCCTCTGCCTGCTATTACGTGAAAGAAATAAATTAAGAGACAGAATCCAACATGCATCCTCCATTGACTTATTCTCACCACAGATTCAAAATGAAAAACCAATGAAAAAAGTTACAGAAAGATCAGAAAATGTTCATATACAAAAGAATTCCCAAATCCTATGCTAAACTATATATGAAAAGTCAAACATAAAAATTGCAGCAGAAAAGGCAAAAGAAATTAAATTAACTAAAATATTCCGGTTTCACAAATGAACACCCAGATTCAAAACAATCATAGCAAGCAAAAGCTAAAATCAAAACAAATTAAGATCAACTAAACTTAACACAAAACAATCAACTTAAAACTAAAGAAACAATCAAAACAAACAGAACCCAGATTCAAAATCAACATAAAAACAAAAACCCAGTTTGCATCCATCTCTAAACTCATCAAAAATATTCACAACATAAAAAAAAGGGGGGGGGGGGGAAGTACCTTTGGGAACATAAACATTGCGTTTCAAGTAGTAAATATAGAAGCACCAAAGGAAACCAGAGATGAAGTAAAGCAAAGTCCCGGCAATGTAGTTACGCAGCCAAGTTTGAAAGAAATGGGGGAGTGGGTCCCACAGCTTGGTAGGCAAAAGATTTCCCAACACAATGTTGTTGTACCAAGCGGTCTGATCCAGGAACTGCTGCAAATACTCTCCCATTGGTCTGTCACAGCAACAATCCAGCGACGATCAGTCACCGGAGCAACAGATTTAACCCCTAAAAAAGAAGACAAAGACAGTTGTTTTCTTTATATTTTAACAAAACAAAAAAAAAAGCAATAAAATTTGAGGTTTTTCTGAGATTTCTATGAGTTTGTGTCAGAAGCAGTGGAACACAAGAGACAAACAAGTTCTGTAGGAGGAGAGAATATCTTTAAGCCGCTTTACATCTTTGACGTTTATATCAGCTGGACGGTCAGTTCATCACTGGCCCATGTGACACCCAAAATCAATACTAAGTAGTAAGTACTACTTTAAAATTAAAACTAGGGGAGGTATTCTATTAAAAAAAAAAAATAGGGTAAATCTAAAAAATATGCTCTCAATAATTAAATAATTATTAAATAATTTAATAAATAAAAAGTATTTAAAAAAATAAAAAAATTAAAAATTCTTAAAAAAATATTATAAAGATAAAATTACTTTTAATGAAAAAAATTTCTTATCCTTTCTTCTTCAATTAAGAAAATATTATTTTTTAAAATTTTTAATAAAAAATAAATTTAAAAAATTAAATATTTAAATATTTATTTTTTAAAATTTTAAAAAATATATATTATTTTTATTATTTTTTTAAAAAAATATTTAAAAAAGTAAATTAAAAAATAAAAATATTTAAATATTAATTTTTAAAATTAAAAAAAAAATTATTTTCATAAAATATTGTTTTTTGATTAAAAAAGTAAATTAAAAAATAAGAGAAAAAAGGAGGAAAATATTATTTTTATTAAGGGTAATTTTATCTTTACAGTTTTTTTTCTAACAATTTTTTATTTTTTCATTCTTCTTTTTCAAATAATTCTTACTCATTATTGTCATTTAACAATTATTATATTGTTGATGATATATTTTTCAAATTTACCCAAAAAACTAAGAAAGGTCTTAGAGTAAATCTAGAAACTAGTGCATCTTCATTCTCACTCGTTTTTTAATTAAATCATGTAATTTGTATATTTTTATTATTTTTATTAAAATATTAATAATACGTATTATATAAATTTTGATATATTTATATATTCATGTTATTTTTTGGATTTTTTATTTAAATATTGATAAAAAAATTCAAACTACTGATATTTTTTTTATTTACCAAAATACGCTCTTTTTGTTTGACAAAAATTCAATAAGAGAAGTCGACATATGATATGGCGACTTCCCTTGATACATTTAAAAAAAAAAATTTAAAAACAACACACGAAAGTCGCCATATCATATGGCGACTTCGTGCTTTACTTTTAAAAAAAAATTAATTTTTTACGTTGAGAAGTCGTCAAATGATATACGACTTCCCAACGTTTTCACATTATATATTTTTTTCTATTAGTTGGGAAGTCGTCATTTGAAATGGTGAAGTTTAATTTTTTAATTATAATATATATTTTTTTAAATAAAAAAAATATATTTATAAATTTTTTAAAAAGTATATTCTAAATTTTTATTTTAAAAATTTATATAATTTTTTATTTAATTTATAAAAATTTTAAAAATTTGTATTATATAAATTTTGAGATATTCGTGTCGTGTTTATGTTTTTTTTTTGTATCTTATATTTTTTTTTGTGTCATATCTAATGTTGCTAGGTCTAATACAATTAAAGTACACTGATATAAGTGACTTTGTAATATCAGTGTGATTTAGTTGTGTTAGACTTGGCAACATTGGACATGACACGGAAGAAATAACTAAAACCACGAAGCAAACCCAAAAAAAAAGCACGAACACAACACGAAACGAAAAAAAAAAGCACGAACACGACACGAATATCTCAAAATTTATATAATACGAATTTTTTAAAATTTTTATAAATTAAATAAAAAAATTATATAAATTTTTAAAATAAAAAAATTAGAATATGCTTTTCAAAAAAATTATAAATATATTTTTATATATATAAAAATTTTAAATTATAAATATATTTTTCGAGTCGAACTCGAGTAGCTTGCGAGCATAAGTGTCTCGTTTACACCCCTAGCTAGAACTGGTTCAACAGGTTTTCAATTTTTTTTTTTTTCAAAATTTGATTTATAATTAATGGAATTTGAACTTTTAACCTCTTAATATTATATTAAAGATCATACCATTAAGTCAAATTCATTTTTTTTAATTATTAACTATATTTAATATTTATTTAATATAATTTAATGTTTAAATATTAAAAAAAAGAATTTAGTCAAACCGACAGATCCAATCGATTGAATCAAAAATCAAAAGTCTGATCAATTTAACTTTCGATTCGATTTTTTTAACATTGAATAGTTTATAATCAACTCATGTTATAAGTTATCGTAAAAAAAAAACAAAAAACAAAAAAAAAAACTCATGTTATAAGTTTAAAACTTGATTTGGTTTTGGATCAAGTATTTTGGTTAATAATAATAATTTTCATTTGGGTTTGGGTTTGGGTTAACTCAATTTGGCTTATAATTTAGCAAGCTACTCAAGTTGAGCAAAATAAAAAAAAATATATGAGGCTTACCTAAAAATTGAAGGGATCATCATTCCTTCTTTCTTTAACAGTTTCTTTCAACCCAAAACGCCTCGCGGTTTTAATCTTTAGGCATACACCATTTGATCAGTAAGCCACAGCCGAAAGAGAGAAAGGTCGTTAGCGAGAAGCAGGAGAGAGGAATGGGAAAGCAAAAGGAGGAAGAAGAGGAGGACAATAGAAGAGAAGCAGCAATTTCTTCAACCCTTTCTTTGCAACCCAATTTCAAGCCTGTTGGTGTCACTCATCAACAGCTTTCTAAATTCCAGGTACCTTCTTCACCACCCTTTTTCTTCCAAAAGCTTATTTTCAGGCTTAATATGGATGTTCATATGAATTTATAGGAACCCTTATATCATCTTTAGCATATACTTTTTTATGTAATTGAGATGATGGGCAGTGAAATCTTGGGTTTAGTTTATGATTGAAGGAACCGAACCCTTTTATCATCTTTAATAGATACTTTTTCAGAGATTTAAATTGCGATTGCTAACGTGTTTTTGGTCACTGCATTTATCGCTGTTGCTGCGATAAATACCGATTGTGAATATTGACAGCGGAGAGAGTGGAAATCGCAAAATATTCTGATACTTTTTATGGAATTGAGATGATGAGCGATGAAATCTTGGTTTCAGTTTATGATTGAAGGAACCGAACCCTTTTATCATCTTTAGCAGATACTTTTTTATGGAATTGAGATGTTGGGCAGTGAAATCTTGGGTTTAATTTATAATGTCAGAAATTTGACATTGTCAAGTTTTACAACTTTCCAGCTTGGTATGTTTGATTAGGAGTTGAATGGGCAATGTTGTAGAAGTTTTATTGTGCTAAAGCATAATTGATTGACATTTCCAGAAACTTTGAAAATCTACATTTTGTTGAGCCTTATCATATTGGAGAACTGGCAATATGGTAATGCTAGTGGTTTTAATTCCATTTTGCTTTGGGGTATATTTGCTTCCTTTTAGATAGTTGTGGTTCTCTCTGGGAAAATTCATAATTACTTATATGGAAGACTGAAAACTTTTGTTGCTTCTAGTTGTCATCCTCATCCATGCCCTTATAGTATTTTGGGACTTTATGCTGCAGTTTTTCTTCTACTGTAAAGAGAGAATCTAGTTCTCATTCTTCCCTTTTTTCTGTGTTTTTTCTCTTTCAAGTTTAGTATAATTTACTGACTGGAATCCTACACTAATCACATCTCATCTTGCAAGTTGGAGATTGATGGTGTAACAATATCGTCTCTCATGAATAGTATTTTTGTTTTGTGCATTAGATGCTTCATTTGATTGATTATTTAGTTTATGATGGGCATATGACCACTCATGTCTTTTAAGCTCCATGGAACTATGGGTGCTTTTTTCCATTGGAGTGATTCCGTTTTTTTTTTCTATGCCTAAATTCAGCACTTTGAACTTAAAATTTTCATGAAGATTCTAAGACAATTGGACTGCAGGCTTCTAAAGGAACACACTGAGTCTTTCTTCATGTATTTAGGGTCTGTTTTGTGGAAAATAACTTTTGGAAAATGATTTCTGAAAAATGAAATTATTTTTTGGAAAATGAACTTATGTTCTATAGTTTGGACGATTCTGCGTAAAATATTTTCTGTTGTTTGGATGTTTTTCAGAAAATCTGCATTGATATGAAAAGGATTAATCTCTACACTTATGAGATTGATCCTTTTTTGCTTTGCTTTAACTTATATTTTGGGGGATCAATTTCTATACATAGGAGATCGATCCTTTTTTGCTTTGTTTCAAGAAGGTATCGATCCCTATACTTAGGGGATCGATCTTTTTTGTTTTGCTTCAGCTTTCGAAAAATATCTTACGTTTTGAAAAGCATAAGACATTTTTCGAAAAAAATGGTAATTTTTCGTTGACCAAGTTATTTTCTGCAAAACAAACACCGGAGAATGTGAAAAACATTTTCCGGAAATCATTTTTTGCAAAACAAACAAACCCTTAATGCTCTACAGTTGTTCTTGATGAAGTTGCTGAAGATGTTGGTCAATAGTTCAGGATCACATGTTACACCTATGTTATTCCGACTCTTCATTTTCCCTGAAGTACCCTTATCTGCCCGAGACATATTCGAACATGGGTATGGGGATACGATCCTTCAAATATATGAAAATTTTAGAAAAATAGAGCATACTCGTGTCAGGACACATACCCGTATCCAACACTCACCCCCGAGTCTAAGTAACATTGTGTTATAGTGTTAGATATTTTCTTTCTCATTGATATAGGACAACTAAAATTTAATTGGTTTATTCTGGTGACTGGCCTTGCTGCTATGAAATGGAGGCAAATTCTGCTTTATTATTCAGGTTCTTGATTAGGCTCTTAAACCAGGTCTTGCTTCTTGATTCCATTATCAAATTAAGCACTTAACAGCAGGAGGCACAAGAGCCAGGGGGAAAAACCACAACTGTATCTTAATATCTTAAGTTTTAACCTCTCATTTGTAGCAAAAAGATAAATAATATTGGAGAAATACTTCTATTTCTTTCTTTTTTTTTCTTTCTTAGAAGTTAGAAGGATTTTTTTTTTTTTGCAATCATGTCACATGTTTGCTGTTAGGCATCTTACTCTGCAGGAGTGAAAAACTTATTTTGTCATTTAGCTTCTGGTTTTTGAATGTGCCATTTATTAGTAATCTATGATATTCTTCTAGGATTTCTTTTCCACTGCATAATTTACTTCTAACATATGTTACTCGGACTTGGGTGTGTGTCGGACACTGGTATGTGTCCGACACGGGTATGTTTAATTTTTTCTAAGATTTTCATGTATTTGGAGGGTCCTTGGAGGATCATATCTCCATACCCATGTTCAGATATGCGTCGAACACGGATGTCGGACACGGATACTTCAAGAATAATGAAGAGTGGAGCAACATAGCTTCTAACAATCTGAATATTGCATGTAATAGGAGTTGCACAGGAGGCGCTTGCAAATAAAAGCAAAATCAAAGATCCATAAGAAACCAAAAGGTACCTATTGTGGTTTATATTATCATTGGTAACTTTCTATAGTGGGATGTTTGGCTCATCCATTCGCAATCTTTTGTTCTAGTCGTAGATCGAGCCAAAAAATTTCATGCTGAATACCTCAATACCACAGATTCTCAAGAAGCAGATTCAAACACCAAAGTTGAAGATACAAGTGTTCCAAACCTGAAGAGCCAGAGTGAAGATGATAATCCCTTTACACAGCAAGACAATGTAGTTGTGCAGCTTGCAACAATAAAGAGGCAGAAATTGCATTGGGGGTATGTTTCACCTTAAGCTTCTCCTAATACATAAACGGAAAAATGCATTAATAAGCAAGGATTGCTGCTCCCTTTTATGTACTTATATGCTATGTTATCCATACCCTTCATTTTCCTTAAAGTATCTGTACCCGATACTTGTGTCCAACACATATTCGGATATGGATATGAAGGTATGATCCTCCAAATATATGAAAAACATTCTCATATCCGACACTCATCCCGAGTTCCAAGTAACATAGCTTATATGTGGTAACTTTTTTGCTTTGCGTTATTCAAAAGTTGACGGTAGTTTTGCATCATGGATTGCTACTCCATCTGATATCCTTGTCTAATATTTTTAATAATTTGATATGTTATGATTTGTTCGCAGCCTTGATACAAAGGAAAGGTGGGAAAGGAAAGCCAACATGTAGATATTTCAGAAGAAAATATGGATTCTCCGAGTGAATGTTGTCTCGACTCTGATCTTTTATTGCATATGCTTAGATGAAAATCTACAAGGTTATAAAATTTCAGAAATTATATTGGGAGAAATGTCCACCATGCAACAATTTATGTGCATCTCATGTATACTTCAGGGCAGTGAAGGGGATATAAAAAATGGAAATTGGAGGAAAAACCAGCTAATTTAGATGAGTCTCTGACAATCCGTATATTATATTATTATCTTTTTTTTTTTTTTTTGTGTTTGTTAAAAGTATCGTGTCCATATCAAAAGTTCGTGTTCTGTTCAAAATTGCAATGTGCAACAACCTTTGTCATAATTGTTTTGAAATATAATTTTTTTTATATTTTGCATGAGTACCAGGATTGTACTTGATGACTTGGAAGTTGGAACATTCAAAGAAGGTTTATTATTTAGGGAGAAGGAAAGTGAAACAATTTGAGGTTAAAAGAGGGATGAAACTTAAAAAGCAGGAAAATTAACTAATCTTAAACAAATTTTATGGAAATGACGACTTCTTGTAAGAAACTAAATAACACAAGTTTGCATCTTGTTATTACTGAGAGATCAAACTAACAAAAATCCTGTTGGAAAATCTCATTCAGACAGTTTCTACCAAGTGCTACAACTCAACTAATGCTGGTTACTTCCGGGCTTCACACCCAAAGATTTGCGAAAAAGTCTTTACCAAAATAACGGAAACACTCCATGTAACCGCGCATCATGAGACGAACATTAACAAGATACCGAGATTATTCTCCGAATCAAGTTTTCGGATTAAGAGCAAGCTCGATTTCTTCCAATGATCGCCCCTTTGTTTCCACAACATTACCGGCTATGTACAAGACGGCAAGAAGACAGACACCGGCGAATCCCAAATACACTGAGCTGATTCCAAACTTGTTCACAACACTCAGGAAATACAGGCCAATCACAAAGTTGGAGATCTATTAGAACAGAAACACATGTCAGAGATGAAAGCAAGAAAAATACCCAATTGAAAGAAGAATGCAAACATAAACATTCAGCAAACAGTTTCATGTCATGTTCTAAGTGCTAGAACCCTTATACTGACTGCCACAGGCGCAAAAAGAGCGCTCGCCTAAGTGAAGTAAGACGCAATACGTATATGTGTGTGTTTTTGTATATATATAAATATATATATATATATAATAAACTCTAAAGAGTGGTCCAGTTTATCTACAAAACATATAATTTTTTTGTTGGCTAATATGCATGATTTCCTTATGGTCTCATGTCTATTGTTAAATACTCAAATATTGAGAAGTAAAGAATTTGATATTATCTCATTTCTTACGAATAATGTACATCTAATGAAAAAAGTTCAAATAAAAGAAATTACAGAGAACTTTAATCAGACGTTTTTTTTTTACACCTATCACCTTACAAAAAAGCGTGCCTATATGCACTAGGCGTGCGACTGGTCAAATGCGCCTCGTCCGAAAGGGTCTGAGGCACTTTTGTTATCTACCGCTAAGGCGCAAGGCGTTAGCACGCCTAGGCGTACGCCTTGACAATACTGGAAAGTCATATTAAGGAAGAACCATTGTTACAATACTATTACTACAACCTATCAAAGTATCTACATGCGAATTTCCTTGCAGGGGATATACATGCAGATGTACATACATATCAACATCTTTAAGCAGATTCTTTATCGTGACTTACCCAATGCATGCCAAGCGATAAAGCCACTGCTTTTGCTCTGATTCTGGAAGCAAATATTTCTGGAAGAAGAAGAGCAGGCACAGGACCAGCACCAAGTGAAAAGGATAATACATAGCTGTGTAAAAGAAATGGAAGCCAGCTTTAGATCTCATTGGTCATTAGGAGGTGAAAACAATTGCAGGCATCAAAATAAGGAGAAGCTTTGAGGAGCTTCATTAATTGCATGAAAGTGTTTTAACTCACAGAACAGTCCCAACAACGGCTAGTGTGCCGGAATAGGGAGCCAGAACCTTCCAAGTGAATGACAAAGAAAGCAGCAACATTGAAGCAGCCTTCACGAGCCAAACGAAAACAGAAATAAGACAAGGAATAAGGAAAAAAAAGTTTATTAGTTAAAAGAGAACCTGATGAGAAAAATGGTCATTATATCATTGTGTAATTAAGAATAACAAAGAACAGAACATACGGTGATTGAAAAAGCAGGTCTTACAAAGTTTTCAGGGTTAATGACCTTAGCATTTCCTCTCAACCCAACTAATGTTCCCATCATGTTTTAAAATTTAGGGCCATTCATATTGGAAGAAATAATATCAATAATAACAAGTTAACAACACTGTGAAGTACCACATTATTCAACCATTGGAAGGTCAACCGAAATGCTATTCTGGTATCCTAGCTCATCAAAAAACTACTGTTTCAGTCAAAGCATGGCTATTTTGACTATCTTGAGAAAAGTATCATCCATTCAAGCATCCATGAAATCAAAGGAAAAATATAGGGTGCAGATGCAAAATGAAGATTAAGGAGTTGTTTTACATGCAAGCAAAGTTGATTGCTTTTTTCTTTTGGGTACATATGAGCGAGATAATTGCTTAAATAACACATGCTCTAGGTCACGCTATCCCTAACAAATCATCTTGTAAATGTCTTACAAGAGCAACAGGTGAGTCATTTAAACTACTCATTTACTAAAACCACCTGAAAACTTGCTCTGACATACTGAAGTGAACTACTTCCAAGCCACTAGAAAAATGTTCTCCAATAAGGCATTGCAATTAATATTGGGGGCTATATAAACAAACATGATTTTATAATCTGAGTGAGCTACGGTTTTGAAACTAAAGAGACATTAGAAATATGAACACAGTATCAACAATTCAATCCTTCAACACAATTTAGTTGAAAAATGAGAAAGTATCTGAATAGAGGTACTTGACCTAGAGATATCTTTTAGATAAATTAGAATGAGCAAAGCTAGAGTTTCCAATCCATAAATAGCTAGAGTTTTACGTGCCAGAAAATTTTGCCATCTTTAACAAAATATTGTATACTAGGATCTCTAGTCTGAAACTTTTAGATCAAGTCTTTGCATCAATGTAAGATCACTTGCAGTTTAAGAAACTTCGTTATAATATAGAAGAAAAGGAAAAGTAAGAAATTTTATGTAGTGAAGGTTGATAATAGATACTTGTTTATGTATTTGAAGGCCCAAAATGCAAATGCAGGAGGTTGTTTCAAAGAGTTTAACAATAGAAATATAGAATCCACACTCTCAGATTTGGAAGAATGAACCTCTACACAAATAACAAGCCTACCATTCCAGCAAAGCTTGTAATTAGAAGACTTTTCCTTCCTTGTCTGTCCATCAGAGAGGATGCAATAGCTGTGCCTGCAAGAATATCACAAGCCAGGAATGTTAAATGTCCTATATGAATTTTGGTTTTTCTCTAAAGAATGTATTCTTTTTTAAAATAATTAAACACTTACCAAAGACGTTTGATGCCCCAACAAGAGCACTTGCTGCAACATCAGATGCAATTCCAGCACTACGAAACACAGCTGTAGAATAATATACCACAGCATTTATCCCAGCTAACTGTTGGAATAAGAAAAGTGCAGCGCCAACACTCACAACTGCAGCAGGACATAAAGTCAAGAAGGAAATTACCATGATAAAATAGAAAGCATAAGAAACTTGAAGATGTAGTTCTCAGGATAATCAGTTTAAGTATGCGAGTAGTGATTCAATAACCAGAAGAAATCCATCATGAGCTATACTTATTAGAAGTAAGAAGAAATGAAGTTCAAACAAAAGGAATTATATTACATCCTCGACCTTTGAGTTCATCATTATAAATCATCAAGGCATCAAGACAAAAAAAAAGTAGTGCACGGAAAGTGGTGATTGATGGTTAAACAAAACCCAAGTCTTGACATTAAATACTTCTTGTTATTTGGTAACCAAGAAACACTAGATTGACAACTCTTCAAAACAAAAAGAGCATACTAATTGGAAGTATGTTTTGAGAACATTGAACCTTCAAGTTCAACTTTTACATGGTACATTAAAAAGAAAAACAAGAATTTTCTGATATCTTTTACATTACCATCTGGTCCTACTTAGTAGTGTCCAGTAACAATTCTAATAAGGGCATGCTTATCAATGGCCAATATTCCATATCCAGTTATGGTAGCTTTCAATATTCAGGTATACCTTTCCAGTAACGGCTACTAAATAGATCAAACCATCTTGCTTCTTGTTCTGTAGAACCCTGACCTGCAGTTCTTAACTCATACATAACCTCGGCAACTCTTTCCTTTCCATATAGTGTGCTTATAGATTTTTCAGCTTCAGGAATTTTCCCTTGCTGCAAAATTGATGTGTTTAATCAGTAAGTAATCAATATTATGTATACCAATGTGAGATGAGCAAAAATGTAAAATAGAGAGACTGAGCAGTCCAATAGGAAACCTGAAACAGCCACCGAGGACTTTCTGGGGAAAATGCCATTCCTAGCGCCAATAAAATAGAGGGGACAGCAGCAACACCAAACATTGTCCTCCACCTATAGAAAAAATATAAATTTAGTGTAAATGCTTAAGTAGACACAAAACATTTAATTGCAAAAGAAATCCAATTCTTAACTACAGTTTGGCACATAGTACACAACATTAATATGTATAGTGATGAAGGCATTTTCATGACCTATTCACTCAATCTCACCAAGACAGAAACAGATCCAAAAATAAAGATTGATCAGAAAGCATACCAAAAAATTAGACACTACAAACTAGTCGGATAGAGCTTTTTTTTATTACAATTTTTTTGGGAAGGGGGGATTTGAACCAAGCTCTTTGAGCAAAGGGATACATGCACCTATAAGGCTATAATTGAGACAAATTCTCTGGTGCGTACAGTTACAACGAATTTGGTGTGATGACAACAAATGGACAACAAAGAAGCCTAATCCCACACCATTGACTACATGAATCATATTATGCCATTGTGCTTTTTCTAAAAACATTTACTTGATATGATTACTAAAAGCAAGGTTCTTTTTTATCCTTTTCACCCATGTCTTATTGGTCTAGCTAGCCCTCCCACTTTTGCCAGCAAAATGAATGAGGAAAAAAAGAACATTAAAAACAATGCAGCAAAGGGATTAAATCCGCCCTAATATTCCAAGAACAGGTGCCAATGAGAGGAAGAAAGGTCTTCAAGACTAGTAAGGGAAAATTTGTGACCAAATATAGCTACCTTAAAAGAAAGAATTTTTAAGCATCTCCCCATTTTATACTAAATTGAAGCCCAGATTTTAGACGCTTCTAACTAAAATTCTTACCAAAAGTTAGAAGAGGCAATCTCTCTTGATGCATGATTGATTGCATGCTCAGCAGTTTACAGACAAATAGTAAAAAATGCAATTTCAGTTGATATGTTCATAGCAAACATGTTATAGAAGTATAAAACGTGCTAGGATGATATACCATAGTGGGTTTCCTGATAAAGGTAATCCAGCCACCAATGCTGCAAGAATCCCAATACAAATAAAAAGTTGGTTTACAGATCCAAGTGCACCACGGATTTCAGTTGGTGAGATCTTACCAATAGAAAGAATGTCAGCAGATGTTTCCAAAAAGCTAGACAATTAAAGCAAATAATAAGGATCAGAAAATGTTACCTCAGATATGTAAAGTGGAACAATAGCAGATGATATACCAATACCGATACCAGCCAGTAAGCGGCCAATTATCATAGTCTGGACAGTCTGGGCTGTAGCACTGACACAATAAAGGCATTTTGAAGCATTAGTTTGCAGCAAACTTATGAGAGTTTAGAAGCTAATAGTTAATGAAATGATACAAACGTAAGAACTGCTCCAACGATAAGTGGGATAGCATCTAATTGGAAAGTCCTCGTCCGGCCAAACTTGTCTGCCAGTACTCCTCCAGTAAATGAACCAACAGTGGCACCAGCAAGGAGTGTGCTGACAACCCATCCTACTCAAATTAACATAACAGAATAATAAGTTAGCTAGTCATTAGAAAAGTTGGATAATTTAAAGATTAACACAATAAGCGTATAATCAAAATAACCAAAATTGAAAAAGAAGGAAAAACAACAATCCAACAACTTGAGGCAGTTGAATGCCCTTTATTTCACTTCATTTCACTAAAAAATCTTCAGCAATAAATGGGCCATGGGAATTTGCTTTATCAGACACCAAAATACACATGTAAAATATTTTAGAAACAAACAACAAAGAAAAGGAAAGGCAAAAGAAACAAAAGCAGAGATTGAATTTGCATGGTATTAAAGATCACAATACATGCCTTGCAAGACAGTATTTTGAGAAATTCCCAGATCCTTAGATAGATACTCAAGAGCGCCATTTACCACCCTGAAGAAAGAAACAGAAACGGAAAAAAAAAGTGGGGGGGGGGGGGATTAGAATAGTGTAGCATTATCAAAAGCCATGCACAAAGCCACAAACAAATAAGCATAAAAAATGTAGCATGCCAACTGCCAAGATATTGATTATGGATTCTTTGCTTAATTTCCAGTACAATTTTTATTTTCTAGAATATAACCAATGGAGGGAGTCAACTACAGTGTTTAAATATTTCCAGAATACTGGAAACATTCACCATCCCTTATTGCAGGCACCGTATAGTTTTTGGGACCCACACAAATGAACCATAGTGATCCTCTCTGAAGCTTTGACTTACTGGAGAGTATACTTATAAGTTTCCACAGCACAGATTGCCTAAGTATATCATTGAGATACTAAGATTACTAAATTGACAAGTGCAGAACCAAAAAACAAGAGGATGTTCCTTCTCAATTGAACTGGGACATACCCTAGATGGTAACCAAATAATATAGCTCCCAAGCAAGCAACACCGACAAATGGTAAAACCGTCCCAGAAGATTTCCCCTGAGGGTTGATTGGTGTCAAATCCTCAACATCTCCACCTGCAGTTTAATTCCAATTGCCATTTGTAAGAACATAGAAAAGCAGATTAGAAAGACTAACTTCTTTTGCAATGATTACAAGACTCAGACGCTTAGCAAATGACCCATGCACAGGACAATACATTTGAACAGGAAATATATGTGCTTCCAACAACAGACAAACACATCAGTTAATCACATCTGGTAGGAAAAGCATCTGACTAGCAAAATTCATCATTCCGACATAAACATGCACAAATTAATATATTTTAGTGGAAAGAATGTGCTATTTGAATTAAACTAACAGAAGAACAAATCAGTTAATCACATCTGCAAGAATAAAGAATGTAACTAGTTATCCCCTACACCATCATCATGGTGCTATAGAAAACATAATGCCCACTGTCATAACGATCTTTCGACCACCATCATCATGGTATGTAACGAGACTCATTTAATGATCAAATGTCTCACTTGAATCACTTTCGACATTTGACCCCGGACTCGACTCGAGATGTGACTCGGGTGTGACCCGAGGCGTGACCCGGACAAAATTAGGTGGCTACACACACCACCAACCTCATGAAATAAAAGTTTGTTCAATTTGCTATCACTTACAAAAAAACAAGGCTCCTTTTGTTTTGGCTATTGATTTTGCAACTTCAATTTTGCGTTTAGAAGCAAAAAGCATTTTTGGATACAAAACCAATTAATACTCCAAAATAATTAAAAGTTAAAAATTTAACCCTGTAAACACCAAAATACATGAATTTTCTTCTATAGGGAATAATTACGTTCAAATGTGTCATATTTCAGTTTAATTCAAATAAATGATTTTGCTTTTCACTATTGACTTATACTTTCCATTGATTTTTCAAGAAGCAAAAAAGCAAGTATCAAAACTAACAACCAAACAGAACCTAAATGATTCATTTCTTCACATGATGCTCCCTACAATTAGCAATGCCTCCAGAAAAAAAAAAACTATACATAAAAATATTCTAAATATGTGATTAATAACTTTTTAAAAAAATGCAGATAATTAACAAGAGCAATATTTTGTGCCAATTTATATCATTAGCCAAAGAAAAACCCATCTCATCTAACATACAATTCATGCATTAAGCAGTTTTTCTCACATAAAGAAATGCCATCCAAAAAAAATGTCAACCGAAAAACACCTTAATTTTTTTTTTTAAAAGCAATGAGAGAGAAAGAGACCAGAAGCTTGAGCTTTGACCGATCGAGATTTGATCGAAGAGCGAACGACGGTTTCAATACCATTTCTGGCACGAGCGAGCTCAGCTCCCATTGAAGCGGCACCAGAGCTTAAACCACTGCAAATGGAACCACTTCGGATGCAAAGATTACGATTCAAAGTTGACTTCCGTTCCCTAACTTCACCAAAACAAGATAAATCTCTCCGTTTTGAAAGTTCAAAGTCTAAATTTCCTTTAATTAAATGCGTTGACGCCTGCATACTGAATTACCTGATTCACCAAAAAAAAAAAAGACTCTATTTAACCGACAAGTCAAAACAGTCAAAAAAGGAAAAAAAAAAAAAAAAAGAACATTAAAATCCAGAAATAAATATCAAAACGGAATGACTGAGAAATGAGAGTGAGATTTACCGAATTCAAAGGCTGAGTAGAGAGGGAGAGGATGAGCCAGTTTCTGGGTTCTGTTTGGATGGTGGGATTTTTATTCTGTAATGAAATATTGATGGAAAGCTTCGGAAAATCCGTCGACCAAGAATAACAAATTTGGTGGAGAATTCAATCAATTATTCTCTTACTCTTTCTTTCCTTTTCATTCTTTCTTTTTTCTTCCTTTTTTAGAGAAGTTAATTAATTTAAATTACTATTAGTAATTAGTAATTTCATGGAGATTCGAATTCGAAGCATCGAAGGTGTAAAAAGTAAAAATCAAAAATCAAAAATCAAAAATCAAAAATTAAAAATTAAAAGTGTTCAGTGTTTGTTTGGATGGATGGGTTTATGATTACGTGGTGGGATTTTGGATTAGATTTGCAGTCGCGTTGGCGCACGTGAGGGCCCTTCCTTCGCTGACACGCCTCTTACCAAACTTTTATATTCTAGTTTTTCCTTTATTTTTATTATATTAATTGTGATTTTTTTTTTTAATTTTAAGTTAAAATAGGTTTTATGATTTAAATTTTAGATTAAGAATAATTTGTTTCACGAAAAATAATTTTCATATTTTTTGTATTTATTTCATAAAAATTAATTTTATATAAAAAAATAAAATTTGAATTAACAAAAAATTAATTCAATTTTTCAAAAATATCTTACGTTTTAAAAACGTATAAGACAATTTTCGAAATAAAACATGTGCAGGGCATTTAAATGTTTTGTCTTTTTTTTGTCAAAAAAAAATATCAAAATTATTATTGTTTATTTTTTTTATCATTTTCATATTTATGACATATATAAATGTGACATTATTATTATTATTTTGGATAAGTGTAATAATATTATTTTAATAATAATATGAAGAACAATAATGCAATTCTTTTTAAAAATAATCAAACAGCAAAAAACATTATCATCCAAATAATAAAATAAATAAATAAACAACTTTTCCAAAAAATAATTCATTTTTAACTTTTTTTTCGTGAAATCAATTTTGCAAAATAAATGAAGCCTGAATCAAATTTTATTCAAGATCTAGACTTGCTCATGGGTCAAATAGCTCGTCCGATCGGGATCAGTGTTCAAATAATAAAAAAAAATTATTTTTTAAAAAATTTAATTATAAAAATTAAAAATTAAAAAATATATATATATGTGAACAGTGTATTCAGGCCCTGGGCCGAGCCCACCTAGGGCCAGACTTAGACAAAAAATTTCAGAAATTTTCAGACCGCGACCCTATCCATGAACAGGTCTATCAAAGTCCTATCATTTCCAATTAAGCAATCATGTAACGAGAACAAATTACAAACACCTATGTATAGTATATATGGTATTTTGATGTGAACATTTATCAATAAAGTTTAGGCATATATGTTCAATTAATAGTTGTTTTTGAGCAATTTTTTCTTTAACAAAGAAATATTTTTAGACTTTGTTGATAGGATAGAAAAATTAAAAAAAAAATTATAAGAGTATGTGAAAGTGAAATTGTGAAAAGAATATATATTTTAACTAGTGCTTTGTAAAAAAAGAAACATGAAAATAATAAAAAATAAAAGAAGGGAAAATAAGTGAAGTACAAGTAGAGGTTTTCAAGGATCGAGTTGGGTCGGGTCTAACTATGAGTCTCAAAATCTCTTCAAATTTGTTCATATTTATAAATGGATAGTCAAAACCCGTTTAGGCTTATCGATTTTTATTATAAAAAAAATTAAACAAATATGTTATTTTTATTTAATTTTTAATAATTTTATCTCTTTTTTTTAATTTTAAACATAAATACTTAACATAATTTTAAATGTTTACACTATAGTATTATATATATTTATTCTTTATATGATATAAGTTACATAATATATATAAATATAAAAATAATATATTATATAAATGAAAAAAAGGGTCGAGTCGGATTCGAATCTTGATTGTTGGAGTCAAGGCACGATCTATTTTCTAAACGGATCTCATTTTTTTTGCCTAAACCCATATTTCGAGTCTAATATTTTTGTCCAAACCTTCTCAAATATAGAGCAGACTGTAGAAGGAGAAATTTTTTTGACCAATTACAAATTGCCACGTGTTAATTGAAATTTCTTTTAATTAAGAAATTTTTAATTAAATTATGCATTATCATATCATAATTAATTATTTTATAATTAATTAAATATGTATACATGGCTTGACCAATCAAATTACAAGGATTCATGGGTCACCCAATTAAACTTCACCCATGTGTCATAATTACTTCATCTCTAATTAAATTAAATTAATTAAGAGATAAATAATGAAGTTTTATCTCTAATTAAATTAATTAAGAGATAAATAAATATTTTATCTCTAATTTAATTAATTAATTAAGGGATAAATAATGAAGTTTTATTTCTAATTAAATTGAATTAAATTAATTAAGAGATAAATAAATATTTTATCTCTAATTTAATTAATTAAGAGATAAATAAATATTTTATCTCTAATTTAATTAATTAAGAGATAAATAATGAAGTTTTATCTCTAATTAAATTAAATTAATTAAGAGATAAATAAGGAAGACAAGTTCTTTTAGAACTCTCTTTCACCTGGCTGGCTACCACTATAAATAGAGACCTCCCCTTAACACAAATTCACAATTCACAAGCCTAAGGAGAAGAAGAAAGATTTGGAAGAGTTAAATCCTCTCCAAAGTCTTAAGAAGAAATAGATTTGGAAGAGTTAAATATCTCCAAAGTCTGAAGAAGAGAAAGATTTGGAAGAGTTAAATCCTCTCCAAAGTCTCAAGAAGAAATCTCTGCAGAATTGAAGCAAGAAATTCTTAAGAACACCATCGTGCCTGTTCTTAAAGATTTCTCAAGAAGTTGCTCTTCAATCTTGTGTTGATCCAAGAAAGAAGATAAATCTTGTCTGCTCTAGATCAAGTCTCGAAGACCCTTGAAGCAAACAACGTGTGTTCAAGATCAAGTCTCAAAGACCCTTGAAGCATAATTCCAAGATTTCCAAGACTTCTTAAATTTGGGATCAAATTTCAAGATCAAGTCTAGAAGACCCTTGAAGTGGATCTCATCAATTCAAGATCAAGTTGTGAAGACCTTTGAATCAAAATTTTACTGAAGAAAAGAATCAAAGGATTTCTTTCTTTAAGAATATTCAGAGATTGTAACCTCAAAGTTTGATTAATAAAATTATTATTTGACTCCAAATTTTCCTTGTCATATTGTCGACACGAAATTTGTGTGTACAAATTTTGGCACGCCCGGTGGGACAATCTCTGCCTTTCATCTCTTTTCTTCAAAACTCAAGTTATCAAGTTGCAATGGCTCCCAAGAAGAACCTTGCTAACAAACCAACTCTCAAGCCTGCTTGAGCTAATCCTGCAGTCTACCCCACTTCATCATCAAGCGTTGATATCCCTGCTCATCCTTATGGCACTAGGAGGAAGACCAAAGCTCTTGCTGAATTGTATGAGCAAACTTTTCCGGTGCTCAATCAAAACCCTCTCTATGACACTTCTTCTCCAATTCAAGACTTAGAATAAGTTTCCGCTGGACAAGTTGATTCTCCTCGAGGATCAAGTGCAAGTCGCCAGTTAACATACAAAGAACAAGATAGCTACTCAAGCAACAAGCCTATTCCATCCTCTGCTCCAAAATCAAGTTCTGGAGTAATGGCTGTCATGACAACTGGCACCACATCATTGGAAGAACAAGTTGCACTTCTGGCAAAATCTGTTGAAATTCTTTCAGCAAGTATCAAAGAGAAGGATAACCAGATCGCTTCCATGATGGACAAGATCGCCGGTCTCACTGGAAAAAGGAACGAAGCTTCAAACCAAAATTGGCAATCAATCTTTCAAGATGATGGTGAGAACTCTGGCAAGGAAGTTGCTAAGGATTCTGAAGAAAAGATCAATGAACTCGTCACTACCAGTCAGCTCAAGGATCTTATCAAGGAGGCTATCAAAGATCAAGTTGAAAGCATCACTCAACCTTCATATACATATGCAAAGCCATATTCTCAAAGGATCGATCGTCTGAGGATGCCTGGGAACTATCAACCCCCAAAGTTTCAGCAGTTCGATGGAAAAGGAAATCCACGCCAACATGTTGCACATTTCGTGGAAACTTGCAATAATGCTGGCACCTATGGAGATCTCATGGTGAAGCAGTTCGTTCGCTCCTTGAAAAGCAACGCCTTTGATTGGTATACTGATCTTGAGCCTGGAACGATTGACAGCTGGGAACAACTTGAGCGTGAATTCCTTAATCGATTCTACAGCACTCGCCGCATAGTCAACATGATCGAACTCACAAGCTCACGTCAATGGAAGGATGAACCAGTCATTGATTACATCCACAGATGGAGAAATCTGAGCCTTAACTGCAAAGAAAGACTGTCTGAGTCTTCTGCCCTTGACATGTGCATCTAAGGCATGAATTGGGGCTTGCATTACATTCTTCAAGGCATCAAGCCTAAGACCTTTGAAGAATTAGCCACTCGTGCTCATGATATGGAGTTGAGTATGACAGCTGCTGGAAATCAAGAACCTCCGATGCAAGAGCCAAAGAAAGGTAAGGAAAAACAAGATACCCGCAAAGGGGCAAAACCTTTATCAACAAGGGAGAAAGCAAACAGTCCATGGCCGTGACTACCAAGCCTCTTAAGATATCTCCCAAGTCAAAACAATCTCAAGAGACGAAATCTTCTCCTATCCAAGACAAAGGTAAAGGCAAGATCACTTTGAAGGAGAGACAAGAAAAGAAGTATCATTTTCCTGATTCTGATGTTTCAAACATTCTTGAAGAACTTTTAAAGACTAAGCTGATTCAGTTACCAGAAATGAAGCGACCTGAAGAAGCTGATAAAGTAGAAGACCCCAATTATTGCAAGTACCATCGCTTGATTAGCCATCCTCTGGAGAAGTGCTTTATTTTGAAGGATAAAATCATGCGACTCTATGAAGAGGGGAAAATCGAGTTTGAAGAAGAAACGGTGTCGTCAAATTTGGCATCAGTCAATATGGTTTCTCAATCCAATTTGCTGGATAGAACCATAAAATTTGGCTCTTTTGATCCTATCATACTGGCTCCAAGTATAAGTACGATGGTGGATCTTCAGGAAAGTGGGGGCAACTATTTGCTTCAAAGGCAAAATCAAGATTACGATGGTTGGGCTCTAGTCACACGCCGAAGAAGCAAAAAGAAGAATCTTCCAAAACTTGTGAAAGTGCTTACAAGAGCTAAGATGATCAAACAACCATCTAAATCTCCAAAGTCCAATGTGCCTCAAGAAGCAAAAATGCCATCTCAAGGTAAAAATTCAGTAGGGAGAAAGTCAAGGAGGCAAATCACTTTAAACGAATTCATGCCAATTCAGCTTAGAAATGAAGATTTGGTTTTCATGACTTGTTACCATAACGGTGGCAATGAAGATAATGAAAACAACATTGACTCAGTAGCATTTGAAGTTGATGATCATTCTTGTGCTACGAAAATTAACTTTTCTGATGAAAATCTGTTGCTAGGGTCAACCCCTCATAATCGGCCGTTGTTCGTCGTAGGATATACTCGAGAACAGAAGATCAATAGAATCTTGATCGATGATGGTTTTGCTGTCAACATACTCCCGTTGATGACAATGAAAGAATTGGGAGTTCCTTTGGATGAGTTGATGCAAAGCCGCTTGATGATCCAAGGATTCAACCAAAGGGGACAAAGAGCTCTTGGAAAACTTAGACTTCAACTTTTCATTGGAGATATGGAGTCAAGTCCACTTTTCCATGTGATCGATGCCAAAACGACGTACAACATGTTGTTAGGACGACCGTGGATACATCAAAATGGTATAGTCTCCTCAACTCTGCACCAATGTCTCAAGTATTGCAGAAACGGTCAAGTCAAGACGATCCTTGCAGACGCTAAGCCATTTACTATAGCAGAAGCACATTTCGCAGATGCAAAGTTTTATCTAAAAGATACATTTATCGAAGAAGTAATGCCCAACCCGATGCAAGAATTAAAGCAAAAGGGAAAGAATTTGGCTTCTTCCACAGTTGGAGAAGATGAAATTGCTCAAGGTTTAAAGGATCTGACTCTTCCCCTCACTAACTTGGAAGAATCAAGAGGCCTTATACCTCCACTGCAAGGATTTGTTAGACCAGTAGAAGAACCTCTTTGTGAACATCAGGATCTTCCTACTCATCGAGCCAAAGATTTTGATCCTAATGCTTATAGGTTGCTTGTCAAAGCCGGATATAAGCAAGAGGATGTTGCAAAATTGGCTCACGAGACAATAGAGCCTAACAAAGAAAAGCCGCAAAGTTCATTCAAGATCCTACAAGTCTGGCAAAAGAAGATTGATCACATCGGAACTTCTAGAGAGGGGCTTGGATATTCTCCATTAAAATTGAAGATTCATAAACAAACTTCGAGGTACATAAATGTGGAGGAAGTTCTTGAGGAGCAAGAAGATGCAGTGAAGCCACCAGGACTTTCAGTATTTGATCGCTTGGGAGCACGCTCAACACGATGTTCAGTGTTTGATCGTTTGAGCATTCAATCATCACGAAGGTCAGTTTTTGAACGAATGGGAGAAAAATGCAGTGAAGTTTCTGTAAGTAAACCAATTTCTATTCAGTCAAGGCTTGGAAGTCTGTACTCTGAAGAAGTTAACTGCGGCCGAAAAAGAAAGTCTTCCACTTTAAAGGAATCAAGAGATTTTCACAGCAAAATTCCTTCTCGAATGAAAAGGCAAAGCGAATGGAAGGTAACTACTGGTGAAGTTTTAAAAGCTAGAAAGCACACAGTGGTTATAACCAAATCAGTCTCATCCTCAGAGGAAGAAGAACTTGAAGAAACAGAAATCTTTACTTCTAACCATGTATCTGTAAAGGAAACTGGTGAAAAATCTCAAGAAGAAGAAGCCCAAGAAGCCTCTTCGTCTTTTGAAGAAGGAAATCAAGCTACTATTGATGAGCTAAAAGAGGTTAACATCAGCACTAGTGAAGATCCGCGATCGATCTTTATTAATGCTTGCTTACCACCAGAAGAGGAAAAAGCCTATCTTGATCTTTTGATAGAGTATCGAGATATCTTCGCTTGGACTTACAAAGAAATACCGGGACTTGATCCAAAAGTAGCTATGCATCATCTGGCTGTCAAGAAAAGTGTCCGACCTATCAAACAAGCTCAACGACGTTTCCATCCTGACTTGATCCCCCAAATTGAAGCTGAGGTCAATAAGCTCATCAAAGCTGGCTTTATTAGAGAAGTCAAGTATCCCACTTGGATCTCAAATATTGTTCCAGTGAGAAAGAAAAATGGTCAACTTCAAGTTTGTGTAGATTTTCGAGATTTGAACAATGCTTGTCCAAAGGACGACTTTCCTCTCTCTATAACAGAAATAATGGTTGATGCTACAACTGGCCATGAAGCTTTGTCATTTATGGATGGATCGTCTGGTTATAATCAAATTCGCATGACTCCAAGAGATGAAGAACTTACTGCATTTCGAACTCCAAAAGGAATATACTGTTACAAAGTTATGCCGTTTGGGTTAAAGAATGCAGGTGCTACTTATCAAAGAGCAATGCAAAAGATCTTTGATGATATGTTGCACAAAAATGTTGAATGTTATGTTGATGACTTGGTAGTAAAGTCAAAGGAAAAATCCGATCATCTTGCTGATCTTCGCCAAGTGTTTGAAAGATTGCGCAGATACCAATTGAAAATGAATCCGCTCAAGTGTGCGTTCGGAGTATCCTCGGGTAAGTTTTTGGGGTTCATCGTACGACATCGTGGGATTGAGATCGATCAATCAAAAATAGATGCAATCATGAAAATGCCTGAACCACGCAATCTGCATGAACTTAAAAGTCTGCAAGGAAGATTGGCATATATCCGACGCTTTATCTCAAACTTGGCTGGTCGATGTCAACCATTTAGTCGACTAATGAAGAAGGATGTCCCTTTTGTCTGGGATGAGGCCTGCAGTAATGCTTTTAAGAGCATTAAGACCTTTTTGTTACGACCACTTATTCTGAAGGCACCTATACCAGGACAACCGTTAATCCTTTATATTGCTGCACAAGAACGTTCCTTAGGAGCATTGTTGGCACAAGAGAATGATGAAGGAAAAGAAACTGCACTCTACTATCTTAGTAGAACTCTTAATGGCGCTGAATTAAATTATTCTCCCATTGAAAAGACTTGCTTGTCATTGATGTATGCAGTTAAAAAGCTGAGGCATTATTTGCAAGCTCATTCTGTTCGTTTGATTTCGCGAGCAAATCCCCTCAAATATCTCATGTCCAAGTCTGTGCTCAGTGGAAGATTGGCAAAATGGGCTCTTTTGCTACAAGAGTTCGATATTACTTATATTCCACAAAAGGCCGTTAAAGGGCAAGCACTTGCCGATTTCCTTGCAAACCATCCGATTCCAGATGATTGGGAATTCTCTAAAGATCTCCCAGATGAAGATGTTCTTTTCATCGAAATTCCCAGGCCATGGAAACTATTCTTCGATGGGGCTGCCCGTCAAGATGGAGCTGGAGCAGGTGTTGTTTTTATCACTTCAGAAGGAGATGTATTGCCTTATGCATTTACTCTTACCGAAAATTGTTCCAACAATGTAGCAGAATACCAAGCTCTGATCATTGGGTTGGAAATGGCAGTGGATATGAAGATCACTCAACTGAAAGTGTTTGGGATTCCAAATTGGTCATCAACCAACTTCTTTCACTTTACGAAGTTAAGAAGCCAGACCTCTTACCATATGTCAACTATGCGAAGAAGATTTTAGAATTGTTTGACAATGTAAGCTTAGAACATGTACCAAGAAGAGAGAACAAGCAAGCAGATTCTCTAGCTAATTTAGCATCAGCTCTTGCCATGCCAAGTGTAGAAGTAAAAGTCCCTCTTTGCAAACGATGGATTTTGCCTCCAGTTGATTTTAAAGATAACAATACGGAATCCAATGTTGTTTCAGTTTGCGAAGTTGAAAAAGAAGATTGGAGACAACCATTGATTGATTATTTAGAGCATGGGAGGCTACCCAATGATCCAAGGCATAAAACAGAAGTGAAACGTCAAGCTCCTCGATTTATTTACTTCAAGGGTACGCTCTATCGCCGTTCTTTTGATGGTGTCTTCCTTCGATGTTTAGGAGAAGATGAAGTATCCAAAACCTTACAAGAAGCTCATTCAGGAATTTGTGGTGCACATCAGTCTGGAGCTAAATTGCACTTTCAAATAAAAAGAATGGGATACTACTGGCCAACAATGGTAAAGGGTAGCATAGACTACTCTAAGAAATGTCAAGCTTGTTAGTTTCATGCAAACTTCATCCATCAACCTCTTGAACCATTACATCCGACAGTCACATCTTGGCCGTTCGATGCTTGGGGACTTGATTTGGTAGGACCATTACCTAAGAGTTCACTAGGGCATATGTATATACTTGCCGCTACGGATTACTTTTCAAAGTGGGCAGAAGTGACACCTTACAGGGAAGTAAAAAAGGAAACTATTGCAACTTTTATCAGGACAAACATCATTTATCGGCATGGTGTACCTCGTCACATCATAACTGATAATGGGAAGCAATTTGACATGAGCAAATTATGTGCACAGTTTGACTTCAAGCAGTACAAGTCTTCAATGTACCATGCTCCAGCAAACGGATTAGCAGAAGCCTTTAACAAGACTTTGTGCAATCTTCTCAAGAAAGTTGTTAACCGTTCAAAGAAAGATTGGCATGAAAAGATAGGAGAAGCTCTGTTGGCTTATCGAACTACATATCGCACACCAACTCAAGCCACTCCGTATGCACTTGTTTATGGTGTAGAAGCTGTTCTACCACTTGAGCGACAAATTCCATCATTGAGGATTGCAATCCAAGAAGATCTTTCTAGTGAAGACAATGTACGCTTACGTTTGGAAGAATTAGAAGCACTAGATGAGAAAAGGTTGGAAGCCCAACAATGCTTGGAGTGCTATCAAGCTCGATTATCCAAAGCTTTTAATAAGAAAGTCAAGCAGCGATCTTTCCAAGTTGGAGATTTAGTCCTTGCTGTAAGAAGACCCATAAATACTTCACATCGTATTGGCAACAAGTTCCTTTCAAAATGGGATGGACCATACGTTGTTCGAGAAGTTTATACCAATGGCGCATACAAGATCGTTGATCAAGATGGTGTCAAAGTTGGACCGATCAATGGAAAGTTTTTGAAGCGTTACTATGCTTAAAGAAGATATTGCTCCTAAGCAAGAGCTTAAACTGTCGTATGTTGCTCCTAAGCACGAGCTTAAACTGCACATTAAAAAAAAAAAAAGCCCGCTATGTTGAAAATCCTTTCTAGGACAACTTAGGCAAAAGTTAGGGCAAAAAAAAAATGATGAACTACGTTATGACTTGATCCTTCAAATTCGAGGGTACGTAGGCAGCTTGGTTTCGTTGTCAAGTTCAGTCCAAACAAAAAAAAATTGTTTGATTCAAATATTATCTTTTGTTCACTTGAAAGTATCATGATAATTCTCCATTCAAATTTCATGATTCAAGTTGTCTTTCAAGTAAAACAAATCTTTTACAAATTAAAGATCTTTGGGAATTTAATTTGTAGTCCACACATGACGCAAAAATGCTTCAGAAAGTGCAAAAGAAAGATGATATATGGAGAAAAAGAAATTTAACTTCATTTCAAACTTGAGAAGAACCTACAATTAAAAAAAAAAGTTACATCAAAAAGGATTCAGGGCTTCCATTTGAAATTCTTCAAGTCTTCTCGAGAGGCTTCCAACATATTTCGCAACAAATCTAAGTTTTTGGCTTCATTCTCAGTAAGGGTAGTAAAAGACTCAACAGAATTCATCTCCTCACGAATCTTGGAGGTGTCGATTCTTCTTCTTTTCAATTCATCTTCAGTTTCTTGGAGCGAAGATTCAAGTCTATGTTTTTTGCGTTGCAAAGTAATAAACTCTTGCTCTATATCTGCCAAGTTCGACTGCAGGGTGTTAAGGTTCTCAACAGTTTTATGTTCAAGTAACATTGAGTCTTTAAGTCGAGTTTCAAGTACTTGAAGTCTTTCAATTCTATCCTTGGATGAAGAGATGGAAGATTCAAGCTCATTAAACTTTTGGACTTGTGTAAAGTAGTCTTCCACCATGCCTTTCAATAAGGATGAATCAACGGACTTAATTGCTTCTATTGCATCAAAGATCTTGTGGACATCACTAGTAAGTGAAGAAACCCGATCAAAAGAAGCGCGAATAATCCTTGGTTGAATGCTTTCCCACAAAATAGTTGCAAGCTTCAACTGACTATCGATATCACTTTTTCAGCACTAAACTTAGAAAATTCTGGAAGGGCGAGATGACTAGCTTCAACATGAGGGCTTATGGAAGTCTTCACTATAGGGGAAGTATTATTAACAATCATGTTGGGGCAAGCATCTTCTTGGTTGGAAACGGTACTCGAAACATTATTTTTGATCTCAGCTACAAGTTTGTTGAAATCATGCGAACTAGAAACTGAAGCTTCACTTTTGGCGGGGGATATATCACCTTGAAAGGATTCCCTTGGCCTGATTCGCTTCCAATGTCTTTCATGATCACTCTCATCAATTGAATCTTCAAGGATCGCATTATGCTTCCCTTCGATGACTTTCGGTAAAACCCTTTTTCCTTCATCAACTAATGACACTGATCGAGGAACTTCTTGTGAAGCCTTCACATGCTCCTCTGTTAAATATATAGTGGACGAGACTTTGGCTTTATTGGATTTGTCTTGTGAAATCTCTAAAGACTTTCTCTTAACAGCCTTTGAAGGTTTTCTTCTCTTTGATGGTGATGTACGGATGTTTGAAATCAAAATATCAATAGAATGCTCAAGATATGGCTCATGAACTTTCGACCACCATTCCATGTATCTTGCGGTTGCATGATCATTAGGATTTAGAGAACGAGCTGGAGAGATCAATCTGGACTTTGTATGAGAACGAGTGCAAATTCTCCAAAACCTACATAGATCATCCACAGATCCAGAACGAATGTCTTCCTTAAGAGCTCCGGGAATATCTTGACAAAACCCAAATTGTCTCCCAAATCGATGAGGACTATAAAGTTCTATAATGATGGCTTGGTTACATCGGACGGGCAAATAGCTCGAACGAACATTAACAAGGTAGCCATGATTGATCTTACTAAGAGCGTCATCATCAACAATCACTTCATCTCTATTTCTGGGACATAAGTTAGCATCCACACTATGCCAGTATGAATCAACTTGCGGGCATCATAATCCTCAAAGTATTTGGCTCCACCTTCTCCTGAAAACTTGCTCATCAAAGGCCCATATACATCATCTAGATTTTGAAAGTGAGTCCGGAAGTAATAACTTAGCCACCCATAAACATAGTGAATTGGAAAACACGCATCTGAAGAGCCCGCTTGAGTAGACAGTGTGATTCGGTTTAGTCCATGGTAAATATTGGCTAACACCGGGATCGCGAGATTAACAGTTCTTCCACTTCGGCCATGTTTTATATAAACTTTGGTTTTTACCAATTGCTATATTTATTCATAAGCATGCCTATCCATACTTCTCTTAAGTGGGCTGTCCTTCTATGTGGGCCAATGTTGGTTCTTTGCCCATTTTGATTAAAAACATTTTGGAATCAAGACAATACAAAGGTGCAAATAAATTTCAAGATTTGTTCACTTTCTACACTCAACAAAAATCGTGTACGTGACCAAGTCTTGAGGGGGCATTTGTAGAAGGAGAAATTTTTTTGACCAATTACAAATTGCCACGTGTTAATTGAAATTTCTTTTAATTAAGAAATTTTTAATTAAATTATGCATTATCATATCATAATTAATTATTTTATAATTAATTAAATATGTATACATGGCTTGACCAATCAAATTGCAAGGATTCATGGGTCACCCAATTAAACTTCACCCATGTGTCATAATTACTTCATCTCTAATTAAATTAAATTAATTAAGAGATAAATAATGAAGTTTTATCTCTAATTAAATTAATTAAGAGATAAATAAATATTTTATCTCTAATTTAATTAATTAATTAATTAAGGGATAAATAATGAAGTTTTATCTCTAATTAAATTGAATTAAATTAATTAAGAGATAAATAAATATTTTATCTCTAATTTAATTAATTAAGAGATAAATAAATATTTTATCTCTAATTTAATTAATTAAGAGATAAATAATGAAGTTTTATCTCTAATTAAATTAAATTAATTAAGAGATAAATAAGGAAGACAAGTTCTTTTAGAACTCTCTTTCACCTGGCTGGCTACCACTATAAATAGAGACTTCCCCTTAACACAAATTCACAATTCACAAGCCTAGGGAGAAGAAGAAAGATTTGGAAGAGTTAAATCCTCTCCAAAGTCTTAAGAAGAAATAGATTTGGAAGAGTTAAATATCTCCAAAGTCTGAAGAAGAGAAAGATTTGGAAGAGTTAAATCCTCTCCAAAGTCTCAAGAAGAAATCTCTGCAGAATTGAAGCAAGAAATTCTTAAGAACACCATCGTGCCTGTTCTTAAAGATTTCTCAAGAAGTTGCTCTTCAATCTTGTGTTGATCCAAGAAAGAAGATAAATCTTGTCTGCTCTAGATCAAGTCTCGAAGACCCTTGAAGCAAACAACGTGTGTTCAAGATCAAGTCTCAAAGACCCTTGAAGCATAATTCCAAGATTTCCAAGACTTCTTAAATTTGGGATCAAATTTCAAGATCAAGTCTAGAAGACCCTTGAAGTGGATCTCATCAATTCAAGATCAAGTTGTGAAGACCTTTGAATCAAAATTTTACTGAAGAAAAGAATCAAAGGATTTCTTTCTTTAAGAATATTCAGAGATTGTAACCTCAAAGTTTGATTAATAAAATTATTATTTGACTCCAAATTTTCCTTGTCATATTGTCGACACGAAATTTGTGTGTACACAGACCTTCGAACTTGGATGGATATCCTAATCCTTTAATATATTTAAATATAAGTAAAGTGTTATAATTTAGAAGATCATTATATCTATTTTTTTAAATTTTATCTTTTTACCTCCATTTTTACAAAAGTATAATGGGTGATGAAGCAAAAGATTTATATAATTGAATAGAAAATTAATATCAAAATTAAAAGATCATTTAAAAAAATCATGATATATTTAATTATATATGATTTTACCAATAAAACTAATATCAATAATCATTAGAATATTTCAATTATATAGATACATACATGTAAAGTGATCAAGTACATAAAAGAACAAAAAAGTAAATATATAATTACATTTTAGAGAAATTATGCACTTTCTTTTTCAAATTTGTTAGGATCTATTTGACATAACAATAAGATAAAAACAACTATGGTAGTAAAATTGATTACAATAACAATGGGATTAAGAGTTTAGCGGTGAAATAATGCCTATTTGGTAAAAGCGTAGTGATGTATATTAAAATTAATAGAGAAAATATTTTCATATCAAAATAATAATTTATTTAAAAAGTTAATAATTGTTATATATTTTTTGGCCAACAATAATAGTAATATATTTAAAATTATTCACAATGAACAACATAAAACATATTACAGAATACTTAATTATTTATGTATTTATAATACATAATTAATTTATTGTAAATATAATCACTTTTATTTACTTACTAGTACTTTCTGAATACTATATTTGATGGTTGGAGGGAGAGAGTGGATTGATTTTTCATTGGGCCCATGTGGGTCCACTTTGGTAAACAAAGGTGCAGCACAGTGAGAATAGTTTCAATTAAATCTAGTAATTTTGAAAAAGTTATACGACGTAAATACGATATGAAAAAAAAAAACAAAATATAAATATATAAACGTATCAAAATTTAATAAATATAAATGATTAATTTATCAAAATTTATAAAAATATATAACACTTTAAATATAATTATGACACTAAAAAATAACACAAACACGATATAAAAAAATTCAGATCTAGTTTCAATCGTGTGTAAGGGGTCATTATCCTCTCCCCGCAAAACCTATTTAATAGGGTGTGCAGCGCCCATGCTTATATAGCCCAAAATCTTTCATTTTCTTTCCGATGTGGTATTGAAGCACCCTATCTACCCTTTGGGCGCTAGGCGTGACATTCTCTCCCACCCAATCTCGTGACGTTCTCGTCACGGTGACCTACCCTGCCTGCCCTCCTTTGGGGTGCTTGGTGTGGTGTCATTGACACACCATGCCTACCATTCTTTGGGGCGCTCGGCGTGGCGTCAATATGGCCCCGCTAGGACTCTCGACGTAGAGTCGAGTAATCAAGGTTTGCTCTGATACTACTTGTCACGGGGCCATTATCCTCTTCTCGTAAAACTTACTTATTAGGGTGTGCAGCGCCCATACTTATATAGCCCAAAACATTCTCTTTATTTTTCGATATGGGACTAAAACACTCTGCTTACCATTTGAACGTTAAGCGTGACACGTACACCTTCATTCCAAACGAGGTCCAATGCGATTAGAGGTTCCAAAGTCCATCCACAATTCCATATCGCATCGGAGTTCCCAACAACACCAAACAATGCTTTAGTTTTCTATATTTTGAGAACACATAAAATAAAAGTTTAATACTATACATTATGAGATATTATTCAAAAAAAATAACTTACAAATTGATAAATCAAATAGATTAATAGACCTACCAATTTCTTATTTATTTTTAAAAACTTTAATTCTAATTTACAAATTGATAAATCAAATAGAAAAATCATACTCAACATTACCAATAGCTATATGTGATCGTTTGGTGGAATATTAAAATTTTAATTTCAATGATCAAAATTAAATTTTTGAAAATTTTAAATAAAAAACATATTTAACATTGATATAATGTAGAATTCTTGTCAATGAGAGTAGATAAGTTGCTCCACGGCTAAAGTAATGATGTTGAGAACACCTCTTTATATCATGTGGGATGGCAAAACACAATTTGCCTAACTGGTTCTGTATCGATCCGCTTCAAATGAGAAATTTTAAAAAAAAAAAAAAAGAGATAGGATGGAGCAAGATAATTTTGATAAATATATACTAATATTTTATAAATATATATATATATTTTTAGTATATATATGTATATTATATATATACTAAAATAATGTTCATAAGAAATTATAATATATTTTTTACAATGTTAAATTAAAAATATAATTAATAAAAAGTGGGACAATTATAATATATTTTTTTAAAATATTAAATTAAAAATATAATTAATAAAGAATGGGACGGAGCAAAGTGAAGCATGATAGAACGGTTATAAATGTAATCGACATCTATGTAAGCAGGGATTTTAAACACCATAAAAAAGTGAGATGAAAATGGATAAATCAATCCTCGCTTCTGCTCTACTCCATTACCATCTCTTAATTAACATTGAAGACAGATCACGGATAAGGTTCGAATTTTTTATTTCTTTTTATTTAAGATTGTCAAAATTAAATCCTAATCATCGAAACTAAAATTCTAACAATATGCCAACATATTATATGGTTGTTGGTTGTTCGAATCAAAGATCACTTATATCGAGATCTTACCAATTAAGATAATCAAACATTGATTGGCTATTAAATAAATAGTTTAGCTTATGTTACTTGGTTTCTAATTTGATCAATTAATCTATCTTCATCTTAGCCCATCCGACTTGACAATATCTTTTGTCTGATCTGTATAATTTTCAAGTCTAAAAGATTAGCCAAATCGTACCTATTCATTTGTTAAGAAGATTCTTAATGTAATCTTTTATCCTGTCGTTAAGCTTAATAATATTGGATACGACACGAACACGACACAAAAAAAATTAAAATACGATACGACAAAAAAAACACGGACACTACACGAATACACGAACATATCAAAATCTATATAACACAAATTATTAAACGTCAAAATTTATATAAATATAAAACACTTTAAATACCATTATAATATAAAAAATATACGAACACGATATAGATACATGAATTACCAAATCTACCCCTCTCAGAAAAATGTAATCTTTGAAACAAGGAAAACTTCCACATTTGTTCATACAGATTTGTCTTGAACATTGTTAAGACCTTAGCATCTGCCATTTCTAATACTTGAAAGACAAGTTATACCTCTAATTTTCAAAGATGGTTTACCCTAAAATAAAAATGAATTTTGCTAACGAAATTTTTAAAATCACTTTTTACAAATATCATATTAGGTATAAGTTACTATTTTTAATACATTGAGATTCACAAAAATAATTATTAATTACTGTATTTAATATAAAATATTATTATAAATAATAATTTATCATAAAATATTCAATAGCAAAATCTAATAAAAATATACCTTGTACTAAGGAAGTAGACCTGCTCACGGGCCGGGCAGCTCGCCCGGCCCGGCAGGCCCGACCCGGAATAGTAATTTTTATTATAATAATATTATTTTATTTAATTTTAATTATAAAAAAATAAAAAAAATAAAAAAATTATTTTTTATTCCAATAAACAGTGTTTCGGGCCTAAACGGGCGGGCTGGACCGACCCAGGGCCGGGCCTGGGCAGAAAAAATAAAAAAAAACCGGGCCGCGGCCCGGCCCATGAGCAGCTCTATAAGGAAGTAGTCGGTACCAAAATTAATTAATACTTCATGCATATTATTTAGGTTCCGTTTGATTGGTTTTTTTACTTTTTGTTATTTATCATTTGTTTTCAATTCATTTGTTATTTTTTGCTTTTTCTTTTTCCATTAAAAACAAAAATAAAAAATAAAAGCACCAACCAAAAAGAGCATTAAATAATTAAATTAGTAATTCTTTGTTTAATCAGCCTCTTAAGACATGTCTTTGGCTAACTTGTAAGGGTTTCACGAAACCTTGTTCACAAGCTGACCAATTATGCTTTTATTTCTTAATTAATCTTATAGTTTAAGCACACATAATTCTCTTTATTTTGAAATGGAATTAATGAAAATTAATTAGTCCATCCTTGTCTAAACTCTAAACCAACTTCGCTTTAATTATTTTAAGTTTTATTATGTCATCACATTTCTAAACCAAACTCAGCTTCAGTTTTGAATTTCAACATAAATTATAAAGAAATTCTAACTTTTCTTAGTAATTAGGTATTTCTTGTACTCAATATATATTCATTTTTATTTTAATCTCTAGATGTGTTTAATTGGGTAAATTATACGGATAGTCACTTAACTTTTTAAAATTTTTTATTTTAGTCATTCAACTATAAAATATATCAATTTAATCACTCATGTTATAAAAATTCATTTTTTATCACCCAACCGTTAGAGACTAACGGTTGGATGACGTGGCAGTTCCACATCATCTGACATGCCACTTGGATAATGCTACGTAAAATGTCATCTGACATATATATGATGTGGCATTGCGACGTCATCCAACCATTAGTCTCTAACGGCTGAATGACAAAAAAAAAAAAATTTATAAAGTAGGTGACAAAATTGATATTTTTTATAATTGAATGATCAAAATAAAAAATTTCAAATAATTAAATAATTATCCATATAATTTACCCTTTACAATCTTAATTTCTTCATTATTTCAAGTTTTCTTGTGTTTACTTGTATAAATTAACTTTTCACCTTGAAATGCAACTTGTTGAGAAGAAAAAGACTTTTTGTCAAGTAAAATCTGCATGCTGATGAACTAACAAAGTGGAAATTGTAGCTTTAATGATTACAAGAAAGAGAGAGGATATGTGGGTTATTCCATTCACATAAGTTTCATCTTTAATTGCATTGAAAATATAACTCCATAATTTATGGTATTCTTTTTAGGAAAATGTTAACCAGTATAAAAATAATATATATATAAAAAAAATGTAATTAATGTTTTTTTTTTAATTCAGTAAAAAATATATATTAAATGCAAAAGATTTTTCTAAACTAATAATTAAATAATACTTAATTGATACGGTGATACCTATAAACATTGATTAAGCGGATCCTTCATTTTAATATATAGTTGCATTTTTTATGTTTGTGATATAGTCTTTTTGTTCAAGTAAATCCAACTACTGGTTTTTGCTTGCCACCCAATCTTAGACTCAATCTTAGGTGTTTAGACATATAGGGATAATGAACTAATCAAATGGTTTGGTGACATAATAAGGATAACAGATTTATCCTTGTAAAATATCACATAGAAGCCAACAATGATGGCAAACCTAATTCTGAAGCCATGTTAAATTTTAAGACGATCATTCAACTTAAAATCAATTAATAATTGATAATAAACAAAAAAATATTGGATAGATTTATGTATTCAAAATATCTCAAATTTGAATAATATATATAATTTCTGTCACTTAAGTTTTTAAATTTCACACGTAAAGTTAGTAAGGTGATATATTTTCTTATCATGTATTCAAAAAAAAAAATTATTATTTTACAAAAGAAATAAAACATGTGATAATCTTTCAACTTCGTTTATGAAATTAAAAAATTTTATTACTGATGTATAAAAAATGAACTCTTTAAATAATACAGAGTTTTTTTTTTTATCACCATCCTTACGTTGTATACTTAAAGGGGAAGTTTATAAATTTGCTATAAAAGATCACAATGCTTGTTAGTACCTAAAACATCGTATATATTCATAATGGCATAAATACAAATTTGACACTCGAACTATGCAACCTAAATCATTTTTACTCTTATTCTTTTATTTGGATCAATTTGAACCTCATTCTATTATTTTTATCAATATCGTATGAATGTTACGAAGATTGATCACATGAAAGCAAGTGACTAATAATTTCGTTAAATTTAGGTTAATTTTACCAAAAATTAATAAGAAATAGACTAAAACTGATAAAAAAAAAATAGACGTTGTCTTTAAATTTAGATTAAATTGATCGAAAATAATAGTATAATGGCTAAATTGACTAAAATTAATAGCATGGGATCAAATTGACTCAAATAAAAAAAATCAAAATCAAAATAATTTAATTTACATAATTCGAGAACCAAATTTATATTTATGCCATTCATAATTTATGGTGAGACAAGATGAGACAAGTCTAAATAATTTATGGTGATGAGTCAAAGTCATAGAAGTTAAGGTGATGACTTTGGGGAGAGAGAGAGAGAGAGGAGCTTACTTTAAACCTCCCCAATTTATGGTGGTTAGTAATATTCATAAAGATCTTACCTTCCTAAATAAAGCTTAGATTTCAACGTCAATCACGCAAAATATGTTCCAATTATAATTCAACTGCAGTATACCTCAAGGTGGCCCGGTTGGTTCCCTTTCTTCGAATCAAATTCCCTAATTTCTTTATCAAGCTAATTTTCCTTAATTAATTAATTAATTAATTAATTAAGTTCTCTATCCTAACCTATTACGATTAGATTTATAGCATGTTAAAATGAAGATTAGTAGATCTAATCTTGATTATGATGTTAGATTGAAAAATTAAAACTTGAAGAACATAGTAATTATACGTCCATCATGGAGTTTTGACTTGAAAAATAATAATTTTATATAATCGTATTTAGATTTATCCAAAAGTCGAGTCTGAATAGATATTATTGTAATTCGATATGGTCCGGTTTGAATTGCTATTCATTTAATAAAAAAAATATTTTTATTTAAATTTTATTATAAGAATATATTAATATTAATATAAAATTGATTTTTTAATTTTTTTAATTATTTATTAAAAATAATACGGATTTTTGGGCTTGGTCCAAGTCGAGCTTTGACAAAAAAAAAAATCAGGTCACGGCCCAGCCCATGAACAGTACCCAACTCCAAACTAAAAATTCCAACAATTTTATAAAAAAAAAGATACATGTAAAATCCGAGACTTAATTCGGTTAATTCATATAACTATCCTTAAAAAATAATATTCAGTAAGTTTGAGATTTAGATCCGAACATTTACATCGATCCCTTTCCTCAATTCTCAAATCGTAGTTCCCTTTTTAAATATATATATATATATAATCAAGATTTAACTCAGTTGATGACCTCCAATAAATTTAGAGGCAATTAATTAACAATAGATTTATTTGAAGTATAAAGTCCCAAACAGACTAATTTAGTTTTCTTGCTGTGTGCATTTTCTTGGGCAAATCTTGGTTGATCCTCTTCTTAGGGTTTATTTTCACAACCAACTTTCTCCTTTTTCTTGCCTGTCTTCACTCCATCGCAAGTAAATTACCTTGTATAAATTTAGCACACAAAATGAAACCCAACTATCTCTTATTCATGATTTGCATCAACTAGTTCTTGAAACTGCCTTATAATTTTAATTAAGTTTCATGGCTGATATTGATTTTCATGCAAAACCCTTGAAGCTCTTTGGCTTCAACATAGTGGAAAACACTGCCAATGATTCAACCAAATCTCCGACGGGATCACCGGAACTCGAAACCCATGGCCGTAAATACGAGTGTCAATATTGTTGCAGAGAGTTTGCTAACTCTCAAGCTCTTGGGGGTCACCAAAATGCTCACAAGAAGGAAAGGCAGCTATTAAAGCGTGCACAAATGCAAGCTACTCGAAGTTTCTCGTTTCCTCACATCCAAAACTCCATGATATCGGCTTTTGCACCTCCACCGCACCTCCTTGCCGCCGCGGCGATGGTACCAGCAGCTGCGCCACCGCAGTATCATTCTTCATTTTACATGTCACATGGAGGAGGAGGAGCAGCAGCTGCCCCCCCATTGCATATGTTGCATGGTGGTGGCACGTACCTTTGTGGTGGGGCGACTGCTGGGCTTGGACGGCGTCTATATACAGGGGAGGGAAGGGAGACTGTGGCAGCCGCGATGTCCGGTGATGTCGGAGCTCGTGCCGGAGTTTTGCCGGCAGTGAGGCGTTTCACCGGAGAAGATGGAGGGCCTAAGATTGATAAGGGATTAGGTTTGGATTTGCATCTCAGTCTTGGGCCGGCTGTGCCATGATCAAACTTCAAGTTTATAAAATTGGAGTGCTTGGGAATTAGGACATGTAAATTTTTTGCTTTTCTAATTTTTGCTGATAATGATCTCCATGAACTTAATTTCTTGAGTAAAGCAATTATATATATGGATTTCGCTCATTTTTAATTCTCAAACTCGTTTCCCCTAATTTAATTAATCTTAATTATTTTCATAATTACGAGTAATATTTAAAGAGTCATATCCGTATCATATTCGTATATTTTCTCGTGTCATAATCGTGTTTAAGCTGTTTTATATTAATATAAATTTTGACGTGTTAATAATTTGTGTTATATAGATTTTGACACATTTGTGTATTCGTGTTATATCCGTATTTTTTTTTGTGTCGTGTCATGTTTTAATTATTTTTTTGTGTCGTGTTCATTTCATATAATCGTGTTGTGTCTAATATTGACAAGTTTAAACCTTATAGAAAAAGAAGCTACACTACCATAAAACAAGTTATTACCAACAGAATTTTTTTCATCGATTAATATATGGCAATTAACGATGAGATTTGCCGACGAAATAGCAACAAAATGCAGAATATAGAATAATTTCTCAAAAGATAAAGGTTTTCCATGTTTACTATGTTGCACATTAAAATTGGGGCATTATCACAATTCAGATTTTAGTGGCATTATTGAACACGACACAGAACATTAAACCTACTCATGAATTGGATCGCAATCCAAATTTTTTTATTTTTCTTTACTTAGGCCCGGCCCGTTAACCCATATTTATTGTTCATATATATTAAAAATTATTTGGGTAATCTAAAAAACATGCCCTACAAAAAAAAATTCATTTGTTGCTCCAATAGGTAAGAATAATTTAAAAAAAAGAAATGAAAAAATTAGAAATTGTTAACTAGGACATTGTAATTTGTAAAGACCAATATATCCTTAAAAACTAATGTAATTCCTATTTAACTTTTCTTTCCTAATTTTCTATTTTGTCTTTCAAGCATTCCCTAACCTGCTAAGTTTTTTTTTTTTTTTTTTTTTCTTTGATAATATGCGTTGGATGTTGATGATTTTATTTCATTTTAATTTAATTGGGTTTTTTTCTGTTATTAATTAATTTTAATTTTGTTGCTACACCAACAAATTTTTTATTTTTATTGATACAAAATGAATAATATCAAAGGAGTAAAGGAAAACAATGGATTTCAATACTTAATAAGAAGTTTCAAATCTGAAAATTAGATGAGGTAAATTTTGCTAACATTGCTAACAAATTGAAAATTAGATGTGGATTTCAGTAGTATTAAATGCTGAAATATGAACCCTTTTTTTCTCTTTTCTGTTGTTGTACAGGGTGGGTTCTTTAAGTGTGTTGTGTGAATAGTAATGGTTGCTTCTTTGGAGGAAAGAAATTGGAAATGGGACACTTTTTTCCAGAAGAATGAAAGTGAATTTTAGTGGATAGGGAAATTGCAGTGAAAAGAGTTATGAGTTATGGTAGAAGATAGGTAGGAAGGAAAAATAGCGGGGTTGGAAAGTACTTTGTATGCATTAACCCTAATACTTGATTTTTAGCATCAATAGAGGCATTTACAGTTCAATCTTTTGCTTCTTAGTTGGTTGTTGGTAGGGCAACAGACTCAAACTCAAAATTTTCAGACTGCATATTCTTTCATTGGTAAACAAGAAGAGATTATAAACTGAAGTGGTGGTTGTAGTCTTTTAGGGGAAAAGAAGAAGAAGATAACAGTAACTCTGTACAAATTTTGATTATATTTGGAAAGGAATTATGAGAGGCGGCAACTGCCTGGCTTAGATTCCAGAGGATGGGAACAGACAGAAAAGGGAGGAAGTAGGGATGGCAATTTGTACTGCGGATTCGGATATCCGCGAATATCCGATCCATTTTTTGTGGATTCGGATATCTACGGATTCGAATATTATAATTACTATTCGCAGCAGATGCGGATATGAACCATCGGATATCCATTATCCGAAACCGCATAAGTTATGCGGATTCGGATATCCGAATCCGGTTTTTGTAAAACACATAAAAATTTTGCTCTTTGAGAGATTTAAACCTTGGACTACAAAATCATCCACCAAAGACTTAACCAAGTGAGTTAAGCTTTAATTTTAAAATAATATGCTACTAAAATTAAATTATATCACGTATAATGAAATACAATAATAATTTAAAAATATTTTTTCAAAATAAAATATAATAATAAATTAATTAATTATGTTAAATACCTTTAAATTTAAAAAATACATGGTACTTTTATAAAATAATATTTTATGACTTACTCAGCTACTCTAATGATAATATTTATTTTATTCTTTACAAAATGACCTTGTAAAAAAGTTATGTACTTTAGTACTTATGTTAATTAAAATAAATATTAAAATATAATTTTTTTTTTAATATGACATAAATATATATATATAGAGAGAGATGTTTTAAGTATAAATTTTAAGAATCAAACTTTTATTAGCTAAAAAAATTATACATAAAATCTTTTTTCGTCTTTTATTCTTTAATTTCATTGGACAATATGAAAGTAAATTTTGTTTAATACGACATAAATATATATATGCTTTTAAGTATAAATCTTAAGAATCAAACTTTTATTAGCTTAAAAAATTATACATAAAATCTTCTTTCATCTTTTATTCTTTAATTTCATTGGACAATATAAAAGTATAATGATAAAATAATTATAAAATTAAATTAGTTAATATATGTTAAACATTTATAAATTCTAAATATACATTATATTTTTATATAAATGTATAAACCTTAACAAATTATATACATATATATATATCTTTGAAACCCTTTACACAACATGAATACGATTAAGGATGGAAATAAGTCGAATAATTAAAACACGATATAAAAATAACACAAACAAAACATGAATACACGAACGTGTAAAATCTCTATAACACGAATTATTAATGTGTCATAATTTATATTAATATATAATACCTTAAACACGATTATGAAACGTTAAAGTACATGATCATGAACGATATGAATACACGTATTGACATGTCTAAATAAAATACACATGTCATTCTCAATTACCTATTTTATGTACTTTATTCTAAATTGTATGAAAAAAATCTTGTATGTATTTCATCTAATCGTGTTCCATGTCAACGTGTTTAACTTGATCGGATCAAAATTTTGAACTTTTTAAATCATGTTTGATTTGAGTTGAATATTAATATAAATTTTTTTAATAATATTTATCAATATTTTTAGAATTTTTAGTATTTTAACATTTATCAATATATTTAAATAAAAAAATCAAATTTAAGGATTTATTTATTTATTTATTTATTTTAACATTATAAAATAGCATAATAAAATAAACATTCAATATAAAATAGCATAATAAAAAGAAACATTCAATTTTTTTATTTAAGAATTAAAAAAGAAATATTCAATCTATTATATTTCATCTCAAGAGTTAAATTAATGTTTAATTTTTTCTTTATGTAGTATCCAATTCAGTTGGAGATTCAGCTAGAACATGTGTTGTTGAGGAAGAGGAGAGTAATCTTTCATAGTTGATATAACTAAGTTTTATATTTGTTTTTAGTTTATGCAACAAATACTTTTAGTTTATGGAACTAATTTTTTGTATTACCTAAGTTGTTTTTTGTATTTTGGAATTGTTATTTTCTTATTTAAGTTGTTGTTCTTGTATTTTAGAATTTGTTTATTGTTAATTATGAGTGATTTTGAATTAAAAATTAATTTTGTTTGATTTTATAATTTTTTTATAAAAAATTTGACTTATCAGATTCAGATTTTTTGCGAATTCGAATATCCAGCGGATAATGTTAATTAATTCGGATTCGGATAATAATATTCGGATTATTGCAGATAATAAACGGATTCGGATTTCAAAGCGGATTTGCGGATTCAGATTCGAATAATACAGAAAATGATAGATATCTGACCCGCTGCCATCCCTAAGAGGAAGGAGAGATGGGAGATAAAATCTGATAAAGAGAAAAGTGTTTATTTTATTAAGGGTATTTAGGTTTTTATAATTTCCTTAATAATAAGTTCTTATTTTTCATTTCTTTTTTTCAAAATATTTTAAATTATTAGACCAACTAATAATTATTCTGCTGTTGAATGGATATTTTTCAAATTCTCCCAAATTATTTTTTATTTTTATAATTATTTTTTTAAAAAAATTATTATGTGAACAGTGATCCGGGCCAGGAGGGCTACCCGGCCCTTGAGCAGATCTAACGAACATGATATGAAAAAAATAATTGAAATATGACTCGAAACACAACACGAAAAAAAAAATACGGACACGACATTAATACACAAGCATGTCAAAAGTTATATAATACAAATTATTAACACGTCAAAATTTATACAAATATAAAATATTTTAAACACGATTATAAAATGAAAAAATACACGAACACAATATAAATACACAAATTTTCAAATCTAAATTTTACGAACTTCACCTATATATATTCTGGTAGGAAAAAAAAGTTGGCCGGTGGGATTAATAAAATGAAGAATATGTTAATCCAGTCACAACTTTTCCACCTGTTTTTCACATGGCAAGTAATTTTGGATGTGAAATTTTTTTGTTTCCATTCTTACCAAATAAACCAAATCTTAGGTAGGGACGATCATGAGGATTTAAGATCGTCTATCTCCCAACCATTTACCAATGTACAATTGTTGCATGGATGCATGCAAGATTTGATCTTAGGTTTTTTATAAATCACCAAGTGAACTTTATATATATATATATATATATATATATATATATATATATATATATATAAAGAAAGATCTACTTATATTAGTATAAAAATAAATAATTTTTTATATAATTAATATTTTAATAAATCGACCGTTGGATTTATCAATATAATTGTATTCTCGTGCACGTAAAATTTCGAATCGATTCGATATCTCTATCATATCGATCAAGAATACTGTTTTTTCAATATATATTTAATGGTTGAAAGTTTTTTTTACATCGAATAAATAGTTAGATATTTTTAATTTATTCAAAACTCAACATACATGATCGATCTACGTGAATAGAACATGAAATATGAAGGTCGAATTGTTAAAATATTAATTGTATAAAAAATTATGAAAGTGTGTAAAATTAATTTAGTTTTATATTAGTGTAAGTGGATCCTTCCTATATATATATATATATATATACACTAGAATTATGTAACGTGGGTGAAAATAATGTGTGAAAAAAAGTGTTTTAAAATAAAATAAAAAATTATTTATGATAAGGAGTGGATGCTTTTTTTATATATATAAAAAAATAAGTAATTTATTTTTAAAAATATATTATATAAAAAAGTTGAAAAATAAAAATACCTATATTATTATTTGATATAATATATTTTTTTAATTTGCATAACTGAATTTGTATCACTTAACTCGGTAATACCAAACTCAATCAACTATTTTATTTATAATATAGTTATGTGTATACTTATTGGGTATTAAACTACACATTAATGGGGCATCATCAATGCCATAAAGTTCGTAATTTCTCATTTTATAAACTTCACCCTCTAATTCAAGATTATTAATATAAAGATAATTAATTGCAATATATTAAATAGGTATTATAGATAAAGTTAAAATAATTTTTTTTGGGTCCGGCTCCCCTCCATATTTTTTCACTCAATTACTTTTCAATACATCTTAATCACCATTCACAAGTGAGACTTTTACAATTAATGAGTGAGTCCTACACATATTAATGCTAATGATGAATGTATTAAAAATTAATGGACTAAATCCTAATCCAATTTTTATATGCTTATATTAAATGAATATTATAAACAGGTTAAATATGTTATATTATACCGATTGACACTACAAAACAATATAAATAACTAAACGAATCATTGTTAGATTAATTAGGTTTAACAGGTCTAAAACATGAAATTATTGTGTCATAAATGCATTTAAGATATGAAATTATTGATTAATCAAATAATTTCATATCATGACTAAAATTGTCTAAGTATAAAATCAACAATTCCACAATGCTTTGATTTCTCATTCCGTAAACTTCACCCTCCAATTTAAGGTTCCAATAGGAACTTAATTATAAGGTATAAAAATGTGAAGTTTCAATAAATAGCTATTATAAAATGAGAAGTTTTCTTGACCGAAGTACTCAAAATCATCCCCAGTTGGATGTAGAATTTTTATAAAATAAGTAGTTTTATTATAAATATTAAATAAAAATAAATAAATATTATTGTGATCAATTGTTTATTTTTTATATAAAGGGAGTGGCTGAGTTGGTGTTAGGAGTCAAGTGACATCAACTCAGTTAGAAAAAATACAAAAAAATCTAAATAAATTATTATATCAAATGACATAATAAGTATAGTTGACATGCTCAAAGGTCGGGCTACCAGCTGAAACCCGAAGGTCCGCTCATATTTTGGAGGGTTTGGACAAAAATATTAGGTCTAAAATATGGGATTAGGCAAAAAAAAAATGAGGCCCATTTAGAAAATTGGCTCCAACAATCAAGACCTGAACCCGGCCCGGCCCATTTTTCATTTATATATTATATTATGTAATTTATATCGTATAAAAAATAAATATATATAATACTATAGTGTAAACATTTAAAAATATGTTAAGTTATCTATATTTTAGAACTTAATAAAAGAAACAAAAAGATAAAATTATTAAAATAATAATAATAATAAAATATTTGTTTAAATTTTTTTAGAAAAAAATAATATGGACGGCCCTAAACGGATTTGAACTATCCATTTACAAATATGGGTGGGCTAGAGCAGAATTTGAGGCTTATATTTCGGGTCAGGTTGGGCCGGGCTGGGGCAAGTATATATGGTGTTGATATCATACCTAAGTCCGGCCCCTAGCCCATGAGCACATCTAATTAGTATAGTGATGTCTTTTTAATTTTTTATATAATTTTTATTTTTTAAAAAAAAGTTATCAATTTTTTATTAAAAACTACCCATTTCTTTTTAAAAAATTACTTATACATACAAACTACCCACTAATCAATTTTTTTGAACATAATCTTTTACTTTTTTTTTTCTCATCCACCCACATAGTAGATGTGTCATAATCTAGTTATATATAATGTGTTTGATTGAGTTGGTGCTGACACCAACTCAGTTAAGACAAGTACAAAAAAATTAAATAAATTATTATATCAAATAATAAAACAAGAGTATTGATGTCTTTTAAATTTTTAAAATTTTATTTTGAAAAAGTTAAGCAACTTCTTTCTAAAAACTACTCCCTTTTTAAAATAAAAAAAATTATGCATACATAGTCATACAAACTAAACCTGTCCAAGGGCCGGACTATCCGTCCAAATCCGAAGGCCCACCCATATTTGAGAGGGTTTGGACAATATTAGCCCCAAAAAATGGGTTTGGACAAAAAAATTTGGCCCGTTTAAAATATGGGTCGGGCCTTGGCTCCAATATTCAAGGCCCGAACCCGGCCCGACTCATTTTTTAATTGAATAATATATTATATATATATATTATGTAATTTATGTCATATAAAAATTAAATATATATAATATTATAGTGTAAATATTAAAAAATATATTAAGTTGTTCCTGTTTAAAAACTTAATAAAAGAAAAAATATATAAAATTACTAAAGATTAAATAATAAAAAAATAATAATATGGGCAGGCTTAAACGGGCTTGGGCTATCCATTTATAAATATGGGCGGGCTTGGACAAAATTTGAGGTCCAAATTTCAGGCCGGGCCGGGCTTAGGCAAGCAAATGTAGTGTTAATACCATATATGAACCCGACCCGACTCATGGACACCTCTAATACAAACTATCCACTAATTAATTTTTTTTAAATATGAAATTTACTCAATTTTTTTTCTCATCCACTCATATAGTAGGTGTGTTATAATTCAGTATATACCAATATCAAAACCCCTATTAAGTTAGTGTCACAAGTTAATTGAGCACAAATTTAATTAAAAAATTAAAAAATATATATAAATTACAAAATATGTATTAATAAAGTTGGAGCTTTTTTAACCTATTTTTTCTCTATTACAAAAATTGTACATCTAAATATTTTAGATGTTTTTTATTTAATAATTATATTATATAAATATTAAATTCTTTATTTATTTTACTCAAATAATAAGTATGCATAGTATAGAAGTAAACTTGTTCACGGGACGAGCTTTTCATTCAAGTTTGAAGGTTCGTCACATATTTGAGAGAATTTGGACAAAATTATTAGGTCTGAAAAATGAGTTTGGACAAAAAAATGAGTTGGACTTTGGTTCCAACATTCAAAACTTGAGACCAGCCTAACCTATATTTTAATTGTATAATATATATTATTTTATTTTTACATATATTAATAATTTATATCATATAAAAAATAAATATATATAGTATTATAGTTTAAATATTAAAAAATATATTAAATTATCTATGTTTAAAAACTTAATAAAAGAAAAAAAAAATTATTAAAGATTAAATAAATTAATTTAAAAAAAAATACGTGTGGATCTGGGTTACCTATTTACAAATCTGGACGGGTCTAAACAAAATTTAAGACCAAAATTATTAAATCGGATCTGGTTTAAATAAATAAATATGATATTAATATCATGCCTAAACTCGATTTAAATCTGGTCCGATTCATGAATTATATTTAGAGTATATAAGAGTACAAAAATGTTTGTCTATAAAACATAAATAAATGGGTTAAGCCCAAATTCCCTTTAGAAGCCCAGAAACTGTTCCTTAATCATATTCATGTTTTTTTTAATGTCAAAATCATTTATCTTAACTTGAAATATCCAACCACTAGCTAAGACAAACGACCAATGCCTCAAACTCAAACTGAACTCCGCTCTTCCTTCCCTCCTCTTTCTCTCTGTCAGCCTTTTTTTTTTTTTTTTTTTTATTGAATTGGAGTACCCAAAGACAAACAGGTCAGTTCCTTAAACTTTTATTTATTTTTAATTTCTATATATCAATTTATCTTATCTTATGTTTTTTTTTCCCTTCATTTTTTGAGATATTTTTGAGGTATTTAAGTAGCAACAAAAAAAGCAGTTACTTTATCTTAATTATTCAGGAACTAAGTTCTAAAGTGTTTTTTTTTTTTTTTTTTTGGGTATCTCTTGTTTAGTTTGCTTACTTCACTGTATCTTCTGTTCTGTGGTAAGAGCTGTTCATTATCAATACTGGGTTCAAGCTTAATTTGGCTATGGAAACAATGTAAAAATTTGAATGAAATAATAATTTTTTTTTTTTATCAACTTCCCATTTTTCTGTTATGCTTTAAACAGAATATTTATAATCAAAGATTGAATTTTTAGATAAGGAACAACAAGTAACAGGAAGACCATATATCCTTTTTTATTTCATTATCAATATTGAGTAAAATATTTTGTGCTATGCTTTTTTAGGTCAATGTTGCATGCAATCTCTGTTCCAAACACTTGCATTTCGTATCCGAGAAGCTGGTGTTTTGGCCAAAGGAATCAAGGGTCAACAAGGCTCTGTTTACGTGCTTCGTTGCCGGATAATAATGATGGATTTAAAGTGGAGTATACACCTTGGTTGATTGTTGGATTGGGTAACCCTGGAAATAAGTACCATAGAACTCGGCACAATGTAATCAATTACAAATCATGAAGCCAATAGCTTAATTTTTCTTTAAGTTTATATCGTATTTACTTTGTTATATGTATCAGGTTGGTTTTGAAATGATTGATCAAATTTCTCGAGCTGAAGGGATTGCGTTGAATACTATACAATCAAAATCTCTTATTGGAATAGGTATATATTTAGTATTTGTGTATTATGTTGCTTAGCCTGGGATTTAATGCATTTTAGTCTTTCCAGATTCACAGTTATGCTTGATGGTTTACTTAGATTCCTTGTGTGATCAGTACAGGTACCATTGGGGAAGTACCAATTTTGTTGGCAAAGCCTCAGGCATACATGAATTTCAGTGGGGAGTCGGTTAGTCCTCGTATATTTTGCTTTCTGCTTTTCTTGTTGCAGTTCTTTATAGCACGGTCTAGGTTATGTTTATCAAGTATCAAGTCAGCTTGCATTCATATGTCCTTTAGAAGAATCTCCTCACATTTTGGTTAGCGAAGAAAAGACAACTGCACTTGTTTGTAACATGGCTGGAAATGAGCTGTGAAAGCTAGTAAAACGGAATAAGGGTCATATTATGACTCTGAATAAATCAGGAACTCATTGTATTCTCTTTTTTTGAGAAATAGTATTCTCATTATTTGTAATTTAGGAGTTTAAAGACAAATTGTTGTATAGTGTCTTAAGTCCCATTGATTTACAGAATGAGAAAGCTAATGGGATATTAATAAATTGCATATCTTGTTAATCAAATTAAATTAAGTTGTGCTTAATGCCAATTGGCAAGCCATGCACCTGCTTAAATTCAATTGCAAGTAAAATACCATGTTCATTTTGGAGTTAATCTTTTAGACCTTCCTCTTTGTATTTATGGTTAATCCTGTATTTTGGACTTCTACATGCTGCCACAAAACACTGCAACACCCAAATTAATGTTTATTATCTAGTGCTTTTTACTTGAGGGGATTTTTTTAATCCGTGGCAGAGATTTTATATGTAAATGGTTAATCCTGTATTATGGACTTTACCTGCTGCCAGACTACCCTGCAACACCCAAGTTCATATTAACAAGGGTTTCTTACTTGAGGGGATTATTTTAACTGTGTCAGAGATTTTGTCTGTATACATGGTATATTATTTTCAAGTGTTTACATCTTTGGGAAATCAAATGTTGTAGTGGCATATAGGCAGCTAAATAAGCATATCACAATGCTGATTCAAGATGTTTATACAATGATCAACAAAGAATGTGTGTGGAATGTATGGTGATCTGTGTCTCTTTGTCTTGTATATATATCTTCTCACCCATCCTTTTTCATTATTTTCAAGTGACATTTTGATGATTTATTTAAGCCACCTTATAGTCATTTCTATCTCTGACTTTTACTCTCTTTTTACTTTTGTTAAGGTTGGGCCTCTTGCTGCCTATTATCAAGTACCCTTGCGTCACATTTTATTGGTAGGCAGTCTTACATACCCATCAAGCAGAAAAAGTTAGCTATCTTTTTATTATTAGTATTATTGTTGTTGTTGTTGTTGTTATTTAGAACACTTTGACTTTGAGCTTCCCAATGTAGATATACGATGAGATGAGCTTGCCAAATGGTGTTCTGAGGCTTCAGCCGAAAGGAGGACATGGCCATCATAATGGGTATGTTCCATTGATATTACTAGTAATAGAATCTCTATCAGTCTCCCTTTGCACCGAACTGGATTGTTTAAGAAGCCTTTGTTTATACACAAGAACTTCTCAAGCAGCATATAAAGTTTATCTGTCTTTCTCACGAACCTAACTGTGTTGTTTAAGAAACTTCTTTTAATTCAAAAACTTGTAAAGCAGTAATTGGATTTTCAATCTGTTTAATTCATGAATCTTTATCTTTCTGAAACCAAATAGTTATAAGATGAGATCACTTAGATAAGGTTTAAGAAAGAAAGTGCCTAGCAAACGAGATGTATATCCTGAGACAATTTGAATTTGCTGCTAAAGCAGTTGCTTTCTCCTGATTTATTAGACATTCTTGTGTGCTGTGTTATTTTGCCACCATATTCTACTCCTTTTGTTCTTTTCTATGGTGATAAAGAAAGACTACTAGACTACTAGCCTTTATGATGATGAAAATAGACTATAACTTCTCTTAAATAGCTTTTCTTTATTTTAAAAAATAAAAAGAATGTTGATCTTATATCTTTCTGGTGGGGAGACAAACAAAGGAGAGAAGTATAAAAGCATGTCAGAATCCATCTTTTTTCTCTTTCTTTGTTTTCCCCCCATTTTGGAAAGAATTTGAAGTTAAAGCCAAAAGGATCATGTAATTTTCCAATAATCAGAGATTTCAGATTAGGATACCCTTAAATTTCATCCATTAGTAGACAATGAGTTGCAAATTGACTTTGAAGCCTTATTTTGTCCATAATATTTGTTTTCAAAAGAATGTTGCATCATGAGATGCCTTGGCTTTCTTTGCTTTTTAAACTTCAAGCCTGTGACAAACTAGCATTTAGCTAGTTTGGGATCTTCAATATTCCTTTTGCTTCCATCAGATTGTTCTGTCATTTCCCATGGATTCAGTATGGCATGAAACCATGTTATCAAGTGACTAACAACTGTTTCACTAGCTTTGTACAGAAAAAAAATGAAACAATGGCCTTACTGAAGTCGTATGTTACTCGGACTCGGGTGTGAGTGTCGGATACAGCTATGTGTCCGACGCGGGTATGTTCAGTTTTTCTAAGTTTTTCCATGTATTTAGAGGATCCTTGGAGGGTCATATCCCCATACCCATGTTCGAATATGCGTTGGACACGGTTACTTCAAGAAAAATGAAGAGTCGGAGCAACATAGCTGGAAGTCTAGACCTAAGCAGTATTAAATTGAGAAGCCCTATGTGAATATCAAGAACCAAAGAGTTGACGTTATTGGTTGTATTTTATCTGATCTAATAATAGCAATAACTTGGCTCCATATATTATATGATTTTCATGGTTAGGGTGAAATTGCAAATACTTTTGATTCTGAATCAGAAACCAAATTTAAGATGAGGCTTACAGTCATTTGCAGTTGATCGTTTGAATTGTTTTTGGTTTTCTTTATGCCTCTTTTCCTTCCATGTGACCAGGGTATGTTGCTCCGACTCTTCATTTTTTTTTGAAGTACCCGTGTCCAACACATATTCGGACATGGGTATGGGGATATGACCCTCAAAGGACCCTCCAAATACATGGAAAAACTTAGAAAAAATTGAGCATACGACACTCACACCCGAGTCCGAGTAACATAGTGACCAGGAGCTCTAAGTCTGGTTTGTGTAGATTTTGTTTAATTCTAACTTGTTTTCTTGGTAATCTAAGTAATTATGGGCTTGATTGCTTGGACATACCTCAGTTATTGCCAAATCGGTACTTTGCTCAATAATTCCTCCTTGATACCATTGCACATTTTCATTGAGCTATTGTCATCTAAACGGATTTACGTCCTTATGCTAAGGAAAATAAATAAATCTCAAAGTTGTTTCTACTGTCTCTTTAAGTGCAGCTTCACCTTTCTCCCCACTTAACCAATGTAAATTCAAAAACATTAAAATGTACTCTCTTGTTGCAGTGCGAAGAGTGTGATGGGCCATTTGGACGGCTGTCGTGAATTTCCTCGGTTGTGCATAGGTGGGCTCCTAGAATACCATCACCTCGGTAGATTAGATGCATATAGTGATTCACAGTTCCATATTTCTAAAAGAGTTATTTATGCTTCAGGCATTGGAAATCCACCTGGTGCTATGGACATGAAAGCTTATCTTCTGCAGAAGTTCAGTTTGGTGGAGCAAAATCAGGTAATAATATTACTGATGTCAACTATTCTTGCCTCTTGCCTATCTCATAAATTACTGTAAGAACAACTATCTCTGGTCTATATTACTCGGACTCAGGTGTGAGGGTCGGATACGGGTATGTGTCAGACACTGGTATGTTCAAATTTTTCTAAGTTTTTTCATATATTTGGATGGTCCTTGGAGGATCATATCTCCATACCCATGTCTGAATATATGTCGGACATGGATGTCGGACACGGGTACTTCAAGAAAAATGAAGAGTCGGAGCAACACTCTCTGGTTGCGTCGGTGTTTTCCCTGAGCATGTTTAATGATTTATACTCACACAGAAACTTAGCTCTTCAATTAGGTATGTTATATTCGATTCAATCGAATTTAAAAAATAAAATGAAAGTTGAACTAACTCTTTCTCGTTCAGATAATGTCAACAACTGTTATTCGCTATTTTGACAGATTGATGCAGCATTGGTACAAGGAGTTGAGGCTGTGAGAACCCTAGTGCTTGGTGGATTCAACGACAAAATCACAAGATTCAATTTAGGACAGAAGTACAAGTTTCACAAAGTTTGCTCATACGGAAACAAGAATCATCTCGTTTGACCAAATCAATCACTACATGTTACGAACCCATGGATGAAAGAGATGAAGTTTCGTTCAAGTTTTTTCACACTAACAGCCATATTGGTGCTGTAAGTGCAACCATTTAAGTTGTACTAGTAGCAGCCAGAAAGCCCTTTTTTCCCTTTTTTTTTTTGTTGATAAATTCTATCTTTTTAGCAGAACCTGTTTATATATTTTCTTTTCCAAGTAATTTTCACCCGACGATGTGATGCCAGTTTACTGGAAAAGAAATTTCTCCCATGATCTTGATGGTAAGCGTGCTTTTGGGGTAATTTTTGAAGTTGATATATTCAAAGTTTTCTTTCAGTCTTGACAAAATAGTTAATCCCTGGTCTAGAGCTGAACAATTTTCAGTTGGTCCGATTTTTCATTGTTCTTAAAATATTTGTGTCTGATATTTGTGTCCGACGCATATTTTGATATAGGTATGGGGATATGATCCTCCAAAGATCTTCCAAATACATTAAAATCTTAGAAAAAATTGAAAATATCCGTGTTGAACACATACCAGTGTCCGACACTTATATCCGAGATCAAGTAACATAGATTTTCAGAAATGAAATGTGACTGAAAATCATGGCAGCCAATGGCATTGCCATTGCCTGTTCTTCCAACTACCAAATGCATAGAGTTACATGTTTATCATCTTCTATATTCACGGGTTTGGTGAGGCTTGTTGCAACACATTCTTAAAGTCATTAGTAAGAGTAGGGATGGCAATGGGGCGGAGCGGGTGTGAATTTTACAGTATCCGTCTCCGTCCCACCATAGGATTACTCTGTCCCGCCCCTCGTCTCGCTTCGCCATGGATATTGAAATTTCAATACCACTTTCATGGATGTTGGTTACATCCATAACCGTCCCCCCCCCGCTCCGTTCAATATTTATTAATTATTTTTATTTTTTTCAAATAATAAAGTATTGTAAAAAAATTTAAATATAAATTCAATATAAATAGATTTCTAATCTAGGAAAAGAAAAAAATAAAGTATTAGGTTTAAGTTTTTTAAAAAAAATAATAACAAGTTTAATTATATTATTTTATTATTTTTTTAAAAGCTAAATATTTAAAGGTCAAATTGTAATTTCATTATTCGGGACGGGACGGTGTGAAGCAGGTAATTATCACAACTATTTCATCCCCGCCTTTCAAACAAAAAAAATTCACCGTCCCGTTCCGCCTCCATTGTTAAAAAAGAAAAAAAAAAACTTTTCCATTCGGATCGATTTGAAATCCATCGGTCGGATTGGGTTTTGTTATCCTTAAATAGGAGACAACTGATTGACAGAGCATTACTTTTTACCAAAAAAAAAAAAGAAAAAAAAAACCCAAAAACAAAAGGAGGGGAACAGCTTACTCTATTCATAAAAATTTAGAGTTGATAATTTTGGATACTAACGCGATATATAATACGAATATAATATGAAAAAAATAATTAAATATAATATTATACGAAAAAATAATATAAATATAATAAAAATAAATGAATATATCAAAATTTATTCATGATGAATTAATGCATTATTTGGATCCAAATGTAAAGCCTTCAAGTTGCCGCTATGGGAAAAGGAAAGAGCTTTTTGTGAAAATCATAAATAAATAAAAAAAAAAAAAAAAAAAGAGTCCTTTTCATAATGGGTAAGACAAAATGTTTTGCACTTTGCTTTGCTTAGGTTAGGCCAATCAAAAAGGGAAGGGAACCTTCCCAAATCCCCAAAATAAGATCCAGTCAATTGATTTTAATCGAACGGCTGATATTTATTATTTTCCCAATGGGACCCACTTCAAAATAAGAACGTTGGAAACAAATGCTAATAAAAAATAAATAAAAAGAAAACTTCTTCTTTAGAGTTTAGACTTCCTTTCCCTCTTTCTTTTTTATTAGACCGTTGCAAACTCAAATCTCTTTTAATATCACATCTACAAACAAACCTTCAAATTTCATCTAAAATGGCAGAGACAAGTCATTCTCTGCGGCAAACCCATCTCACAAATCCTGCTTTGCAATCTCTTTTCCATGCCCTTGATCCTATTTCTCTCATTCTTTCTCAGAATTCAAGCCCCAGTAACCCAATTCCTCTAAGGCTTACAACAGAGAGTTATTTAATGGAAAGAGGTCCCAGATATAGAGCATATGCAGAGCTGAGAGAAACAAAGCTGAGAATGAAGAGTTGGAAGCAACAAGAAAGGGAAGAAATTGAATTTAAACAAACCCCAACAAAGAAACAAGTCAAGTTTAGTTCAAGTTTGGGGATTTCTAGTAAAGGGTCCTCTGTTTTGGCTCAATCAGTGCCTGATTTTTCAGCCACTTTACGGAAAGAGAATCGAAAGCCGCCGGTTAACAGAGGGATTGAATTGACGCCACCGGCATCAGGAAAGAATTGGTCGAAAGGGAACGGCGGGGCGTTGTCGAATTCGAGGGGGAGTAAGTCAGCAAATGCAGGGGAGAAGAAGGGAAGGTTGATGATGATGGCAAGGAAGAGTTATGCAAGTGTTGAAGAATTGAAAGGGATTTCATTTGCTGCAGCCAATGCTATTAATGGTGAAAACAGGGGAGGGAAGAGTAGTGGCAGAGGAGTTGCTGGTAACAACAAAACTGTTTTGGGGTATAGACAGTTTTAGATGAAAAAAAAAAAAACTCTGATATTTCACTTTTTTTTTTTTTTTTTTTTAACAAGGATTTCATTACTTGTTCCCACATGATTGAGAGATTTGAAGCTATGAATTTCTTTTCTTGCTAAGTTTGTTATCTATTGTAAAGCTCTGTATTAGTGATGTAAACGAGATACTTGTGTTTAAAAACTATTCGGCTAAAAAAAATTCGAATTCAACTCAATCATTGTCGAACCGAGCTCGAGTAGCTTGAGAATGAGTCGAATTCGAATATCCTAATGTTGAACTCAAGCAACTCGCGAGCTTTTTTATTTTTTCATATATATATATTTATTTATTATTTTTAATTAGTATTGAAAAAAATCTCAATTCGAACTCGAATACAAATAATCGAATTTGAAACAAGCATGAAAATCAAACTTATTTTTTACTAGATAAACGATTTTAATCAAACCTTATCGAACGAACTTGAACAGTTCGATTTTTATTTTGAATCAAACTCGAATTTTAAAAATAAAACTCGATCAAACTCGAACTAACCAAACTTCGAGTAAAGCTTTATACTGCTTGAACTCGACTCAATTACACCTATACTCTCGAAACACATACTGATTACAAATATAAGTAGAGGTTTTCTATTCAGTTTTTTGTTCTATCTGCAATTTGAAATTTGTATTAATCATCATTCTTTGGCAAAAATGGAAGTACTAAAGCTGACTTATTCAATAAATTCAAGTTTACATAAGGAGAGAGCCCAAAACTTAAGGAGGTATGTTCAGTCACATTTTCGGAGTTCATTTTTGATACACCGACAGACAGAGTGTGATAATTTATCTTAATTTATGTGCTACCATCAAAGGCATAATAATCCTTGCAGAATAAAATATCAAGTGAAGGATCTTTAACTTCCAACTTTAATACTTAGGCAACTATTAATCAGTAAACTCTTTCGAGCTGATCAGCTATTCTAGAACAATTACATCGAAGATGAAAGAGTATACAAGTACAATCTATGTTGCTCCGACTCTTCATTGTTTTTAAAGTACTCGTATCCGACGCATATGCTGTGAAAATATAATCATCCAAGGAACCTCTAAATACATAGAAATCTTTAAAAAAATGAACATACCTATGTCAAACACATTCCCGTGTCCGACACTCACACCCGAGTCTGAGTAACATAGGGTACAATGCTCCTCCATCCCATTCATCACCCATTTGTACAGAAAATTACCATCTTGATTTGATCAGAAAGAGAATTAAGTGGTTGCATGTCAACATGATTTACAAAAGATACTCACAGATCACAGGGCCTGTATGTGTTCAAGGGGAAACCAGGTCTACTACAATTTCATCGACTAAATTTTGAAGAATATCCCAGTCCATTTCAGCACCAGTTTCATATGCCGAGATATCAAAATCTGTCCATTTACCCTGTGAATAACTCATCTCCCACTCTATTAGTTCATCAGGAACCATCCCAGCCAACTTTGTCCACCTTCTAACTTCCTCCGCAACATCTCGAATCAGTTTTCCTGAGTTCATGCAAAATGGCAGACTTCTCCATGCTCCGAATCCGGAGTTACAGTATCGACCATATTTGGAATCTAAACACTCTATTGCACAGTCAAACAGAAATCCTCGAAGCTGATTGTTTTCTTTTGTATGTTCAACACCAAGAACAGACTTAAAATCTACACACATGGCACCAACAAGAGTTTCAACTTCATCATGTATATAGGGCGCCAAGAGAAAATCATTTGTCCCATCCGAATCAAGGGGAGTCAAATTTCCAAACAACAATTCTGCTTTCAAGATAACCTCCTGAACATGGATAAGCTTGTCTCCGGATAATCCAAGACCAAAATTACTAATGACACGCAACATAACAGAAATTCGGTTGACAAGATCGACGATTATCTCATTAACATTTGTCTCTTTGTCCAATGAAGTTGCAGAATCCAGAAGATCTGCATCAGGTTCGGTTGGTTGTGGTTCATCATATGAGTAATCCATGGAATCCAGTTGCAACCTATGTCCTGGAGCAAGAAGTAAATATGCAAAAAACTACAATGAATCGTCTATTTTTTTCCGTGAAGGAGGGGACTGGAAAAAGCACATTATTAAGGTGGTACAGAAATTAAATTATTAAGCCGATTAAATCAGAGCTGTGCATGAACTCATTTAATCTGCATTTTCTACTACTACAATACCAGACAAGTTCCTTAAATAGCATACACATATCTGCACACAACCAGGAAAATGAAAGGGAGCATTTGAGGCTTCGGATTTAATCTTTTTACCTAAGCTTTCATCCAGGCTGCTGGAAACACAACTATCATTAGAAAATGAAGCTTCAAGAACAGAACCTGGGCTAAAATGATCACCATGGCTAGCAAATCCAACTAAAGTCCCTTCAGCCTTTGCTTCAGTCTAAGAAATTAAAAAAAAAGAAGTCAACTTATAACTGCCAGCAATAGCTGTTATTATAGGCACAAACACTCAAGCAAAGCACAAAAATAAAAAAGGATTAACTACAGGCATACAAAAGCTTTTAGACATTGAATCCAGTAAAGTGCAATGAAGTAAGCTGTAAAAAAAAAAAGAAGTAAAAGCAACATAAAATATACAGATTGGCAATAAAATCAGGGGCCATCATATTTCGGGAATAATTGTCTACCCAGTAAAAGCAACATGAAAATATAGATAACTCTTTGACGGTTCCACAGTAGCTATCAAGTAAGAAGAACATCCATAAAGATTACAGGAAGAGTTCAAGTTAATGAGCTTCAATCTGAAATAACTTTAGCTATGCTACAGCAATCTTGTTTCTATTCAATTGGGTTGAATCTGGGGCAAATATTTGTGTTAAATTGCAGATTTTATGAACTCTATTGAATCTAATTCCTAAAGGCAGTGTTAATTCTTCAATTAATTTTTAGCCCTTCAGGAGCAATTAAGCAGTTTATTTATCCAAATGTAAAAACATGGAACAGGTCCTTCAAATCTTACTATCAGTACAAGACTAGACTTTGAATCTTTTTTTTTTGCTTTTCCTTCAGGGGGAGGGGGAGTTGAACCCTGAACGATGATCCCACTCAAGGGATAAGAACCCTGGCGAAAAGGTATTCTTATGATCTTCCTACATGCATTTTATCCCTAATAAGCAGTACTCCAAAATGACTGAGGCACTTGTCGTTGTCAGTGACATCTAAAAATGCAAGTTGGGACCAAGGATACAACATCAAACTTGAAAAAAGACAAAATATAACAGATTGTATATTTGGTCAAGAACTGCAGAAACCAGAGGAACAAGGAGATTTAAGTGCCCCAGAATATAAATACCAACCTGGAAACCCATATCCGAATTGAACAGGTGACCATTCTGAGAGTTAGGCTGCTCTGAAGTTAAAGCAGAAATTAACTCCTGGAGAATCATGGCAGTTGATCTCTTTGGTAGAGTACAACCTGTTTTCAGTTCATCCTCCTCTTGAGAAGTCAATTCCTTCAACTTTTGTTCCAAAAGAACACTTAGAGCATCTCCTGTCAGTGGCAAGTTCTTCTGCAAAGATGTTTCTCCAAAATTGTCTTCCAATATTTCACTTCTTTGGAGGGAAATGGTTTTACAATTAATGTCATTTTGATCCTTTCTTTTATCCTTCATTTCCATGGAAATGCCGTGGTTTTGCTTTAATGGAGAATTGAATGTGAAAGAAATAATATCAGTGTCATTTTGGTCCTTGGCTCCCTTACCAGTTTCCTGGCTTGTTGATCTGCTTTTAACACATGTCCGGTCCATGATGCAAGCACCACCTACCATTTCTCTTCTAGTCACTGGATTGCTTTTAGCATTTCTTTCTTTTCCAATTGCTGAATTGATGAAACCTGCACTTTCAGCTTGCCCATTAACACTAACTGTTCTCCTCTTTCTTACTGGAGACCTTAACTGAGACAAGGAATCATCTTGGTCGCTGCACGATTTTGTCTCAATGTCAATAGGAGAACTATCCACTTTGATTGGCACCCTATGTCTGGTGCGACTACTTAAACTTCTGTTCAGGGAAACAAAATCTTTGGCTCCATTAACAGCATTTGCAGCAGAAGCAGCTTTCCTACTTTGAAGATTACTTAATTTAGCCTTCGCCGGGATTCTATCCCTGTCTAGTGATATATGATTATGACTTTGATTCCTGGGCTTGAAAGCAATAGGAGACTTTTCATTCTTTTGAGATTTGCCAGGTTGGTTTGTCAAATGCCATTGTGCTTGAGTGTCTCGAGATAGAGGATTTCTAAATGTATTGGATTCATTACTGGACTGTACACTGTTCTCATCTTGACCAGTAAAAGATAATGGTTGATCTTGGCTTCTCTGAAAATTTACCTCTTTCCCTTGACTGAACGAGGACGGGGAAGGCCTTGGCCAATCCTTTTCTAATCCTTGCGAAGAAGCATCTACAAAATTTGAAGCAGAGGATGGACAAACAAATGGCTGCTCCTCCGACTTTGCTCTAGACTCCACAACATCACGCAAATTGCCGCAGTTCTTGCACGATGTCTGGCCCATCAAAGACTTACCAGTACTAACAGTACAAGCAGATTGTTTCAACACATCTGGTGACACAACCCCAATTCCCTCAGTTACAACCTCATTCTTAGCTGAATAATGTGTAGAACTCGAATAAGCAAGAGAATATTTCGCTCTATTTGTCGCTTGCAACCCAGGTTCCAGAATTTTAGCAGCCACATCAATCAACCTAGACGCCCTAGATGCATTCCTTGCAGAAGAAATCCTTGGACTCTTAACTGGAGAAACAAACTTTTGATGATGATGATGCCTTTTCGATCGCGACAAAACACTCTTAATTTGCAATGCCTCAGCTCCAAACCTGGTGACAATCCGTTTATCATATGGCTCTATCTTCTGAATCTTCTGAGGCCTAGGCTCAATTTTCAAGCTACTCTTCTCCAAAGCCAAATTCTTCCCATTAGTCCCACTTTGACTATTCACCATTTTCTCATCTCTAACATCAGAATTACTACCTGAAACCAGGGCTTTCTTATTAGATTTATCTCTATTCACAGATGGCATGGATTCTAGTCCCATTAGCCTAGCAACCAAACCTGGAGCTCGCATTTCATGTTTTTGCTCCATTTCTCCATTACTATGTCTACCATTCTTCTTCACATTTGGAAAACCCCCACTGTTCTCATCAGCAATCTACCAATTCCACATAAACATAATATTTATTTTCTTTATACTAATCCATAAACTAAAATAGACAAAAAAAAAAAAAAACCAAAAAGAGAGAAAAGATCCCAGTACATACCAAATGGAGCTTGGATTTGGGCATTCTTTCATCTCCTCCAAATTTTTTTGAAGCTTTGGTACGGACTGAGAAACAATGGGCAGTTGAAAAAAAAAATCAATATTTTTTAGTCAAATGGGAAATTTTGCATGTTAAAAAATATATATAAATTAAAAAAAAAAAAAAAAAACTTACCAGGAGCAAGAAATTTTCTGGAGAAAAGTTTCTTCTTTGCAAATCTTCTGTTCCAATCAAAGAGTTGAAAGAAAATGCCAACACAGCCACCAGGCCTATGAGGCTTCTTCTCCGTTATAGCCAAAGCCGTCGCCGTTTTCCCTGTCTGTTCATTCATTTCTCTTACCACCGACACTTCCAAAAACACCCAGAAAAATTCTCAATAAATTCCAAAAAAAATAAAAATCTACGCAAATCCACAAAAAAACTCAAGTTTTAATCATTTTCACAAATACCCAACAATCTAAACCAACCACCCCCCTAAAAAAAGCCAAACCCGTGAAAGAACAAAAATAAAGAAAGACCCTTTAGTTTACATAGAAAAGAAAGGTCTAAAACTGGTGAAAAAGGGCATTGTAGCAAGAGAACAAGAGGAATCTACGAAGAGAACAAAGAAAGCCGTACAATAATGTGAAGGAGAGTTGAGAAAGTGACAGCAAAGAGCAGAGAAGAAAGGGTTTTAGGCCCTTTTTACATGTCTTGACGCAAAGGTAAAATGATTCGTTTCAAAAAAAGAAGGGAATGATGGGATCAAAAAGGAAAGAAAGAAAAGGATAGAAGAGAAAGGAACTGAGAAAAATAGTGAAAATGGAAGGAGAAATGAGCTTTTGAAAAGATCGAGGAAATGAAAAGGATTCTGAAGGATTGGATGAAGTGGGCATTTAGCAGTGAAAAGAGTGAGCTTTGAAAGGGCCTAATCTGCGGCTGCCGCTGCTGCTGCTGACTGCTGAGCAGATCAGCTTCACGCGCACTGAAGAAGCTTTTTTTTTTTTTGTGGTCAAATTGTCTGTCAAATCGAAGAACAAATAAAGAAAAAAGTAAAGTCTTCTCTTCTTTCAGCTAAGCTAAAGAATGCCAAAAATATAATAATAATAACAATAAAATAATCTAAAATAATTAAATAAAATGAATACCACATCTTTTTTTTGTTTAATTTTTTTTTTTAATCCAAAACTCAAAAGACTCCAAATGTTATAATGACATATTTTATCTTATTTGAATTGAATGTGTAATTTAAGTATTATCAAGAATAGGAAAAAATTCATTTTTTGTCCTTGTTTTTTATTTCTCACTTTTTTTTTTTTTGTTGTTGAAGAAAATGAATTTAGTAGAGTATTTGCTTTGCATACTATTTTTTTATTAAATAGTATTTACAATTTACAAAGAAAATATGCAAGTATGTTCAACAAAAATGTTTATGTAAATATGAAATGATATTTCTTGTCATTTGAATTAAAATGTATAATTATATATTAATCAAAATCTGAATTTGATTTTGATTTTTCTACTATATTATTATATGATTTTAATATTTCTATTGGTATTTTAAAAAATTTAATTCTTATACTTTCTTGAAAGTCCATTTAAGGGCGATAAAAAAATATTAAAATATTGTAGTTAAATTCGGGAATGTGGATGTAATAGACCTCTTTACATATAACAGATTATCATGTAAATGTCTTACAAGAATAATAAGTGAATCATTCAATTTAGTAATATCAACATTGATATTGTGATTCGAAAAAGATAAAAAAAATATGCACAAAATTTTATCTTTTTATTATATAATTTAATTATATTCATACACGATTTACTAAATTATCAAATAATTTAAATTCAAAAATATATTATCAAAAAAAGTTTTTTAGTACTAAAAAAACCAAGATTCCTGTCATCATGGGAATCTCCTAGTAATAGTATCAGCATTCACATTATTCTTTCTTCTTTTTTTTTTTTTTCAAAAAAACAAACATTTTTACATTATATTTAAATAAAATACATTAGAAATTTAAAATATGACTACTAAAATTTCTTTTATTAAAAACGGTAAATGGAAGTAGGATAAATCTGAAAAATATACTTTCAATAGTCAAATATTTGTTAAATTGTTTAATAGATAAATGTTATTTAAAAAAAAAATAAAAAATTATAATAAATGATATTGTAAAGACAAAATTGTCATTAATAAAAACACTTACTTTTTCTTTCTCCTCCATTAAGAAAATATTATTTTTTAAAAATTTTAATTGAAAATAAATTTAAAAAATAAAATATTTCAATATTTATTTTTTTAAAATTAAAAAAAAAATTATTTTTATTTTTTAAAATTTTTTAATTAAAAAATAAAAATATTTAAATATTTATTTTTTAAAATTAAAAATATTTTATTTTCAGAAAAATTTATTTTTTAATTAAAAAGTAAATAAAAAAATTATTTTTTTATCAAGAGTAATTTTATTTTTATAATTTCATTTTTAATAATTTTTATTTTTTAAAATAAATTTTACTTATTATATTATTTAATAATTATTATATTGTTGATAAAATGTTTTTTAAATTTACCCATGGAAGTAGAGACAAAAGAGAGAGGGGGGCAGGCAGGCTATCTTGTGTAATCAAGTCTACGTCTCTCTGTCTCCCTCTCTTCCGCTCTGTCTTCACGCGTAGCTTAGCTTTTAGCTTATGACTTTTTTATTTTATTTTATTTTGTGGACGAATATTTTAAAAATATTTTTTAAAATTTTATATATAATAATATTTTTATTTAATATATTAAAAATAATAAATAAAATTATTTATTTTTTATATTTAATATATTATTATTATAAATAATATATTAATTAATTTAAAAAAATATCTAAGACACTCGTTAGTATTTTTTTTTAAACAAAATCACCAAATCTTTCAAAACCTATACTCGCTTACTTTTTTATTATCTTCAAAACCAAAGTGATTTGGATTTGTCTATCCTGTGTTTCATTGATATTAATGAAAATATGAATATAATATAAAATATTAAATATGTTAAAAATAAAAATTAAATATATTAAATTTAAATATGTCATATAATATTTATTATATTATTTTTTTATTTATTAAATGTGTCATGTTCATATTATATTTTTATAATATCTAAAATTACTAGATTTTCAACTACTGAGTTTATCGTGAAAATTAATTTTAATATGTTTTAATAAGGTACGTGACAATTAGATCTGTCCATGGATCGGGATGGACCGTAGCATGATTTTTTTTTTTTACTTGACTAAGCCTGTAAGTTCGTTTGATTATTCATAAATTATTAAAATATTTTAAAATTATTTTTATATTAATATTTTATAATTAAATTTTTTAAAAATATTTTTTATTTAATAAATAATAATTCAAGTTGAACTGATTCAATTACAAAAAAATTTATCTAAATTCGATCTAATTCGAACCAAACTAAACCAACTACTCACTCATCTAGTGACAATCTTCTGATCCTTTTAAAAACTTTAATTCTTGACCGAAATAGTGTAACATTAAAATATTGTGGGAAGCAATTTCCATTGCAAGAAGGTTAAATTTTTATTTTTTTAATTTTATGATTTTAGTATTTCCTAGGTTGTTTGTATGTCTCCTAAGAGACAGAAAGTATTCTTAAGCATTGGGTAAGGTTTTTTTTTACCATTGATTTGTCTTGGGTGGCATGGAGTTGAAATTAGCAAGTTAAAATTCATAAAACACAAGGAGCATACCCATTATTTAATTAATTAATTTCAATAATCCATGTGCCATCTTTATGTGTGAATTTTGCTTGTATAAATTTTATATTTCCATTTCATCATCACAACAATAATTGTCCTCACTCTTTGATAAAAAAATATATATTTAAAAAAAAAATTAAATAACATTTTGTCCATGGTATAGGGTTTAAATTAAAGCTGCTCATGGATCAAGTCCAAGATCAAGCCTTAAGATTTTTAAATTCGAATCCAATCCAATTCATGAAAATATTTTAATATTAAATAATTATTTTATTTAATTTTAATTTAATTTAAAATTTTAATATTAAATTTACATTAAACGCTTTTAAATGGAGTTTCATGGACCAAATTGAACTTTGGATAAAATTTTAAAGGTGTCAATTGGGATTGACCTGCTCTCGACATAAACACTTCTAATTAAAATAACTTTTAAATAAATAAAAAAACAATTACAGTGCATTGTTTTATCACCGTCTTAACTGTTTTGCTTATTTCATCTCGATAGAAAAATAACAATTTCTTTCCAATCTACTATAATGAAAACTCAGTTGGTCTTTTTTAAAAATATAAAATTTTTCGTCCAATTTTGTTTGGTAGTGATGATAGAAAGATCTTTTGGTTGAAAAGTTAAAAAAAAAAAAAAAAAACCAATCGAGAGAGAAGACGAGAAGAGGGGGATGATAGGAGAGAGGAGAAGTGAGAGGCAGTTGAGGAGAGTCGAACGGTGATGGAGGAAGAGAGAGGAGAAAATGAAGGTGAGAGAAAAAAAGGAAAGGGAGGATGGGAGAGAAGGCCGTAGACGATGGAGGAAGAGGGAGGAGGATGAGAATGAGCAGAGCGACTGGCTGCCTTGATCGGTCAACGACGAGGCAGGCAACCGACCAACTGAAAAAATATTATGTTTCTTTTGTTATTTTCATTAAAAATTTATATTTTGTTTAATTTTTTGATTTTTATGTATTAAAAAATTATAAATATTTTTCGTTATTTTGCATATTTATATTGATTTTTTAGGAAAAATCATTGTTTAAAAATAATATAGAAATTGATTTATCATTTTGTATTTTTAAAATTAAATAACAAATTATTAAAAAATAAAAACTAAATAAAAAATGTTAACTTTTTTTATTTTTATTTTTTCTTTGTTTTGCATTCATTAAATAACTTTTAAATAATTTAATAAAAATAATTTTTTATATATTTAAAAACTTTAATTTTTGCATCATCGTGCGGGTAAATTTCTAGTTAAGATTAATTTTAAGTGTGATAAAATTAAGTGGATTTCTCTTAGTCAAGCTTAATAAAGTTCAACTAAAAACCTCCAATAAAAAAGACATGCAAGAATATGTGCAAATTCTTAAAATGAAAATACAGAAAATGAGATATATTTTATTATGACACCTATTTAAAAAAAAATATCATAAAATTTTTATAAATATTATCACACACATTAGTTCGCATTTATCTTGTTAAAAGTCTATCATTTTTTTGGGGGTCTTTTTTGGCCAAAAAAAATTAATTTTGTATTTAGTTATGCCTCTTACAATATCATTCCTACTTTCATTTGTTGGATGACAACTCTCTTTAGTTTGGGTTTGAGACTTCAATGGTAGTGACAAATGTTCTAAGAATTTTGGTAAGTCTTTACTTTTTTTTTTTAAATGAAAAATTAAAGGAAGAAGGAGGACAAAAACTAAAGTAAGAATGACAGTAGGACTGGTATAATAATGGGTTATGAACTCAACTTGATCAATTAATGGAGTCTCTATGAACTTGAAATTTAGTACGGTTCATTATAAGATAACGGACTTTTATCGACGAAAATTTTCGTTGGTAATGTTTTTTACCGACGAAATTTTTTTTTGAAAAATTTCATCGATAAAAGTCGTTGATTCATACAGCTTTCTTTAAATGTTAAAAGATGACATTTAACATGGCTTTAATGTTAATATATTAAAGCCATCCCATGCTGCACCAAAAAAGAAGAACAATATATTAAAATCATCAATATGGAAGGGAAAAAAGACAATTGAATTTGGTAGTGATGTTTATACCATCAATCTTTCAATAATTACAAAAAAATTATTGTAAGAAATATGTAAGCACAAGCTATGGAAATATTGTATATATATGCTTAGGATTTTAAATTTCTAAGTATATTTAAATCACTCCAAGAATAAGATATTACTAATCGATTCTATATGCTCAAAAGAAGATGAAATTGAAAGAGAAGCTGCATAAGGTATTGCCAAAGATGAAATATTCTTTTTTGGCACCAGTTTCTTTGCTTGCTAGAGTCAAAACTCTAAAAGCAATTCAGCAATCATCTCCCAACCACACGACGTATTCTTTTTAGCACCAGATCCACCAGACCCACGACCATATCCACCAGATCCAACACCACCCCCTCCATAGAAAACCAAAACAAGTCTTCACAACCAGATCCACCCCCTCTATTTCCACCACCACCACCGTATCCACCCCCTCCATCTCCTTCCTCCTCCACCGTATCCACCTCCACCATAATCACCAGATCCAGGGTCAGCCGCTTTTTTTTTTTTTTTTAGATCCTGTTGAAAAGCAGACCCACGACGGCCTTTTTGCACCTGCGACACAGATGACAGTGGCAGTGGCGGTGGAGCTTTAAACTGTGAGCAATACTGCGACCTTGAGAGAAATGCAAATTCACAATTTTTGATTTGGAAGATTGGGGAAAAAGCTCTTAACTCACAATAGATTGGGGATGAACCTTATGATGACTCCATTGGAGAAGACAGCTAATCAAAGATTGGAAGGTGAGGACTCCCAGCAAAGAAGCTTTAAACACGTTGTTACTGGAGATTATCCCTCCATTGCAGCTGGAATGGATCGTGCTAAATTGGTGGAACGATCAAGGGAGATTGGAGAAGAACGAAGAACAGAGTCAGTTGTATCTAACTCTGCTGACGTGGCAGCTCCTGATTGGAGGAAATTGTTTGCTGCAGCTGAAAATCAAACTTTGAGATTCTTTCCTCCGCTGAAGATGGATGGGAAAGTTACTGTAAAACCACCAGATGAAGTATTTGAAGAAGGAATTCTTCAATGGAAGAACTCACTGATTGCGCAATTTATAGGGAAACCTCCAAATTTCAGTTTGTTCAATAAGCTGGCTAATATGCTATGGGGAAAGGATGGAGATCTCCAAATTAAGCCAGTAGGAAGGAATCTTTATGTTCTTCAGTTCCATAATGTAGAGACAAGGGATTGGGTGCTTGAACATGGACCTTGGCACATCTAAAACAGTCCAATCATCTTGAGGAAATGGGAACCAGACCTGAACACCTTAGAATTCAACATGGAAAAGCTTCCTATCTGGATTCATCTGAGCAATGTCCCATTGGAATTATTCACAATGAGAGGTCTGAGCTATATAGCTAGCGCCATTGGCACCCCTCTCTATATGGACAAAATAACTGCAAACAAGCAAAGGCTAGCATATGCTAAAGTTTGTGTTGAGATAGATGTGGCTCAAGAATTGCCCAATTCGATTGCAGTGGAGCTCAGAAATGGCTCAGTGATCCCTATCACAGTTGAGGCACCATGGATGCCTCAGAAGTGTTTTCACCGTGGTACTTTTGGTCACAATAACAAAAGTTGTCCTCGCCTGCCAAAGGAAATTCCAACCAAAAAATGGATTCCTAAGCAGAAGGATCAGAATGAGCAGACAGAGTTGAGGATTCCTGATGAGCAGACGATTCCAAGGACCTCTGAAAAGCAGATAGAATTACCTGCTCAGGTCATCATAGAGCAATTGGAAAGGCCAGTTCCATCTGGGACAGAACGAGGATCCACCTCAACCACAGGAGCTATGGGCTCAGACAACAGATTTGCAATATTGGAATCTGTTCCTGAAAATAAGGAGGATAATGGTAACACAGAGTCACTTATGGAGGATAGGACTGTAAGCCACTCTCATCAGATTGTTTTTTCGGAAGAAACAAGAAAGCCTAGGGCTGCTGCAGCAGGAGTGGCAGATCTGATGAAGAACTTGAAGAGAAGGAAGGGGCCTATTGACAAAGGAAAGGCTCGAGGTAAGGCTTCTGCCTTGGGGAGTCACTCTCCAACTCTTCATTAATGAACTTCCTTGTTTGGAATGTTAGAGGACTCAATTGTCCTCTAAGGTAGAAACAGGTAGTCAGTAGAATTTCTAAGTTGCAGATTGATATTGTCTGTCTTATTGAGACTAGAGTAAAGTTACCTAAAGTGCAGAAGATTGTTGACATGCATTTTAAGGGATGGAACCTCCATCATAACTACTCTGAAGCTTCAAATGGAAGAATTTGGATCCTTAGTAAGGTTCACCTGGATGTAGATATGAAGGACTCAACAGAACAGTCCATCACATGCCAGATTAAACTGAACTCTCTGAGGCTTTATTTGACTGCCATTTATGGAAGTAATGAAGGAAGTAGACGGAAATTGCTTTGGTCACACTTGCATTCCCTCAGTGGAACTACTCAAGGTGCGCCATGGATTTTGGCAGGAGATTATAATGTGGTAGCTCATCCATCAGAAAGCTCATGCTTTAATGGATCCCAACACAGTACCTCAGATATGAAAGATTTCCAACTTTGCATTGAACAGAATGCATTGATGGATCACCAATTTGTTGGTCCAATCTTTACCTGGTCAAATCATCAAGAGAATCATCTTGCCAAGAAGCTAGATAGGGTCATGATCAATGATCAATGGCTCCTCTCTTTCCCACACTCCTATGTGGAATTTATTGCACCTGAAACCTCTGATCACTGTGCTGCACTAATCAAAACCAGCTTGGAGAATCACTCCCCTCCTAAACCATTCAAGTTTTTCAATTACTGGACTAGGGATGCAGAGTTCATGGATATAGTTGAGAGCTCATGGCAGGAACCTACCAGAGGTGATCCTATGTCCAATTTGCATATCAAATTGAAGAGAGTGAAGCAGAAGCTAAAGAATTTCAATTTCAAGAAGTATGGAGCTATTACTGAGAAGGTACAAGCCAAAAGAAGGGAATTAGCAGAAGTGCAGCTCCAACTACTAAGGAAGCCTGCAGATGTTGAACTGGCAGCAAAGAAAGATATCCTTTCCAGGGATTTCAATAATCTTCTCAAAGATGAGGAAAGCTTTTACAAGCAGAAATCCAGAATTCAATGGCTAAAGGAAGGAGACCAAAATACAGGCTTCTTCCATAGGATGGTGAGGGCAAAGTTGAGCAAAAATACCATACATTCTTTGACGGATGCACAAGGAAACAGACTTGAAAACTTTGATCAGATTGCTACAGAAGCTGTCTCTTACTTCCAGAACTTGTTGGGATCCAAAGATCATATGGTCAAGGGCTGTAATCAGGATTTGCTTGCTGAACTTCTTCAGACTTCCATCACTGAAGAGCACCAAGCTGAACTGATTAAAAGGGTAACTCCTGCAGAGATAAAAGAAGCAATGTTTTCGATTCATAGTGACAAGAGTCCAGGGCCAGATGGATTTACAGCTCACTTCTTCAAAACAGCTTGGCAAGTTGTTGGTGAGGATGTCACAGAGGCTGCAATGTTCTTTTTCAGGACAGGAGTGATGCACAGAGCCTTCAATTCAACTAGTGTAGCTCTCATTCCAAAATGCCCTAATCCAAGCACAATGAGAGATTTCAGACCAATTTCCTGTTGCACAGTTTTTTACAAATGCATCAGCAAGATTCTGACTAACAGACTCAAGAGCAGTCTTCCATTGGTGATCTGTCCCAATCAGAGTGCCTTCATTCCAGGCAGGAGTATCACAGACAATATCCTGCTTGCTCAAGAGTTAGTCAGAGGCTATGGTAGGAATACTCTGTCCCCAAGATGTGCCATAAAAGTGGATTTACAGAAGGCATTTGATACTATCAGCTGGGAATTCATCTCTGCAGTCTTGAAGGCAATGCGGGTCCCTCAACAGTTCCTAGATTGGATTGAAAGTTGCCTATCCACCAGCTACTTCTCTATATCTGTTAATGGAGGACTTATGGGCTTCTTTAAGGGGGCAAGAGGAGTCAGGCAAGGTGATCCCCTTTCCCCCTACCTCTTTGTGATTGCTATCAATGTCCTGTCCAAGTTGCTGGACTCAGCAGCACAGTATGGGGTCTTCTCTTATCATCCAAAGTGCAAAAAACTTCATTTAACTCACCTGAGTTTTGCTGATGATCTGTTAATCTTTGCCAAGGGCAATCTTGATTCAGTGAAGGGTATTCAGCTAGTGCTAAGTCAATTCTACACCTACTCAGGGCTCCAACTTAATAGCACCAAAAGTGAGTTCTTCTCCTCAGGAATTGACAGAGACGAATTAAGGCTCATCAGAGAGTCCACAGGGTTCAAAACAGGCACACTGCCTGTCAGATACCTGGGGGTACCATTAGTCACTAGAAGATTAACCATGACAGACTGTGAGCCACTTTTGGAGAAGGTGACAGCAAGGGTTAGAGGATGGGCAACAAAGTTCTTGTCTTATGCTGGAAGGCTTCAGCTTATCCAATCAGTTCTGTTTCACCTGCAGAATTTCTGGTGCAGACATTTTGTTCTGCCCAAGCAGTGCATAAGGAAGTTGATGCAGCTATGCTCAAGCTTCTTATGGAAAGGGAAGGAAGGCCAAGCTAAGGGAGCTAAAGTTAGCTGGAAGTCTATTTGCCTGCCAAAATCAGAAGGGGGACTTGGTGTAAAGGACACTGTCACTTGGAATCAGGCATGTATTCTAAGGAATTTTTGGGCTGTACTGATTGAAGCAGGCTCCCCATGGATAGCCTGGATCAAGACTTATGTGTTGAAGGATAGAGATCCATGGCACATCTCTATCCAGAGTGGGAGCAGTTGGAATTGGAGGAAGATCATGCACTTGAGAGAGGTGGCTGCCAGAATAGTTCTCACAACTGCTGATGGAAGCTGCAAATGGCCTTTCCCTGAGGGAAAGTACCAAGTGTCAGCAGTGTGGAACAAGATCAGACCTTCAGCTGGGAAAGTGGCTTGGTATAAGTTGGTATGGTGTAATTTTAATATTCCTAGGCATTCTATGCTCTCCTGGATGGCAATCCTAAATAGATTGGCCACAAAGGATAGACTTATCTCCTGGGAATGGCAGTGGATGATAAATGTTTGTTGTGCAAACAAGAGAGGGAAACCAGGGATCATCTATTCTTCACTTGCTCCTACTCGAAACAGATATGGCAGAGAGTGATGGTACTTTGTAGGTTAAAAAGGCAGGTTGCATGTTGGAATGTAGAGCTTCAATGGGCCTCTGTTAACCTCAGAGGTAAAGCACTAATCACAACGATATTGAGGCTAGCTTGGAACGCAGTTATCTACCTAGTTTGGAAGGAAAGAAACAATCGTTTGTTCAACTCAACTGAGCAAAAGGAGGAGCACCTCACTGAGCAAGTGAGAGACATGATCTCGACCAGGTTAAGTGATCTTAGGAAGATTAAAAGAGATTCAGTTAATACGTTTTTATGTAATTCTTGGAGATTAAATGCAGACATGTTTGTCTAATGGCATTGGTTTTTTTTTATTTATTTAGCTAGGCTAAGCTAGCTTTGTAACATGTAGCAGCACTGCTGCTTTCTTGGATAAATGAACATCTACTTATCCAAAAAAAAGAAAAGATCAGAGAGACTTTTTTTTTTCTTTCTTTTTTTTTTTTTGGTAAAGAGTCAAGAAATGTGGTTGCACTTTATTTTCATATGCAAAAAATATTGGCTTCTTCTTTATTTATATATATATATAATTTTTGATACATTGACGGTAATTCTTTTTAATTTCACATGTGAATTAAGATATTATCGCATGTCTCATTTTTTAATTAATTTTTTTTACTATATCTTAAATGGTATGTATTATCATACTAATTTTGCTTGTGAAGATAATAACTTTATTATCAATGAAAATGATAAAATTTCATATATATATATATATATAAATGTGTGCTTCTTCTGATATTTTGAGCAATGCAAATACTATTGTTTTCAATTGGGCAAGGTTCGTTTTTTTCCTAGGTGAAACCATTCATTTTTTAAATAGTAATAATAAGATTATTTGTTTAAATATGTGATTATTTATCAATTAGAATTCAATTTTTATAAGAACATTCAAAAAGTAAAATTTTAAATACATAAATTTGTTATGGGCGTCCTTAAATTGTTCGTGAAAGAGATTTGATTCGAACAAAATTTGACAATACCATAATCATATTATTAAAAAATGTCATTTTCCTTTATGCAAACCAATGTATGCAAGCACAAAATTTTCATCGATGAATAATTACTGTTCAAAATTTTGTATAAATCCATTTTCTATTTGATTCTTTGCATATAATACTAATTTATCTATCAATCTATAATTAGTTATAAGGAAATGTTAATTAGTGTTTACTGGCACTGGTCAAAGTAATATATATATAGAAAAAATGTAATAAATGCATTTTTGTAAAAGTAATGTATTAAAAAAAATCCTAAAAAATAAATAAATAATCTTTTATAATTTTCAATTTTTAATCGAGAGAAATTCTTCCTAAGTTTTAACGTTAATAATTACCCTTAATTGAAAAGGAGTTATACAATAAAGAAGACATGTTCAATAGTCGGATTATCCGTCTAAATTCGAAGGTTCATCCGATATTTGGGAGGGTTTAAAAAAAAATATTAGGCTCGAAATATGGTATGGGCAGAAAATAAAGCCCATTTAGAAAAATAAGTCGAGCCTTGGCTCCAACAATCAAGACTCGAGCCCGACCCGACTCGTTTTTCATTTATATAATATTATTTTTATATTATGTTATTTATATCATATAAATAATAAATATATAATTTTATAGTGTAAACATTTAAAAATATGTTAAGTTATCAATATTTTAGAACTTAATAAAAGAAAAAGAGTTAATAGCACCAATGGTCCCCAAACTATAGAGTATATTTTATATTAGTTTCTAAACTTTAAAACGTATCAAATTGGTCTTTACTTACAAGTATCATAACAAATTGGTCCCTTCCGTTAGCTTTTTCGTTACCTTTACTGTAGCAATCATCTTAGTGACACGTGTCACCAGCTGATTGCACCACATTTCTCTTCATTTATTTACTTTCTTTTATTTCTTTATTTTTTCTTTGATATTTTTAATAAATAAATGTAAATAAATATTTTAATAAAATTAATGTAAATAAATATTTATATTTTATAAATTATTTAATTATTAAAAAATTAATTTAAATTATTATTTATCTTTTGTATTTATTTATAAAGAATAATAAAGAAAAAGGGAAAATGAAAACATTAATAAATACAAAAGATAAATAATAATTTAAATTAATTTCTTAATAATTAAATAATTTATAAAATATAAATATTTATTTATATTAATTTTGTAAAAAATATTTTTTCTTTTTATTTTTCTTTTATTTTTCTTTTACTTTTACTTTTTTTTTCTTTTTATAAATAAATTAATTTAGTAAAAATTAAATAATTTATAATTATAAAATATAAAATATTTATTTACATTCATTTATTAAAAATATATTTTTTACTTTTTTATTTTATTGTCCTTTTCTTTCTTTCTTTTTTCTTTCCTTTTTTCCCCTATTTTCTTATAAAATTAATGTAAATAAAATATTTTATATTTTAAAAATTAACTTAAATTATAGTATGAATTATTATTTATTTTTATTTATATTTATTTACAAACAAGAGAAAAAGAGAAAAGATAAGAAAGGAAAAAAATAAAAAGCTTATAAATATAAAATAAATATTTTATATTTATAAATTATTTAATTTTTAGAATGTTAATTTAATTTAAAATATAAAATAATATACTTATATATATATATTGTATTTGTTTATAAAGAAGAGAAAAAAGAAGAAAGGGAAGAAAAAAATAAAAAATATTTTTATAAAATTAATGTAAATAAATAGTTTATATTTTTTTTTCAATTATTTGATTATTACAATATTAATTTAAATTATTATTTAGTTTTTAATATTTATTTATATAGAAGAGAAAAGCAAAAACAAAAAAAAAACAAAAAAAACAAAAATAGTTTTTATAAAATTAAAGTAAATAAATATTTCATACTTTTTAAATTAATTATATTTTTTTAAAAATTATTTTAATTTATAATATGAATTATTTTTTCTTTGTATTTATTTATAAAAAGAAATCAAAGAAAAAATAAAAAAGAAATAAAGCAAAAGGAAAAAAATGAAGAGGCAAGTTGGAGTAATCAGCTAATGACACGTGTCACTAGCTGATTGGTACAGTAAAGGTAACGGAAAAACTAACAGAAGGGACCAATTTGTTATGATACTTGTAATCAAGGACCAATTTGATACGTTTTGAAGTTTAGGGACCAATATAAAATATGCCCTATAGTTTGGGAACCATTGGTGCTATTAACTCAAAGAAAAAAAAGAAGATAAAATTACTAAAAATTAAATAAAAAATAACATATGTGTTTAATTTTTTTTTAAAAAAAATATGAGTGGACTTAAATGGGTTTTGACTATCATTTACAAATATGGACGGGTTTGGACATAATTTGTTACTCATATTTCGGGCCGAATCGACTTGAACAGGTATATATAGTGTTAATACTATACTTAAACTCGACTCAAACTCGGCCCGACCCAGCCCATAAACACTTCTAGAATAAAGCAATATGCTATATATATTTGGATATATATACAGAGAGATATACTGGATTTTAAGCTATTTAAATGAAAATAAGTCTCTCTCATTTTATAGATAATATCAATTTGGTAAATGTGTTTGATTGAAGATTCAGAAATCGTAATTGTTGAACAGTAATCACCCATCAGAATGTATTTGGCATACACGAACCAAACAGCAAGGGAGGGTTAAAGTCAAATGCAGCAGCCACGGTATTGTATTGTGGGCTTAGAAGTTAGAACCGCAATATGTTTATGAGAAACCGATTTACAGTTGTGAACTTGTGATAGAAATTAAAAGTGGTGTAATATCGTAATTATATTTGTTTATGAATTGGATCGTGATTTAAAATTTTCTTTTATTGAAGTCCAATCCGGATTATTGTTTATAAATATAATAAAAAATAAAAAATTATTTTTATTAATATTTATATATTTTTATAATTAAATTAAAAAAAATTAATTTATGTCTAAATTCGGCCCAATACAGATTGAATCTGTCAAACCGGACGAGTTACTCGACCCATGAGCAGGTCTACATAATATAACTAAAATGAGTTATTTTTTTTATAATTTGAGTGAAATTTTTTTATGGGTATTCAGATGCAAGTCTTGAGCATTCAAATACCTTCATATTTTTGTTATCAAGAGCACCATACTTAGCAAGAGTATTCGGTTGTCACCCTTCATTCGCCATTCTGAGTAAAATTTTCTTTTGGATATTCGGATGCCTCTTTAAGAACATTCGGATTCCACATAAGATTTTGCAATTTCTTAATCATTTAACCTCCATTCAATTCATTCCTTCTCCAAAATAAATAATCTTCATTTTATTCATATTTGACTATAATGTCGGTGTTTGAAAGAATAACTAATTGGCTGCAAATACATTTGAAAAAAAAAATTTAATATTCAATTAAACTTTTCATTTAGAGTTATGTGATGCTACTTTTAAACTTATCTTTATTATTATCTATAATTTCATTTGTATATTTTAGTTTGATAACGCGTGATTGTTATTATCATTCATATTACATTTTTAATAGAATTTTATTATAAAATTGGAATTTTTTTATTTTTATAAAATAATAAAATTCATATAAAATCATCATTAATATTAGAATAGTAAAATATATTACTTTAATGTATAAATAAATTGTTTTTAAAGAATGTTACAACATGTTTACAACTACACCTACTTATTAACTAGGTCTGGGCAAGAATATATATGATTCAGGCCGAGCCGATCCGACTCGATCCGGATCACTGTTCACATAATAAAATAATATTATTTTTTAAAAAATATATAATTATAAAAATTAATAAATTTTTAAATTTTTTTTAAATAAGATGAACAGTAACTTTGGATCGGTGAGCCGAACTTGGATAAAAAAAAAATCGGATCCATTTAATTTACTCGATATCTGAATCCGTTTATTATCCACTTACTATTCAAATCCGCATATAATTTAGATAGCAATATCCGTCAAATATATGAATCCGCTAAATATATGAATTTATTAAATTATATTTTTAAAGATACAATATAAATTAAACAAAAATTAAATAATATAAACAGATATCGGATTGGATATCCGAATCCGTTATTCGTATAAATAAAATGAATTCGGATGGCGGATTCAAATATTTGACACTATCCCACCAAAATTAAAATGGATTCGGATAACGAATATCTTAGAGTTCATATCCGAATCCACTGCTTATAGTAAATTTAATATCCGAATTTAAAAATTATTCGAATTTGTTACATCCAAATCTAAAAGTTATTCAAATTTGTTATATTCAAATCTGCAAAACTCAAATCAAATAATATTAGATATCCAATTTTTTACTATCTGTTATCATCCTCGCATGATCCGTTTTGTCCATTAGGAAGCAAACAAAAAATAATTAAAAAAAAAAATCACCCAAGTAATTGTAGGTTTGACTATTTTCCAATTATTATTGGGTGGTTAGCACTTAGCAACTTAGTCATAGACATAATTATATTATAAGTTATGGACATAATTATTTTATTATAGAAAAATATTAATTAGTATCACTAATTAATATTTAAGGAAAATTTCATTTGATGCATTATTTTTATTGAAAAATGATGAAATTAATAATTAAATGTAATTTTTTGTTTTCAAAATAATATCATATTCGATTAATAGGTATTTATAAATATTGTTTAAGAATAGTTAAATTACTATTTAACGAAAGATTTTTGCATTTGATGTTTTTGTTTTCACCCAACTAAAAATTACATTAATTATATATATTTTTTCTTAAATATAACTTTAATCAATATTACTAAACATCTATTGATATTTTCTAAGAATATTTTAACTAACCTTAATCAGTGTTCATAAACAACCAGTAATGGGATCCTATATAATATGTTAACATGAAAGGGCCACACTTAATCATAGATGATCAATTTTCAATATTAATCAGTTTTTATTCAAATATGTAGTTGATTAGAAGCCAGAAAAACAACTAATGTAGATTTGATAATTTTGGATACTACATGAAATTATAATACATATATAACACGTTTAATAAATACGAAAATAATATAATAAATACAACATGATACATTTAATATGACACATTTAATACACGCATCATATTCGTATTTAAGATTTTGATATATTTAATAATTTGTATTGAATTCATGTTTATAATATACATACACAAATTGTCAAATCTAAACCTGGTTTCACTAAAACCAAAACTAAAGAATACTATTTTCTCTTCTTGTTAGACCATGTGAATACAAAAGCAACAATTTATTAATAGATAAAAAGAACCAGAAGAGAACTTGAAGTACATAAAATATACAACATGGGTCAGCCTATAGCACAACAAAAGCTTTAAAAAAAGCAGAACAGAATTAACAGCATTAGAACAGTAATGAAGATTAACATTTTGTGCTTGGAAGCCTATGGCAATTGCAACATTCTTTAAATACATTAGCATTATTTCTTGATTCTAAGCACCCATCTTTACTTCTCCGCCACCCTAGTCTCTTGAGCTTGATAATTTTAAATATGATACGAGAAAAATAAAATTAATTGAAATACGATACGATATGAATACACGAATTGCTAGATCTAATTAAAAATAAAAATAAAAAAAAAAGAAAAGAAAAACTCAGAGTTTTGAATCATTTGTATTTAATAGAAAAGTACCATGTTTTTATTAGTTCTTTTTATCCTTGCCAGTTAAGAAGATTGAACTCAGACAAAAGAAATCAACCAAAGGAACACTGAGAATAGTAGGATTAATTGTGACACCATTGCTATGGGATCTATGAGTAAAACTCTTCTCCAAAGGAGGCTTTTGGTTACTTGTTGAAGACTTGTTCTTCTTCTTCAGATACTTCTGTCTCTGATTATTCCCGACGCCATGGCCATCTTTCAAAACTGGCCCTGGTTTCACCTTTGGAGCTGACCCTGTTGAGCTACTTCTTGATGATGAAGGACATAATCTTCCTTTGTATGATCCGCTAACAAAACTCAAACTACTGCTTCTCTTGAACTGCCAAAATGGCTTTGAACTTTGATTCTGATCCTTTGAGCTACCATTTCTAGCTTGAGTTATAGGGGATTTTGGGGGTGGTGGGGAAATCTTTTGCTTGATTTGAAGAGGAAGGATTTTACCATTGGAGAAAAGCTCATCTGCTGATGAATAATAACTGTCTTGATCAACATTGTTAATTCGAACATCGAACTCGAAATCAATGCTTGAATTCAATGGCAAGGAATTAGTTGATCGGAGAGGAGGGCAGTACTGTTGCATTGATGAACAGAAATCATGAGAAAATGAGATTCTTGGAATAGATTCTGCTGGAAATAATTCCATAGCCATTGCTTTTTTTTTTTTTTTTTTTTAATTTTTTTTACAAGAGAAATCTGAACTGAAACGTGTTTGAATCGAAATACTGGTATTTGCTTTTATAGTAGAGAGAGAAACCATCAAAATCAAATAATTACGTACTCACAAGAAATTAAGTTGAGCTTAGAAAAATTGTTATTTCTGGAAGGTTTGAACTAACCCTTTAAATAGAAAAGTCTTGGAGAAAATTAAAAATTAAGGAAGCTTCAAATGAAGGTATCCATGGTTCAAAATGATGGTACTAGTTGATCCAACATAATACACGTCTGTTTTACACCTATTACTTCGGCAGTTACATAATAATTAGGTATGTTGATGTCTTTTGTAGACGAGGTGTTTGTTTTTGTGGTCTGAGATCTTGTAGAGAAAGAGAAAGGTTAGAAAGCGTCGGAAGTTGGTCTTCGAGATGAGCTCCAATGCTTAAGTCAGTGTTTAGAGAGGAGAAAGAGAGGTGGACAAAGTAACAACAATGGAGACTTCAGTATGAGAGTGTGTATCGTTGCCCAACTCTTATAAGGACTATTTATACCCTTTCGGGAGACCTGCTCCATGTCACGAGTCTACTCCTAACTTGGGTTTAGTGGTCAACGACATGGGCGATCTCGTCACAGTGGTTGCAGTGTTTGGAGTCCCACTGATGACTGAGGTACCACGCGACGTGACTTCTGGAGGATTGAGAGGTACCCACGTGTCCCGGATCTTGACTTGGGCTGTTGGGCCGGACGGATTGGGCCTCTAGCTTTCGGGTTCTGTTGGTGGACATAGTGGACCTGAGATCCTGAGACCTAGCGAGCCCAACAAGCATAACAAGGTATAAAAAGATAGATAAACGCTGTTCAGACAAGCTTTCCAATACTCTAACATTCTTCATATTTTTTCTGTTCACTTAAAAAACTCTCTAAACTATTATTGATTTAAGAATCTGAGCGCGTCCAAAACTCAAACTCTGATACACCTCTAAACTCTTATACGTCTGCAAGTCAAATCTAGCATTCCTTTTATCAATTTCATAAGCTCACCATTTCATCACCCAAAAGATATCTATATTATTAGTAAAGTAAAAGTATCTGGAAGGTTGAAATTGAACGTACAAAAATCTAGTTATGAAGAGATGTGAATAAAGTTGGTCTTAGTTTGACTAAGTTGGTCAGCTCCTTTGATTGGTTTTTGGTTTAGTTTGGTTTAGATTATTTATTTATTTATGAAGTTACTCATATAAAGTTAAAATCAAAATTATAATGAGTATTACGTTCATATAAAAATCAATAAATTAGATCAAATAAGTAAATCAATAAATTATATAATTGGATAAATCTAACATAAAGTTAGATTAATCTCAAACATGATAAAACTTGAATATAAAACTATAGTTATTAAACTCGAACCGATCTAACGATCAAACCGCTTGATTTGATGATCCGACCCTTGATTCGAAATTGGTTCTATATTTGGACAATTTGTGCAATTGACTCGAAAAACTTAAAATTGACGTATCGAGGTTATGAAAAAATTCGTGACACGTCGAGGTTTTTATTGATTTGAGTTAATTAAATATTACTTTTCAAAATCATTTAAAAATCATACCTAACTTAATTTTTGTATACTAATTATTAATTTTTTCATCTTTTTGACAAAAAATTTATTTTTTAAAAGAGGTTAACAAAAAAAAAACATTTTAAAAAACTAAAAACTAAAAAATATCTTTATAAGCTCATTTTTTTTTTAAATGATAATAAATAATTTTAATTCTTATATCATATTTTTTAGTTTATAAGATTAAGAAAATTATATGATCTACAATTTTAAATCGTATAAAAAATTATGAAAATGTATAAAACGAATTTAATTTTACACTAATGTAAGTAAATATCTCCTCATATATATATATATATATGTATATATTATTATCCTGTACACTAGCAGTGAACACTTTTAATTCCACAAGCCGGGTTTACACGCTTCTGTAATTTTTTATACGATTTATATTTTTGCAAACTGACGGTCGAATTTAACAATATAATCGTACTCGTCGTGCATGTAAAGTTTCGAATCGATCCGATATCCCTATCATATCGATCGAGAATACTGTCTTTTTCAATATATATTTAACGGTCGAAATTTTTTTACGTTGAAATAAATAGTTAAATATTTTTAATTTACTCGAAACTCGACATGCATGATCTACGTGAATAGAATACGAAATACGATGATCGGATTAAAAAAAATATAAATCATATAAAAAATTACGAAAGCATGTAAACCTCGTTTTATGAAATTAAAAATGTCCACGGTTAATGTATAGAATAATAATCCTATATATATATATATAATGTTCAAGTTTAGAGTCTAGTGCATTGACCATAAATTCTATCTATACAAATACAATACAAGTCTAGCATATATAGCCATTGAGAGCTCTTAGGGACAAACAATTTCGATAAGCACCAACGTTTTTACACTATGTTACTGAAATTCGAATATGAGTATCGAATATTAATATGAATTGAATTAATATATTCGATTTATTTTAGATCTTTTTATGTATTTAAAGAATATTTGAAAAATTATATCTCTATATTTATATCCGAATATATTTGACAAGAAAAATGAAAAATTTAAACAATTTATTTTCTATACATGGTTATCCTAAGTTAATAAATATATATATATATTGATTTTTGTCAGCTAACTGAGCAAAAAGTGTCAAAACTCAAAAATCAATTTTCAATATTTTGAGTTTTGACAATAGAGACAGAACATGTTTGGATTGAGATGAAGGACAACTTCCTTAAATACCCTTTGGTTTTGGTCTCGTCGGTAGCTAGCTAGCTAGCTAGCTTCAGCTTGTGGGGTTGGTGGGCCTGTGAGCAACAAACACAACATAACCCTTAAAGCCCTCAAATGATTCATTAAATTAAAGAATCTAACTTCAATATTTACAGCCCTCTCAGTCTCAACTCAAAAGCATCTTTGTCGAATAGCAGGAACCTTTGGCCTAGTAAAATTCAATTCGATCAATAAATTTTATATCGATTTATTTTGAATAGAGTTTTTTTTTTTTTTTTTTTTTTTTATAAAAAAATAGAATAAAGCAAAGTGATTTTGATAAATACTTATTTCGTCCCGTCCGATTTTTAAAATTATTATCTTACCATTTAAAATATTTTATATATATATTTTTACATTTTTAATATTTATTAGATATATATATACTAAAATAATATATGTACTAATATTTTATATATATATACTCTTAATATATATATATATGTATATTATGTATATTAAATAATTTTATATACTAAAATTATGTTAATAAATAAATTATAATATAATTTTTTATAATATTAAGTTAAAAATAATTAATAAAAATTGAAGTGTAATGGAGTAAAGCATCGTGAAAAGGTTATGGATATAACCGACATTTATGAAAATAAAAATTTTTAACATCTATACAAGAATATGATAAAAATAAATAATACAATCTTCGTCTCGTCCCGCTCCATTATCATTCTTACTCCTTAAATGATTGTGGGGCAGCAATAATCAATACTAAATTATAAAAGTATCAACTTTAAAAATATAAATAGTGAGCGATGTTTTCGGATTTCTATTACAAAGACTTTTATTTATAAAAGTACCACAATTTTCTCACAAGCAATAGAAAATTAGCTGCGCCAATGCCAAAGAAGTTGTTAGGTAGACACGTTTGACTTTGCTATTATTTTAAGGCAAGTTTTAGTAATTGTTTTATAAATCCAAGATTAGACCTAGTATTTTTGCCTAAGAAGCCTAAGATGGTTTTTTTTATTAAGATATAGCCAAAAAAAAAAAAAAATTTCAAATTATCGTTGGTTTCAGATTAATTCCCAAAATACGGTCTTTTTTTTTCTAGCTGGGAAATCGCCATCCCCCATGGCGATTTTCCAGCGTTAAAATTTGAAAATTTGTAAAAAACACCAGGAGAAATCGCCATGGGGGGTGGCGATTTCCCTTGGTGTATTTTGCAAATTTTGCAAATTTAACCAAGGGAAATCGCCACCCCCCATGGCGATTTTTCTTGGTTAAATTTGCAAATTTTATGAAGGAAAATCGCCATGGGGGTGGCGATTTCCCTTAATGTATATATATATATATTTTTAATTAATAAACAAAATTTTAATTTAAACAAAATTTTAATTTAATTTGATAAATTTTAAAAATTATAAATTAAATTAAAATATTTTTTTATAGGTTTGGTTATTTATTTTTTTTAAAATATATATCAAAAATGTAATTTAATTTATTATTACAATTTTATAAAAAATAAAAATATATTTCTTATTAAAATTTAAAAAGAAGATTATATTTTTTATTAAATTTTTATATCAAAAATTGTATTTTTTATAATTTTGTAATATTATAAAAAGGAAAATTTAATTTATATCAAAAATAATTTAATGATGTAAAATGTAAATAATTTTTTTTTTTTAAAGAAATTTATCGAGTCACTTTTTTAAATAAAGAAGTTATTTTTAAGTTGGTATCGTAAAATAATTTTTTTTAATTTGATTAGTTTTTTTGAGTTGGTATTCGATTAACTCGTGACATCAATTTAATCATTGTTTTTAATAATAGTATAGATTGTTACAGTTTAAAACTGGATATTTGATAAAATAATTTTAATTTAATTTATGATTAAAATTTTATTTCTTATTAAAATTTAAAAAGAAAATTAAATTAAAATGAAAAAAAGAAAATCAACTTATCATGTAATTTGGATTATTATATTAAAATTAAATAACAACATTAAGATATAAATTAAAATAAAATATAACAATTAATTTCCGAACAAATTTAAAATAAATAACATGAAATGCAAAACATATAAATTTATATTAGAAATTTAAAACACATTACAATTATTCTAATTATTGCGTGGTGTAGAGCAACAGTGTCGAGCTCTTCTAGTGCGTGGTGGTTGCACCCGTCGTTCAACCTCGTCAGTGGCACGTATTCGCGGTCCACCACGACCTCTTGCTATAACCGCCACTGGTTCCGGTTGTATGTCATCAGTCATTTCATCCGTATCAAAAATTTGAAACCCACTGCTGGATGAGCCAACACCTAGTTCACCCATAACGGGAACCTGACTACTAGATGCACCCATAAATGATGTAGCATCAAATGCTGACGAAGGGGTTCCAAACTGATACATGGATGTTAGATATGTTGAACTTGGACTTAGGATGGGGAGCTGGTCATCTAACCTCGTTCTTGGCGGTGATGGTCGGTAACACTCATCAACGTCATATCTGGGGTGACTTACGGAATAACGATGGCTGGATGGTACTCCATGATCCCGTTCAGGTTCAGGATGATCAAATGACATCCTCGGTGCTGTGAACTCCGATGAGGTCGGTTGACGCGTTCGCCCACGTTGTCGGTGAGGTCTAGGAGCATCCATATCCTGTGTAGGAGGGACTGGAGCTGAAGTTTGTCCGGTAAATGGCATACTCCTAACATCCTCATACATTGACGGTGGACAAACGAAAGGCCGACCTTCATTTCTATACCATCTTATGTAATCAGCAGATGGGTTGAAATTATTACCAACAATCGGGTAACCTGTCGGAATTCGTTGAAAACGTATGTTCCACCATTGGATCCAATGTTCATGCTTCGCAGGCCAGAATTCATCATTACGACCACGCATGTCGACCTTGTGAAGCTTATCAAGGTTTACCGGGGCTGCAGGAATTGGTTGTTGCATCCCAAATTGTCGCAACACCCGGTCAGTTTGGTGCCACTCTACATATGAAAAGCATATCAATGCTGTGTTTGCTTTCCATATATTGAAATTATTGTAGGCATCCGATGGGAGGCATGCCATAATTTCACGCGAGGAATATGGCATCCACAGAAACTGCGAATAATTATTACAAATTATTAGTTTCATATGGATTAAATAAAAAAAAAAAACTTCAATGTAACAATCGAAATATTTACCTTATCATATCCTAGTCGATCTAGTCGTACTCTTATACTTGCAAGATCGCTCGGAGTCTCTGTAAAATCTCTACTCGTACTCCTACTCCACCTATTAAAATGCATATAATATCTTAATAACCTATTAAAATACAAGTTCGTACAAAATTAATAAAATAGTAAAGATTATTACCTGCTTGCAAGGGGGTATACAGCCGAAATATCCACGCGCGGAGCAAGAAATGGTAGCCGATACCAAGCCCATGATTGTAGAAGCACTAAACATCCACCTATGTCATGGATTTTTGGAACTGTAGCTCGGCAAAGTTCTCTATACAAAACCGCCAAACACGCAGAACCCCAACTATAATTTGCCGCATGCTCTAAATCACGTAGCAATGGAAGATACATTAAATGTACCCGACTGCTCGATTTGTCAGGCATCAGTAATCCTCCAATCAAACGTAAAATATATGCTCTAGCAGCATATTGTATTTGTTGTTCGGTTGCATGTAATGAAAGATTTTGAAACGATTTCAACCAAGTTAGTCTCACCGTTGAGCCAGATACATACTCTTCTGGAGGTACCTCACCCAATAGATCTTGACACACTTCATTCCAATCTAGCAGGCTTCCGCCTGTAACTACATCGCCATGGATCGGAAGTCCAAGTTGCAGCGCAACATCTTCGAGAGTGACCGTGCATTCACCACATGGAAAATGAAAAGTGTGCGTCTCGGGTCTCCATCGTTCGACCAACGCACTGATTAAATCGGGTTGTATCACAAGTCGTCGAATTTGACTTGCGTGATAAAATCCGGCTCTTCTTAAGTGGTCGATAATAGATGGATGCGGGTCCTCCAATGTAAATTTCCTCGCACGTAACACGCGACGAGTTTCCTGTTATAATAATAAAAATTAATATATTATAAAACTATAACAATTAAAAATTAATAAATAAAAGTATAAAACTATAAAATAACAAAACAATAATAATATAATATAATATAATATAATATAATATAAACAATAATAATATAATATAATATAAAACAATAATAATATAATATAATATAAAAAATAATAATATAATATAATATAAAAAATAATAATATAATATAATATAATATAAAACAATAATAATATAAAAAACAATAATAATATAATATAATATAATATAATATAAACAATAATAATATAATATAATATAAAACAATAATAATATAAAAAACAATAATAATATAAAAACAATAATAATATAATATAATATAATATAAAAAATAATAATATAATATAATATAAACAATAATAATATAATATAATATAAAACAATAATAATATAAAAAACAATAATAATATAAAAAATAATAATAATATAAAAAAAATAATAATATAACAATTTACTTACCTCGTTAAATATAACCTCCGATATGTGATTTTCTTGTAACCTCAATAGTGAAGCCATTTCAAAATATTGTTGTAGAAAAAAAAATTTGTTGTAGAAAGAAATTTTTTTGGTAGAAAAATGAAAAATTGTTGAAAGAAGAATGAAAATTTGAAGGAGAGGAGGGGGGTATTTATAGATAAAAATAGTGGGTGGAGGGTGTGGGGGAGAGGGGGGACGTGGACCGTTGCCCCCCTTTCAAATTTAAATTTTTTTTTATTTAATTTGTTTTTAACAAAATTTAAAAAACAAATTTCAAAATATTAAATTATAAAAAAACCTAAAATATACCTTACGAATTTTTTTTTTAAATTATAAAAAAATATTTTAATTTAATTTATAATTTTTAAAATTAAAAAATAAATTTATCAAATTAAATTAAATTTTTGTTTAAATTAAATTTTTATTTATTAATTAAAAAAAAATATACATGAAGGGAAATCGCCACCCCCCATGGCGATTTCCCTTCATAAAATTTGCAAAATACACCAAGAGAAATCGCCACCCCCCATGGCGATTTTCCTTGGTGTTTTTTACAAATTTTCAAATTTTAACTTTGGGAAATCGTCATGGGGATGGCGATTTCACAGCTAGAAAAAAAAGGCCGTATTTTGAGAATTAATCCGAAACCAACGGTAATTTGATATATATTTTTTTTTGGGCTATATTGTAGTAAAAAAACCGCCTAAGATTAGACCCATCATCCCCACTTGAACTATTGACTCAAAAAAGTTGAAGCAGATCAATACTGAAGATTGTTCTAGGCTTTGCTCCAGTTGTTCCTTGGTGTTTCTGATTTCAACTATCCTTCTTAAGCAAAAAGTCTTTGATTCCTTAGTTGGATCTCTTAAAGTGGAGGAAAGAGCTAGCCCCCGAGCGGTCACAGCTTTATTTCAAGCCATCAGATTCAAGTAAGCTTTAAGAAACTGCTATTTACGTGATTCATGTTGTTCCGATTTTTCATTTTTTTTGAAGTATTAGTGTCCGACATCCGTATCCGCATATCCAGATACGGGTATGAAAATATGATCTTTCAAAGATCTCCAAATACATGAAAATCTTAAAAAAAAATTGAACATACTTCTGGACACGTACCCACATCCGACACTCACTCTCGAATCCGAGTAACATAGATATCACATATTTTATTTTAGTCATTTTATGTGGATCTCATATGTATATGAATATATGATAATCTGTTTCTCATATTGTAATCTAATTTTTAACGACCCACAATTGCAGTGCACCAATAATATGTGTGTAAAGAAAGATGTAGCAGTAGCAAATGATCGAAAAGCATGAAAAAGGCCTTAAGTATGCGATGACTAGATCTGGTGGTTGGGACCTATGGTGTCAACAACCAGATCTATGGTGTCCACCTTTCATGTTGTCTTTTTATTGAATTTTATTTGGAAGATGTACGAGTTTTGGACATGATTATATTAACAAAATTTTTGTGCTTTTACTCTTGGAATATGGCCAATCCAATCACTTAAACAAGCCCAATTAGCTGTATTTTTATGATTATAAATGTAGTTCAATTTCTTAATTCATCCATTTCTTTTACAAGTTCTTTATCTCATAAACTGGATAAGCCTACCAATTTATTCTTGAACTAATCATCAATACGTTAAATTTGGTGCAGAGGAAAGTAGAGCTAATTAATGGCTGACTTCGTTGGGCCAATCCTTGATGTTCTTAAGTTCATCAGCCGTCCAGTTATCAAATATTTAAAATACCAAAGAAAATTCACTGATTACGTGGATGGTTTCAAACAAGCTCAAGCAGATTTGCATGACCGAAAGGGAGATATTCAACAACAATTGCAAGACGAGCATCGTTTTGGGAAAAAGCCAAAGCAGAAAGTTGAAACTTGGTTGAAGAAAGTAGAGGAGAAGCTTGATCATGCTCAACATGTTGAAGACAAATTCAGTAAAGGAAAATATATTTTTCGTTCTTGCTTAGGGAAGCTTGTTGATGAAACGACTCAAGCAATGAAGGAAGTACATGCTGAAGGTCATTTCTCTGGGAGCTTGGTGGTTAATGATCCCTCTACCATAGCGGTTAAACTACCTACACCAGAATTAGTAGGTGAGACTAATGTTAGAGAAGAAATTTATCAGTATTTGATGGGAGATGAAGTTAGAATGATTGGAGTGTGTGGGATGGGAGGAATAGGGAAAACAACCATAATGAAGTATGTCCAAATTGATTTGGGCAACTGTATCCCAAGACTTTGATATTCGAAGGCTACAGAAAAACATTTCATGTCAATTGATGGGAAACTTGTCAGATGATACAATCGTACGTGCAGGAAAGTTATCAGAAATGTTAAGAGAACAAGGGAGGTATGTGCTAATATTGGATGATGTATGGAAAAGCTTTTCTCTTGAGGACATTGGAATCCTTGAGTCAATAGCAAATAATGGATGCAAATTAGTGTTGACAACACGTTCAGAAGAGGTTGTTAGATCAATGGGATGTAAGAAAGTTGAAATGGCCTGTCTTTCTATGGATGAGGCCATGCACTTATTCTTAAGCAAAGTTGGACAAGACATGTTGCCTAATCCAACTTTAGAATCAATTCTGAAACTTATTGTGAGGGAATGTGATGGACTTCTCTTGCAATTGTCACAGTAGCTAGTTGTATGAGGGGAATATCAGATCCTCTAGTTTGGGAAAATGCTTTGAATGAGTTGAGAGGTTGCATTAGAAACATGCAGGATATGGAAGATAAAGTCTTTGGATGTTTAAAATTCAGCTATGATCATTTAGGACAAAAAGATCGAGATTTTTTTTTGTATTGTGCATTATATCCTGAAGATCATGAAATCGAAAAAAAGAAGATAATTGAATATTGGATGGAAGAAGGACTTATAGATGAAAGGGAAGTAGAAAGGCAATGGAGGGTAGTGGTCATTCCATTTTACAAAAGCTTGAACAAAATTGTTTGCTAGAAAGGTTTGGGGAAGGTACACATATAAAGATGCATGATGTTGTTAGAGATATGGTGTTGCATATTACAAGAGAAAGATTTTTAGTAAAAGCTGGTATGCAATTGAAAGAGCTACCAAATGAGGAAGAATGGACTGAAGATTTAGAGAAAGTTTCTGTAATGTACAATTCCATCTCAACAATTCCTCAAAATATAAAGTGCCCAAAATTTCAAAAGCTCACAACCTTGTTTCTCTCAGATAATTCTTTCAAAAAAAATTTCAGAATCATTCTTTGAGCACATTCCTAACCTTAAGATTCTTGATCTTTCTCATAATCCTATCAAGAATTTGCCCAACTCTATTTGTTGTTTGGAGAAACTCACTACATTGTTGCTTTGTGAATGTTACAATTTAAAGAGTTTGCCTTCTTTATTGAAGCTTCAAGCTTTTAAGAAATTGGATCTTGGAAACACTTTTATTGAAGAAATCCCTCAAGCTTTTTAAATGTTGGTAAATCTTAGATATCTCAATCTTGGAGTTACCCAGTATTTAAAGATAGACCTGCTCACGGGCCGGGCAGCCCGCCCGGTCCGGCAAGCCCGGCTCAATACGGGCCGAGCCTGGGCAGGCAAATTCATGTTCCGGGCCGGCCCGGTATTTTTTATTATTATAATATTATTTTTATTTAATTTTAATTAAAAAAAAATAAAAAATTATTTTTTTATTTTAATGAACAGTGATTCGGGTCTAAATGGGCGGGCTTGGGCGACCCAGGCCCGGGCCTGGAAAAAAAAAATAGGCCGCGGCCCGGCCCGGCCATGAGCACCTCTATTTAAAGAGATCCCCAATGGATTGTTGACAAAATTATGCCGTCTTCAGTATTTGGCAATAAATCCAGCATCAACAAAAGCAAAAGAAATGAGAGAGTTGAACAAGTTGGAGGTTTTTGAAGGTTGCTTCTATAACGTGCGTGACTTGAGCATGTATGCTGGTCAGAGAAAAATGCTTTATAAATACTCCATTTTAGTGTCTCACAACTTTACTGATAGTTCGCGTTATTATCGAGAGGGTTATAGTAAAATGGTTACAAAATGGGTATTGTGAGAAAATGGAAGAAATAATAGTATCAGAGGAAGAAGGAATGGGTACTAATAATACCATCAAATTTACTCTTCCCAAATTAAGGACATTGAATTTGTGGAAACTAAAAGAATTGAAGGTCATTTGTAGTAAAAATGGAGTTATGGTTTGTGATTCTCTCCAAGAGATAATTATATTTGATTGTCCAAAGCTAAAGCGGATTCCTCTGTATCTTCCTCAGCTTGACCTTGATGAGGGAAAACCATTTCCTCCTCATTCTCTCAAGAAAATCTATGTGGATCCAAAGGAATGGTGGGAATCAGTGGAATGGGATCACCCTAATGCTAATAATGTCCTTTCACCCTTGCTTGAAAACCTTAAGAGAAGGAAGCAACTCAAGCAAGTTGTTTGATGAAGTGTCTTTAAATGCATAATGTGACTGTTTTAGTGTACAATTCCAAATCTAGTTTCATTATTTTTTATGTGTTTATAACATAATAAAATACTAGTGTTACCAGTCTTATGGGCTTTTTTACTACAATATAGCAACAAAAAAAAAAAAAAATCCCAAATTACTATTGGTTTCGGATTAATTCCCAAAATATGGCTTTTTTTTTCCAAGCTGGGAAATCGCCATCCCCATGGCGATTTCCCAGCGTTAAAATTTAAAAATTTGTAAAAAATACCAAGGAATTTGCAAAAAACACCAAGGGAAATCGCCACCCCCATGGCGATTTCCCTTGATATTTTTAGCCAAATTTGCTAAAAGCATGAAGGGAAATCGCCATGGGGGGTGGCGATTTCCCTTCATGTATATATTTTTTTTTTCAATTCTTAGGAAAATTTAAAAAACATGACTCAATAGTGAATTTATTGTGAAATGGTATAATGAATAAAAGTTATTTGAAAAAGAGAAATGAATAATTAGAAATTATTATAAAGGATATTATAAAGACAAAATTACCCTTAATGAAAAAACTTATTTTTTTTTCTTTCATTAAGGAAATATTATTTTTTAAAAATTTTAATTGAAAATAAATTTAAAAAATAAAATATTTAAATAAAAAAAAGTAAATAAAAAATTTAAATTTTTTTTAAAATTAAAAAGTTTTTATTTTCAGAATATTTATTTTTTAATTAAAAATTAAATTAAAAAATAAAAGAAAAAGGGAAGAGAAGAGAAGGTTTTTTTTATCAAGGATAATTTTGTCTTTACAATATCCTTTATAGAGGTGCTCATGGGCCGGGCCGCGGCCCGTATTTTTTTTCTATTCTGCCCAGACCCGGGCCTAGGTCGCCCAGGCCCGCCCGTTTAAGCCCGAATCACTGTTCATTGGAATAAAAAAAATTTTTTTTTATTTTTTTAATTAAAATTAAATAAAATAATATTATTATAATAAAAATCACTGTTCCGGGCCAGGCCGGCCCGGAACATAAATTATCCTGCCCAGGCCCGGCCCAATACGGGCCGGGCCTGCCGGGCTGCCCGGCCCGTGAGCAGGTCTAATCCTTTATAATAATTTCTAATTATTCATTTCTCTTTTTCAAATAACTTTTATTCATTATACCATTTCACAATAAATTCACTATTGAGTCATGTTTTTTAAATTTTCCTAAAAATTGAAAAAAAAATATATAAATGAAGGGAAATCGCCACCCCCCATGGCGATTTCCCTTCATGTTTTTAGCAAATTTGGCTAAAAATACCAAGGGAAATCGCCATGGGGGGTGGCGATTTCCCTTGATATTTTTTTGCAAAATTTGCAAAAAAACACCAAGGGAAATCGCCACCCCCATGGCGATTTTCCTTGGTATTTTTTACAAATTTTCAAATTTTAACGCTGGGAACCAGCTTGAAAAAAAAAAGCTGTATTTGGAGAATTAATCCGAAACCAATGGTAATATGGGATTTTTTTTTTGGGCTATATTGTAGTAAAAAACCCAGTCTTATGTGGTTTATCTATTTTGCTAGATACATACAATGGTGGGAAAAGGTTGCCGGCCCTAATGCTGAAATAAAATCACAATTCAAACATCTTAATTTCTGATTATTGTGTTCTTTACTTTGTAATTCTAGAATTTTGTGCTTTTAGTCTGGTTGTAATTTCAGATTTCATTGCTAAAACTTGCTTTGCTGTACTTTGCTTTCTAATGTTCTATAATTATTATTGATAGCTTCATGGGTGATTATTAGCTTAAAAAAAGCTTTGCACATAACTCATGGTAATGTTCTGGTGTTAGAGAAAAAAATTGCAAGACTAAATGCTAAACTAAAACCTTAAATATTTGTTTATACTCTCTCTTTTCCTCATAATTTACTCATAAAACCTTGGTTTAGTTGTTTTTTTTTTTCTTTTTCCTTTTCATGATTCTTTCATTTCACACGTCTATGATAAATTTGGAAATATAGTAATAGGAGCTAGGAATAGGATAGTTGATATGCCCATCTTCAAAGCCATGTTTAAATTTCCTAGGGTTCTTAATTACTAATATTTGTTTTCTCCTTTTAATCCTTCCTCATCAAGGATTGCTTAGAAAATTAGTGAAATCATGATATTTCTTACACTATAAAATAGATTTCAAGTAAATATTGAAAAGTATGGATTCTGCTGGACATAATTCCATAGCCATTGCTTTTCTTTTTTTTTTTTACAAGAGAAATCTGAACTGAAACATGTTTGAATCGAAATACTGGTATTTGCTTTTATTGTAGAAAGAGAAACATCAAAATCAAATAATTACCCACAAGAGAAGAAGAGTAAGGAAGTCACAAGAAATTAAGTTGCATGGAAGATTGAAATACAGGAAAAATTGTTATTTCTGGAAGGTTTGAACTAACCCTTAAATAATAATAATAAAAAGTCTTGGTAATTAATTAATGGAGAAAATTAAAATTAAGGAAGCTTCAAATGAAGGTATCAATGGCTGCAAAATAATGGTAGTAGTAAAGTAGAAATATCCTTATTTGAAAGGTTGAAATTGAACATACAAAAATCTAGATTTGTTAGTTCAAAGAACTTAGTTATGAAGAGATGTGAATAGACTAGGTTGACTAAGGTGGTCTCAATTCCCTTGATTGGTTTTTGGTTTAGTTTGGTCATATATAATTTACAAATATAAGTTACAATCATAACACATAGAAATGTCTACAAGATAGTTAGGAGAGTTATATGAAAAACATAACTCAAAAAAGATGAAGAACAAGAAAAAGTTTAAAATTTTCAAGTCTAATTGATCAATAACTAGGAAGCGCGAACACACAATACGAGTACGACACGACACGAACACAGCGATACAGAAGCTTTTTAAAAATTGGGATACGAGTATAGCAGGACACGATAATAAAAAAAATATTTCTTATATAATAATATACAATAAAAATGTAAAATTGATAATTTTTAATTAAATATTAACATGTAAATAGCTTTTTAATTTTTTTTGAATTTAAAAACTTGAACCTTAAAAAACCCATTAGAACCATATTGCTCATTGTTGATTCTATATTGGAAGAAAAATGCAAAAACAAAAAAAAAAACTTTCATCGTGTGTCCAACCGTGTTTTGACCATGTTTTGACCGTGCCCGATTTTTATTTTATTTTTTTGACGTATCCGATAAGTATTCAGCCGTTTCGGAGCCGTGTCCGTGTCGGACACGTGGCCAATACTTGGACACTCCCCAGACAGAAGTGTTTGCGCTTCATAGATCAATACAAGAATAAAAACAAGAATAAAAATGGAAAAAAAACTAGTTCCTGGTGTTGTTTATTTTCACAGCCAAAATGCAGAGTTCTATCCCATTCTTCTCCCTTAATACAAGAATAAAAATGGAAAAAACTAAAAGTAACTCATCAACTTCCACAGGTATAACTAGGATAAGATTTACACCTTTAAAAGCAAAATACAACTTTAGGTAGATGGTAATACCTAAGAGCTTTAACTCATTCATAGTTAAAGAAAGAGAAAGGAAAACATACCAATTTGCAATGCCAGGCATGAATTCAAAACTGCGGATTGGGCGAGCAGAATCAAATATCCAAGTCATCATCTGGGTCCTCATCAGAATCTGGCATCTCATCATCTGAATCACGGTAATATATAATCTCACCCCTGCCAGAGACCTCATTTGTCTGCACTTTTTCCGTTGCAGCAACTGGTCTCTCATGTTTGCTATCCATCAGTGCTATGTTACTCGGACTTGGGTGTAATGTCGGATACGGGTATGTGTCCGACACGGGTATGTTCAAAATTTTTAAAGTTTTTTCATATATTTGGATGGTCTTTGAAGTACTCGTGTCCGACACCTATGTCTGATACATTTTCGGACATGAGTACGTGGATATGACCCTCTAAGGACCCTCCAAATATATGGAAAAACTTTGAAAAAATTGAATATACCCGTGTTAAACACATACCTATATCTAACACTTACACCCAAGTCCGAGTAACATAGAGCTCTATACCACCACCCACTTTGAGGAATCATAAGTTTTTATAGTGACTTTGTGTTGGAATTGTGGCTCCAATCCAGAAAGTTCAACAAAGGATGGCAGACTTTGTTGAAGCAGCAAAGGTTGAAGCAGCCTTTGAAAATATGGATGGCTGCTGTTGAAATTGTTGAAACAAAAGACAAATTGGCAGCCTTTGTTGAAACAACAACATGGTGGCTATGGTGTATTCACACCATAAGCCTTGCCTATAAATAGGCATGAGAGGAGTTGAGAGCAGAGGAGAAATGAGCTAGAGCTCCAAAGGTGAGCTCCATGAGCTCCCTCCCGGTTGAGGCATAGTGAGAGCTCCAGAGGGAGCCCCTCCCGGTAGAGGTGATGAGAGAGTTTAGAGGCAGTAGCTGCCTGTTAGATGCTTGTGTATTGAGGTGTTGAGTGTGTGCTAGAAAGAGCACTTGTAATATGTAGCCGGTTTGTATCCGGTTTGTACTCCATCTCCGATTAAATACAAAGCTTTGCTCCTCCTCCCGTGGACGTAGGTATATTGGCCGAACCACGTAAAATATCTGTGTTTCTTTTGTGTGTTCAGTTCCTATTTTCTCATCTCTTATTTTAGTTGTGAGACACTATTCCGTCACTCTGGTACCTAACAGTGGTATCAGAGCCATTGGTTCGTGGTCCTTATTCCGCTGCAGTGAAAGTGTTGGTTCTTAGTATGCTCTGTGGTTGCAGTATTGTCTGATCTTCCACATCAGAAAAGAATTATTCTTGTTGCTGGAAATAAAGTGTGGTAGTGTGAAAGTGTCTAGGGAAGTTCTGGCTAGGAAAGACTTGGTATTTAAGTGTGTCTATCAGTGACCCACCTCTCTTTCCTGGGAACCTACCTGGTGCACTATTCACGGGCTACGGTCACTGTTCCAGTATACGGTCACTATTCACAGATACGGTTACTATTCATACGTGTGGTTGTATACTTTTGCAGTAATTGTTAACGTATACTGGATTTGTTCTAGTGTACGACATACGTACAATACTGTTCACGTATACGGTACTATTCACGGTGAAATAGTGTAACTCGCTTCAGTTCGTGTACAACCATGGCAGCAAAATTCGAGATAGAGAAGTTCAGTGGGAGAAATTTCTCCTTGTGGAATATTGAAAGTAGTGAAAGGAAACCTTGTGGTGATAAAAGCAGAGAAGATCACAAGCAATCTATACATGCTTTTGGGAGAGACGTTGCAAGAGGCAGATGCATCAGTTGCAGCAGCCAGCCAAGAAGAAACGACGATGATGTGGCATCGCAGATTAGGCCATATGTCAGAGCGAGGCTTGAAAGTCCTTGCAGAACGCAATCTCCTGCCCGGGCTCAAGATGGTCAATTTACCTTTCTGTGAGCACTGTGTGATAAGCAAGCAGCATAGATTGAAGTTTGCTAAAGTAACTACAAGAAGCAAACACATACTGGACTTAATCCATTCTGATGTGTGGGAGTCACCAGAAATATCCCTGGGTGGAGCAAAGTATTTTGTATCATTCATTGATGACTATTCCAGGAGATTATGGGTGTACCCAATCAAGAAGAAGTCAGATGTGTTTCCAGTATTCAAGGAGTTCAAAGCACAAGTAGAGCTTGAAACTGGGAAAAGAATCAAGTGCTTGAGGACAGACAATGGAGGAGAATATGTAGACGGTAACTTTCTAGCATTCTGTAAGAAAGAGGGTATTATGAGACAATTCACGGTTGCACATACGCCTCAACAGAATGGTGTAGCAGAGCGGATGAACAGAACTCTCCTAGATAGAACAAGAGCCATGCTGAGAACAGCGGGATTGGCCAAATCTTTCTGGGCAGAAGCAGTCAAAACCACCTGTTATGTGATAAATCGATCACCATCAACGGCGATTGGTTTGAAGACGCCTATGGAGATGTGGAAAGGAAAGCCAGCTGATTATTCTTCTCTACATGTGTTTGGATGTCCTGTGTACGTGATGTACAACTCCCAAGAAAGAACAAAGCTGGATCCAAAATCCAGAAAATGTATATTCTTGGATTATGCTGACGGTGTTAAGGGGTATCGCCTGTGGGATCCCACTGCCCGCAAGGTTGTTGTCAGCAGAGATGTAGTTTTTGCAGAAAATGAACTGCAAAGTGAGCAAACAAATGACAACACTTCAAAAGAGACTGCTACAGTGCAGATGGATAGAAATTCTCAAGAAGATGATTCTTCTGAAGCAGAACCAGAGCATGAGGTACCAGAACCAGTTGAGTCCGAGGCTGTAGAAGTTCGACGGTCAACTCGTGAGAGAAGGCCTCCAAATTGGCACACGGAGTATGTTACGGAGAGCAATGTTGCATACTGTCTTTTAACAGAGGATGGAGAGCCATCAACTTTTCATGAAGCTACTAGTAGCCCAGATGCTTCTCTGTGGATGACAGCAATGCAGGAAGAAATTGAAGCTCTTCACAAGAACGAGACATGGGAACTGGTGGAATTACCACGTGGCAGAAAAGCCATTGGTAACAAATGGGTCTACAAGATCAAGCGGGATAGCAATGATCAAGTAGAACGATATCGTGCTAGATTGGTTGTAAAAGGATATGCTCAGAAAGAAGGTATTGACTTCAACGAGATATTTTCTCCAGTTGTCAGACTTACTACTATCAGAGTAGTGTTGGCTATGTGTGCTGCATTTGATTTACATCTTGAACAACTAGATGTAAAGACGGCTTTTCTACATGGAGAGCTTGAAGAAGAAATTTATATGCTCCAACCAGAAGGTTTTGTTGAAACAGGCAAAGAAAACTTGGTTTGCAGGTTGACCAAATCTCTGTACGGTCTAAAGCAGGCGCCCAGATGTTGGTACAAGAGATTTGATTCTTTCATAATTAGCCTTGAATACAACAGACTGAGTTCAGACCATTGTACGTACTACAAGAGGTTTGATGATAATGATTTCATTATTTTGCTGTTGTATGTGGATGACATGTTGGTGGTAGGCCCCAACAAAGATCGAATCCAAGATTTGAAGGCACAGTTGGCTAGGGAGTTCGATATGAAGGACTTGGGACCCGCAAACAAGATTTTAGGGATGCAAATTCACCGAGACAGAAAAGACAGGAAAATTTGGCTTTCTCAAAAGAATTATCTGAGGAAGGTCTTGCGACGCTTCAACATGCAAGACTGTAAGCCAATATCTACCCCACTTCCTGTCAATTGTAAATTATCCTCAGGTATGAGTCCTAGCAATGAAGCAGAGAGGATGGAAATGTCTCGAGTACCGTATGCATCAGCGGTGGGAAGCCTTATGTATGCTATGATATGTACAAGACCAGACATTGCACAAGCAGTGGGAGCGGTCAGTCGATTTATGGCAGATCCTGGTAGAGAGCATTGGAATGTTGTTAAGAGGATCCTTAGATACATTAAAGGAACCTCAGATGTTGCGTTATGTTTTGGAGGATCAGAACTTGTTGTCAGGGGTTATGTTGATTCAGATTTTGCAGGTGATCTTAATAAAAGGAAATCCACTACTGGCTATGTGTTCACACTTGCAGGAGGAGCGGTAAGCTGGTTATCTAAGTTACAGACTGTTGTAGCTTTGTCTACTACAGAAGCTGAGTACATGGCAGCTACCCAAGCATGCAAGGAAGCAATATGGATACAAAGGTTAATGGAAGAACTCGGGCACAAGCAGCAGAAGATTATTGTGTATTGTGACAGTCAGAGTGCCTTGCACATTGCAAGGAATCCAGCCTTTCATTCCAGGACAAAGCATATAGGTATACAGTATCACTTTGTTCGAGAAGTAGTAGAAGAAGGAAGTGTGGATATGCAAAAGATTCACACCAAAGACAACCTAGCAGATGTTATGACAAAGCCAATCAACACTGACAAGTTTATTTGGTGTCGATCCTCCTATGGTCTATCAGAAACGTAAGCAACATGGAATGGCAAGACAGAAAGAGTGGTGTGAAGATATGATTGGTTTAATCAAATCTTCAAGTGGGAGATTGTTGGAATTGTGGCTCCAATCCAGAAAGTTCAACAAAGGATGGCAGACTTTGTTGAAGCAGCAAAGGTTGAAGCAGCCTTTGAAAATATGGATGGCTGCTGTTGAAATTGTTGAAACAAAAGACAAATTGGCAGCCTTTGTTGAAACAACAACATGGTGGCTATGGTGTATTCACACCATAAGCCTTGCCTATAAATAGGCATGAGAGGAGTTGAGAGCAGAGGAGAAATGAGCTAGAGCTCCAAAGGTGAGCTCCATGAGCTCCCTCCCGGTTGAGGCATAGTGAGAGCTCCAGAGGGAGCCCCTCCCGGTAGAGGTGATGAGAGAGTTTAGAGGCAGTAGCTGCCTGTTAGATGCTTGTGTATTGAGGTGTTGAGTGTGTGCTAGAAAGAGCACTTGTAATATGTAGCCGGTTTGTATCCGGTTTGTACTCCATCTCCGATTAAATACAAAGCTTTGCTCCTCCTCCCGTGGACGTAGGTATATTGGCCGAACCACGTAAAATATCTGTGTTTCTTTTGTGTGTTCAGTTCCTATTTTCTCATCTCTTATTTTAGTTGTGAGACACTATTCCGTCACTCTGGTACCTAACACTTTGCATGTGCATCTTCTACCTAAGAATGTATGATAGGAAATGAAATCATCAAATTAAGAGACAATAAAACATATGCCTTATCATCTGATTCAACAATTGGTCAAAGCAAAGCTCAATCTCATAGGGGTAAAGCAACATTACATCAGCCATGATCAGTCTATTCATTGTCATCTCATATAGATCCAATAAGATCTGTTGAACGGAGGCAAGAGAGATACTGGTTTAACTGTAGGATCAAGACTGCATTTCGTCGCTTTTGTTAGAACCAAACATGAGAAGCATTTAAAAATAAATATAAAGTTAGATCAAAATAGATTTTCACAACCTTGGAAAAAAGTTATCAACTTCGCTGATATTTAAATCAATGTAGATTTTTGCTGCAGCATTGGTGCTCCAGTATGGCTCATCTGCAGGAAAAATTCATAAAAACAAATGTGCGATGGAATCCTACATTAACAATATGAATAGGCATGAGATCAACCTCCATACGATCTTATACATCCTGGCCAAAATGAAAATTACATATATACCTGTCATTTCCCAATTTAACGATTGCATTTTAATCAAATTCATGGTCAACTCCTCTCCATCTATATTATTCGGATTCGAGTGTGAGTCTCGGATAACAGTATGTGTCCGACACGGACATATTCAATTTTTTCTAAGTTTTTTCATGTATTTGGAGGATCATACCTCACACCCATGTCTGGATATGTGTCGGACACGGATACTTCAAAAAAAATGAAAAATCGGAGTAACATAGCTCTCCATATACAATAAAGAATACATCACCGCTAATAACAAAACTGAGTCAAGGTTTCTGTTCATGTGGAACCCATACTAATTTTCTCTAAGATAACAAAATTTCTATGAATTGCAAAAAGCATGTAGACAACCATATAGCTAACCTCAATTCTTCAATCTCAAACTTCTTTATTTCTGTTTGCCTCGTGCAATTGTTAACGGTGACCAACTGCAGTTATTTTACCGATGACATCTTTAAGAATGAAGAAAAAATTAAATAAATTTTTTAAAATAATCAAATAGAAATAATCACATGCAAAAGCTACAAAGTAAAATTTTAGACCTTATTACACCTGGTCTGAAAGCTGTGTATCAACATTAGCTCCTGAGTAAGCTTCAGCAAAATCAATGAAAGTGAACTTATGAAGTGGGATGGATGTGAGGTCACATTCAATGCAACCAATTATAGATCATAGCTCAATATAAATCATGCAAGTGTCGTTGCAAGCCTTTTAGGTGCTGTTGATCTCTCAATTCCTATGTTGCTCCGACTCTTCATTTTTCTTGAAGTATCCATTTCCGACATCCGTATCCAACGCATATCCAGACAAGGGTATGGGGATATGATCCTCTAAGGACCCTCCAAATACATGAAAATCATGGAAAAAATTAAACATACCCGTGTCCGACACTCACACCCGAATCCGAGTATAGCTCAATACTGAATCACTCCAAAGTCACTTCCTTCAGCAGGAAGATGCCTGAATTTCTGCTCCTCTGAAACTTGCTTGTCTTATTGTTACCTGCATGAAAAAGAAAAGAAAAGAAATTATCTCATTTCTGAAGATAATGAGAATATAGCAAGAGAGTGCAAACACTCCACATCAATTAAAATACCTTTTTATCCACCAAGATGATATCTAGACTGAAAATTTTGTTCTTTTCCTTTGGGTTAATCGGATCCCATACACTTGTCACACTGATCCTGATCTTCACATTTATTTGTCCAAGCAACAGTTGTGATAGTCAGGCAAATTCCATATTTTTCCTATTCAATATCTGAAAAAGAAAAGAAAAAATTAATAATAAATGCAATATCATAATGGTAAAAATCTGGCAATGATACTCTACAAAGTGCAATCTGTCAGATTGTGAACAAACTTTTCATGCATTTACATGTATTTAAAATGTAAAAGTAAGGAATATCATGCATCCAAACCTTCAAAAAAAATTTTGTAGACAATGTTCTTTGTATATCCCTCAAGACCAGGAGACTCATTTTCGATTAATATTTTCAGACCTTTGCGCGAAGTGACGCGGGAAATGGCAACATATAGCTGACCGTGTGAAAATACAGGCTGGGGTAAATACAAACCAACCTGATTCAATGTTTGGCCTTGACTTTTGTTAATGGTCATGGCGAAGCAAAGTCTGACAGGAAATTGCCTTCTATTAAAAACGAAAGGCAATCGTCCTTCATTAGCTTGCATTCTGATTCGAGGGATGCAGACTTTGCTTCCATAATGGTTCCCAGTAATAACCATTGCTCCCAAAACTTTTGTGGTGATTTGAGTTACTATCAATCGTGTACCATTACAAAGGCCAATGCTTTGATTAATGTTGAGCAACAACATTATGGGAGCGCCAATTTTCAACTTTAGCTCGTGATTCATAATCCCATTAAATTTCATAGTGTTCAAAAACTCTGGTGGATAAAGCAGGTCAAAATCACCATTGTTCTTCGATTCTTTTGACATGGAGTCAAAACTAAGCAATGTATGCTCCTCACCGCGCATCATGGACAACAAATAAGAGTTGATAACGTCAACTGTGCCATTTTTGGGTGTCACAATTGCTCGTTCCCTTAAATATAAAGGATCACAAAACTGCAAACGAAGTAGTTCAGAATAAATAGTTTGTGCCATTGCTTCAACAGGATCTTCAAAATTCTTAATTAGCAAATCGTCGGGAATCATCATCAGAGATTTTTATTCCAGGAGCAACTCCATTGCCAACAGCCAATATCCATTCAGCAAATTCATGACCAGCATTAGTGCAAGAAGGGTAATTTGGAGAAGTTGCTGCGAGGCGCATATTTTTTGTAAGCTTAAATATCTTACAATTTCCCCAAAGGTATGATTTGCTTATGGATGCATCAATTGTCTTTGCTTTGCTCCCTCCTCCAACAGCAACAGGTAAGATTTGTCTAAAATCGCCTCCTGAAAAGAATGACTTTACCGCCAAATGGTTTGTTATGTTCATCTATGTTACTCGGACTCGGGTGTGAGTGTCGGACACGGGTATGTTCAATTTTTTCCAAGATTTCCATGTATTTAGAGGGTCCTTGGAGGATCATATCCCCATACCCATGTCCGGATATGTGTCGGATACGGATGTTGGACACGGATACTTCAAGAAAAATGAAGAGTCGGAGCAACATAGATGTTCATAGCTAGCTTCATCGCCCAGCACATCACATAGAGACTTGTCTAAGGCCTCAAAACAATTCCTGTGGTTTATTGGAGCTTCATCCCAAATTATCAAGCATGCGTGCTCAACTAATTTTGCAAGATGTGTTCCTTTTTTCGTCTCACATGTTGAGTAATCATCAACATGAAGAGGAATTTTAAATCTTGAATGTGCCGTGCGGCCTCCCGGTAATAACACCGATGAAATCCCTGATGAAGCAACAGCTAAAACAATTTTTCCTTGAGACCGCAACCTTGAAATAATTGTGCTCCAAAGATAAGTTTTTCTAGTGCCTCCAGGGCCAGAAACAAAAAACATCTGGCCATCATTCTTGTCAACTGCTTCAAGAACAGCTTCATAGATATGCTTCTGTTCTGTGTTCAACCCTTTCAAAAGCTCAGTGTGCTCATCTGAAAGTTGAGTTGTATCATAGCAAAGCTCTTCCATAATTAATCTATTGTTTACATCTGATCCAAGGGATTTAAATATTTCAAGTTCAGACAAAACATGATTCCTCAACTGTGCATCAGGGATGTTGATAGAAGAAGCTTGCTGCATTAGATTAAGAGGATCTGCAAACTTAAGCCAATGATCATCTAGGAGATTAAGAGGATCTGCAACTTCACAATAAAGTACTAAAGTGACAAAAAGTTGGCGTAACTCAAATGCAGTTGCCCACATTGAAGCTTCATTAAGAGCTTCATGCCACTCTTTATCGTCACTCAGAAAACCGATAGCATTACAAGGTGAGCGAAAGGTTGGATGCAAAACACCGTTCACTGTTTTGATATCATCATAACTTTGAGGGCCTTTGACACAGCCCAGCAACATTCTCATATAGTACAATTCACCAGCACTTGGGGTGAATATACACAATCCTGCCAATGCAAACTCTTTTTCACTCCAAATCCATTTGGAAGGAAATTCAACATAAGTTAATTGGCGTGCATCAACAGAAACTTTATTAGCTGCCATCCATTCGGTGAACATGGTTGATGTTATGTTAGGCTGCATAAAGAACATCATCTAATCTTTGAGCTTCATGGTAAACAACAGAATTCATCAAAGGAAGGTAAACAACCAAACCTATGTTGCTCTGACTCTTCATTTTTTTTGAAGTACCCGTGTCCGACACATAGTCGGACATGGGTATGGGGATATGATCCTCCAAAAACCGTTCAAATACATGAAAATCTTGAAAAATTTTGAACATACCCGTGTCCGACACTCACATCCGAGTCCGAGTAACATAGAACCAAACGCTCAACGGACGGTTGTCTGTAATGCATCTTGAATTGGAGCAACCTCCAAACTGATTCATATGCCGATAAATAACGATACTTTAAATAAGTTTTTATTTCATCGACATCGCCAACCTCGGGATTTCCATCAACAGCATTCTCCACCAAAACAGCCCTCGCTCTATCTCGCCCTTTATTCATGTACTTAAAAAGATAGTTGATAAGCATTCTTTTGTCGCACCACTGAACATTAATGTGTGCTTGATATCTCATAAGTAGATTCACATTATGAGGCACTGCAAATCGATTATCCAACCTGATTTTATTTTTAATTGCATTACTTCCATCATCCCTCCTATAAACGAAAAATCCGTTCTCATCAATAATTGTTGAATCTTGAAAATCTTTAGGAAAATGTTTAGAACAGCGGCCATCTATCATGCAAGAAGATTTAGGATTATCAGTACCACAAGGACCATGCATCATAAACTTGGAAACAACTTCATATTTAGCCGGCTCTGTTTCTTTGTTAGGAAATTCAGCTGAAATCATGGTAGGATTTTAAAGATCACGAAACAACCAAACTAAAATATGGGCATGAGGCAAACCTTTCTTCTGGAACTCAATCATGTTAAGTGCTGACATGGAAAGAAAAAAAAAAAAAACAACGGTAAGTAATGGTCTTAATTGGAAAAGTTCAAAAAACTTCTAATTATAAAACAAAACAAAGCCATTAAGATACCTGCAGTTGTTTTGCCAAAGAATTCATGTTTGGTTATATCATCCATCAAATCGTCAACCTTCATCTTAAATACACGACTTACAATGTCAGGGCGATCTTCAGCTTTTTGGCCAGGGATCATTGCCAATGCATTCTGAATCTCAGGCCAGTGGGCATTACAGCTAAAAGTAATGAATAAATCGGGTTGACCATGCCATTTACAAATAGCCATTGCATCTTGATACTTTTGAATTATGTATCTAGGTAGAAATTATTTCAAAGCTTCAGTTTTATGCTCAACAATTATATCTCCATGGAGACCTGATTCTCCAAAGCCCTCAACCAAACCAGCTATTTCTGAATATTTAAGTGCAGTGTCATTTCGGGTACCGATAAGCTTTAACTTGAAGGGAATCAAATCAACCTCCTTACACCGATCCTTTGCCATCCGAAATGCCTTAACTATCTCATTTTCAGAATCAAACATTTGGATTAAACCTTGTATAATATCCCTATCTATCCTTGATTCACATTCAGTTGAATCAACTGCTTTCATTCTATGATGGATCTCATTTTCCGTGTCATAAGTGTACAATTGTGCAAATTTTGGACATTCTCCATCTACAGGTAGCAATGAGCCCATCCTATGATGGCTTTGTCCATTGATTCGAAAAATATATGGACCAGGCTTCTTGTTGATCTCATAATCAACCTTGGCTCCAATTGATGTAAATGCAAAAATCAAATTATATAACCTGATATTCTCTCGAAATTTTAAAGACCTTTTCCCTCCATCATGATCTAGCAACGTCTTAAGGAACATGGGAGCAGGTTTCAGCATTGGCAATCAAACTCTTCCTCCTTGGCAACACATGAAGAACTTCGGTGCTTTTGTAGGCCTACTGTTATTGATGCGCTCTTTAAACCAATGTAGAGCGCCACAAAATTGGCACTCATACTCCGGTAAGCCTAAGTCAAGAGGCAAAGCACAAGAAGTAGACCTTGCATTGATGCGCTGTTCAACAACATTGCTCAAATTACCACCAACTTTAGTGGAAAATTTTTTTGGAGCCGAATCCCTATCAGCCATAGGCCTTGAAGATGTAGAAAGACGCCTTCTTTTGTTGCCAACATGATCCTTATTTGAAAATGATGGTCTTTCAGCTCTTCGCTTAGCAAGAAGATTCATGCGGCGCATCCTATTGATTCGATGTGCTATTGATAGATCCATTCTGTTATGAGGAAGTTGCTAACAACAACAAAAACAAAAAGGAAACCTTGTTTTTAAACTTTGGATTAATAAAGGAGGGAATACTAGCATACACTTAAACTGATAAATATCTTGATAGTGATAAAAACAAACTAATTAGACTAAAAAATTCCAACTTAATTACTATCCCCATGCTCCAATGCATATCAAAACAGGAAGATGTGAAAAGCATTTAAGTAAGCAACCAAAAAACCAAGGTACCATGCAAAACCAAAGAAGTTAAGGAAGTATGGTCTAGATACCTGCTCTTTGCAGCAAAAAGACAAACTACAGTCAAGGTGAAAATAATCCACTAAAAAAAAAAAACAAAATCAATAAACGAAATTGTCACAACCATATTAGATGGACAAGAATATATCGACAAGAAAGAATCATTAGGAGTCCAACCTCTATCAGCCATAGGCCTTGAAGATGTAGAAAGGTGTCTCTGTTTGTTGCCAACATAATCCTTATTGAAGATGGTGGTCTTTGAGCTCTTTTCTTAGCAAGAAGATTCATGCGGTGTATCCTATTATTTCGATACTTTATTGATAGATCCATTTTCTGTGCAGAAGTTGCTAACACAACAAAATAAAACAGAAACCTTGTTGTTAATCTTTGGATTAACAAATGAGGGAATCTATGTTACTCCAACTTATCATTTTCCCTGAAGTATCCGTGTCCGACACATATTCGGACAAGGGTATATACCGATCCTCCAAATATATGGAAAAACTTAGAAAAAAAAATGAGCATACTTGTGTCGGATGCATAACCGTATCTAACACTCACCCCGAGTCCGAGTAACATAGGAAGGAATAGTAGCATACCACCTAAAATAACTACTAATAAATATCTTGATAGTGAAAAAAAAAAAAATCGATTAGACAAAAAAAAACTTTCCCAACTTAATCAATATCCTCATGATCAAGTGCATGCAAAAATGGAAAAAGTGAAAAGCATTATGTAAGCAACCAAAAGAGAAAGGTACAATGCAAAACCAAGAAAAGACGAGGAAAGTATATGGTCTGGATACCTGCTGTTTGCAGTGAAAAGACAAATTACAGTCTAGGTGAAAATAGTCCACTGCAAAAATAAATCAATAAACGAATTGATCACAAAAAAATTAGGTGGAAAAGAATTACTGAGAAGAGAGAATAATTCGAAAAATCCATTATCCGTGTAGATAAAGTAAAAACAGAAATTAAAAGTGAAGACGAATGATCATTACAAGTTTCATATTCCCGTCGTAAAGGTTAACTAATGCAGCAATAACTTTAACATTCTGGTCAGTTGGACAAGTGAACCATGTGGAGTTCAAACCTTGATAGGTAGAAATTATTTGAATTTTTTTATTGATACTATTGCATATTGAATCTTAATCTAATGGGTTCGGAAGAGGTTTGTCACACATAAGATTGGAGCATATATAAATAGAAATAAAACAATAGCATGTAAATAGCCAAGCATCATAGCCATAGGTACTTACCTAGAAATTAGTAATTGGAATTACCCAGAACTTCCCACTCTTAGGAGACTTTTCATAAAATCAACTTCAGTAATGGTGCCACAGGATGAAAAAATACGTCAAATATCGTTCTTAGAAGAGTGATATGAATGCCAGTTCAATCTAAGTTTTCTAGCAATATCTTCATTGTCTAGTCTGCATAAATATGACAAAACACATGAAATAACAGTTAAATCCATCCATGAGAACAAGGGTTAAAGGGTTAACAAAAAATGAAGTGTAAAATCATAAAAAAAAATTGAAAAAATATCTTCACATCATTTCTCAGACCTAATAATATATAGACTGTCCTTAACTAAGTTAAAGAATTGGTGTATAGATAATACACTTATTGAAGGTGTTTTTTTTCCTGGACAAAACAAATACAGGCATAAATCCAGAATCCACCAGCAATTGCTTCTGTAATTCTACAGCAGGACTAGATCTCCAAAGGGTAGTGACACCTATGTTACTCGGACTCGGGGATGAGTGTTGGATACGGGTATGTGTTCGACACGGATATGCTCAATTTTTTCTAAATTTTTTCATATATTTGGAAGATCAAACCCATATCCATGTCCGAAAATGTGCCGGATACGAATGTTGGACACGAGTACTTCAAAGAAAATGAAGAGTCGGAGTAACATAGATTGACACTGTTAGTAACCCAATCCATTACTCAGTTGGCTTCGCATTGACATGATAGAATATGTAGTCTAATAAGTAAATTAACACTTCCACTTCCTATTGGTAGTCTTTGCCATTCACCAGAAAAACAAGTTCGAGGCAATCAAATTCGAAACAAACCAAGGTGAGGCAAAGAATACTTGCTAGCAAGAATTTTTCCACAAAAGCTCTAAGCTTTGTCCACCAAGATTTAAAAGCCTGCCATGCAAAAGCTTTACCGAACAATTCTTTGCTGTGGCACCCTACAAACCAATCCTATGCCTATAATCCCCTAGTTAGATTCAAAATAAGCATATATGGTCGAAACCAAAGAACCCAATTACTTAAATTTAGCCTGACAAATCTCATCCAAGTTTCACTCTTACATCACTTGCTGAGTAAATGCAGCAACAAGAATAAAAAGCAATACTAAAAATTGATTCCCTCCTTTTTCTTACTAAACACTTTCCTCACCAAATCAAACAGGTGTTAATTTCATTTCATCAGCAATATAATCAAATAAATAACAAAAACAGACCATAAGCTACAAGAAAAACTCTCAAAGAATAAACTTTAAAAATAGAGTATGAAGGGTACAAAAAGAAGTTCTAAAGCAACCAAATTTAGCTTCCATAAAAACTTATTTTCCACCACAGAGATCAAATCAAATAACAATAAAAGCCATAAAAAAAAAAAATGCTTGAAAGCACAAACTTTAGCCTCCAAAAACACTAAACTTAACCTCATCTAATAAAATGGGCACATCATTCTCTAAATTACAAATTCCATTTCCAAAGAAAGCAATTAAAAAAACAAATGGGTATTCCTCAACATTACCTTCATTGTCACTACCCTTTACCCCAAACTTTGCATTTCTTTACTTGTTTCACTCTCATCACCTCCAAACCAAGAGGCTTCCCTTTTTTCAAAACCCCAAAGTGTTGAAGTCGATGGTTAACCTCTTCACTGTCAAAACTGGGTGAAACTTGCTTTCTAGGCCAAATGGGTATCTGGATTTTTGCATGTGGATATCAAGGTTGGATCTTAGTAGCTTTTCTTTAGTTTTCCTTTTGTGACCGTTTCTTCTTGTTCTTTAATGTTCTTGTCTTCTTCTTGCTTTTGCACAAAAAACCATTGTTTCAGAAACCGACAAAAAAAGGGGTTTCTAAGTATATATATATATATATATATATATATATATATATATCATAATTCTAAATGATGATCACGAATTTGGTTGTTCAACGTAAATTTTTTTAAAGATTGCACATTTTTTTTTAAAACAATTCATTTCTAAATCTTAACAATATATTATCATATAATAGTATTTATAATAAAATTATTTGGATTTTAATTAAGGTTTGATTCAATTTACACTAAAAATTCAAAAAAAATATTAAAAATAAACTTATAACATTCAATTTAATTTTACAACTCATGGTTTAACTAAGTAACAAATGCTATCATTTATAGACAAAAGAAATGATATGAATAGAGAATAGCAAAACCAAAACAACAATTGAGCCTAAATCATATAAATCAAAGTTATTGATTTGTACTCTGTAAATTTCATTTCTTATTAAATAATTTTGGAGAAAGATAAGAGAATAGAGCACCTCAGTCTTTGTTTTTGTTTCAAAATTTTTTAACATTTGGATGTTTACCGGTTGCAGAACTAATACATGAAAAAGTAGTTTGGTAGTCAAGGCCACCAATCTTATTCCATACAACATTTCAAACTAAAATAAATTTACACTAATATAAATAATTTTTTATCACTATTTTATAACCACCTTAAAAATTCTTATTGAATTATCTTTAAAATCATGAGCACTAAAAACTTAGCTTATAAATTTGGCAATTAATTTAAAACAAGAAGCACTAAAAACTTTTCATAACTGCAAAATCATGAATTTAATGTCATTTGACTTAATTTAATTGATTGGAGAAATAAAAATTATAAAGGCACTGAATTTGATGAATGTCCTAGGCCAAGTTAGCTTTACAAAATTGAAAAGAAATTTTCAACTCACATAGATGCTTTTTTTTTTTGGATGATAATAGTATCAATAAAAAATATATTTTCATTTTTCTTTGACTTTGAATTAAGTCTAAGAGGGCCTTTTTGGGTTTCTGGATATTCATGCCTTTATTGGTAAGTATATTTTTCATTTTTAGAGTGATGATTATTATAAGAGGTTCAAATCCCTTAGAATTAATAAAATTGTATAACTTTGGTTCCTCCTGGGTTTAGACTAGGGGTGTCTGACCATGTTTGAATAGTAAAAATTTGCTTGTTCAGATTCGGTTTATTAGATTCGAAAATCCATTTTATTATTTAAAATATATTAAATTTTTTTATATTAATATTTATAAAATTTTATAATTAAATTGATTAAATATAATTCGAGTTGACTGGATTACAAAATCCTTTCCAAAATCCGTTCCAATTCAAATCAGACCTGTCGAGCCAGTCTAGATCAATCGAACCTAAAAGCTTTTTTTACTATTTGAAAAATATTAAAATATTTAAAAAATATTTTATATTAATATTTATATATTTTCATAATTAATTTAAATAATATATTTTTTATTGATTAAATAGTAATCTCAACTAGATCGAGCCGAATCAGATTATAAAATTTTATCTCAAACCAGATCTAATTCAAACCAAATTTATTGGATCGGACAAATAACTTGATCAATAAATAGATCTAATTTATATTATATATGATATATCCCATTTCTTCAATATGTTAAACCAAAAGCACTTAAAGTTCAGTTCAAACCTTTTATTGTACACATCAATTTCTTTGATTTCATCTTTGAATAAGACAGGGAGACATTTATTATTTCTTTTTGGTATTTTCCTTTTGCCATGTGGGGTATAGGCCAAAAATTTATTCTTGCAATCTCCATAAAATGTGCTTACCTAGTTTTTTTCCTCTTTGCAATGCATATTTTTCATAAGGGGAAATTGATAAGAAATTCCCTTTAAATTCCACAATTCAGTGTCATGTAAATTTTGGCCCTACATATTTTTCATAAATGATTTAAATTAGGATGTGTTTGGATAAAAAAAAATTTAAGAAGTGATTTCATTTGTAAAAGAAAAAAAAAACTTTTAAAATTTAAAATAGAATTAACTTGTTTGGCAAAATAAAAATAAAAATTATCTACATATTTGAAATTTGAATGAAGAATTTTGAGGGGCTTAAATTCTCTCTTTAAATTTGTGAAATTCCTTGATTTTATAATAAGAAGTCAACATTTATTATGTTTTTTTATTCGTAACTTTTATTTTTTTCAATTCTAACTACAAAGTTCATCATAATTTTTTTAAATTTTTTTTCTTCATATTGTTAGTAACATTTATACATTTTTACAAATCTAATGACACACATACTGCATTTTTTTTTCTTCAGTATTTGGATTTTTCTATCTAGAATATAATAATTTCTTTATTATAATAATTTTTCATCTTATCAAATTTCAATATTCAAATTTTTTTCTTGTAAAAATACTTATTCAAGCAATGTAATTACAAATGTTGTTATTTTGAATGGATTCGTTTCAAAAAATTAATATTTCAAAAATTTTCAAAATTTTTATTAAACGCACTCTTAAAAAATTCAAAGCAAGTAAATTTGGTAGTGTACTTCTTAAAATTGAAAAACTCCATTACAAGCGTATAAAATTAAAAAATGATCTCTTTTATAAATATATGAAAAAGGAGAAATAAAATTAATGGTAATGTGTGTGAATAATGTAAAATTTAAGAACAAATTAGTTAATATTTATATGTCTTGTTTATAGACCTGTCAATTCCGATTTGAATCCAAACCCGGTCTAATCTGATTTGATAAAAAAAATCAACAATTCAAACTCGATTTAACTCGAAACCAAAAATGACCCGAACACTAATTGACCCGAACTTAAATTAAGTATAATTTTATTTTTAAAAATATTAATTTAATAAAATAATAACTATAACATAAATTATTAATTTATTTTTTAAAATTTTACAACTTATAATTATCATTTTTTAGTACGATAGGAAAAATTTTAAATGAAAAAAAAGTTTGATGTTATATATATAGCATTAGAGTATTATGAATTAAATTTTTAAACAATCAATTGTAAATCAATTTTAATATTTTTATTTTAAATCAAATGGTTGGATTGGATAAATAGTAAGTTTGATGTATTTTTTTTTTATAAATAAGTTTGTTATATTATTACCACAATAAACCTTCTTAAATTAATTGTTCAAGACTCCAAGATAATTGTTCAAACACTAAAATAGTCTTTTAAATATATAATAATCTCTTAAATAAATAATGAAATATTATATCAATTATGATAATATTCTAATAAGATTTAAAATAAATTATATATTTTAATTATCATAAATATAGTTATGACAATCTTGTAATATTTTTTTATAGTTATACATATTATTTAAAATAAAAATATTAATTTTATTTTAAAAGTATAATTCATTCTCATGTAATTTAGAATAAAGTATATAAAATAGGTTGTTAATAATGATACATGTATTTTATCATAATAATTTGTACATTATGTTATAATAATATCTTATCAAATAATTTAAATAAAATATAATCTTTTATCTTATACATGTTATTTTTAGGGTACATGTGTTAACTTTATTTTAAATGTATTATTTCTTAAGTTTTATCATGTGATTTTTTAAAAGTATATAAAATACGTCATTGATATGTGTATTATATTATAATGATTTGTACACTGCGTTATAACAATACATTTACAAATATGATTTGTACATTATACTCGTTTAAGTAAAACGGATACTCGAATTTGAAAAATTACCGGATTATGCTCGAATCCAAAAAAATCAAGTTAGATAAATATTTATTTTTAAATTAAAAATTTTAATGTCTATATTTATTTTTAAAAATTATTTATTAATTATTTTTTATATTTTAATAAAAATTCTAATTAAATCTGACTTGATCAAATAATTTGTTTAAATTGATATGATTTGATTTTAAAATTAAAAAATTGAACCCGAATGACCTGAACATGAATAACTCGAGTGTCAAACCCGAATGACACAAACTCGAATGACCCGAACTCGAATAACCCGATTGTCAAACTTGAATAATCCAAATTCGAAATAACCCAAACCTAAAATTACTCAAACCTAAAACGATCCAAATCCGAAACGATCAAAACTTGAAAATAACCCAAAATTTTAAGACTCGAATTGATACAACTCAAATTAACCCGACCCGAAACCAACCTAACCCGTCTAATTAATAGGCCTACTTATTCACATTTCACTTTTTTTTTTTTTTTTTTTTGTTGTAGAACCCAACTTTTTTACCAAGTTTTTAAAGTGTTTTCGTTTGATAAAGTCAAGGTCCATTGATTGTATTGAAATTAAATAAGTGAAAGTTTCCTTCAATTCTATAACCATTTTTTTATTTATATATGGAAGACTTTGTCACGAATGTTCAATATCTTTTTTTGGATAATAACGAATGTTCAATATCATTGCCATACATATATGTATTTTTTAAGGCAATTGGCGATCATAAAAATGCTCTTATTCCCCAGAAATTAATATTCTGAAGAACAAAAAGATCCATGGGAAAGAAGAATCGGAACAAAAAAAAATGCATGGAAAAAGCAGATTGATTCAAATCCTAGAAGCAGATGGTCCACAGCCATTTTAGATGTTAGAAAGTAAGTGAAACTTTGATCTTTTCTTTTGAATTTTATTAGTAAAGAAAGTTGAATTCTAGTGCGAATAATATTCTGATAATTTTTTTTTTTTTTACAGAGAATTGGAGTTTGAACAAAGAAATGAAGATATTATTAGTAGCATGCATGATGATATTCTCAGCCATATCATATCGTTTCTTCCTTTTAAATCCGCTGTTCAAACCAGTTTCCTTTCGACCCGATGGAAAGATCTATGGAAGAGGAATTTTTGGGTACGAAAAGGAACCATAGCTGAAGCTTTTACTGCAATTTCAAGCTTTCTCCATGGCTGTTCTGATCAATATTCTCAGCCGCAGCAACCAACAAGTAATAATTTTTGGGGGTTCCAATTCAATTTGGGCAAAGGTAGTAATTTCCTGTCAATTGCTGCTGAACCTAATAAAGCACTTCAGCTTGATTTTTCCAACGTGAAGAAAGGATTTCCATGGCGGTTTGATTGGTTCCTGGAGATAAATGGCCCCAGCTACACCAACTAGTTTGATTATTTATGGTTTGATAATCGACAAATCCATACACATCAACCATCACCATTTTCATTCAAAGTAAAAACCCTTCACCTGAAATCAGTTTCTTACATTTCTAGTGGGGCAATTTCTTCTATAATCACCAATTTCAAGTTTCTTGAGAGTTTGACAATAGAAAAATGCCATGGCTTACGATCTTTAAAACTCAAAACTTGGGGTTATCCAGGGCTTAAAAAACTAACAATCTTGGATTCCCAGCAATTAGAATCTCTCCATCTTAAGTTTTACAGATTGCAATCACTTCGATTTCGAGGCAAATTAGTGTCGTTTCAAGGTGGTGATGATCGTGGCTTAGTTCGGATTTGGCCTTGGTATAATAATGTTTTCTACCTAGTAGATGCCATGCTTGATTTCAGACAAGGTCCTGGTTGTAGCAACATTACAAGTTGTGGATTTGAGTCATTCTTTCTCCGCATGAAAGATGTCAAATCTCTTACACTTTGCCGCTGGGTTTTTGAGGTATGTTTCAATTATAATATGTTATGTTATTCGAATTCTTCATTTTTTTTTTAAATATTCGTGTTCGATATCTATGTCCGACATAAATATTTTGACATGGATATTATGTATCGGACACATACCCGTATCCGATATTCATCCTGAATTCGAGTAATATAAATAATATGTTCATTTTAGAGTAAAATTTTCCGATTTTTGTGTTGTTATCCGTTCATCCTTTGATTACTTTTTATGTACTTAACCTATTAACCCCTTTAGGCTCTTAATTTCTTTTGCTTTCTCTCTTTTCATTTAGACATTGATCCACCCTATGCTACCATTACATCCTTTTTCCTGGGGCTTTCAATTCGACTACCTAGCAGAGCTTTGGTGGATTGATTATTCAAAGGAGAGATTCAATAGTAATGCCTTAATCTCTTTTTTGAAGCTCTGTCCTCGATTGTCAAGACTCTATATCACTGTAAGTTTTCTTTTCTTTTATTCCCTTCTTTTCTATTTTTTATTGACATTAGTATAAAGTTGCATATATTATAAAACTTTTACTCCTATATAAATATATATATATATATATATTTCTCATGGAGTCCAATGACGATAGGTAGATCTGTCAAATTTAGGCACAATACGATTATACGATACTAAAAAATAGTATGAATATGATACGAATTTACGAACATGTCAAAATTTATATATATATATATATATATTTTGCACTTTAAATACGGTTATGATATGAAAAAATAATACGAATACAACACAAATACACGGATTACTAAGTCCCTATGAATATGAACTATGTTTAGATTAGCATACAACAAATTGGATCATTGCTTTAACAATATTGATAGATCGACTGTCTATCAATCACTCTAAATTTTGTGATTTCAACCATTGTACCCTTACAGATTGATACTAAAAGCTACAAAAGGACAAACATGACTAATTGTTGGGTAAAAGTCAGAAGGCTTTCAAGATTAGAATATCTCAAGGTTGTGAAATTGGAAGGATTCCCTAATGAAAAGGAAGAGATTATATTGGCAAAGAGGTTGAAACAAGAATTCAATGTGGAACCACTAATTATAGCAAAATCGAATTATTTGAATTGTGTGAGACTTATGGTAAAAGCACATGATCATGATGAGCTGCTAAAGGAAGGGGAAGATTCTTACAAGTTTATTGAGACAAGAGTTGAACATTTGTATGATTTATGCCCTAAACATCTTCACATGAGCTTCTAATTATAAGTGCAAAATTTTTGGCTTATGGTGTATTTTAAATAAAAAAAAAGGCAAAGATATTGTGGTTTTGTTTTGTTTGTTTTCTAAGTTTATTATTGAGCTTGCAAATGATTATGGTTATTTTACATTTTGTCACACCTTTTTTTAATTTTAAATATGTTAAATTCTTTATCACCGTTTAATTTATAAAATTTAGTTATTATAAAACTGTTCATTTATAAAACGACACCTCCAATGCAATAAGAGTGTCTCTGATCTAGATTTAAATGTATCCTAAATATATGATTGATTCAACTTGGGGGATCCATCCAGGAATCTCTGGAATATGATTGGCACTTTTGTTACACGGACTCGGAAATGAGTGTCAGATACAGGTATTTGTCCGACACGAATATGCTCAATTTTTTAAAAGTTTTTCCATATATATGGAGGATCATATCCTCATACCTATGTCCAAATATGTGTCGGATACAAGTGTCAGAAACGGATACTTTAGAGAAAATGAAGAATCCGGGTAATATAGATTGGCACTGTTCTCATATCGATGAAGCCTCTTGTGGTTTAAGAGCATACTCCAAATTCCATAACAAATCTCCCATTGTAGGCCTCTCGGGTCTCAGCCCCATGTTCTGCCAGGCATTTCTCAGCTGTTGTAGTTGATAAATCCTGCTAGATGGGAATCTATGATCCTTTCTAACAGGCCTCTCTTTTGCCAATGCATAGCCCATTCTGCTATGTTAACCTGTTCCCTTGGAAGTGCAGGGTTTATAGCAGGCCTAGCACATAAAATTTCCATTACAACCAATCCAAAGGAATACACATCAGATTTCTCTGTCATCTGCTGTTGGCGAAAGCTATGTTGCTTTGACTTTTCATTTTTCTTGAAGTATATCCGTGTCCGACACTCATGTCCGATGTATATCCGGACATGGGTACGGAGATGATCCTCCAAGTACCCTCCAAATACACGGAAATCTTAGAAAAAAATTGAACATATCCGTATCAGATATATACTCGTGTCCAATACTCACACCCGAGTCCGAATAACATAGGGCGAAAGTAGTCAGGATCAAGATAACCAAAGCTTCCTTTCACAGCAGTAGTTACATGAGTTTGGTCCAGAGTTGGACCTAACTTTGACAACCCAAAATCTGCAACTTTTGCTGTGAAATTCTCATCAAGGAGAGTATGTTAGTTGTTTTTCACATCGCGGTGGATGATAGTGTCTGCTGCTCCAGCCCTCCAAATGCAAATTTCAAGCCTTTATTTCCAGCTAAGTGGGGGAAGTTTGGAGCCATATAAGTGTTTCCGCAAAATCTTAACCAAAATAATTAGTTTTTTTTTAAAAAGTTTTGCTAATGAGTGTTTTTAGCACTTTTTAAAGTTAGTTAATATACTATTTATAGTAATAATATTATATTAAATGCAAAAGTTAATAATTTTATTCATTATTTTCAATGCTTTGATTACAGTTATTATTATATTTAGTAAAATTAAAGAGTGTCATTAAGTCACTCGTTAGCAAAATCCTTTTATGAATAGGTGGTGGCTTGTTTTTGTGTTTTAAAATGAAAAAAAAAAAAAAAAATCTTAATTCTTGATGCTTTTAAGTTTCAGTAAATAAAATTTTTAAATTTCACAAATAGGGTTAAATATTGTTTTTTTTAAGTTTTAGATTCAAACTTTTTATATATATAACTATATATAACGGAATTTGCAGTTTAGGAATAAAAAAAGAATTGTAGATTTTGAATTCGAATTTTAGACCTGTTAGATGTCACATCTTAAAATTGCATAACAGAAGAAAGTCAAATTATATTTTTAGTAAAAAATTCAATACACTTATAATTTTATTTATATCTTACCTAATAATACAATTTCTTATTAAATTGGATGTCTCAATCAAGTAATACAAATTCAATAGGAGAATTGACACAAAATTTAAATTAAATCGTAAAATAATATATAACATGAAAGATATAAATGTCATTTTATATAAATTTTAAATATTTTTAATTAATTTTACACATTCAATAAAAAAACTATCCAATGAAAGAAATAATTAACTTTTTTCTCATTGTTTTTTTATTATTTTTTTTCTTCTACCTATATATTAGGTGTACCTAATTCTAGTAATTATACTAATATGAAAGTGACTGACTAAATTGATGTTATGAATTAATCGAATACCAACTCAATTAATAAATTTACTACTTAATAACCAAAGTTAAATTATAAAAATAACAAAATAAAGGTATGGGCATTTATATCTTTTATTTTTTTTTAAAAGCTACTTATACATTTAATGTTATATAACTTCCTTTTAAAAAAAAAACATAATTCCTTATTTCAATTATTTTTTTTTCGTTCACATCGTGGGTGTGCAATATCTAGTACATATAATGAGTGTGTCAAGAACTAGTTACTAGTGTGTATATATACTAGTAAAAGAAGATATATGCACAAACTAGGGATAAAAACATAATATTCCATCCATTTCATTATGCTTGTCTTCGTTTATTTTTGGTCATACAATCATAAATCTGGTAATTCGTGTATTTATATCGTATTCGTGTATTTTTTCGTGTCATAATCGTGTTTAAGGTATTTTATATTTGTATAAATTTTGACGTGTTAATAATTTGTGTTATATAAATTTTGACATGTTCGTATATTCGTGTCGTGTTCGTGTTTTAATTATTTTTTCATGTCGTGTCTAATATTACTAAGTCTATACAATCATTGATCATTATTTTTAAAATATCATATGGATTTCAAAAGAATATGTTTTGAATTCAAAATTTCGTATCTTATTTTTTTTCAAATTTTATTGTCATATAATTTTTTTTTAAAATAATGATTAAAGTTGAATTTATTTGACCAAAAGGTCAATATGAGACAAATATGTTAGGGATGATATTAAATCTCAAATCTTGAGATTTCTTCACTTTATTTATTATTATTATTTTTTAAAAGCCAACCATCATTTATTTATATAATATATGATTATGTGACGAAAGAAATGAAAATAAAGAACTAGATTTCACATAACTAACACAATTGATTGTGTAATTTAAGTTATAAAGTTGTATGTCCTTTCTAAGAAAAAAAAAAAAGATCTTACAAAAGGAGAGCAAAGAATTATTAGTGGTTATGCATTGTTTTGATTTAATTCAATTAAAATTCACATGTGAATGTCATGCAACATTATATTAGAAAATAATAATAAATTAATTAAATAAATAAAGAAGATGTTATATTATTTTCCCATCATTAAGATGCATTGTCCATCTACTTGTTCTCTCCAACAAGTATTAAAAAAGTCTGTTTCCCTTTCCCATCAATAAGAAAAGAAAAAAAAAAATCTACGATTCTATATGATTCATATCAAATTAAAAAAGAAAATTTATATTACAAGTTTTATTTGGGTCTAATCCATTTTTCAAGCAATTTTAAAATCGCATTTTGTCATATCGATTTAGTACATTCAATATTTTATTATCGTTGTGTTTCTCGCCTGAACTCTGATTAACAAAAGAATAAAGCTTCTCTCCTTATATCAACGATACTAACTCTTATGGGTGAGAGAAATCATTCATAATCATCATATTAATAATGTATTAATTTTTTTAAATATAATCTAATGAGATAGATGATCATCTTCTAAATTTTTTTTATTCATAGTTAATAAGATAGTAATTCTATTAAAAAAGACATATTTTTATGACTAAATTTGGTTAGTATGATCAGCACAACTTCAATTATAACTTTTGATTCGGGAATGAAAGAATACTTATTTAAATAAAAAGAATATATATATATATATATATATATATATAAGCAGTAAATATATACCCATTCTAGTTGGCTTAAGAATTATTCGAAGCATCACCACCCTTTTGCTAACAAAAGCAGCATTTTCCTTTCTACCTTATACTAGATATTGCATGCTCATGGGTGATGTTGGATATCAATATATTGTTTGGTGTGTAAAGATTGTTAGCAATTTTGTAAGCAATTAGTAATATTTCATTATTACTAAATATAAATTAAAAGATTAAAGAATAGATTACTTATTTGAAATTCCGACAGAACAGCATATATATATATATTACGAACATTCCAAAAAAAAAAATTGACAACACTTACAGGTTGATCCGAATACAAAAAAGGATAATCGAGTCAAGGTTGGACCTCTGACCTTAATACGATTATTGCCTGTCTCACAAGGGCTTACAGTATGTTGCAATTCGTCTCCCAGGCCTTCTCGATTACGTTGCAGTCGAGAGCACACTCTTAGCAACACGACGAACCAGAAGAATGTTGGTCTCTCTCACAGAAGACACTTTAAAAAACGAGAGCAGAATAAAAAATTAATTTTTTGGAATCAATCTTAAAAGACTCTGCCCTAGGGTTTTTATATAGAAAAACAAGATGACTGTTCGGATAGACACAATATTTGGAAAGAAACCGATTCGGTCAGACAACGAATCGGTTCGTTTAAAATATATATAATGTTTGAAAAACAAAAAATTTCGATCCGAGCAGGTACTTCTTAAACAGACAAGTCTCTTGGTTGGAGGATACTGAACCGGTTTGATTTGGATCGAATAATCATGTTGGTTTGACCAAACCCAAACCTGACCTAGCCCAAGCCTGACGGTGGCGCGCGCGTTTGTGGTCCAGCCCAAGTTGTGTAAGTTCTCACTCACCACAAAACTTGGGTGTCCCTTGGGGCCCAACTCCTCATGGAAACAAGACTTATAAATATCACAAGCTTATGCTTTTGTTCATGATTCCACATCAATCACTAACATCAACCAACTTTCTTCCTCTTCAAGTGGGTATTTAGAGATTAATTTCTTATTCAAACATGATATCAATTGTATACATAAATTATGCACCGTGTATTTACTTATGACAATCTACGTATTAGTATATGTATTTTGTATTTATACACCAAACAATATACTGATATCCAACAGGTGAAAATAAAAAGTGAATTGAAAAAAAATATATATTAAATTTTTAAAAAACAATTATTTGATGATGTAAGATGTCTGGATAGTTTTTTTTTAAGAAAATAAAGAAGTTATGATATATAATATCACATATGTGTACTTTTTTAAAAAAAGTAAAATACATATATATCTTTAATTTCATTTTCACATTAATTTGATTTTTAAGTAATTTCATTAATTAAGTTGGTATTCAGTTAATTTGTGAAATCAACTCAGTTAGCCATTTTAATATAGTATAGATATAAACACCTTATTGTTTTCAATTAATTAATTTTTTATGAATTTACTAGCAAATGCTCTTAATACATTTTTTAAATTAATTAAGTTATTATTTATAGTAATATTTTATATTAAATAAAGCAATTATTAATAATTTGATATATTCTTATTCATTAAAAATTGTAACTTATTCAATATAATAATTTTAAAAATATATTTTTATGACGCTCATTAATAAAACACATTATTAATTAACTAACAATTTGATTGGTAGGAAAAAAAGAAAAAGAAAAAAAAAACACTTTTAATCTAATGATTGAACAAAAAAATAGCACACTTTATTATGGTTGTGGATGGATGAAATAATAAAAATTCACATTGTTTAGATGAATGTTAAAAATATATATATACATATTTGAAATTTCAAATAGAGAAAAAATAGGAAAGTAACTTTTAGATTCATTTGATTTTGAAAAAATGAGTTGGTGTCACTTCACTAATGACACTAAATTCGGTCAAAATTTTTATATATAACTAGAATTTGACCACTCACTATGTGGGTGTTTTGAAAGAATAGAAATCTTCTGCCCCTATTTCTTTGCCTCTACTCGTACCTCACTCTTGTAATGAGTCGAGGGTTCGTTTTTTAGATATCGCTTTCTTTCTCGTTTGTTTTCAACTGTTTAACGAGGGCTACAAAATACAAATACGACCGATTGGTATTTTATCGGTGATCGAATAGGCGAATTTCACGACACTATCTCTTTTATTTGCATCGTCTTTGTATCCGTTTTTTTTTTTCAAGCGAAATTGATTTTTTTATTAGATAAAAAATCAGGTCAAACATTATCAACGAACAGGTACAAAGAGAACAAAAAAAATGGACGCATGTCTCGTTACGAGAGTAAGGGTACGGATAGGGGCAGGGAAATGGAGGCAGGAGATTTGGATTCAGTTTTGAAAAGAAAAAATATGAAAAAAGTTACATGAATAAAATAAATAAATTTTTTTAAGAGCTAAGTAGCTTTTTAAGAAATGAATAATTTTTTAAATATTTTTATAAAATTAAAAAATATTAATACCTTAAAAAAAATTTATCATAAATTTATTTTGATTTTTATGTATAGATGATTAGAGGTGTTCATGAGTCGGGTCGGACAATGTATGGTATCAACATCATATATACTTGTCAAAACTGGTCCGGCCGGAAATACGGGCCTCAAGTTATGTCCAGATCTATCCATATTTGTAAATGGATAATCTAAACCCGTTTAGATCCGTCCATATTATTTTTTTTTTATAAAAAAATTAAAAAATATATGTTATTTTTTATTTAATCTTTAATAATTTTATTTTTTTTTCTTTTATTAAGTTTTTAAACATGAACAACTTAACATATTTTAAATGTTTACACTATAATATTATATATATTTAATCTTCATATGATATAAATTACATAATATATAAAAAAATAATATATTATATGATTAAAAAACGGGTCGAGCTAGATCATGCTAGGACCTTGAATGTTGGAATCAAGATCCGACCCATTTTTCAAACGGGTTTTATTTTTTTGCCCCAAATATATTTTTCGGATCTAATATTTTTGTCCAATTTTTTCTTAATATCGAGCGAGCTTTCAACTTTGGATGAATAACCGGATCTTTGAATAAATCTATAAATAATGTCTATATTAATGTCAACCATTAAATTATTATTTTTTCTTTCCATTCTACTAAAAAAATAAATTCGGAATTAAAAAAAAAAAAAAAAAAAACATCGGATTGGATCTCGTGGCTGGACAACGTGGAAATACCCATGCTTCAAGTGCGCCTCAATTTTTTCGATCTCTAAAATTTTTCTTTTAAATCCTAAATTTTTTAAAGTCAAACCTTTATTTAACGAAAGTTTAACTGCCACGAAAGCAATTAGAACCTGCCACGTGAAATTATCTACAGTTAACTCGTCATCTTAATAATAATACATTAATTATATTTTTATTTTTATATATATCATTTTAATTAATATTACTAAATGCTAATTAATATTTTTTATAAATAATAAGTGTTTTGTAAACGAATATTTTTAAAATATTTTTTTAAGATTAGTTAATATATTACATATAGTAATAATATTATATTAAATATAATAATTAATAATTTTATTTATTATTTTTAATATATTATTTAAAAATATTATTATATTTAATAATTTTAAAAAATATTTTTAGATATTCATTAATAAAATTCAAATAATAATTAATTTTATTTCGTATTTTAGGTGTGAATCACCTGGAAAAGTGGGTCTCAATCACAGGTCATGAAATGAAAAAAATAAAAGAAAAAATAATCGACGAACACGACCGTCAATCGTAGGAACAGTAACACACGATCTCCACCGATAACGGTGTGTATATCTGTCGGTGACGTTATCAATGCCGTTTTTCTTGTCCGATCAGGTACGAGAATTTCAATGCCTTCCTTTTGTCAATATTTTCCTTGTTTTTATCAAATTCTCTCGTGAGAATATGTCGGCTTTATTTTTTAAAAGAAAAATTAATTTGGTTTAAGAAAAAACAGCATCCTCTTAAATTTGTATTCCAAATAAAGTGATATCAATTTAATTAATAAAATTATTTAAAAATTAAATAGTATTGACAATGATATATGAATAGGTATAATTATATTTTTATATCTAAAAAATCTATTAATCAATTTTTTTAAAAGAAGTATTAACGAATGCTATAGGTATTGATTAAGGTGATATTTTAAAAAAAATTGTAATTAATGAATTGATTTTTGTTGAATTTAGTAGAAGTAATGTATTAAATGTAAAAACATTTCTTGCAATAGTAATTAAATAATTTTAATTAGTGTCTATAAATACCAGTTTATTGAATTTTTTTTAATATAATTTTTTTTTCACATTTTTTCTCATCCACTCATATAGTGGGTGTGTCATAATTTAGTATTGAGAAATGTTAATAAGGTTAATGTGATAGTTATAAAAAAATGATTTTTTTAATATAATTTTTTACCCATATTTTTTATCATTCACTTACATAATGAGTGTGTCATAATTTAGTATTGAGAAATGTTGATAAGGTTAATGTGATAGTTATAAAAATATGATTTTTATAAAGGGATGATGATAGGTGGATTTGAGAGGTTAATTGTAAAAAAAAAAAAAAGTATGTTTTTTTCCCCTCTTGTGTAGGAATAAATTGATCAATGTTAATGAGGTTCGGGTAAAGAAGCATATGGTTTGGTAGGATCTTGTGGGCGGTGTAATACTAACTTGGAAACATATTTGTGGGTTTTAACTTCGGGATTTACACGTTTTCGTAATTTTTCATATGATTTATATTTGTACAAATTGACCATTGGATTTAACAATATAATCATACTCACCGTGCACGTAAAATTTCGAATCGATCCGATATCACTATCATATCGATCGAGAATTCAGTCTTTTTCAAAATATATATATATATATAATGGTTGAAAGTTTTTTTACGTCGAAACAAATAGTTAAACATTTTTAATCTACTCGAAACTTGACATGCATGATCTACGCGAATAGAACACGAAATACAACAGTCGGATTAAAAATATATATAAATCGTATAAAAAATTACGGAAGCGTGTAAGTTTCGCTTGTGCAGTTAAAAAATTACACCACCAGTGTACAAGATAATAATCCTTTTAGGGATTGTCCGTTTGTTTTGCTAGGGAAGTTTGGAATATGTGGATGTTGCATGAAAATATTAGAGATCACTTTTTGTTTGCAGGGATGAGCATTAATCGGTTTGAATCGATTTAACCGATTAAATCAATTAAATTTGGTTAATTCGGTTCGATTTATTCGATTTTGAAATTAATCGATTTTGAAAATCAGTTTATTCGGTTAGTTCGGTCGTTATTGGTTTTTAAAATTGATAACCGAATAGACCGAATTAACCGACCCTTTTAATTTAACTTTTAATCTAATATAAATAAAATATATTTATAATAATTTTAAATTATATATTATTAATATATCATTTATATTATATAATATGTAACATATAATAAATAATTTATTTGTTAAATAGTTAAAATCGATTAAACCAATCAACTTAAGTAGGTTTCTATTTTTTTGGTTTTAGGATTCTTTGTCGATCGGTTTGATCAATTTTATAAATTTATTCCGTTTAATCGATTTTCGAAATTTTGAAATCGAACCGACCAAACCGACCGAATGCTCACTCCTATTTTTTTACACTTACTTTGAAGGAGTGGTTGGTAGAAAACTATATCCCGGTGCTGAAATTGGAATGGGACAAGTATATTGGAGGTTATATTTCACTATGACTCTTTGGGAAATATGGAAAAATATGAATCAACTAATCTTCTATAAAAAACACGACTGCTTATAGTGTTTGGATGGCGACAACTAGGTTTGCTAAAGAAGTCATGGATATATACTACAAGGGTATATATTGATGGACAAAGCCGTGAGCAAAGATAGGTCTAACGGAAATTGCCTAAGCAAGGTTGTTTCATCTTAAATATTAGAGGTGGCAAAATGAATCTGAAAATTCATCTAGAAAAATTCGAATCCGAACCTGTCTAAATCCGATTTGATCAAAAAGTCCAAAAACTTGAACTCGAAAAAATCCCAACCCGAAATGGCCCAAGCCCGAAATGATCCGAACCCGAAAAAACCCTAACCTGAAAATACTCGAGCCCGAGACCGACCCGAACCCTAACCCGAATTTAATACTAAAAATAAAAATTATCAAATTGTAATTAAATAATTTTTTTTTATAAAGCAAGAACTTTATTTATCAATTCTAATATCTTTTTTAATAATTTAATTAAAATTAAATTAAATTTATATTTTATATATATGATAAAATAATAATTTTATCAAAAATACAATTATATTTTATACTTATAACTTAACATTCCATATCTTGATGAATCCAACATCTAAAGATTCTAAACTCATGATTATTTTAGAGATGTGAATTTTTTTTAACATAAAGTATTACTTGTCCTTTGTTTATGTTATTTTAAAAGCACCCTTATAATAATATAATAATGTTTCCTATATATTAAAATTAATTAACAAGCAATTCATTCATTTTAACTTATCTCTAGTATAATAGTATTTCTTATATTAAAAAATAGATAAAAATTACTTCTAAAAAAAATGTGTTGCTCTTTGCAACATATATATATATATATAGTTTTTTAAGCAGATTATTAAATTAAGTCATCAAATATTGATTTATAAAAGTATCATATCTTTTTAGAATTTAAAAATATTTAACATAATTAGCTAATTTAATTTTGTAATTGGTTTATTATTTATTTTATTTTGGATAAGTATTTTTTAAATTATTATTATGTTATTATACTTGATATAATTTTAGATATAATTTACTTTTAATAACATATCATATCAAAATTCAAGATTGGTTCACTTGATAATTAATATCCTTACTAATAAGAGTTGAATGTTAGGTTCGATTCTTTACATAAGCATAAAATTTTTACATTTTACAAATATATAAACGGATAGGGTTCGTCCTAAAAGTCTCTTATTTTGTAGTAAATATAAATTACAATATATTTACATGTTGAAATTCGAGTTCATCAAATCAATTATTTTAAAAATTAATATGATTAATTTATAATATATCATATTTTTTATAATAAATTATTTTAAAAATTAATTTTATATTCTTTTGGTGCTAACAAATATTAATTTTAATAAATAAATAAAATTAAAAATATCATATTATAATAAAAGGTTACTTTTTAAAATAATAATAAAATATTTAATTTATTTTTAAAAGTAAATATTTAAATTACGTAAAAATGATTATATCTAACATAAAATAAAAATGATGTAAAACATACATGAACCTGAACCCGAACCCGAATGAACTCAAATCTGAATGAGCCCGAACCCCAAACTCGATGCTGCAGTAACTTTTATTAAAAAAGGATTGAGGAGATACTCATACTTTATCTAATCTAATGAAAGATTATACTCAACTTACTCAAGAATGGATTAAAAGAGTACAACATATTCTTAGGGAGATAATAGATATGCGAAATTTTTAGCTAATTTGGGTGTTAATATTTTGGAGGAACCACTAAATGAGATTATGCAATTACTTGAAGAGAATATAATAGGATCAGTCAAATTGCTATGTTAGTAAGTTTTTAATATGAAGTTCTTATGTACCAAAAAAAGGTGATAGTTATTAAAATTGCAATTAATATATTGTTTTTTTTTTAATTTAATAAAAGTAATGTACAGAATATATAAAAACAAAAATAGATAGTAATTTAATTATCTTATATTTATAGACACTTATTACTTGAACCTATTTTATTTAATGTTTTTTTAACGAAATAAATAACGAACTTATAATCAATGGAATGGAAATCCCCAAATTGGAACTAAGCTTTAATCAAAGTTTGACTTCAAAATAAAGAAAATTTAATTTAATTTGTCAAGTTTCTAGAAATTTCTTTTACCTTGATAAAGAAAAATAATAAAATATTATTTCAAGTTTTTATTCAATCAAGCTGAATTTTTATAAATTGTAATGCTCAAAATAAAAGACCATTTCAATGTTTAACTTTATCATGTCATGGACCTGTCCAAAAATCGGGTTAAATAATTCGGCCCGATAAATTCGACTTGAATTAGATCGAATTTAGATAAGATTTTTTTCAATTCGGATCGATCCGACTCGAATCACTATTCATCTAAAAAAATATTTTTTATTTAAATTTAATTATAAAAATATTGATATAAAAAATAAATATTTTAATATTTATAAAAAATAAATCAAATTTACAAATCGATCCGAATCCGATCTAAACCGAATTTAAATAATGGACAGGACATTTGATTATGATCTATGAGTTATGAGTTATGACCAATCTTTTCCTTTTTATTTTTTTTATTTTTTTATTACTTTTTATTCTTTTAATTTCCCGAGGATGATTTGGGTCTAAATTGACCCTGCTTTAGTAGTTTTCACAACCAAATGGATGGGGACAATTAGCATCAGCATGAAACCGTCAAATCAATATTTTAAGCAACGGAAATATTAAGGTGATACTCATAATGACATAAAATTATTCTTTATTCTTTATAGTAATAGTAATTATCTATATCTATATTTATTATATAATGATTGATTCATAATATCACCAATTATGTCATATCAATTTAGTTTATAAAATTATTAAAATTTTAAATAAAATATTAATAATAAATATAAAATAAAAAATGTTTATGTTTTTAATAAATTTTAATAAAACAATTTTTTAAAAAATTACATATATCTTATAAAACCTACATATCTAACTTTTCTTTTTTTAAAAAAAAATTACAAAATAAGTGAATCGGATTCTAGTTATTATTAAAGTTTTTAACTAAACTTATATAATCAGTCAAGTGAAACTATCAAAAAAAAAAACTGAAATAATAAAGAAAAATAAAAATAAGGCATTTATGTCTTTAAAATGGTATTTTCTTGAAGTAAATGATTTTTCTATGTTTATATTCTCTAAGTAACTCTCATGCACTCAATTATGAGAATTTATATTATGCATAAATTTTTTACGTCGCATATCAAATAACATCAATTTATTTGAAGATTAGTGATTTACATTTAAAAAAAAAAAAAAAAAAATTTTACATCTTTTTTTTTTTATATAAAATCAATACGTGTACTTACATATTTTTTTACCTACTTTTTTCATTTTTGTAAAAAAATTATATTTTTTTTCTCACAAAATAGGTGTGTCTATAGTTGAAACAATTTATTTGAGCTGGATGTTTTTTCATAAAATATAAGAATATATATTTTATGTAAATTTTATTGAATATTTAAAAAGAAAATTGAAAAAAAAAAAAAAAGGGCATGGAAATTTCGTGGGAGATAAGAACGAAAGAAGGAAACTGCAAATAAAGCAAAGCAATGTCATAGTTAGAGACCCCACAAATTCTCAAATTCTCTATCTAAAACTTCCTATTCAGTCTCTCTTTTCCAACTTGTTTCCCTCTCTCTTGTTACCCTTTCAAACTCTTCAAATACCAGCAAACAATGCCCATTCCCTTCCTCCTCTAGTCTAATTTTCTTAAAAAATACTTTCATTTTTGTTTTCTTTGTTGGGTCTGTCTTTCTCTCCCTCTTTTTCCATTTCAACAATGGCCAAAGCTAATGCTGACAAGTTGAAGCGGTTAAGAGCTTGGGTGCAAAATTATGATTGGGGAAGATGTGGGGCGGAGGCACATGTGGCGAGGCTCTTGGCTTTGAATTGTGGGGCTGAGATTGAGCCTGACAAGCCTTATGCTGAGTTTTGGATGGGAACCCATGACTCAGGGCCAAGTTTTTTGGCTGATGATGAAGAAGAAGAAGAAGAAAATGTGGGTTTAAAAGATTGGATTGTGAAGAATCCAAATGTGCTTGGTCATAAGGTTTGGGAAAAGTGGGGATCTGATCTTCCTTTTCTGTTCAAGGTTTGTAATTCTTTCTCTTACTTGGATTTATGTCCTTTCTTTCTGGGATTTTTTTCTCTTATTTTATTTGTAGAAAATTGAATTTTGATTTTTGTTTCTGTATTATTTTTCTCTTTGGATTTTATTGGATTAGTGGGTTTTCTTTTAAAGTTTTTTGTTCTTTTGTGTTTTAATGGGAAAGGCAGGGGCTTTAGCTTCAATATTAATGGAAATTGAATTTTCACCATTCATTCAAATTTTTCATTTTTTTTGTTTACCATTATTTTGGCTTTAAGTTGAATGTAACTTAATTTTGATTTGATGTGGTATTCGTGGGGGCTTTTTTTTTTTTTTTCCTTGGGCTATTTAGAAGTTCAAAATTTGATTTTTGGGTGGTTTTGATCTCAATTTAAATCTAAATCAACACTATCTATATAGCAATTAGGATATTGAAATGGATCTTGGATAGTTCATGCCAAAGAATTAAGCTTGAGAGTTAAAAAATGGATATCAACATAACTTTAACTACAATATTAGCAAATTTGCGTGTAAATTGTTTATTTTGGTTCAGTGGTTATAACCATAAGCTGTAATATAGGTACTTTCAGTGGCAAAAGCACTGTCAATACAGGCGCATCCGGATAAAGAAATGGCGAAAGAATTGCATAAGTTGAAGCCAAATCTCTATAAGGATGGTAATCACAAACCTGAGATGGCTTTGGCAATAACAGAGTTCAGGGCCCTTTGTGGGTTCATTACTCTTGAGGTAGTTGCATTAATCATGCTCAGTTTTTGGTGGCATACTTAGTTCTTATAATATTACCCTCCTGCTGGTTGTCTTTTTTGAGTGAATAACTCCACTTTTATGTGTGATAAAATTCTCTCAGTAGGTATACATGATAGTCATTGTTAACTACATTTTGCAACTAAATTTGTCATCTATGCTGTCAAGTTTTATTCATGCCGAATAAAAATTCTTGAAATGATATGCATGATGATTATGTTTTTTCGACTCTTCATTTTTCTTGAAGTATCCTTCTTTGATACCCGTGTCCGACGCATATCCGGACATGGGTATGGGAATATGATCCTCCAAGAACCCTCTATATACATGAAAATCTTGGAAAAAATTGAAACATACCCGTGTTGAACACACACCCATGTCCGACACTAACACCCGAGTCCGAGTAACATAGCATGATGAAACTTTGAGGCCGAATCCCATCTAAACTAGAGACAGAAGATAATTGATCTGGACTTTCTGTTAAGCATCCAACCTAAAACCAATTGGTAATAGGTGGAGGAGCTCAACTTTAATATAAAACCACAGGAAAATCAATACTTAATAGATGTGGGATAACACCACTTAACACTCCTCTCACATGTAGATCACCGGGCCTACACGTGGACCTCACCGGGGGTCATCAATCTCACATGGGGTTAGGCAAGAAGAACAACATGACAAAATCTAGGCTCTGATACCATGTTAAGCATCCAACCTAAAACCAATTGGTAACAGGTGGAGGGGACCAACTTTAATATAAGATCACAGGAAATCCAATACTTAATAGATGTGGGATAACACCACTTTAAAACTTTCCATAAAAATTACATCTACTGCTACTATTTCTGGTCGGACTTGTTTTTGCCTCAAAGTTTTGGCCTAAATAGCAGGGTTGTAAGCATTATACTTGCTATCATTTTGGTAAAATATAATGCCACTGCACCAGAATACTTGCTATCATTTCTGTATATATGAGCTACTTATTATAATGCTCCAGGATAGGACCAGGTCATCACATTTTAGAGAAGTTTGATACCTAGTCAAGCAATTTCATAGTGCTTTTGCATGCCGGGGAAAAAAAAGTTTTTTAAATGTGAAAAAGGATCAATCTTCGAGTGTCTCCTCAAACCTTTTTTTTTTTCCTTTTTCTACTGCTTATTTTCAATTATTTCCAAATTATGTCTGAAATATCTTGAGGATTGCAGGTAGTCTTTATGCGGTTTTTCCCTATGTTGTTCCAACTCTTCATTTTTCTTGAAGTACCTGTGTCCGACTCATATTCGGACATGGGTATGAAGATATGATCTCTCTAAATACATAGAAAAACTTAAAATAAATCAAACATACCCGTGTCGGACATATATCCGTATCCGACACTCACACCCGAGTCTGAATAACATAGGTTTTTCCAAAACTTGCATGTTATTTGGTTTAGCAGAACTATGCATTTTATCTGTGTATATAACATTTTCCGGTGATTCTGGAAGCAAGTATCTATCTTCTTTGCAGGAGCTTAAGGGTGTGCTTAAAGATATTCCTGAGATTTTGGAACTTGTTGGCTCTGCATCAGCAAACCAAGTCTTAGATATTGACGAGCGAGTTGGGGTAGAGAAACTAAAATCTGCTCTGCGGTCGGTTTTTACCCAACTTATGTCAGCTAGCAAGGAGATAACAACTAAAGCAATATCAAAACTGAAAAGTCGGCTGCACATAGAAAATCAGGTATGCAGAAATTTTATCATTATAGAATTCTTTTCTGCTATGTTACTCGGACTCGGATGTGTCGGATACGGATGTGTCCGACATGAGTATGCTCAATTTTTTCTAAGTTTTTTCATATATTTAGAGAATTATACCCCCATACCCATGTCCGTATATGTATCGAACACAGGTGTCAAATACAGGTGCCAGACACAGATACCTCAGAAAAAATGAAGAATCGGAGTAACATAGCTTTTATGTACTGCATAGATGAATAAAACTGAGAAAGGGTCAAGGGTCATCACCTAGTTATGTTTTTTAGAAACATGACCTGGATAGGGAACATTGATGTGGTCCTTCCCTTTAATGTTCATAAAAATGGCTGTTCTTAAGAATTGAAATATGCTCGTATTAGTCTGTTTTAGACTTCTGTCCTATGTTACTCGGACTTGGATGTGAGTGTCGGATACGGGTATGTGTCCAACACGGGTATGTTTAATTTTTTTCAAGTTTTTTCATGTATTTAAAGAGTCATATCTCCATACCCAAGTCCAAATATGCGTCGGACATAAGCATTTCAAAAAAAATAAAAAGTCGGAGCAACATAGCTTCTACCAACAGAAAAAATGGCTTCTAGCCAAATCCTTATTTATTTAAAGAAAAACCTTTAACATATAATGCTGATAATAACAAACTAATTTTCCTTCTAGGCTTTTATTTTGGAGATCTTCTGTAGTTCTGTTCTTTACCGCTTTAAGGCATAAATGTCACTTTAATACCTGAATGCATTGACATGAAAAAGTTCATCTAATTAAATTGTCCTATGGTCGAAAACCTATGCTGATGCTTATTCAGGCAGCTAATTTGTGGGCTTAAACTGGTATAGTCAACTTATTTTGCATAGCTCTATGCTATGTTACTCGGACTTGGGTGTGAGTATCAGATACGGGTATGTGTCCCATACGGGTATGTCCAATTTTTTCTAAGTTTTTCCATGTATTTGAAGGGTTTTTGGAGGGCCATATTCTCATACTCATGTCCGAATATGTGTAGGACACGAATATTTCAAAAAAATAGTCATAACAACATAAGCTCTATGTTGGTTCTATATAGTGAAATCAGCCAGGGACAAAGATGCTACTGCATTATAAATCAGCCAGGGACCTTTTTTTTTTCTTTCTTCTTTTCTCTTGTTGGCCAGGCATATCAGATTTTTCTAATAATTAATTTGTTTATTTTTATAGTTCAACTATCTTTATTAGATTTTGTTCTCTCTTTCTTTCCAGTTTGTAAAGTTGTTAAATAGTAGCTGTTCTGTATAGTTTTTCTTCCCTCCATTTCTCTTATGGCTATAATTTTGACCTTTGCTTGATAGCACCTTTACTATACCTGATAATATTAGACATGACACGATTACACGATACGAAAAAAATAATTAAAATACGCCACGAAACATGACACGAAAAAAAATATGGACAGGATACAAATACAAGAATGTATCAAAATCTATATAACACAAATTATTAACACGTCAAATTTTATATTAATATAAAATACCTTAAACGCGATTATGACACGAGAAAATACACAAACACGACACCGATACACGAATTACCTGATCTAACCTTTACTCTTTATTTCTTTCCTTGTATCAGTTGAGGTGTCTCACAGAGAAGGAACAGTTGGTGTTGCACTTGGAAAAGCAATATCCAGGTGACATAGGTGTCATATCAGCCTTGTTTTTCAATTATGTGAAACTTAATCCTGGTGAAGCATTGTATCTTGGGGCAAATGAGCCCCATGCATATCTAAGTGGTGATTGCATTGAATGCATGGCAACTTCAGACAATGTTGTCCGGGCTGGTCTTACTCCCAAGCATCGTGATATCCAAACTCTTTGTTCCATGCTCTCATATAAGCAGGTACATGTTATTTAATCAAGATTTTCACCATTTTCTATTTGAGAGTAAATTAATTCATACTGCTGCTTGTGTGTTTAATATAGTAATAATATTCATAGGCTTTTCTTTTTTCTTATGTTAACCGGACTCTTCATTTTCTCTAAAGTACTCATGTCCAACACATATTCAGACATGAATATAAAAATATGATCTTCCAAATATATGAAAAAACCTAAACAAAAAAATTAAACATACCCGTATCTGACACGCACTCTCGAGTGTATGCAAGTAACATAACTTTTTTCCTGAACTCCTTTCTTGCTCTATGAACTTTGATGATAGGGTGTCATTGGCAAATGCTTTCTTTCTATGTGACTGGTTTAGCAACCTTAGCTTACCTAATTTATGACAATTTTTAGTTTTGGTCTTAATGACTTAGTATCTGTTCTATGAATTCAAAGGTAACTGAAGTTCCAAAACTTCAAATTTTGATTCTTGTTGTTTCTGTTCCAGGGCTATCCTGAAATCCTGAAAGGATTTCCATTGAGTCCTTACATAACAAGGTATCTCCCACCCTTCGAGGAGTTCGAGGTCGATCGTTGCATTCTTCCGAAAGGGGCATCGACGGTTTTTCCAGCCATCCCCGGCCCTTCTATCTTCCTCGCCTTTGTTGGGGAAGGAACATTGCAAACTGGAACTTGGGAAGCCATTGTTACTGAAGGAGATGTGCTCTTTGCACCAGCCAACACTGAGATTACCATTACTACTACATCTCAGCTGCAGCTATATAGGGCAGGGGTCAACAGCAGGTTCTTTCATGCCTTATGAATTTTGAACTTAGCTGAAGCAATCATCAGGCTTAGTGAGTAAATAGATTATTAATTATTTATTTTTGCATGTATCTATGCTATCTTTTGATGCACTATAATGTAATTTTAGGACGACTTGCAAATATATAGTAAAAGTTAATACCATTCTATGTCTATCAAAAATATAAATAAATAAATAATTGAATTCATTTCCAATTACAAGCTGGTTTCTTTATTTCTCTGTGCAATAAATTTGATCTCCCACTCAATCACCCTGCAATCATGGTTAATTTCCCCTTGGGCTCTAACTTTGTTATTTTGACTGGTGGCATACAATTCGATTCACATTATAAAATCGATACGTATCTATATAAAATCAATGTAGATAATCGATACGAATCTATATAAAATCGATACTATCTTTACAAAAATGTATATAATCCCAAGTCAATCAATTCTGAATACATTGCTTTGCACAATTTTAACGATGAAAGTTTAATGGAACTACACCAAAATTCTCCTTTCACTGGATTAATCAAAATGGTTAATGAAGAAGAAGAACCGAAAATCCAACCTAAATGGAGGTTACTTTAATCATTAACCTTGGAAGTTATAAATCACCCTAAAAAGTTAAAATTGGTTCAACTTTAACTTCAAGGGAAAGTAACTCCTTAATTGGATTGCAGCATGAGTTTAAGGACATTTTTGCATGGTCATATAAAAATATGCCTAGAATCAACCCTAATATTGTTTAACATAAAATTTCAACATACCCTGACAACGACCAAACTGCAAACTTAAAAAAAAAAAAACACTATCATAGTAGCAGAAATAGAGTTAAATCAAGAATTATCATTGTCTCACAGAAAAAGAAAAAAAAAGGGAAAAACAAGCTGATAAAGTTATTCATGCATGTAGGCTGTGAGAAAATGAGAAGCCTCTATAATTCCCTCAATAGTCATTTTATATATGTACTATCTGCTCAAACAATTTAGCCATGATAGTATAACATTAGCACCTTTCTCCCATGAAGAGTCCAACATCATGTCGTGGGCAACTCCTTCGATGCAGATTGGTGACACATCATAAAATCTGCCTGTCTCACTGAGTCCTTCAGCGTCCTACATTTATATATTGATCTATAAACAGGGGGAAAGGGTCCTAAAATGATAAAAAAAAAAAAAAACTGTCTAATGCAATAATCTCAGGCATGTAACTTTTCTTATATGCACATTATTCTCATATGTTTGCAGCCTTTGATATGAGATAAGAGAAAAAAAGAGCATAATGCAACATTGGAAGTCCATAAATTAAGGTTGAAGATAGGAATTACCACTATGAAGTCATCTTTTGCACCCAACACAAGAATTTCCGTAGAACAGTTGGTCATTTTCGGCACTGGAAGTGATGCATTCAGCTTCCTTAGATCAAACAATGGCATCCTTGAGCTTTCTTTCATTAGCTCCTGATAACTGAAAGAGGAAAAAATAAGTCAAAGGCTAAGTCTACAGTCAGCTATGACAGAATAAAAGAAAAAGTTTTGGGAACTAAATTTGACTTGCAAGAGACAGTTTTTTGGTACACTGGAATATGCATGCAGAATGAAAACAATATTAACCTTTTCTTTAATGAGTATGAAATGTTATCCTGGTAAGAAGATTTATATCCTTCTACCAAGTTCAGATGTTAGACTTAGAGTGATAGGCTGCAAAATAAATAAGCAACTTCATTACATCTTGTAGCTTATAGAATGAGATCTGGGGATAATATATATCACATGAACAAGCTCCGAAAATTTCAGGTAAGAACTCCGAAAATTATGCACAGAACAAGTGCAACTTCACAATTCCATATAGCATCTTATTTGTTATCATCAATAATTCCAAATAAAAAATGTTCATATATGTGAATAGTAGGCTCACGAACAAACCGTAGCACCAGATTATCCTCCATTGTAGCAGAGAAAAAGGTCTCCCTACAAAGGGAGAGCGAAGTTTGAAAAGCTTTAGCAGCTAGGCTGCGTGTCACCTGCTTAGGGGATTGAACAAATAACTTGTCAAGAATTTGAGAGTTTGATTTGTATACTTGTATGAAAGTTAAGCAAAAGAATAAAAAGAAATAGTATGATATCATGAAAAACTTATCACCATCTCCAAATAACCAAAGAAGGGTTTATTTCAAGTATCTATCCTGATGAAGAGAAAAGAGGGTGTGAAAAGTATAATTAGAGCCTCAAAGGAATGAATTATCCTCAACATGAAGAGACAGAATCGCTAATTAATCAGTCATTGACACAATGAAATAATGTAGCTTCTGAAGTCTTGAAATATAAATTTGAGTCAACGCATTGCTCTAGAGGTTTGAAGCCTATTTGAAGGAATAAAATGAAATTAATCAAAGTCCATTTATATAATATGCTAAGCTTGAATGAGGCCACAGGTAGAGAGTGGGGGGCATTTTTTCAGATTAGTGTCCTCAAAATCTGAAAGCTTACCTTAAAAGCTGCAACAGGTTTGGAAAAGAGATACCGCCACACTAAGCCACTGAATAAAATTGTGAATGTCAGGCTTGGAAAGTTACTTTCATGAAAAAGAAGAGTGAGTTAGATTGCATGGGAAGTCACCTATTACCCGAAGGAGGAACAGAGCAGACTAACACAGCACCTGTAAGCTTGGGGTACAAAGTTTCCATTTCTAGAAACGTTCAATCAGTATAAGAAGAAAGCACAAGAAAATGTTTTTTAAAACCACTAAATCAATCAAGAACAATTTGATGAAATGAAGGAGGGATTTTAGGTCTGAGGCACACTTAAGAAGGCCTGGTTGAAGTTGGAAATTCACATCTTGGTTCAAATTTCATATCAGGTGCATACAATGTGCCTTGTGACATGTACTAGATTTCAGATATGACTTATAGTTAATCAAAAGATTTCTAAAGAAAAGCTGAGATATTGTAATAGTTTCTCAACTATGAAAACAATAGTAATTGATGATTCTTATGTGTTTAGGATGTGAATCCAATGCAATCAATGTTTTGAGAGTTTGTCAACCAAATTAAGAAAAAAAAGATGATGACTCATATCTTCAGGAAGTGTAAATCTAACTTTAGAAACGCTTATACAGTATGTAAACTTTTGCTTATGCCTTGTTGATCTATTACTTTTTCACTTTCTAAACCAGTATGAACCAGCTATATAGAAATTTACCTGAATGTGGTTCATTTCTCATATTTGCAATGTAGTACTGGATAATAAGGCCTCCAAATGAATGTCCAAGTAAGACTGGTGGCAGGTTGAGGTTCCTCTGGATGAAATCACCAACATCACCTGCATGTGTCTATGATTATGAGTGAATGGCAAATTAGAGGAGGAATTTTTTAATATAATCAATAGCTTTTAAAAGAGTGAAAGAAAAGCACTATCTTGTCAAAGGAACTATTTCTGGCAAAACGCCAATTACCTGAAGAGAACCAGCAACAGTTCCAGAAGGTGCATCACTTTCACCCTACCCTTACTCAGCAACAGTATTGAAATCAGTACAACATTTCCAAACAAAAGTTTCATGCAAATGAAATTTCATAAATATGCCAGTAGTTAAATATAAGGAGCGAAAATTGCCAGTCAAGCTTACACCTCAAGGTTCAAAGTTTTAGAGATAGATGAAATATGATCCAAGAGGATTAAACTGTGAAAGTGGCCAAGAACAGTATTACTATCCAATAGTAAATGAGAAAACATCCAACTGAATTTGGTGTGATATCTGCTATTACTATGTGATAAGAATTATTGAAAAAAAGTTGATTTGACTGAAAGCGTAGAGAATATGAACAATGCTTTTTTGTTCATACATATAGCTTAGAAAATGCTACACTACCCTATAGCTGCAAAGCCTTCTTGTAATGAAGATTTTAGGTCCTGAACCATTCGGTTTACATAGTTAAATTCTTACATTTTATTCATCTTAGCATATGAGAACTGGCTATTAAGTTTTTTTTTTTTTAAAAAGAGAAAAAGATTGTATACCACATTTCACTAAATCGGTTTTCACATCATCGATGGGGTGATGGAGATACATGTAGTAGCAATTACTATTATCCTAAAATGTAAAAATGAAGCTCTACAGAGGTCTTAATTTCAAGCTTTCCAAACGAGGCAAGACATATTTACATGTGCATCAGGATATGAGTGCTTAGACCAATCTCCAATTGATCTAAACTTAACACACATCAAAGATTGATATCCAAACAAAGTACATACATCACAAAGGAATGTAAGGCGCCCGCATAAGGGAAAGAGAAACTTTCAACCTTGCAAATACATGGTCAAGAAAGTCTTTATGATATACAAAACTGTTAAAAGAAACACTTTTTTTTTTTTAATTAACTCAATAGCAGTGAATTTCTAATCTAAGTTGGTATCTGCCTTCAAATTCCGTTTAGGTTCGTGCTTCAAGGAGACAGGCTGAAATCACTGACTCAGTTTAAAGAGAAAAAGAGATATGTGTGGCTATTGACTTCATTTTGAATCCTAAAGGTGAAAAAGAACATGATAAACTTTGAATCCTAATATTACCTGTTTGTTTGGTAAATAAGGGAAAACTAGAAAAGAAAGGAATTTCAACCAATTAATACCATCTTAAGTATGCTAAATAATCTTCACTTTGGTTACTGCATCCTTTCTTTTTTCTTTCCAGCCCTATTCACTATGATTTACTCAGATAATTCAGCAAAAAGCTATTTCCATTTTCAAGTTCCAAGCAATAACAATTTTAGGTGCAAAATTCTATTCCTAATATACATTTTTAGCTGTTCAAGTCCCATCAAAACCAGTAGAGTAAGCCAGCTGATTAAAAGAATAATTAACCAAGTACTTAACATAAAATAATTCAAGAAACAAAAGAAACAAATTATAACTCCAAATTGAGCTTCAAAGAGAGGGAAAAAGAAAGGAAAATCTTAAGAGTGGGAAAGAGAAAAAGATTATAACCTGACCAAGCAAGCTAAGAGCATAGCAATCAAAGCCAGAATTTGAGAAGAAAGGCAACCAATGTTCAGCCCAACACCAAGCTGCATGGTAACTTCCATGAACAAAAACCAAAGGTGGGTCCTTTTTCTCCTCTGGGTCTTTTTCTTTCACACTCTTTTGCACAATAACCTCCATGTTCAGACCAGAGGGAAGCTGATGGAAAATACGTGACTGCCCTTGTTTCAGCTCATAGGGAACTCTCATTTTATGAGGTTTGTTGAGGACAGCAAAGGGCTTTAAGGTCATTTTAGGAGTTTGTTGAATCGAAAGAACAATCGCCATTGCTTTGCTGGGAAAGCTGAGCTTCCTCTAAACTGTTCTTATTTGTGCTTTTTATCTAATTGGATTTTGTTTCTTGGTTTTACCCACTTCTTGTTATTTGGTTATATATTATTATTTTTTATTTTTAATATAAAATATAAATTGAGTGGTAAAAATTATTTTATAAATAAATATATATTTACAATAATTTAATTCATATTAATCTAATAATTTTTTTTTTTGATTTATTTAACAAGTAAAACTATTGGTAAAAAAACAAGTAAAACTGAGTACTCCGCCATAACAAATTTAATTTATGTATCATTTTTTAAAAATTAAAATATGTATACATTTGAATATTTGCAAAATTATTGATAAATTAAATTATAATAAATTCATAAAATCAATATTTCAAATAGAAAGGATAATTTTTTTTAATATAATAAGTTGAAAACTCGCTTTTAAATATTATAAATACAAAGTCAAGAAAAAAATTTGATATAAAATAAAATATTTGTAAAACCAGCTTCATTTGTTTTAGTATAATTTAAAATTTTTGTAAATTGTTATTTTTTAAAATTTTTTTATTTAAATTTTAAATTTTTTTAAATTATATAATTTTTTGTAAGATTTTATTATTTAATAATTTAAAAAAAATAGTTTGAAGAAGAATTCTTCTTCAAGGGAACCGGTGGCGATTTCCCTTAAATTTTATCAAGGTTTTTATGTTAAAATAAAAAAAATATATATTGAAAAATCGTATGGCCCAACGTTGTTTTAAAAAAAAAAAATTTAATTTTTGTGTTGAAAAATTGTCATGATTTATAACGATTTTTCAATAAATTAAATAAAAAACAGATTTTGATAATTAAAAAATATATATCAATATTTTAATAATTAAAAAAATAAAAAGCTATATATTCCCTTCTATATTTTCATTTGTTTTCCCCGTTCCATTCCTTATAATTGCTACCTTATTTTTTTTAAATGATTACATGGCTCTTACAGAAAATAAAGCCTTTTGTCAGAACAAGACCATTACTAATAATTAGGATCAAATTATTTGTTCAGAAAGTTTACTTGATATTTAAGTGTATTTGAATAAAAATATTAAATTTAAAAAAAAAAATTATTAAAAAAAAATTTATTTAGAAAACATGTCGAGCATTAATTTTAATATTCAAGATTCGAACCTGATTCAATTTGATTAATTTTTTTAATTATATAATATATTATTTTTATATTATATAATATATATATATATAAAATAAATATATAATATTATAATATAATCATCAAAACATATATTCATTATCTATATTTTAAAATTTTGATAAAAAAATTAAATTATTAAAAATTAAATAAAAATAATATAAACGAATTTAGACGAAATTAAACAATTCATTTATAAATATAAATGAATTTGAACAGAATTTAAAATTCAAATTATAAGATCGAATCAAACTTAAATAAATATATATAATTTTAATATCATACCTAAACCCAATCTAAATCAGATGATCCTGAAACTATGGGGTAAGAGAAGAGGTAATCCGAATGCTTAATTTTGGCAAAAGACCTCCATACTTTCTTTACTCACTTAGCACTGAATTACAACAACAATACAGTATCTTTTTCGTTTCCTCATTTAGCAGTAATTTTTAACATTGTGTTTCTTATTCATGAAATATCCTTGGTACATATTTTTGTAATAAATGAAAAATTTTAAATTAACTAGCTATGCTGTAAACTGATGAAGTAATAACCACGTTTCTTGTTAAATTGTACAAGAACCAACAAATAAATTCTCCACGGAAGGTCATTGAGGAAGGAAACATTGTTGTAAATATCAATAATTCATCAGTCAATGAGAGGGAAGAAGGGGAGAAGTTGACAATTAATGAAGGTGAATCCCAATTCTCAATCAGATTGGAGGACGTAAGGGAACCTGAAAAATCAAATGAACAAAACATACATAAGCAAATGAAAGTGATTATACAAGCATTGTTGAAACTGCAAGTAAAAGAGAGGTAATGTACAAGCATAAAGTAAAACATTCATATTTTTAATTAATCCCGGCTTCTGAGAAGACGACAAAACAAAAGAAAAAAGAATACCAACTTAAAAGCACCATTCATGGAAGACCAAATAAAGAATGAAAATTATATATTCATTCACTGAAGAACAGTTTCTTTTATTCTAGTGCAGGATCTGTTGAAGATATTGAATATTAATCCAAAAGATTAACCAAAGATGAAGCCATTGCTGGCCTGTCAACTTCAGCAAGAGAAACTAACAGCTTGATTTCATATGTCTCTGAATTATATCAGGAATGCAATTATGTTGCCTCACTTAGCAGAGACAATAACTTAGCAGAGACTAGATATTGATAAAATGAGACATTCAATTTTCAAGGAAACTGTAGACAAGTACCCACTGCAGAACTTCCATGGGCACTTGAATATTACACTTGTCAGATAAATTTGCCATGTTATGGAGCTCCGTAACTAAGGAATTCCTACAAAAACAACAGAAAAAATAAATCCCTAATGAAATCAGCTACAAAAAATTAACTAAAATCCTGTAAAAAAAAAAAAAATAGATAGGGATTTGAAGAAAAAAACTACAGGCGTTAATAGAGGAACCCATTCCCACTAGGGCTGTAATCGAGCCGAGCCGAGCTCGAATACTGAGAAGCTCGAGCTCGAGCTCGACTCGAAACTCGTAGCTCGATACTCGGCTCGAGCTCGATCGAATACTATTTTCTAAGCTCGAGCTCGGCTCGAGATAAAATCGAACTATTCGAGCTCGGCTCGATAAAACTGTTTGTTCAATTTACATACTCAAGCTCAAGCTCGAGCTCGAGCTCGAATTAAGCTTTTCTTTTTGTTTCTTTCACCAAACCCTAGATTGAATGCTAAGACTAAAAAAAGTGAAAAACTAAACAATAAATTAAAAATCACTGCTTTGCTAAGATCAAATTAAGGTAAAACAAATAAAATACTCTTGAATAACAAAACCTAATCTAACCCTCTTTTGCCTGTATGTCAAAATATTGTTTTAATTCGTAAATTCAAGCAATACAAACAAATCTTAAAAAAAGAAAGATATATTTAACCCTTATTTTCTCAAAGGAATTAAATTTATCAATATTATCAAGACTTGACTACATTTAAAGGAAAAATTTTCCTATAAATACTTTATAAAACCCTAAAAATTCCAAAAAAAAAAAACCAATAAGCTTCTTTACCATATTTACAGATAAAATTTCCAAAGAAAAAATTACAAAAAAGAAAGATCGAACATAAAAGAGAAAAATGAGTAAAACTAGGAGCTAAAATAACTGCATCAATATATTGAGATATGAAGGATTTTCGTTTTTAAAATAAAAAAGATTCGAAGCGAACGATTACGCGGAGGCTTGTTGGAGTCTTCGCCTTCGACTTCGAAGAATTGGCACTTGAGATGAGAGCGTGGTGGTTTTTCTTCCATATCTACAGATTTTTCAGCTCCAACATTCAAATTCAAATGAAACTATAACTTTTGATTTCTAGATTTTGAAGAGAAAAAATCCGGAGGAAACAAGACAATCCTGAGTCCTACCAGCTTTAGGGAAAGAAAGAACAGCCGTGAGGCTGTGAGAGGGAAAGAAAGAACAGTGGTTAGTGAAAAAGATTTAGTTTTAGGGTTTTTAAGTTTATATATATATATATATTTAAGGGTGAAATGGTAAATTAATAATAAATATATATTATAAATAAAAAGCTCGATTAGGCTCGCGAGCTACTCGAATCGGGTATTAAGATGCTCGAACTCGGCTCGCTCGATAGCTCGAGCTGCTCGAGCTCGAGCTCGGCTCGATAATTACCGAACCGAATTCGAGTTTTTTTCGAGTCGAACTCGAGTAGCTTGCGAGTACAGGTGTCTCATTTACACCCCTAATTCCCACCACTCCCTCCCTTCCCTAATGTTGAATCTTGTGACGAATCCATTTCTATAGACATGTAATTTCTTCCTTTTCTCCTATGATTGATTCAATGCAGTTAATAAATTGTTGATAAGTAGTTTAAACTAGGGGTGTAAACGAGAAACTTGTGCTCGCAAGCTACTCGAGTTCTACTCGAAAAAAACTCGAATTCGATTCGGTCATTATCGAGCCGAGCTCGAGCTCGAGCAGCTCGAGCTATCGAGCGAGCCGAGTTCGAGTATCTTAATACCCGATTCGAGCAGCTCGCGAGCCTAATCGAGCTTTTTATTTATAATATTTTTATTATTAATTTACTATTTTACCCTTAATATATATATACATACTTAAAAACCCTTAATTCGAGCTCGAGCTCGAGTATGGAAACGAGCTTAATCGAGTCGAGCTCGAATAGTTCGATTTTATCTCGAGCCGAGCTCGAGCTTAAAAAATGATACTCGATTGAGCTCGAACCGAGCTTTGAGCCTCGAGTTTCGAATCGAGCTCGAACTCGAGCTTCTCAGTATTCGAGCTCGGCTCGATTACAGCCCTAGTTTAAACCCTAATAAACAGAGGAGAGGAAATTGAAGTCCGTTAATAGACGAAGTTAACGAAGACGGCAAGTTATAACTTGGTGTGAGAGAAAAATATTTAAACAGGTGGCAAAGATCTAATGAAGGGACAGTAGATGGGGGCATGAAAAGGGGCAGGAGATTTCTATTCATCCTGACAGTATTCAAACTCTAAAGACTTTTTTTTTTTTTCCCTTTTCAAACTCTATCCTTAAGCCACATAATATCAATAGTCATTAGTCATTATTCTCTGCTCAAATGGCACCCTCCTTTATCCTAGCATAATATTAACACTGAATGATAGCCTTTTGAATTTATCAGAAGTGGAGCAGACTTAATTTTTCATGGTTTAATTGATAGCAGCAAAAGAAGGCATTTCCAGAGATTGAGACTAATGCTACCATTATCTTCCATTGCTTTTCCCAGGAATCACATTATTATTATTATTATTATTTTATAGAAGGAATCTCCATAGTAGAATTCTCATTTCAGTGTCTGATCTTTTTTTTTTTTGGTTGGCTCAGGTTCAGTTTTGCTGTAAGGAGAAAAGTGTTGTAGCAGAGCTTTTCAGTACATCAAGGCATCAAGCTAGCTTGAGTCAGATTGAGAATATATAATACTAATATGATATTCGGATTTTGGTGTGAGTGTCTGACACGGGTTTGTTTAATTTTTTTAAAAATTTTCATGTATTTGGAGGATCATATCTCCGTACCCATATCGGACACAAGTATTTCAAGAACAATAAAAAATCGGAACAATATAGCAATACTCAGCTTCTGGACAATCTGTTTGATCTTTTTGTACAAGAATAGTTGTTGGTGCTCTCCATTGTCCACAGGTTGATGTGAATAGAACCTGAATTCTAAAGCTTATATAATTATGATAACTTTCTTATGCCAAAAAGAAAAGAAAAAAAAAAAAGAAAAAAGAAAAATGGGACCATAGAGACATTAGAGCACTATCAATTCAAAATCTAATAATGGGAAATATGTTTGTAGGAAAAAAGTCTTCTATTCTGCTTCACAGCCAATTGCTTCACTTTCCTGATTCCCATCCATGAATAGGACTTTATCTTGCAAACATGCTTTGTACCATGTGCTTGAGTTGCTGATCACTGTACTCATTAAGTTTAAAATTCTTAAAAGAAAAGGAAAGAATTATGTTACTTGGATACGGGTATGTGTATGACACGAGTATTCTCATTTTTTTTAGTTTTTTTATATAATTGAAAGATTATACCTCGTAGCTATGTCCGAATATGTATCGGACATAAATATCATGCTAATATTTTAGAGAAAATGAAAAATTCGAGTAACATAGGGAAAGAATGAAAAAGAAAGAAGAGAAGAAGAAAGCCATGAATGTTATCTTCTATTACCACCTTTATTTCCTGAACTTTACCATCTTTTTCTGACAGAAAAAAATGGAAACTTTAAACCATATATATTCCAATGTTTCAACTCCACTTCAAAAGTTACAATCGCCCATTCCATTGGATATATGTAATCTTCTCAGTGGAGCCTACCAAAAGAGAATTCAGGATTAGAAAATGAAACCTCCACTTGGAACTCCCATGAGTTTTCAATTTTACTTGATTGAAAAGCAAAAAAATTTTTACTCTGATACCCTATAGTTTTATGTTCTGGAAATGCTAATCTATATTACTCGGATTCGGGGATGAGTGTCGGATATGAGTATGTGTCCGACACGAGTATGCTCATTTTTTTAAAAGTTTTTTTCATATATTTGAAGGATCATCATACTCCCATATCCTTGTCCGAATATGTGTCGGACACTAGTACTTCAAGAAAAATGAAGAGTCGGAGTAACATAGATACTAATGACTCACTAATAAGGTACCCTATATATAGCATACTCAATCTGTTTATAATATATTCCATAATTGAGGTTGAAATTTCCTTCCAGGGTTGAAATTTCCTATATGGGTGAGTTTAGACAACATCTGCAGGGTTTTAGGCCTTCTCAGCCTATGTCAGAAATGGATAATATCAGCATGGAAATGACAAAGCAGTCTTCAGAGCTGAATTCAACTCTATTAATGGAGAATTTCAGCATTGCAGACTTCACCTCCCTAGAAACCTTATTAGCCCACCACCAAATACCTGAATTCCCCGCAAGCTGTACTCATACTTTGCTTGCCGGCCGCAGCCTTACTGCAATACCAGCTGCTCATACTGTCACGGTGGATGAAGATGTTTTGGTTGAAAGCAAGAAGAGAAAATCAATGGAACAATCAACCAGAAATTTCGAAAACATTTCTCCCGCAGTTTCCACAACTGAATTTGGAGGAAACACCAATATCAGGAAAAAGGATGTGAGTAATCCACTTGTTTCTTAAACTCCTCTTTCTTTTTTTTTAGTACAAATGAGGCTGCAGATAGTGGGATTCGAATCCCAGACCTGTTGGATGTCACCCTTAAAGGGTGGCTGCATGAACTAACTCAACTAAGTTTTGGGTTCAAAAATTACTTAAAACTCTTCTTTCTTTTACAAGTTTCAATTCTCTTGTTGATTTGAGGATTGAGCCCTTGTGTCTCTCTTTAATAACATATTGATATTTTCAGAGATTAGGCAAAGGGAAGAAAGCAAGGATCAATGTGAAAGAACCAGAGAAAGAAGAGGATGTAATTCATGTTAGAGCAAGAAGGGGCCAAGCTACTGATAGTCACAGTTTAGCAGAAAGGGTAGGTTTATTCGTCTTTGCCCGAATCCATAACTAGCTATTTGTTCTTCGGTTTCAGAATGAATGGAAATCTTATGAAAATATTCAAATAATGAAAAGATGAGTAAAGTATAAGATTGATCATTTTCTTTATCAGGTAAGAAGAGGGAAAATAAATGAGAAAATGAGGTGCTTGCAAAGCCTTGTTCCAGGATGCCACAAGGTAAAACTTTCCCAGATTCAAGCATGTTATTGCTTGATTGAATCTCTACTTAGCGTTGAAGAAATGTAATTTAACATGATTTTATGACTGGATTCAACAGACAATGGGGATGTCGATGATGCTGGAGGAGATAATTAATTATGTTCATTCATTACAGAATCAAGTAGAGGTAAATTGAATGTCCTGTATAAACAAATTAATGTCTTAGCTCCCAAGTTAAAACCTATGTTACTCGGATTCGGAAGTGAGTATCGAATACGGGTATATTCAATTTTTTATAAGTTTTTTCATATATTTGGAGGATGTACTCCCATACTCATGTCCGAATATGTGTCGAACACGGATACTTCAATAAAAATGAAGAATCGGAGTAACATGGGTTAAAACTACCAACACTTTTGAACTAATTTTTTTTTTTTTCTTCTTCTTCTTCTAACATATTTCCCTAATTCAGTTTCTTTCAATGGAGCTTGCGGCAGCCAGTTCTTCTCATGACTTGAACTTGGAAACAGAATGCATCAAAAAGGCACAGGTATAGATTAAGCAACTTTTGAAAGCTTTCACCAATGTTAATGAGTGACAACTTTTTTTTCCCCTTCTTTTAAATAGACACTAGCCAGCTATGTTACTCGGACTCGGGTATAAGTGTCGGATACGGGTATGTGTCCGATACGGGTATATTTGATTTATTCTAGATTTTTTATGTATTTGGAGGGTCCTTGAAGGATCATATCTCCATACTCATGGCCGGATATACGTCGGACACGAATATTTCAAAAAAAATGAAGAGTCGGAGCAAGAACAGACATGAAATTGAATGAAGTGTCCAATGTTAAATTGCTAATAAACAGACATGAAATTTAATTTAATAAATGACTTGCAGCAAGAACCTGAATAAATTTCCTGTCAAAACCAGAAACATAGTTGAAATCTAGGCAACTTCATTTCACATATGTAATTTAGTAAAAAAAAAGAGTGATTCTGGATGCTGAATGATGCAGTGGACAAATTCACATGTGGCACAACAGGTGGAGAAATGGGCAAGAGATAGATATGGAGAACAGAATTGCTTCCATTCGACATGGCCACTTTGACTGCAATTTTGGCCCTTACTTCTTGTTTGCTATAAAAAGCACATGAATATGCTTCCTGCAAATCAAATCTGTTTCTAGATTCGTGGCAAATGTTTCATCTACTTTCCTTCACGTTCCATCTGTTTCTAACTTAGATGTCAATTGTCCTATTGAAAGTTATCACCATTACACAAAGGGTTGAGTCCAAAAATGCATGACCCCTATGTTTTTTTTTGTCTAAATTAAGGGGCTTTTTTTCTTAGTTTTGTTCGGAATTTAAATAGCGGTTGCAATATGATTTTACGGTTATTATTTTATGGTTTCAGCTTTCTCCGCCGTCAATATTTACTACAATTGACCGTGATAGCAATTTAAATCCCTGGTTTTGTCTCTAAAAAATCTGTGGCTGAAGCAAGTTAGGCATGAACTGGCTTTAACAGGACTGGAATTGTGTATATCTTGTAAATTTCATGCACCGATAAGATTTGAAACTTGGGTTTTGGCCACTTCACTTATCAATTGCTCTCATTCAACTTGATACTGGAGTTTGCTTCACGGTTTCTTTGAGTGAGAAAAAGTTCTGAAATGTTTAAGGAATTTGCAGATCATATATGGACATGAATATTGACATCTGACTAATCCTGTGTTCCTATATACTTCTGTTATTTGCCCACCTCCTTGATATGACTGACTTGATAGTCTCAGCCATAAATCAACTTTGTCAAGTGACTGCAAACTAGACCTATCCAAGGGCTAGGCAAATAAACTCGGGTTACTTGTTTAGTCCGACAAGCTCAGCTCTTATTGAGCTAGGCTTGAATATCGGATCCTTTCAAATTATTGTTTATAAATAAAAATATATTTTTAATTATAAAAATCAAAAAATATTTTTTTAATATTTTTTAACAATAAAATAGATTTTTGGATCGATTCGAATCCGGCTCAATCCAAATCTGAGTAAGAAAAATAAAAAAATTTCGGGCCCTGCTCAGCCCTTGACAAATCTACTGCAAACCATTGAACTAACCTCTTTCTAAACAAGATTTAAAATGATAAAAAGACAAGCAGATCACTCAGACTAATGGTATTCCTGCAAAGAATGATAGGCTTGAATAGCTATCCAAAAGAAATCAAACTTCGCCCGTAGTGACTTGTTTCTTTCCTCAGCTATCTAGGTGTTCTAAAATCAATCATAAAAATCATTCTCAGACAAATACATAAAATATTAAAAGAATAGCTCAGAAGTCAACTATGGAGGGGCATCACTAGTTTAATCATTTGCTTTTCATAAAGTTTTAAACAATTTCAATATCCAATCAACTGAATATTAATTCAGATGACATACATGTTGTACAAATTTTAAAAGGTTACGAGTTCTAGAGGACTTAAATATATAATGTCTTCGTAAACAATGTTAACATCCATATATAACATCAATTCTCCAATGTTGAAAAAATTGGATCGGAGGTAAAATCGAAGTGATTTTCGGATCACCAATTCAATCGGTTGAATCGGATTATTCAATTTAAAAGTAAATTAAATATTAAATATATGATTTTAATATTAAATATAATCCTTAGTTAATAAAAAAAATGTGTTTGGCTTAATAGTATAGCTTTTTATCATATGATTAAAATGTTAAAAATTTAAATCTCATCATTTACAAATAATTTTATAATAAAAAAATAATAAAATTAACCAAAAAAAATAGTTTTTTATCGGTTTAATACTGTTTTTTACCGGTTGAATTGGTTTTCTACCAGTTCACTATATGTTCGATTTTTTATATACATCGGATCAAACAAGCCGTTGATTTCTGGTTCAATCAGTCTGACCAACCGATCTGATCCGATTCAATTTTTTTTATCATCGCAATTCTCTGTTTTTTTGGATAATCACTTAGACTTGAGGAACTTTTTTTTTTCATTTTTAACGTATGCTGTATCTTTCCAACCAGGGCAGTCAGAAATGAGTAATTCATCAAATGAAAGGTGCAAGACATGGAAATAAATATTGCTTTATCAAACATCTAGCAATAAAGATAAATGGAAACAAACAGTCTTGGGATTGACAAAAAAATAAAATAATGGGTCCATAAATATATTGATAAATAGAATCTCACAGAAGTTGTCAATTCATAAGGTGAATGATTGAAATGATGAAATACAAAATAATATTTAAGGGGCATTAAAAAAAATAAAAAAATACAGGTGCATTGCATCCAAAAATTTGGAATGGAGAGAACAGCTTGAATGGGCCATATAATGTTCATAAGAAGTTGGGGCAGTTATGGGTTCTCAACATTGTTAATGAAAGTTCTATTAAACCTTTAAATCCTTTTCTTTGACTCCTTTTTCACAAATTTCACTTGGCTTCTTCTGGATACAATGCACCATCGCAAAGACAAAATTTCCTGTGTTAACCAGATTTAAGTCGGGTTTCAAGAACTAAAATTACCATTAGCTAGGGTCATTACATCTGGGATGTAATCGAGACGAGCAGAAATTAAATAGTGAGAAATTTGAGTTCGGACTCAGTTCGAGATTAATCGAGTTTTATTTTTAAAGTTCAAATTTGATTTGAGATAAAAATTGAACTACTCGAACTCGATCGACTTAGGCTCGTTTAGTTTGTAAAAAATGAGCTCGATTTTTATACTAAATTTCAAACTCGATTATTTATACTCGCATTCAAACTCAAATTGAGATTTTTGCATTACTAATTAAAAATAATAAAACTATATTAATAAAATAGAGTGATTAGACTTGTAAGCTACTTGAACCAAATATTAAGATACTCAAACTCGATTCATTTAATAACTAGAATTGTTTAAGTTTGAGCTCGATTTGATAATGATTGAACCAATTTGAGCATGTTGGAATTTATGGGATGGAAGATGGTTACAAATATCACATTTACCAAAAATACAAACATACATATATATATATATATAATATAATATAATATAATATAATATATTACATGGAGCCTCAACTTGCGTATTACTGATAATGATCACACAATTAATCCACAAATATTTCCTGTTTTGGAATAGAGACAGGAAATGGTGTAGACAATATATCCTGTTTCTAATGCATGCTATGCATTCCAAACTTCAAATGAAAGGTACTTGAAAAGAGGGGGAAAAAAAATGGAAAAGCACTCTATCATATGCTAAACAGCTCCTTTAATAATTAATTCATCTTGGTTTTCCTTTTGTCCTTTTTTGGATGTCTAATGGCTGATACCATATGTAAATTGACCTTCGAATTGTACACATTTTAATGATTTTGTATTTTAAAAAAATCGCAGTTGGATATCTAAATTTTATTTTCGTCAATGGACTAACGTCATTATATAAAATGCTACGTGTAAGGCAAATAGTTTTTCTAGATATTGATGTGTCAGGTATCTGATTGTAAATTTTTTTATTTAAATATCAAATTGTTAAAAATATATAATTCGGAATCAATTTACATATTAACCCATTTAAGAACATGGATTAACATCAATGACTCTGGCAGCAGCGTTTTTGTCCTTTCAATAATGGGCAAGATAGAGATGCAACCGAGTAAATGGGATTAAGCATAAAGAGTGAAAAGAAGAGATTTAAGCATGTTGCACCCACTCGGTCCATCAGGCACGGGCTCAGTCCACCAGGCACAGGCCCAACAGACCAGCCCAACCAGGCGAGCCCAGCATCCACTGAGAACAGAGACCTGGGACACGTGGGCGCTTCCCCTTTCCCTAGAGGTCACATCTCCAGTCACCTCGGCGCCCACTTGGAGCAGTGCGAGGCATTAAATGCCACAGTCTGCAGACGACGGACATTAAATGCGGCCTTCTCCTAAACAAGGTCCCCCGAGGCCGTTTACATCAGACGACCTATCAGAGTCGGGCACGTGGAACAGGCAAGGCGACCACCAGGTCACCCAACTTCCTCTATATATAGCCCTCCCAAGGGCTATTCCCGGTTAAGCTCTCTCTTTCTCTCTCCTCTAACACTACTCTCCCCTTTTCAAACCTTTTTTTTCCTCCTCCAGACATTGACTTAAGCATCGGAGCATGTCCCAGAGCTCAACCTTTGGTGCCTTTTGACTTATTTTCCTTCTTCTCAGGGCCTCCGACCACCAAGATCAACAGGAGCACCACCTCAACACAAAAAGATATCAACATTTGGCGCCGTCTATGGGAAACGACAAGCCATGTCTTTACCACCAACCCAACAAACCTCCTCACCCGGAGACCCAGGTACCACCCCTCCATCACCAACTCCTCCACACCCCCGATTAGAAGCAGTTTCCACTCTCCACTCCCGCGAACTCCCCTCAATACGCTGGTACCTGGCACCAGCTACCAAGCACCTTTCATCCCTAACTTCTAGCCCCAACAGCCCTACTACCAGAGCCTACTCACAGCTGCCTCCCTAGTATTCTAAACCCTCACGACTCCGCTACGAGATATACCCCCAGCCACCCAACAAACCACCCGCATAGCCCTCTCCAACCCCTTAGAAACTCAGTTTAACATCGCGGGACAAACGAGCATTTCCTTTGTTCCCGGAGCAAACCCTCCACCAGTTGGCCAAGAGGACGCACCAGCCACACTACCACCAAACACCGCCACCAGGCCCCCACTGACAACCAATCCCACCATCCAACCACCCAACACCGCTTTCCAACCCCTGTGCTGCCCTACATTGACCCGACGTACCAGATACTCATGAGCCAAATACAAACCCTCCAGGCTCAGTTGGCTGAGCAACAACACGCTGCCCGCCAGGATAATCAGAAAGTAGGGCCAAACCAAAAGGGAAACAATAACAACCAGGAAGAAAATAGTGTCAGCTCGTCTTATTGAGGCAGCCATCGAACAGTAGCAAGCAGGGCCTACAGACAAAGAAGGGGACAGCGCTCGGGGGAGCGACCCCAGAACCAGGAGAATCTGCCCGCCAATAAGGAGATAGTTGTTTGCACTATGGAGGCCCAGATGGTGGCCCTGAGAAAAGAAATCCACGGCATGATGAAAGACAAAATCGAGGAAGCAGAATGGACGACGGACGACAACAATCTCCTGACCCTGGAAATTCGGCAGGAACCGGTACCCAAAACAATCAAGCTCTCCAAAGAAACCTATAATGGCACCAAGGACCCCACAGACCACCTCATCCAGTACAAAAACTACATGGACTTGCTAGAGGCCACTGACGTCCAGAAGTGCCGAGTGTTTCCTATGACACTAAGAGTGTACGCTAGAACCTGGTACCACTCACTGTTGGTGGGGTCCATTGACAGCTTCTAGAAGCATGGTAGAACCTTCATTGCCCACTTCCTCGCCAACAAGGCAACCTTCAAAACCCCGGCCAGCCTCTTGAGGTAAGACAGAAGGAAAGCGAAACCCTCAGAGAGTACATCTGCAGGTTCAATTTCGCCACCATGGAAATCAATGACCTGCACGATGATTGGGCCATACAGGCATTCATCTACGGGGTCTACCACGAACACCTCCGATACGCTTGACAGATGAGAAACCTGAAAAACTCTACAACTTATATGAAAAGGCCAAGAGGTATGTCGAAACAGAAGAAATGAAACTGGATGAGAGGCCCGACGAAAAGACGAACTACCAACAAGGTCATGGGCACCCCTCGAAAAACAAACAGGGATATCAAGACAACAGAAGATAATTGGGTCTTGACTCATATCGCCAAAGGTCCAAGTCGCCCGAAAGAATGACCCATAAGAATAACAAGGACAGAGCCACCTAAGGCTGCGAACGAAGAGGAGAAAGAGCCTCATACTATAAGTTCGATGAAAACACCCCTTTCAACGCCTCAAAGGTGTACATCTTGAATGCAATAGCCTACGAGGGCATCTTGGTAGTGTCATACCCCATGAAGGATAACCCGTTGCGCCTTAACTCCAAGGAAAGGTGCAACTATCACAATGATGTGGGACACAACACGAAAGATTGCAGGTCTTTAAAAGATGCAATTGAGACCGCCATCAGAAAGGGGCAGATCAAACAGTTTGTAAAGAAGACAGAGGCCCAATAAGGGCAGTTGCTGACGAACAGTCAAAGGAACGTAGGCAGGGCAGAAGGAAAGAAACTAGTACATGGGGTGATAAACATGATAGTGGAGGGCACGAAAGAATGGACCTCCAGTAATTCTAAGAGAAATGCCCACCTCAGAAGTATAATGGCGATCGATACAACCCCCAAACGAGCAAAGCAGAATGAAGACTTGATGGTAGACTTCACTGATAATGACGTCGATATCTTGAAAGACAATGGGAATGACCCGATTGTTGTGATGGCCACAATCAGAAATTTCAGAGTGAAAAGAGTCTTCGTCGACAGCTGTAGCGCAGTGGAAGTTATCCAATAGGAAGCCTTCAAGAAAATGGGCATCCTTGAGAAAGATCTGAAGCCAGTAATTCCAATTTTTGGTTTTGCAAATCAGCCAATTACAGTCAAAGGATCAATCACCCTTCCAGTGACAATGAGAGATGGCGACCACACCCTCACCGTCATCTCTAAATTCTTAGTGGTCAACCAGCCCTCGACCTACAACGCCATCTTAAGAAGGCCTTTGATGAGAAAGGCAAGAATGGTGGCCGCCATTACTGCCTGACAGCGAAACTCTCGACACCCATGGGAATAGTTACATGAAGACAGATCAGCAAATGGCATGGCAGTGCCACGTGTTGTCCATAAATATTGCAAAAAAAAAACAAGGCGTCGAGCCTGACCTCGACATGATAGAAGCAGGAGGCAAAAAAAAAAAGAAATTGAGGGCAACTAATAAAAGCTCAAGTTAACCTGATCGACAAAAGTATGCTCACCTTAGAAAGCCTGGACAACAGGGCAGAGACAAGTCAGTATAAGGCCGAGCCTGCAGAGCAAACAACTACGGTCCCTTTGGATCCAGAAAACTCGTCTAAGACAACCAAGGCCGGGTCCTCTTTGGGAGGTGAAGAAAGGCGTCCCTTGGTGGCTATGTTGCAGGAAAACGCCGACATCTTTGCATGGTCGAAGATCGACATGCTCGGAATAGACCCGAAAGTAATCACCCACTCTTTGAATGTGACCCAGCAGCAAAATCGGTTAGACAAAAGAAATGCCAGTTCGTCCCTGAAAGAGTCAGGGCAGTTAGAGAAGAAGTTGAGAAACTGCTCGTCGCTGACTTCATCAAAGAGGTGGTCTACCCGGATTGGCTCGCTAACGTAGTGATGGTGAAAAAGGCCAGTGGAAAATGACGAATGTATGTGGACTTCATAGACTTGAACAAGGCCTGCCCCAAGGATAGTTTCCCTCTACCAGCGATCGACTGGTTGATTCCTCAGCGGGACATAAATACTTGAGTTTTATGGATATCTTCTCCTGCTACAACCAGATCAAAATGAAACCCGAAGACCAAGATAAGACATTCTTTGTGATGGAGGAAGGCCTATTTTGCTACCAAGTTATGCCCTTCGGACTAAAAAATGAGGGAGCCACCTACCAAAGGTTGGTAAACAGATTCTTCAAAGACCAAATTGGATGATGTATGGAGGTATATGTGGATGACATGCTGGTCAAAAGCTCCTCGCTAGACCAGCACGTTCGGGATTTGGAGGAAGCCTTTGGCATCATCAAGAAGTACAACATGAGATTGAACCCAAAAAAATATGCATTCACAATAGAGGCGGGAAAGTTCCTTAGTTTTATGGTCTCCAATAGAGGAATAGAAGTGAATCCGAAAAAGATTCAGGCAATCTTGGACATGTGCTCGCCAAGAAATACTAAAGAAATGCAAAGACTTACCGACAGGGTGGTCGCCCTCAACAGGTTCGTCTCCAAGCTCGCCTACAGGTGCTTATCTTTCTTCAAAGTGCTCAGAGGAGCCTCCAGGTATCAATGGACTGAAGATTGCCAGAAGGCTTTCTAAGAATTAAAAAAGTACTTGTGCTCGTCGCCTCTACTCACCAGCCCCCTACTAGGATATCAACTATACATTTACCTGGCGGTTTCAGACGAAACTGTAGCCGTTGTGCTCATTAAGGAAGAGGAAACCCGCCAAACACAAGTTTACCATGTCAGTCGAGCCTCGCAGAATGGAGAAGTCAACTATACTCAGCTGGAAAAAACCACTTATGCTCTGATAGTAGCCGCCAGGCACCTGAGGCAGTATTTCCAAGCCCATCTCATCATGGTATTGACGGATCAACCGCTAAGGGAAGTCTTGCAAAAGGTAGACACAGCGGGCAGAATGGTCAAGTGGAGTGTTAAGCTAAGTGAATTTGGTCTGGAGTATAAGCCGGGGAAGGCCATCAAGGCCCAGGCTTTGGCGGACTTTATAGTTGAGTGCTCTTTTGACAGCGCCAGTCCACTACCCAGAGGAGTCACCATCGAACCTTGTTGATGAGGCACATCCACCACCCCCAAAACCAACCTTAATACAAAAACCTCAACAATTGCAGACTGCCCCAAGTGGCATGTGGATGTTGTATGTAGATGGATCCTCAGGGAAAGAGGGATCAGGAGCCGGAATCTTGTTAACCGACCCCCGGGGAAGTGAATGGCAATATGGGTTATCTTTTGATTTCCCCACCTCAAATAATAAACAGAATACGAGGCCCTCCTGGCGGGGCTCGATTTGACACTCAAACTTGGGGCTGTAAAACTGTCTATGTCGACCGACTCCTAATTGGTAGCGAAGTAGGTGAATGGGAAATATGAAGTAAGGGAGCCCGCCTTGGTGAAATATCACAAAAAGGTCATGGACCTGAAGCAACGCTTCAACTAGTTGGCAATCCAGCAGATCGTCATAGAGGAAAATGTCAAGGCAGACTCTTTGTCCAAGCTCGCCTCTGCCATTGAGATAAGACAACGAGAAAAATCCTCATTGAACACCGTCCTTTGCCAAGCCACCAAGAAGGCGTAGAGATCCTCCCAATAGCTAACGAACAAAGTTGGTTAATAGGCATTACAGACTTCGTCACAAATGGGACATCGCGCGACGACCCCAAAGAACAACTTAGACTAAGAAGAAGAGCCACCAGATACACAATAATGGGCCACACTCTGTACAGGAAATCATTCAGTGAACCCTTGTTGAGGTGTTTAGCGCCAGCAGAGGCTGAGTATATCCTCCGAGAGATCCATGAAGGAGTATGTGGAAATCACATGGGGGGCAGGTCTTTGGCACAGAAAGCACTCAGACAGGTTTTTTACTAGTCAACAATGAAGAAAGATGCCACAGAGTTGGTAAAGAAATGCGACAAATGCCAGAAGTTCACCACTGTCCCAAGGCAGCCAACAAAACTACTTAACCAACTGTCGATCCCATGGCCCTTTGCGATGTGGGGAATAGACATCCTGGGATATTTCCCAATTGCCATAGGGCAGAAGAAATTTGTGGTTGTCGCCTGCTAATACTTCACTAAATGGGTAGAAGCAGAGGCTTTGGCAATCATTACAGAAAGGGTAATTGAGAACTTCGTCTGGAAGTCTATGGTGTGCAGGTACGGAGTCCCCAACACCATTGTAGCGGATAATGGTGCACAGTTCCAGGGGGCAAGTTAAATTTTTTTTGTGAAAACTTCAAAATCCTGCTGACTCACAGCTCGGTCAAGCACCCCCAAACAAATGGATAGGTAGAGACGATGAACAAGAAAATCCTCCAAGGCCTAAAAAAGAAGCTCGACGATGCCAATGGGGCATGGCTAGAAGAAATGCCAGGAATACTATGGGCCATCAGGACCATGTCCCACTCCGGCATGGGTGAGACCCATTTTAATTTGATGTATGGAACAGAGACTGTGATACCAGCTGAGATAGGCATCAATTCTTTGAGAACGACTCACTACGACTCCGCCACCAACGAAGAAGCATTTAGAAGAAATCTGGATCTCCTAGAAGAAACCAAAAACTGGGCACAAGTCAGACAAGCCACCAGATAACATCAGGTAGCTCAGTACTATAATTCAAAGGTCAGAGGCAGATAGTTCCAAGTTGGCGACCTTGTCCTCAGAAGTTGCGAAGCTAGCAGGATCACGGGCGAACAAGGATAGATGGCCCCAAACTGGGAAGGCCCTTACAAGGTGACAAAAATTTTTGGCTTTGGAGCCTATGAGTTGGAACGAATGGACGGAAGCCCTGTACCAAGGACTTGGAATGCAATCCACTTGAAGAAATATTTCCTGTAAATTTATGTACAAGTTTTATCTTCCCCCATAAGAATAATAATACAGCTTGCCTTTTGCATGAAAAATAAAAGCAACACTTTGCCCAACGGCCTCTAACTGGCCCATCCATCCTTGCATCCACCATGTGCGCTCACAATAAGACGCATGCTGCAAGCCCAATGGCCTCTAACTGGCCCATCCATCCTAATGTCCACCATGTGCTCTCGCAATAAGACACAATGCTGCACGCCCAATGGCCTCTAACTGGCCCACCCATCCATCCTCGCGTCCACCATGTGCGCTCGCAATAAGATGCCATGCTGCTGCCCAATGGCCTATAACTGGATTGTCCATCCTTGCATCCACCATGTGTGCTCGCAATAAGACGCCATGTTGCACGCCCAATGGCCTATAACTGGCCCATCCATCCTTGTGTCCACCATGTGCGCTCGCAATAAGAAGCCATATTGCACGCCCAATGGCCTCTAACTGGCCCATCCATCCTTGCGTCCATCATGTGCGCTCGCAATAAGATGCCATGCTGCACGCCTAATGGCCTCTGACTGGCCCATCCATCTTTGCATCCACCATGTGCGCTCGCAATAAGACGCCATGTTGCACTCCCAATGGCCTCTAACCGGCCCATCCATCCATGCATTCGCCATGTTGTACTCCCAATAAGACGCCCTGCTGCACGCCTATTACTCTTTAACAGACCCTTACGCTCACACACACAACTAGCAAAGTAGCAACCTGCAACATGTTTAATAGTTTACCAACACACCAACAAGATGCACAAAGATAAATGCGAAAATAAACAACAACAAGGCAAACAAAGGATAAAGCAAACAAGCTTTTCATTCGTAAAGAGGGATTACAAATGGCCTAAGTTCTATTTATAAGGTCCTCGCCTAAAGGACCACTACCCACCCAGTTACATCCCCATCTCCCCTATCTACAGCAGCAGGATCCCTAACCTCGTCGTCCTCAGGAGGGTCGACAATAAGATCATCGGCTGCAAGCATCTCCTCTATGCTTGTAACAGAAGGAGGTAGCTTGTCTTGTGAAGCTGCAAGCATCTCCCCTGTAGCTGTAGCAGACGGGGGCAACTCGTTTTGTGGAGTGGGGGGCACGCCATCAACCTGGGCGTTGCAGGGACAACAGGCCCAGGAGCCATCTCATAATCTGCCCTTAACCCCTTCAAGGAGGGTACATCGGGGCATACAGGGTCAAAGTCCTCAGGAGGATTCCTAATGGCCCCGAAGTCTATGCCGCTGCAGTCAAAGGGCCCATGCACCAATTGGACCCCAATAAGGGTAGTCGCCTTAAATTCGTCACCATGCCAAGGGCCACCTCAACCATCTCGCCTTCTTTTACCTCCAAGGCCTTTTACAGCGCGAGAATATGTTTTTTTTCTCAGCCTCCACAGCCTTGGCCACAACCTTCTTCTCTTTGTCCTTCTCCGACAAACTCTGCTTTAGTAGTTTGATCTTTTTTTCCCTAGCCTTAACATGGTCCTCTGATTTGGCGAGCTGATCGCGAACGAGCGTGGGCTTCTTCTCAGACTCTGTCACTTTGGCCAAGCATGACTAATCGCTGGAGGTCGCCTTATCCTCGACAGCCTTGGTTTTCTTTTTCTCAGTCTTCAAGAGGAGTTCCAACTCTGTCACACGGGTAGCCTTGAGCTGGAGATCCCCCTCCACGTCGCGAAGACAGGCGTTCGTCTCTCCGACACGATTATATACAGCCAGGGTAGTGGCCAGATTCTGTAAGAAAATAACAAACCAAGTTAGAAAGATTGGCCAACACCAACCAACAAACAACCCACAGAACAGAGCTCACCTCCACCATGCTCGACATGATGCTGCGCTCAACAGTGCGCACTCCCAATTCTCGATAACCTTCACCTACTGGGAGAGGAGATGACTATAGGCCCAAATAACACACCTGTCGACGTTGCCAAGCAAGGACCCAACGGGCATACGACTTTGATAGTCGAAATACGAGCTGGACGCTTGACGCGCATGGCGGAGCATGCCCCCGTGAGGCGAAGGCGAAGAGCACATGAAGCGCGCCACCATGTCATCATGGGTTGAAAAAGAGCTGTCTTCGCCCGGCAAGGCTGGTATGATGGGCAAAGTTTTGCCACTTTTAGCAGGTTTCGTGGCCTTCTTTGATGTTGGAGGCACATCAGTTGGGGCAGCATCTTTCCCCGCCTCTATTGAGGGTTGTAAAGAACCTTGACCCGCTTTTTGTTTAGCCACGCCAAGGCCTGCCTGCTTAGGAGGCAAAGAAGGAACAAGTTTCTGCTTCTTCGGGTCTACGCCAAATCTCTACTTCTTAGGGGCAAGGTCGGCGGGCAGGCTATCCCGCTTATGTTTCTTGGCGAACTGCTCTTGAACAAGTGGAGCAGTTGGCTCTGTGCCTTTGGCTATGGGCTTTATTCTTCCCCCTCGCAGCTTGGCGGATCCTTTTGGCTATGTCTAGACTTGACATACCTGCACCAAAAAAAATAATCAAAATGAAAGCTCGTCAAAGCCCAAACACCGAGAGCATGCAAAGTATGCTAGCTCGCCAAAGATCTAGAAACAACGCTTTCGTAGTAGAACTACCACGCCAAGCACCATCTTCACTGACGGAGCAATTAGAGCTCATAGAATCCCCCATGTCAAACACCATCTTCTCATCACTATCATCATCCAAAACAATAACTTCAACCGGCTTTCTTCCAGCTCTTAAACCATTTCCACCTTCACTCTCAGACGAACTAGGGGAGGGTGGCAGTTCTATCACAGTAGGGGTTGAAGCAAGAGGGGTAGGCTCAGGAACCCAAGGCACCAAAGCAAACGTATGGCTGGACCCTCCAAGGCCATTACCTTCATCGATGTCGCCCAACCACCTCGCCAAGAGAGGCAACACTTGTCTTTCCCGAAAGAGCAGCCCCACGTCAGCGAGAGGTGTCCTCCTTCTTGCTCTTTTTTTTCTTTTTCTCAGGCTTGATGATACACATCAAAATCTTCGCGTAATAATCAATACTGCCCACGGGCCACTCTTTACCTTTGGGAGGAGGGACTAGATCAGCAAACTTGGTCGCCACCCTATTTGGACTGATATTCTCCAAATAATGCCTGTAAATAAGACAGTCCATCACAGCGGTCTCCCAATCGATCCTATTCGACATATAATAGTCGAACTGATCTTTCTTCAGATTGTCCATGGCCACAGACATTTTCTGCAGATCTTTCAGGGGCTCACACCACTTCACCGGGAAGCCCAATTGTCCTCCAAGTTCAACTCCATGGCAAAAAACTGTGACCTTTTGATATGATTATTGCAGGGAGCATTCTCTACGACCACTCGATGGAAGGGATTAAGGTAGCAGAACTTGTCTTTCTTCACCTTCAAATGGTATAAGTTGCAAAAAACGGCTTATAGAGGCTCCACGTCCCTCTTCTTGCAATTGAGGAAGTACGCCACCATAACAGGCCAAGAAAACCCTGTCAGCTGAGTAGCAGCAATACCATACCCCTCAAGGCAAGTGGTGAAGAAGGGGTTCAAAGGAAGGTGGAATCCCCCTTTGAACATGTGCTCAAAGAAGATCACGTTCCTCCCACCTTTCTTAATCTGATTAGGATGCCGACTCGGGGCGGGCACGTAAAATTCATAATGGTAATTGGTGATGAAAATACCATGGGTCAAATTCAAACATGCTCAGGCCATTTCAACACACTATTGCTCGACACACTCTGACAAAGGAAGATCGCCATTTAAACAGCCAAAAAAATCCAAAAAATGAAAAACAAGCCCCCACACTCCTCGCCCATATAGGACAATCCTTACAACACGAGGTATCGGTTATCAACAGGCTCGCCGTCGGTCACTTTATAACCTCCATCTCGTCTAAGGGCAATTATTGAACCCACTCGGTCCACCAGGCACGGGCGCAGTCCACCAGGCATAGGCCCAACAGACCAGCCCTACCAAAAGAGCCCAGCATCCACGGAGAACAAAGGCCTGGGACACGTGGGCACCTCCCCTTTCCCCAGAGGTCACATCTCCAGTCACTTCGGCATCCACTTGGGGCAATGCGAGGCATTAAATGCCATAGTCTGTAGAAGACGGACATTAATGCGAACGTCTCCTCGACAAGGCCCCCCAAGGCCACTTACATCAGACGACTTATCAGTGTCGGGCACGTGGAACTGGTGGTCACCCAATTTCCTCTATATATAGCCCTCCCGAGGGCTATTCCCGGTTAAACTATCTCTCTCCTCTAACACTACTCTCCCTTTCTCAAACCTCTTCTTCCTCCTCCAGACACTGACTTAAGCATCAGAGCGTGTCTCGGAGCTCAACCTCCGGTGCCTTCTAACTTATTTTCCTTCTTCTCAGGGCCTTCGACCACTAGGATCAACATGAGCACCACCTCGACACAAAAAGACATCAATAAAGCAGATCATGGATCGAAATCGAGTGACAAACATTATACTTCATTCAAACAGGTAGAAAATGTGGTGGGATTTTGATTTCGTTAGCACTCATCAGGGGCCTATTGCATGCATGTTGTTTTTAGTCTTGTTTGCTAAGAAATTAACCATTCACTTTAAAAAAGGGTTGTATTAATCATAAAGGCTGACCAAAAGAGTGCCTTGAAATGACTCCCAAGAGATGTGTTTTGAGCCTACATATGTAGGTATAGTCACACATTTCACTCTTTGTCTGCATTTTTGTAGGGCCTTTGCTTAGATCTAATGCTGGTTTGGATCCTACATTATGGAAATTAATGCATCATTGAGTTATATATGTACCCTTCAAACAATGCAAGGCTAAGGCTTTTCCATGATATAAATGCTGATGATTTCATAGCCATAATCACCAATTTCTTTTTCTTTTTATTGAATTCCAAGCTGCCCATATTATTTTGGTTGCATTGCAATATTTGCTAGTTCCAATGGAATTTTTATACTATCCCTAGGTTTTGTTTGCTTATATTTAGACTTATCCATAAGCCAAGTTACCCGCTCAATTCGACATGTCTGATTCAAGTTGGACCGTGTTTAGGATAAGTTTTTAGTAATCCGGATTAGACCTGCTCATGGGTTGGGCCAGGCCGCGGCCCGATTTTTTTTTTTACTTCTTTATCCCGGTCCGGATCATAAATATTCCTGCCCAGGCCTGACAGTACGGGTCGGGCCTGTCGGGCTGCCCGGCCTATGAGCAGGTCTAATCCGGATCGGTCCGATCGAATTTCTTAAAATAATTGCAATTTTTTTGCGAACATAGAATAAACCTCTTTTGTCAATTTTTTACTCTTGTTTTGACGATTCCATAATTTGAGCTATTTTAAACTCACTATATGCTTCTTTTAGCTTTAAAAATATATTCAAAATTCACTTAACAAAAAACAATAACAAATTCAAACATGGATGGAACTTGTTCCAATGATTTTACAACATTAGAAATAAGTAATGGTAAAAAAGATAAAAAGTTTCAATTTAAGTATCAATCCTTGACAAAATGGTAGGATTTTAAAATTTTCAAAATTCAAGCATGTTTTTATGAGGTTAAATTAATTTATTTGTGTATTTGTGGTTCAGTGATGAATTTTGTCATTTAAATTTTATTGAATTTACCTCTATACATTTTTTTTTTGGGGTTGATTTTTGGATCTTAAACCAAGACGCAAATGCTTAAAGAGTTCATCTGGCTCATGTTGTGAATAGCATGGCAGCTCAATAACAAGTATTAACCCACAACATGCACTCGGGAAGAAAGAAAAAGAGAACACAATATTTTTAACGTGGTTCAGTCTTTCTTGACCTACGTCCACGATCCCAAAGGGATAATCTCCACTACAACTTATAGCTTTTGCACAGATAAAGCTACAAATCTTCTACAAGTATTGTAACTTTTGCATGGATAACATTACAAACAATCCTCTCAATATTGTAACTTTTGCATGGATAAAGTTACAAACCCTCCTCATAAATAATGTAACTTTTGCACGGATAAAGTTACAAACCTTCCTACAAACAAACTTGACTCACCACCCAAAGAATCATAATACAACTTCTACTTAAGTGTATAGACCCTCTCTCACAAGGGGTGGTGGTGATTCTTTTCCAAATTTTAAAGCTCTTACTTATAGGTGAGCACCCTCCTTGGATTAACATAACTACTCAATGTGGGATAAGTGCTCTACTTGACTTAACCAAGTTAAACAATATAGAATGACACTCCCTTTAGTTAATTAAGTTACTCAATGTGGGACTTAGATTTAATATACCCAACAGCTCATATGAGTGAGACGCCTACATGGTCTACAAAGTAGATGTCACCTGTCCTAAAAAGCGCAGGGTTGAAATCCATGACATTTTTCTTCTAATGGACATTATTTTTAAATATATTCATAGATTTATTTGATAATTAAAAAAAAGTTAAAGTATATATTAAATTGTTTTATTTTTAGAATTTTAATTTTTCATTAATTTTTAAATGTAATTTTTTTTTTATGTTAACCTTATATATTTTATTATATATAAAATATTTTCGATTAATATATACTTTGTTAACTTCAGTTATTTATATGATATGTAATTTTATGTTCAATATATATTTTTTTATAAATAAGTTTTTACGTGAAATATATATGACAATAAATACTAATACATATATTTTTTGGTACAAAAGAGGTTCCAATCCAGGAATAAGAAAAAGGATTGCAGATACTGAAATTTAAATCTCAAGTCTGTTGGATGTCACTTTTTAAAGGTGACTTCATGAATGAACGAAAATCAACTCGTATCTTTTTATTTATAATTATCTCACGTAAAAAACATAACAACAAATACTAATATAAATAAGTGTGCTCTGAATACATACGCGTATCTTTTTATTTATAATTTTATTCATGTAAAATAAGAGAGAGATAACTGTACATATCTTAAAAAATGTATACTAAAATTTATAAAAAAATTTCCGTAATGGTCAATCTCAAAAAACTTTTAAGACCATCTTGGTTAATAATAAAAAGGTTTTATTAACTAGTGTTTTTATTTTTTAGGACAATTTTAAGGTTAGTTAATATATTATTTATACTAATAATATCGTATTAAATGAAAAAATTAATAATTTTATTTATCATTTTTAATGCATTGAGTGAAAATATTATTATATATAGTATTCTTAAAAAATACACTTAAAACACTGTTAGCAAAATTGCAATTACTCAAATTAAATAGGTTAATATACTAAAAAAGTCTTTGAACTAGTACACTTTATTTAAATAAACCCTTATATTTTTATTGTATCTAAATAGACTATTATTTTTTATTTTTTACCCATGAAAGCCTTTAATTTTAACTGAAAAAAACTCCTATTATTTTTTGAACCAATTGGTATTTCATGCTGCAGTGATATAATGATAAGGCCAAATGTTGTTGACTTGAACAAACATATCAAGAAAAAAAAAAATCTTTTATTTTTTTTGTTGTACTATGAAACGTGTCACAATTTTATTGGTTATAAAAAAATTTAATCTGAATATCTAATTAAACAACCAAGTGTATGTGATTAAAACTATTTTAACCTATTAAAATTTTATAAAAAATTTAATCTAAATCTCTAACTAAACAACCAAATGTATGTGATTAAAACTATTTTAAACTATTAAAATTTTAAAATAAGAAAGAAAATATAAAAATTGAAGAGAAACTGTTTCTTATCTCTACCAAAAGAAATCGTGTGAAAGTTTTTTCAATCTGAATTTGTCCAAAATTAAAGATTTGGTTTTTTTGAAATCAATATCCATTATCAATGATATTTCATCCTATCTTTTTTTCGTCTGATCTCGCCTTTATTTTTCATCTGGTGCTTATATGATGTCAACAATCATGTAGTACCCATTTCTGTATTTTTAATATAATCTTATTTTAGTTTTTTATACCTCTCTTTTGTGTCTTTTTTGTCTTCTGAATATTACATGCTACATTTGATGATGGAGCTGAAAAATATGAGAGGACATTTGTCCTCCATTAGCTAGCTCTGGCAACTCCATCGGTCTTCCTTTTCGAGTCAACCTTTTCTCTTTTTATAATCAGTCTTCTTGTAAAATCTAAGTCAACATTAAATTTAAGTCATAAGCCAACATTGACAAAATCTAAGTCATAATTATAATAATAATAAATGATTTTTCATGACATTAAATGAAAAAGAAAAAGGGATTTATCAACAAAAAAAAAAAGACTCAATTTTGAAAATCTCATAGCAAATAAAACAATGAAAATGAATTCTTCTTTTTACATCTAACGTTTTTGTTTGCCTATTTGTGAAAGATTTTTTTCTATACTTTGAGAAACTTATCGAGTCCGATATTAGGGTGTTAGTAAATTGGATCCAATTTCATCACAATGGTAGTGATCTTCAGCTTCTGAAAAATTATCCATGTTTCAATTGAGAGAATAGAAGAGAAAGAGGAAAACAATGAATTTTATTTGTTCTTGTTTTTGGTTTCTATTTAATTTTTCAAAATCCGTAAAAATTGATTCCAAGAAAACCAAACCTTTAATTTTGGGCAAGTCCAGATTGAAAAAATTTCACACGATTTCCTTTGGTAGAGATAAGACACAATTTTTCTTCATTTTCTATATTTTCTTTTTTTGTTTTAAAATTTTAATAGGTTAAAATAATTTTAATCACATACATTTGGTTGTTTAGTTAAAAATTTAGATTAAATTTTTTATAACCAATAGAATTATGACACGTTTCATAGTAAAATAAAAAAGATAAAAGTTTTTTTCAAGTCATCAACATTTGGTCATGTCATATTGTCACTTTTAATCTCCACATCAATATGAAATGTCAATTGGTTCAAAAAATAACAAGAGTTTTTTTTCGTTAAAATTAAAAGGATTTCATGAGTAAAAATTAACGAATAGGATCTATTTAGATATAATAAAATAAAAGCATAAAAATTTATTTAAATAAAATGTACTAGTTCAAGGATTTTTTTTTTTTTTATAATATATTAGCCAATTAAATATTGTTGAAATCGGAAAAAGAATGGTCTAGCTTTAAGAAAACAGGAACAAATGGGTAAAATTTAAGCCCAATTCTTGAGCATAGCCCAGCCCAAAGCAGTCAAGTTACAATTGAGAGAGAAATGTTTTCTATTTCTTTCCTTTCTCTCTTTCGTTTTGCTTGCTAAACACTGATTATCAGTAATTAATCTCTGATTAAACATTGTCTAATCCGGATTAAAGTACTCTCATAATAAGCTATAAATATCCTCGTTTTCAGATACTAAATTCGTTTCCAAATTTTTTTAAAAAAAATGATGTCTCCAAGGCCAATCTCAGAGGATCGAGGATCGCCTCATTTCTGGTACGTATTAAATAAAATAAATAAATCTATCATTCTTTTTTTGTTTTTAATTTTGAATTTGAAACTTTTTTTAGAGAACCCTAGCTTTTCTGTTTGGTTTCCTAGAAAATTTTAAGTAGTGGAGAAATGAGAAGTTTGAATCTTATGTATATTTTGTTGAGTTTAGGTCATATGAATTTCTTGCCACAAAATAACCTATATTTTTTGTTTTCATTTCCATTTTCCTGCATTTTCTTGGCAACCAAACAGTTCCTTACTTTGTTCATGTGCACATAAGCAATTCGCGATGTATTAGCATTACCAAATTGAAAATTTTAACTTATCAATTTGCTTAATTGAAGAAGTAAGAAACAAAAAACTTGCAACTTATTGGTTTCGGGTTGTCTGGTTTGGCTTAATGCTGGTTGAGAGCTTTACATTTTACATGTTTTTTTTTTTTTTTTTACATTGGTAGTATTTCATTTTCTCATGGTGGATATGGTTTGTGCTTTGTTGACTTGATTTATGTATTGATATGGCCTAGTCTCATAGGATGTTTTCCTTGAAAACATAATGTGTTGGAAACTTGAGCGAATTATTGTCTCTACCAGTGTTGAACTCTACTAGGGTAGTTTTTGAGAGAATTTATCTTAGTATAGCTAAAGTAATGTTTTCAAAGGCAAAAGCTTAAGGTGCCGCATAAGCCGCTAGGCACTGAGGTATTAAACTTTGGATAATAAATTTTTGAATTAGAAAGTAAATTAGATGTTTATAAATTTAATTATTAAAGTACATTTGAAACACTGTTATATAATAATGTTTCGACATACTTAGATATAAATTATGATATTATGTTTTCCATATTAAAATACTCAATAGATGGATATGAAATTATACAGGTAAATGTATACAAGAGCTGAGGAAAGAAAGAACAAGCCGAGTTCATTACACTGTATCCTACTTTTCCTAATAAGTTAATCGGAAAATTCATGCAAAATTTTTTAATAATCATGCTGAAGCTGATAAACTAGCTAATGTAGTAAAGCAAGCGATGCTTGACTCCTGGAAGAAAAGTCAAACCAATAATGGTAGAAAAGAAGTACAGCACCATTTAGGGCTTGAGAAGATTTAAGGCCAGTTTCCCTAGGATTGTACCTCAGTGACACCCTTTAGAACACTGACCGAAAGGCAAAAAGGCTATGGGTGACATTAGCTTCATTTACCTATAATTTTCCATTATCTTGTTTTTTCACACTCTGTTATTGTTAGACATGGTGTTTCAGGATTGCAACATTGTAAAAACATATGTATACATCTTTCTGGTGTCTTGACTTTTTCAAGTTGCTGCATCAGACATAGCATTAGTCTTGTTATACCTTATTTCTGTTCAATGTTCTGAGGAAAGAAGATGCCGGATAGCAATAGTATAAAATGGTTTTAGCTTGCCTTACATTTTAGTTTGCTAGTCCTTCGATGATTTTACCGATAATTGTTTTTACTTGTAGGAACACTCCTATACAGATAATCCACATTGTTGGGAACTTCTTGAGAATATGGTCAGTTTACTCCATGTATTGTTACCTGACCCAGACAGGAGCTTCGGTGGTACTTTTTATCTTCAGTTGTCTGGTTCCCTCATCTATTTTATTTTTACTCTTGCAAAAGCCTTGGAAGGGAAGACCACTCTCAAATACACAGGTTAAGTAGAATTGCTTCTTTCCGTGAGGAAGGTGATAACAATTGGAAGAAAGAGTGTGTAACTTGTATCATTTTCCTTCAGCTGTTCCTTTTTGAAGTCTCTGTTAATTTTCAGGTTGTTCCTTCTTTAATAAACGGTGCAATAACAGCTTTATACTTCATCTTGTGGGGAAAGGGCCTTAAATCATGTGGACCACTTAGGTAGCTTTCTGGTGCCCTAAGAGATTCTTTCTTATTCCTGATGTTTTTACATGTCTCAAACATACATAGTTTAGTTGGGTTGGGCCATAGAAGGGGGCGTTGCTATCTTTGAAACTCTGAACACTTTGTATGATGTATAAATACAATTTAATTTGCTACAGATTAGTGCCATCATATTTCCCTTTCCTATTTTCTTCGATGTCAGAAGTGTTAGCATTTTGTTCGTGCATGCTATAGACATACACACATAGACCCACCCACCCACCCTCGCACACTCATACATACATACATACATACATACATAAATTTATATTTATTTATTTATTGAGTTTATGAGAAACCCCTCTGTTTTTGGCCTCCTAGTTTTAGGAATCGTGAAAGTTTTACTGTTTCCATTGTAATTATTTATATTTCTGCATATAAGTATCTTATTTTAGTGCCAAATCTGAAGGTGGGAATGGATATAAAATGAAAAAAAATATATATCTTATTTTGCTTGGACAGTCCTAGTAATGAACCCAATTTGATTTGTAGTTACTTGTTACGAAAGTACAACTTTGATAAATTCCAAACTCCAAACCTTATGAAAGTTTGTTGAGAGCATTGTGCAAACATGCACATGATAAGTTAAGTGGGGTTGTCTCATTTCCCTGGTTTACTTAGGCCCAGCCTTCTTAATTGTTCTATTGGACTTACCCAAGAGGGATCTTTAAGTGGTGTTATATACCACATTTGTTTGATTTGGGAGTTCTTTAGGTTTGAACTTTTGAGTCACAACCTATAGTATTTTTTCTTGGCAGGATGCTTTGACACGATAAATACATTTATGTTTTAAATTGAACCATGTATAACTTTTCTTTCCTTGCATTTTCTAAGATTTCTTTATACTTTTGAGGCAGAGCTCTTAAAGTTCATTGATTTATGACATTTTATCTCTATTTTTCCATTCTCTCTCTCTCTCTCTCCCCCCCCCCCCCATGCACACACACACATACACACACACACATTTTTGGAAGATCTTACTTATATGCTGCCTTCTTGAGCTATAACCCCTTTGGGCATTTGCTTTACTAATATTAAGCCCATCTCTTCCCTGCCACTAGGAAAAAAGAAGAAAAAAAAACAATTGGAAGTTGTTAACGTCCAATAACGTTGGATAATTGTTGCAGTAGCCTGTCTATACAGTCAAGGATATCATAGCCTGAACTTTAGATTCACGAGCCTCCTTTTCTAGTAGGTTCTGGCTCTAGTGATCTTTGACCTGCTTTTGTCAAAACATAAAGAAAAACGGATGTGGATTCTTCTTCTTCTTTCAATTATGAACAATTGTGTGGTCTATCTTGTATATCGTTTTTAACTTCCTTTTCAAATTAGGAAGAGTTCCGTGATCTATCTTGTCATGGTCTTTAATCCATATGAAGTTTCAAAATGGTTTCCATGGCTATTAATTTTGTTTTGTTTTGTTTTTCTCTAGAGCTATATTGGCGGAGTATTCTGGTGCTGTTCTTGGAGTATTATCTGCAGTATTATATGGCAGAAGAGGCCATGTCTGGAAAAAGGTAACACATTGTACTATAGCCTATAGCTATTCCCTTTTTTTTTTTATTCATGTAGAAAAGATGTTTTACCTTACCATATTCCGGGGCTGTCTTATCTTCAGAAGTAGTTTGTTATTTTTTTCAGCTTGTTGGTCTTATTGCTATATTGGTTTAGAATTGAAATCAATGGTGGTATTAGGATCAAATTTTATATGTGCTCAACATCAATAATTAATCGAAAAAAATCTGATAATTGATTTCTTTTCTTCCCTAATTATATTTCTCTTTTCATATGTTTTACCAGGTTGGTGGGCTTATTGCGATGTTGGCATCTTTTTATTTCTTATCTCAAGGCTGGGCCTTGGGAACATTTTCTCCATTCTATATCCTCTTGCACACAAGCTTTCCTCAAATCTAGGATATTTGAATCCAATAGAATAGCTGTTTAGTATCATCTTATTTGCCTTTTCTCTTTAATCTTTTAACAGTTAACTTCTTTTTCTTGTTTTGAACATTTGCTTATTCAACTTTGATGAGATAAACTTAACTATAAAATACCGTTCAGAGACAGCCTCAATTCTGAGGTTCAGACCGAACAAGTATTGGGTATGAGTCAAATGACGGTTCCCATCTTGGCTGGGATCTTATCAGCTCTGAGAAGGGTGATTGCAAGGCGGGTTTCACTCAAGGTATTGATATTAATGTACATGTAGTTATCTAGTGGGCTCTTTGTCAGCTACTAGCCCCCAACTCCCTCAGTGTTGCTAACTAATCAAGAAAAACTGTAATCTCTTATTATTGTCATTCTCTGCCTTTAGAATCAACTTAAAAGGAGGCTTAATGCAATAACCATTGCTTCTGCAACATGTTTTCTATTCCCTGTGGCCATGTGGGACTTGATCATAGTAAGGGTTCTAGATTTCTACCCATTGTTGTAATTTCATCGAGTGTACATGTTTAATTTCATCCCTTAGTTTGTTTGACAATTTTTGTTGTTTCCTCTGCTTAAATTGAGCACTTCAGGGATCTTCTGATAGCAGTGTGGAACTGCCATTTTCTTCCTGGGCTTTTCTGAGTACTATCCTCTTTGGAATAATCTTGATATTCTACGTTGACAGCATTGCAGAGGAAAAGTATGACAGTAACGAAAGCATTGCTCTGGCTTTTATAAATTTTCTAGTTCTGAAGAACCTGTGGCATGATTTCTTCCAATTTTTTGTCAGACTTGTGCATATATAATGTGCTAGAACCTCGTGTTACATTCCTTTTGCATCCTTTTTTTTTTTTTTCTTGTAGGTTCCACATACTCTAACTCAAGTAATATTTTTTCTTCTTTTATTTTTGGAAAAGAAAAAGATGGGAGGGCTGTTATTTTGCATGAATAATTTCCAATTATTTCAGTTTTAAGCATTTTCACTTTGTACAATGTAAGGCATGTATATGATTGCAACAACTTTACCTTTTTATAGGTTGCACATGGTTTTCTCTTCTCCAAGGCATTTAATGGCAGCTGGAGGATGCATAATTGTCATGGAGATTGTGTACAAAATGGACTTTTCCCTGGCAGGCTTTGTAGTTTGCTCCTCAATATTGGGCTTTGGTATGTATAACTTTCTCTTTCTCTTAAAGTGAATGGACCGTGGATAAAGAAGGGTGCATCTCCTTGGTGTACTTTTCCCCCCTTATAATCAAAATGGTGATGCATTCAAATCTAAACACGTAGGAAGGAAATTTATGTAGAGAAGGTTGTTTTTATTAATCACTGGACATGCCAAATTTGTTGTTTATGTTACATCATAGACCTCGTCTTTTGTTGGTGAAAAGTTTTCCAGGAAGCTGGAAGTATAAAGCTTTCCACACAGAAGGCAGCACCTTTCCATCTCTATCATATCTTGTCGAGTACATATATCAACACAAGGAATATAGCCTATTAGATTTGTTTCAAAACATATTAGATGAGAATGAAATCTTATTCTGCTTCCCTTCCCTCTATCACTTTTCAGTATTTTCCATGAATGAGCTCTTTATCTTCCTTTTCATGTATGTTTTTGCAGTAAAATTTGATTTCCTTGACTCAGTATTTTTTAAGCAAGCAACTGAAATTTCAGAAAAATACTTCATAAACATTCAATTGCAAAGCAATAAAAACAAACTTTCATTGATGTTGGCTCTGGAGTGAACATGTGCAAGTTTACCATAAGCAATTTTTTTTGTTCCTAAATTTCAAGAGATCTTATGTATGATTCTCCATAATTTGCAGGGATATATGAGGCAACTTCCTTGGAACGTGGTAGGAAAGATTCTTTTCTAAAGCCAGATGTCTCAAATGGGATCTTAGACAATGAACTTGAGATGTCTTCTCTTCCAACTTAATGTGTGCAATTCTGGTATGCGAAAAATTTTCGTATGTACATGTCAAACTCCTTGATCCTCTTTACCCTGTCTTTATGAAAGCTTAATAGTTCATGGTTGGGGTTTTGGGTGGGGAATACGAAGTGAATAATATCGATTAGAGTCGGTTCATTTTGATACATGAAACTGTTCAATTATTATGTGAGGAGGCAGGTGTGTTTCAGTAAAATATTTTCTTTTAGCTGAAGATAATAATAAATATCATTAATTCCTATGTTACTCGGACTCGGGTGTGAGTGTCCGACTCGGGTATGTTCAATTTTTTCCAAGATTTTCATGTATTTGGAGGGTCCTTGGAGGATCATATCTCCATACTCATGTCCGGATATGTGTCGGACACGGGTATCGGACATGGATACTTAAAGAAAAATGAATGGTCGGAGCTAACATAGATTAATTCCAAAAACAGGGATCTAGACTCTAGTGGTTAGCTGAATTTAATTTGAGAAACTTAAGTAGCCAGTCAAAAATACTTTTGTGACTTTTTTTCATCAGTCTAAAATCTTTTTGGGAACATGTACCAATCTATTGGGCAAAACACCCAGGTGGTACTGGAGAGAGAGAGACGGCAGGGGTGTTGGGCATTTGAAGAGAACTCCTCTCTCTTGTGCTATGTTACTCGGACTCGGATGTGAGTGTCGGACACGGGTATATGTCCGACACGGGTATGTTCAATTTTTTTCAAGATTTTCATGTATTTGGAAGGTCCTTGGAGGATCATATCCCTATACCCATGTCCGGATATGCGTCGGACACGGGTGTTGGACATGGGTAGTTCAAGAAAAATGAAGAGTCGGAGCAACATAGCTTTTGCGGTTGTGGATTTTCTTCATTGCTGATTATTCTACTTTTTCTATGCAGTGACAACCCTAGGGTTTATACATGAATCAAGCAATTTCTTGCAACATTTATCGTGAAGATGTTGATTTTATTACCCTTAGTTATGGGGCATGGATAATCCATCTCATTGCTTCAATCACTTGCCAACCAGGTAGCCCTTGCCCAAATTCTTTATTGTCAAAATGGATTAAACATATTCGTTGAAATGCTAAAGCAAATTCTGATAGTTTGCACTCAAATGTGACATTTAACAAGATCCATGACATTGTAAAATTGTTTTAAAATGTTGCCTACCGTTCATAGTTTACAACTGCCCACCGAAAGATTATGCTTTATACTGGCCCAGGAAGGGTTTTACAGATAACTTCTGTAGCTTACATATAATTTTTTATCAATGAAAACGTTTGTTGTTGGAGATTGGTCCATATTGTTTTATCCCAGACATCTTTTTGCGAATAAACGAAAATTTGTTCCATTGTTATTATCTATTTGATAGATAAGATATTACTTTTGTTTTGAATTTTGATGTCTATGTACTTCATTTATGAATGTTTTTGACTGATGGCTTTATAACACGTAAATAATCGGGTATTCACTCGGATTCGGGTGTAAGTGTCGAATATAAGTATGTATTCGACATGAATATGTGACTGATGGCTTTATAACACGTAAAAATTTTCTATGTCTGGATGTGCATCGGATACGGATGTTATTAAGAAAAATGAAAACCGGAAGAAACTTAAAAAATTTGGTTGGGATTTGGGAGTCTGTTTTTCTGGTTACATGTTTGCCTGCCGGCGGCGAGTTTGGAATTATCTCGCACTAGATGGTATCAAGACAGGCTCCTGATAACTGATAAGGCTTCAATGGAGAACCATTTATATAACCTAAATCCGTTTATATCGAGCACGACTTTATCAATCAAGTTAATCTATTGTTGATATTTGATATTGGACAATCATATTTAAAACCGGCCATTTGGCATTCAAATACGGTATATCGTGTTACCTTATTTATCCTTTTTTATTCATGTAAATTTTTCTTTCCCAAAACATTAATATGGTGGGTGGCCTAGTTATTTATAATGGATCTAGTTCACGGGTGTTTTTAGTAGGATAGTCAATATCGTATCGGTCGGTACGTATATATATTGAAATGTATTAGTATCGATCGGTACGTATATATATCGAAATGTATTAGTATTGTACTATTTTAATTTTTTTATCGGTCCGTTCTGATCGTATCGGTCTGTACTAATTAATATCGGTTAGTATCGGCACATACCGATCCATACCGACTGATATAAGATTTTAATTTTTTTATTTCAAATATCACTTATTTGATTTTTAAAATTAATTTTTAATATATTTTTTATCATGATCATTTTTTATTTTTTTTTATAATTATAATAAAAATAAAATATATTTATTAAATTAGTCTATTGAATCTAATTTATTATATATTTTTATATTTATTTTATTTATTTGATATTTAAAATTTTTGAATATTAAATACTTAAAATTTAAAATTTTATATTTACATATATTTATGTATGTAATAAATGTTTATTTGCATATGTATTTTATTTTATTAGAAAATTTGAAAATATGTTATATATATATATATATGAAAAAATATTTAAAAGATATCGATAAATCTAAAATGGTACGTCGAAACAAATTGGTATCAATACATATCAGTATTATAAAAAAATACATACGTCTATCGATAAGGTACTGACTATCTTGATTTTTAGGATAATTTTAAAATTTAATTAATATATTATTTATAATAATATTATTACATTATATATAATAAATTTAAGAAAAATGTTAACCAGTGCCATTAGGCACTGGTTAAGATGATATATATAGAAGAAAAAAAAAGTGTAATTAATGATTTATTTTTTCTTGAATTAAGTAAAAGTAATGTATTAAATGTAAAAAAAAAAAAATTTCTAAACTAGTAATTAAATAATCATTAACTGGTGCCTATAAGCATCGGTTAAGCGGACTCTAATTTTAAGAACTATCGCACTTGGTAACAAATTTTTTTATAATAACAATTTTATTTGGATAAAAGACACTTACTCTATTCAGGTTTGATAGAAAATACACTTACCACATCAGGTTTAAAAAACACGCATTTACCCTCTTAAGGTTTGACACAAAATACATTAAACCCCTAAGGTATTATTTCTAGGTTAATTTTAAATGAAAAGACAAATATGCCCTTTGTTAATTATTAATCATTTTTTTACTCATTTTTTTTAACTACAAAATAATGAAAAATTATTTATTTTTAAAATTATCTTTAGTTACTATTATATTAAATTCTAATTCAAGCGCATGTTAAATATTTTAAACTTATTTTTAATTCAATTATATATTAACTTTGAAATGAATTTATAAAAATATTCTTATTTAATTAATTAGTTACCGTTATTTAAAAAATTTAGTGATAATGAAATTGGTTAAAGAAAGAAAAAAAAAATATGTAATTATCTTTCATGAGATTTTATTGAAAATAAACTTACTCCTATTACTTTGAAAAACACATTTTATCTTTTAAAAAAGAAATATATTAGCATTCTGTTAATCAAATTAATATTTATTCAAATTTTACTTTAAATATTAAAAATAAGATATTTTTTTTATTTTTTCCATCTATTTTTCATTTTTTTGTTTTAATAAATTTATTTATCATTAATTTTTTTTTAAATAAACGCAATTGATTTATTTTTAAATAATAATAACATAATATTAAAATCAAAGTTAACATGTAATTGAATTAAAAATAAGTTTTAAAAAAAATGTACAAAAAGGGCAATTGATTTTTTAAAAATAATAATAACATAATATATTAAAATCAAAGTTAATATATAATTGAATTAAATATAAGTTTAAAATATATTTTTTTAACAAAAAAAGTTTAGGTCAAGGGAAATTATCTAATCCAGGGTCAGGACATGTCACAAGTCTCAGATAAGGCTAACAGTGGTACTTACAGATCACCCACCAAGTAGAACTGCTGGTGAGACTCGAACCCTGATGCTTGTCAAGGCACTAATGAGTACCCACTCGACTAAACCAATCCACGTTGGCATAAGTTTAAAATATTTAACATGTATACTTGAATTATAATATAATTTAATTAGAATTTAACTTGATAGTAATTAAAAATAATTTTATAGTTAAAAAAAGTTGAGTAAAAAAAGAATGAAAAGAACATATAAAAAAAATGATAATAATTAACAAAAGGTATATTTATCTTTTAATTTTAAATTAACCTAAAAATAATACCTTAAGGATTACTGTAGAGGTGGCAATTGGGCGGGTTCGGGTCATTCAGATTTGGAACCATTCGGGTTCGAGCTCATTCGGGTTGAGGCCTATTCGGGTTCAGGTCTTTTAGGATTTGAGCCCATTCTGGTACGGGTTCGAGTATGTTTTACATCATGTTTATTTTATGTTAGATATAATTATTTTTACGTAATTTAAATATTTACTTTTTAAAAGTAACCTTTTATTATAATATAATATTTTTAATTATATTTATTTATTAAAATCAATATTTGTTAACACCAAAATAATATAAAATAAAATTTTAAAATAATTTATTATAAAAAATATGATATATTATAAATTAATCATATTAATATTTAAAATAATTGATTTGATGAACTCGAATTTCAACAGTAAATACATTATAATTTATATTCACTACAAAATAAGAGACTTTTAGGGATAAATCCTAACATTCAACTATCCGTTTATATATTTGTAAAATGTAAAAAAAATTATGCTTATGTAAAGAATCAAACCTAACATTCAACTCTTATTAGTAAGGATATTACCAAGTGAATCAATCTTGAATTTTGATATAATATGTTACTAAAAGTAAATTATATCAAATGTAATAAAATAATAATAATTTTAAAAAAATATTTATCCAAAATAAAATAAATAATAAATTAATTATAAAATTAAATTAGCTCATTATCTTAAATACTTTTAAATTCTAAAAAGACATAAAACTTTTATAAATCAATATTTGATAACTTAACTTAATAATGTGACTAAGAAAATTATATATATGTTGCAAAGAGCAATACATTTTTCTTAAAAGTAGTTTTTTATCTATTTTTTAATATAAAAAATATTATTATACTAGAGATAAGTTAAAATGAATGAATTGCTGTTAATTAATTTTAATATATAGAAAATATTATTATACTATTATAAGAGAGTTTTTAAAATAACATAAACAAATGACAAATAATATTTTATGTCAAGGATTCGGATAATTTTGGGTTCGGACCATTTCGAGTTCGGATTTTTGACTTTTTAATCAAATCAAATTTCAGATTCAAATTTTTCTGAGTGAATTTCCGACTTCGTTCATTTTGCCACATTTAGGGATTAGTGTATTTTGTGATCTTAAAAAGTAAATAAATATTGAGTAAATATATATTTTTCGTTTTATTTTTGTTAGCTGTCGAAAAAAGAGTTAATTCAGTTTGCAGTTGCAGACTTGCAGGGGCCTAACAGCAAATTAAAGAATCGACAACGTGATTTCCAAAATCCTTTTGAAAATCACGTGTTAGTACTATACTTGCCTGTCTATAACTGGCACTGTAGGACCCACTATTTTCTCTTTTTGGAAATGAGCGTAAATTACGCGCTTGTAAAATAATTATTTTCTTTCTTTTTTTCCTTTTTCTCTTAGTTGGATATTAAAACAAATTTCTTTTTATTTTTAAAAGTATAGGTTTTAAAGTTGAAAAGTCAAAGTAAGGTGAGCTATGCCTATGATCTGTAATTTCATGGACGCCAGCTTTGACAAACAAGGATGAAAAAATCGGGTGGGAAGTAAAATTGATGTGATTTTTAATTTTTGATTCAACTTTAAATAAATTTTTTAAATATTTTTAATATTAAATAAATATTAAATATAATAAATAATAAATAAAAATAAGTGTTTAGTTTAATGTTATGATCTTTAATATATTTTTAAGAAATTATGAGTTTAAATTTCATCAATTACAAAAAATAATTTTAAAAAAATAATTAAAAAAATAAAAAAAATAGTTTTGTTTTTCTTTTTTCCGATTTTTTTATCGATTTTTTTAATCTGTTGAATCGATTTTTGAGCGATTCGATCAAATATGATTTTATTACATCTATCGGATCGGATAAATATCGATTTTTTATTCAACTGATTCAATCGATTGATTCGATCCGGTCCAAATTTTTTATTCACTGTTGATAAGTGATTGATTTCAAGTCTCATGGCTTTTCTTTTTCGTTTCTTTCCTGGTTGGTTAAAAGTCAAATGCCGACCCTCCATGTTCAATTTTTTTTTAATTTAAAAAATTCGAGCTCTTAAATACTTAATTTAATAAACTTATACATATTTTTATTTAAAAAATAAAAATAAAAATTTCTTTTTTCCTAAATAAAAAAAAAAGAAAGAAAGAAATTTTAATTCAACAATTTATTTAAAAATACACCAATTTATATTGAATTACATGTTTGGATTACACATGTTCACGAATCGAGTCAGATTGAGTTTAGATTAGGCTCATACAGGATATTAAGAAGCTTTGTAATTGTCCAGGCTCGATCTTACTTGAAATATGGAGAGAATTTTATGCTCATGCTCGATTCAGCTATATAAAAACATTGCTTAGACCGCAAAGACTCACCTAAATTTTTACATAGAATGATTGATCCCTCTTAAAAAAAATATCGATCCTTCTTAAAAAAATATCGATCCCTCCTAAAAAGGATTGACCCTTCCTAAAAAAGGAACGATCTCTTTTAAAAAGGATTGATCCGTCTAAAAAATTTATATAACTAATAATAAACGAACCGGCCCTAAACAAAAATGTTATATCCAAGACCCGACCCGTTTTTAAAATGGACCTCATTGTTTTACCAACCTATTTTTTGATCTAATATTTCAATCAAAATCCTCTCAAATATTGGGCGAGCCTTGAATTTGAATGGGTAGCTTAACCTGCGAACATGTCTAGTTTGAATGAATGTTTAATTTTTTATATAAAAATTTAAAACATAAAATAAGAATAACTTTCTCACATCTTATAAATTCAATTTTTGTTGTCATTATTTGAACGTGATCCAAATAACAAATTTTTTTATTTTATTTTATAAAACAATGCTTTTAAAATGAAATATCAAATCCTAACTCAAAGTCATAGGACATTTATATACCCACATCTATGCTAATTTGCTTGTAAATCTCTATTTCAATCATTTTGGTTCTATACAATTTTATTTTAAATGAAAAATATAATGTAACTAAGATTGAATTTCACTAAAAATGAATAATTGAATAATTATGTATTTTTTTTGTGAATTTAGTTTCATGAAATGTCTTAAGTTTCTTAATCATATAAAATTACTTTGCATTGAAATATTCGATTTAACGTTAATATTTCCTATTAATTGAAGTGATTTTTTTTTCATTTTTAAAATAATAATATTACTAATATGATCTTATTAATATATAAATAATGTTGCTAGTAATAATTTAATTTTTTATATATATTTTTTTATAAAATTAATATCATTTGACACGTAACATCAATCAATTAAATATTTTATATATAGTATAAATTTTATACTAATAAAGGCAATTTGATGTTCTTTACTTGATTAGATTCTCATAATCCCTACACTAATCCTTCGACAGCACCACCATTTTAATAGAAAAAAGAAAAGAAAAAAGTGCTTCTGATTATAATGCTTTATTTATTTATTTATTTTTATACAAATGAAAAAAAAAAAAAAACATCATTATAATTTGAAATCCAAGCAACCAATATGAATATAAAATTATTCTATTTTAGTTAGGATAAAATACTATTGTGGAAGCACAATTTTTACTATATTTTTTTCTATTTTAATCATTATACAAAGACAATAAAATTATGTTTGGTTGATATTTTTATTATTTATTATTTTACTATTTTTAATAAAAAAATTAAAAGTAAAAAAAAAATGAATTGAAAAAAATATAAAATAAAAGAAAAAAAAATCAATAAGATGGAGTCTACATTAACGACGAGCCATGCATAATATTTTATTTAAACAAAATGTTCAAATTTAAAATAACAATTGTTTTCCGTCACGAATGTTAATGGTTCATGTGTTTTCTACTTCTTGAATTTTTTCAAATGTACAAAAAAGTTGTGCAAAAATCTACTTAACAAATATGTGATTATGTTGTTCATCATTCAATAATTATGAAATTAAATTAAGAGCAACTTATTAAAAAATCATTTATATATATATATATATATATATAATGGGAGGGCTGAGTTGGTATCACGAGTCAAGTGACACTAACTCAATTTAGGAAATTACAAAAAGATAAAATAAATTATTATATCAAAAAATATAACAAGGGTATTGATGACTTTTTTATTTTTATATGATTTTTATTTTGAAAAAATTTACCAATTTTTTTTCTAAAACTACTCACTTCTTTTTAAAAAAAATACTCATACTTACAAACTATCTAGTAAATAATTTTAATAAAAACATTTTTTTACTCACTTTTTTTTTCTTTCTTATTCACCCATATAGTATCTAGTATTTTATAATATAACCATATAGGTATTCTTATATATTTATGGCTTAATTTTTTCTTCCGATGATTTTAAAAATATATTTTTCATTAGCATGAAACTTGGACCTTAATTAAATTGGTTCATGTAGTATTAAAAAAAAATAAGATTGGATCGATCGGTTGAATCAAGAATTGATGACCTGTTCAGTCCGGTGCATATAATAGAACAGAAAAGTTTCCAAATCGGTAAAAAAATTGGTAAAAACCCAAAAAAAAAAAAAAAGGAAAAACCATTTTTAAACTTATTTAAAATTTTTTTATTAAATATTTTAAACCTATTACAATATTAAATACTTATTAAATATGTAATACTTATTAAAAAACTGGTCAAATACATATTTTATTAAATACTTATTTAATATTTAAATCCTTTTTTTAATGCAATCGGCCGTTGAATCGGTCCAAAGGATCGGACCGATTGAACCGATAATCGAATGTCTCATCGATTTAACTTTCGATTTTATTTTTTAAACATTGCTTTTAAAATGTGACATTTAACGAATTTAAAATTTAAATATCAGCATTTACAACTCTTTTCTCTATTTTCATACTCCAACATCCTCTATTCCAAAACAAATGATATATTGAAGTTTTTCTTTCGAAATATTTCTCACAAAGTTCCAATCGGATTGACAAAGAAAAAAAAAATTATTTTTTTGATCAATTGGATTAATCTTGTGATATATCATATATGTTTTTATAGATTTATTATTTCTTTATCAACAAATAAAAATATGAAATTACAACTTTTTTTTACTAGGTATTAGAATTTTTCTCCGGGATTTTTTTTAATATTTATAAATTTTTAATTAAATTAACAACCACAAATAAATTTAAATTGAATCCTATTAAATAATTATTATTTATTTAATTTTTATGTTTTAATATTTTAAGTAAACGAATTTAGAGTTAAATCGAATCATTATGATAAATTATACAAAATATGGGATGAATTGAGACACGATATAACACAATATGGAAAAATAATTAAAACATGATACGAAAAATAACATAAACACGACACGAATACACGAACATGTCAAAATCTATATAAAATTAATTATTAACGCGTAAAAACTTATAATACTTTGAAAACACCAAAAAATAATATGAATACATAATTTTTTCTCTAAAGTGAATCATTATAACAAATTATGCAAAATATTATGAATTGAGACACGATACAAACATACAAATTTTTTAAAATTGAACCACAATGATAAATTATGCAAAATATGAAATGAATTGAGACACGACACGAATACAACATAAAAAATAATTAAAACACAACACGAAAAATAATATGAACACGACACGAATAGATGAACGAGTCAAAATATAAATAAAATGAATTATTAACATGTAAAAAATTATATAAATTTATAATACTTTAAACACACGAAAAAATAACACTAATAAAATATGGGATAATTAAATTGAGACATGACACAAACACAATATGAAAAAGTAATTAAAACACGACAAAAAAAATAACGTGAACACGACACGAATATACGAACGTATCAAAATCTATATAACTTTTAGCAAAAAAAATCAAAATTTATATAAGACGAATTATTAGCGTGTAAAAAATTTATATAAATTTATAATACTTTGAACACACACAAAAATAATATGAACACATCACAAGCATACAAATTTTTCTCTAAATTGAATCACTATGACAAATTATTCAAAATATATCATGAATTAAGACACGAACACACAAATTTTTGTCTAAATTGAATCATAATGACAAGCTATGTAAAATATGAAATGAATTGAGACATGATACAAACATAGCATAGGAAAAATAATTAAAACACAATACGAAAAATAACATAAATATTACACGAATACACGAACGTGTTAAAATATATATAAAATTAATTATTAACATGTAAAAATTTATATAAATTATAATACTTTAAACACATGAATTTTTTAATTAAATTAATAATTATAAATAAATATAAGTTGAATCATATTCAATCATTATTATTTATTTAAATAATTTTTATGTTTTAATATCGTAAGTAAATAAATTTAGAGTTAAAATCGAATCACTATGACAAATTATGCAAAATATGAGATGAATTGAGATACGAGACAAATATAACATGAGAAAATAATTAAAACGACGCGACACAAAAAATAACATGAACAAGACATGAATACATGAACGTGTTAAAATCTATATAAAATTAATTATTAACGTGTAAAAATTTATAATACTTTAAACAAAAAAAATAACACAAACACATCACGAACACACAATTTTTTCTTTAAATTGAATCACTATAGCGAATTATGTAAAATATGTCCTGAATTGAGACATAACACGAGCACATAAATATTTTTCTAAATTGAATTACAATGACAAACTATGCAAAATATGAAATGAATTGAGACACGACACGAACATAACATAAGAAAAATTAAAACACAACACGAAAAATAACATGACCACTACACGAACGTGTCAAAATATACATAAAACGAATTATTAACATGTAAATTTTTTTTTTTATAAATTTGTAATACTTTAAACACACGAAAAAATAACACGAACACACAAAATTTTATTTGCTGGAGGATTTTTTTTAATATTTATAAAATTTTAATTAAATTAACAAACATAAACAAATATAAATTGAATCATATTAAATAATTTTTTATATTTTAATATAGTAAGTAAATGAATTTAGAGTTAAAATTGAATTATTATGACAAATTATGCAAAATATATGATGAATTGAGATATGACACAAACACAACATGAGAAAATAATTAAAACACGACACGGCACGAAAAATAATATGAACACAATACGGATATACGAATGTGTCAAAATCTATATAAAACAAATTATTAATGTGTAAAAATTTATATAAAATTTTAACACTTTAAACACACACAAAAAAACACGAACACGTTATAAACAACAAATTTTTTTCTAAATTAAATCACTATAACAAATTATGCAAAATATGTCATGAATTGAGGCACGACATAAACATACAAATATTTTTTTAAATTGAATCGTAATGACAAATTATGCAAAATATAAAATGAATTGAGATACGACATGAATATAATATAAAAAATAATTAAAATACAATACGAAAAATAATATAAACACTACACGAACATGTCAAAATATACATAAAATAAATTATTAATGAGTAAAAATTTATATAAATTTATAATATTTTAAATATAAAAAAAATGAACATGAACATGAACACAATAATTTTTATTTTTTTTATCATTTTTTTCCTTCTTTCTTAAAAAAAAAAATTACCAAGTTAAAAATATATTTTTCTTTCTTAAAAAAAAAAAAAAAAATCACCATGTGTCCACGTATGAAAGCTTTATATAGTATAGATAGTATACAGTATAGATTATCATTTTTCAACTTTTTAATATTAATAAAAAAAGAAAAATCTTAACGACGTCATTAGACACTGATACATTGTCCTCTATATAATTTCCTCTTCGCCTCCTAGACCTGCTTTCTTCTTCCTCGCGGCACCCACCCTTTCTCTGCTTTTCTTCTTTCGAAGGATTCCTTCAGGTAATCTGAAAATCGAATTTCGCCCTTTAAATAAAATTAATCATATAATTTTTCCAAAATTTCACATATATTTGTTCTATTTTTATATTGTATAGATCTGGCTTCTTCTTCTTTTTTTGTTCTATTTTTATTCCGTTAAAAACAAATCTGTTTTTTAGTCAAAGTTCAAAGCGTTTCTATAGCAGATCTGATAAGTTTTTAGCTGTAACAGTTGAATTTCCCTTCTGGGTATTTCATTCTTAATTCTTATCTCTTAATTAATCCCTAATATTTCGGATGTTCTTTTTAACTCACTTCTTAATCATATAAATTCTGGGATTTACTAGAATTAACCCCAAATAAATCTTTGATTTTGAAGGTCTGGCTCTAGATCTGTGTTTTTATTTTTGTTTTCTTTTTTGGGTTCTGAGAGAATGAAAGGAAAATGAAAAGAAAAAACTCTGGGTTTCTTTATTTTATGATTTTAATTGAATTTTTGTTCTTGGATTTGGGATTTGACTTTTTTTTGGTTGTTTGAATAGGCGTTCCTTTCGAAACTGTGGTTTTTCTGGAAAGATGAATCATTGCAATCTTCAGCAGAACGCCGCCGTTTCGGCTTATGAGGAGATGAGAGGGTTGATCTCAATCTCTGATCATCAAAGAGGCGGCCCTGTTGTTTGCCCCAAGCCTCGGCGAATGGGGGTTCTTGCCAATAACCCTAACAAGCCCTTGAGATTGCATATGAGGTATAATTTTCTTTCTTTCTTTTTTGGTTGATTTGATTTGTTTCTAGGTCTTGTGATTTAATTCGGTTTTTTGGGTTTTTAATCGCAGTCATCAAGCCGAGGTAGGCGATTTGAAAGCCGGTGCAGAGCTTCTAGAAATCATCCTCAGGAAGGTATTGTTGAATCTGACGATTATAACTTTTTATGCTTTTTTTCATGTTTAGTTTTTAAATGAGTCATTGTTTGATTTTCTTTTTTGACATCCCAAAGTGCTTATTGTTATGAGGTTATGATCCTTTAAACATAAAATTTCTAAGCAAACTTACCCATGTCAGACAAGTAACCAAAAGAAGATACTCATGCTAGACACTTTGTTTCAATATTTGTGTTCTGAGTCTGAGCATGGTTTAATGCTTTTTGTTTCCAGGATGGACCTGTTTTAATATGTTCTTCTGTTCTAGACACCTATGTTACTCGGACTCGGGGTGAGTGTCGGATACGGGTATGTGTCCGACACGGGTATGCTCATTTTTTAAAAGTTTTTCCATATATTTAGAGGATCATACCCTCATATCCTTGTCCGAATATGTGCCGGACATGAGTCTCGGACACGGATACTTTGGGGAAAATGAGGAGTCGGAGTAACATAGCTAGACACTCACTGTGTTTCAATATTTGTGTTCTGAGTCTAAGCATGGTTTAATGTTTTTGTTTCCAGAATTTGCCTGTTTTAATATGTTCTTCTCTTTTGGTTGTTTTACAGGAAGATTTGGGGATAGAACAATCTGCAACACAGGTAGCATCATCACCCCCATTTTTTTGTGGATCGCCTCCAAGTAGGGCTGCGAACCCACTTGTGCAAGATGCTCGATTTGGTGATGAAAGACTTGCAGCCCTTTCAACACTGCAAGTTCCATCTCCATCGTCTCCATCATCATCAGCACGTAAAGGAGGGTGTGTTAGGATGAAGTTCGGCCTTAAATCGGACACAGTTAGAGTAGAAGGATTTGATTGCCTTAACAGGGATCGCCAAAATTCCAGCATCCCTGCTATGGCTTAGAACTTAAATTAAAATTGAAGTGTACATAGAAGGAATCTAAATGCCACCATTTCAGAAAACAAAGCAAGATTAACAAGGAGGGAAATTTGGATATTTTTGGAGAAGAATGAGAGAATTTCTGTTTAGTAGTGTATATATCATGTGTTTTTTGGTCAGGTAAATCTATTCAAGGTGTGGAGCAAACCTTGTGTTGTGATTAAAGGTTTGAATTATGCAGGGTTGAGCAATTCTCTTTTTGTAATATATATAAGATTTGGGTTACTATTAATAGAGGGTCGATTGATATTTGTTTTTGGAGATCACCATGGAAAAAAAGGGAAATTCTGTATAGTTATTAAATCCTGTTGGTGATTGAATTTTGCTGCTAAGTTACATTACTCTGTAAATGTATTTTGGTAATTGTCAAATTTCCTTTTTCTTATGAATATGAGTATCATATTTATGTTTCTTGGTTCTCAACTCTGTTTCTGGGTCTATTCTTAATTCTTGTGTGGATTGTTTTCCAGGAAAAAATGAAAATGGAGAAACCAATATTGCTTTGATTTTTTATTATTCTTTTAAGTATCTGTGTTCGATATCTCGATATCTATATTCGATACATATCTGAACATGAGTATAAAGATATAATTTTTTAAAGATTTTTTAAATACATGAAAATTTTAAAAAAAGTTTGAATATACTTTGAATATATATTCGTGTCCGACATTCATTTTGAAAAAGTTAAACATTTATTTTGAAAAAGTTAAACATATTCGTGTCGAACATATATCTATATTCGATATTCATTTTTGAATCCGAATAATAACATAAGGAGAAACTATCTTGAAACATATTACTAGCTGTCCAGCATTATACTGGCAGTGCTGGATTGGGAGATGTTTCATTAGGAATCTGAAATGATTTCTCTTTTTTCTTTACTTTATTCTTAAGAGAAGACATGTTTGCTTTTAGCTACAAATACATGTCTGCTAGAGTTCACGCCCAAGACAATATCATGGCCTACTGATCATTGCCTTTAGGCACAGCTTGATAGGATTTTAAGCTTTATCTTTTTTCTTGTCTGTCCCTACCTTCACCAAATTAAATAAATTTTAGTAATTTTAATTATTTTATCATGTAAATGCTATTTCTTTATTAAAATTTTACTAACATTGTCTTGTTCTTCATCTCCAAAGATCCATACTTACTAGATGTCATTTTTTTAAAATGACTGCAAGAATCAATTAGGTCAAATCCCGGATTCTCTTTGCCTTCTTTTTTACATTAAATTGTAAGTCAATAATCTTTATTCATATTCTATGTTAGATTTTAATTTTTTGGAATTTAATGATCATGGAAAAAGTTTGCCATATGGGTATATATGGCTGCTTCTAAACAAAGCCAATTAGTTAATTTACTGATTACATTTTGAATTCAAATCCAACATTCATTGCTAATTTACACCTAAAATGTCACTTCCCAACAAAATTCTTTGTCTTTACACTTTTTTTCCTTTTTTTTTTTTTTTTTCTCCTGTTTCTCTGTGACTATTAGTCATTGTTCAATACATGAAAGATAGCCGGTAATTTTGACACTTTATTTTAAGTTAGGATTGATGTTTTAAGAACCCTTCTGATTAAGAAATTTTACTTGTTTGACTAGAAGACTTCTAGGTAAGGTTTAGTTTTGAAGTTTTCTCCCTTGACATTGTTGCAACTCTACATGGATGGAATTATGGGATAAAGAATAGGTCAATTATTTTTTTATAAGATGAATTAAGGTAAAGAATCTTCTCATTTTTTTAGTTAATAAGTTCAAATGTCCCCAAAGTACACTTGCTCATAGGCCAATTTTAATTGAACTGAATCTGAACAAGGATTTTTGTAATTCGAATCAGTATAATCTGGATTACCATTCATTTAAAAAAAAATATATTTTTTATTAAATTTAATTATAAAAATATATATTTTTAATATTTTTAAATAATAAAACGGTTTTTTAAGTCCGACCCGAAGTTGGACAAACAAATTAAAATTTTCCAAGCCTAGCCTAGCCATGGATACTTCTACCTCAAAGAGATGCCGAAATGTTTACAACTTGAGATTGTAATTGGGAGGTCTCTATGGATGGGTGGAGATTATTTAATAAGACTAAAATATTAAAAAAATTCTTGAATTATTTTAAATTTTTTTATGTAAACTCTTAATTTTTATTGTACCAAATAAGTTATTATCTTTTGATTTATATTCAAATAAACTTTTATTTCAAATGAAATGTTGATTTCTGTTAAGAATTTATTTAGATATAAATTAAAAGGTTAAGAGATTATTTGAATACAAATTAAAAATTAAAGATTTATTTGAATGCAAATTAAATATTAAAAACTTTTGAGTATAATAAAAATATAACAGTTTATCTCGAGAAAGTGAAAAAATTTAGAGATTTTTTTTGTTATTTTAACCGTTTACAAGGAGAAACCCATTGATTAAAATTTGAGATTTTAACTCGGACGTTTGAGCCTGATGTTAGAAATCTATGGATGGCGGGTTATTATTTCCTGTTGTATATCCAATGACTTAGATCTGATAATTCGTGTATTCGTGACGTATTCGTATATTCTACTATGACCGATGGGTCTACACATGTAAAAAGAAAGCTACAATTAGAATTGGGAACATATGGAATCCATCTTAAGACTTAGGTTCTTTTGGTGCATTGGATGATGAATTTTATGGGATAACTTAACTATTATCTAATACGGATTCTCCTTTTGGGAGAAAAATATGGATCAGTAATTGGGTTGATTATCGTTAAAGATGATGACGGGTTGAATATGTGTAATTTTTAAAATATTTGAATTTAAATTTGTTTAATTTATATGGTATTCGAATTCGTTTATTATTCGAATCTGCATATGATTTAAATAGTAAATTTCATCGAATATCTTAATTTGTTAAATATTCCAATTTTATTAAATCAATTTACATGATTCTTCTTAAATATAATAAGAATAATGCATTAAATAAAATTTAACTGACATTAACAAATACTTATATATATATGGTTAAGCGAAACTTAAACTGAAGCTTGAGTAGAGGTGTCCATGAGCCGAATCGGGTCTATGTATGATATCAACAACATATTTGCTTGCCCAAATTCGGTCCGAAATATGAGTCTTAAGTTCTGCCCAAGCCCGCCCATATTTATAAATGGATAGTCTAAACCCGTTTAGACCCACCAATATATTTTTTAAAAAAATTATTTATTTTTTAGTAATTTTATATATATTTTTCTTTTGTTAAGTTCTTAAACATGAACAACTTAACATATTTTTTAATATTTACACCATAAATATATTATATTTAATCTTTATATGATATAAATTACATAATATATATAAAAATAAAAATAATATATTATATTATATTATATTATATAATTGGAAAATGGGTCGGGCCAGATTCGGGCCTTGAATGTTGGAGCCAAGACCCGACCCATTTTTTAAACGGGTCTCATTTTTTTCTCAAGCCTATTTTTCGATCCTAATATTTTTGTCCAAACTCTTTTAAATATGAACGGACTTTCGAATTTGAGCGAGTAACTCAACCTTTGAACAGGTCTAAACTTGAGCTACCTAGCCAAAATTAAAAAAGAAATTTCTAGGAGCTTTGAAGGGCCCATGGCCCCTCATTCATCCCCTTGGCTCAATCCTTGGGTTATACAAAGCATATGTTCCAAATTATAAAAGAAAGCGACTAATCAGAGGAGGAAACTTCTAAGCTTTGGGGTCATCAGTGGATCAGTCCATATCTTTCAATTCTTATTTATTTTTTTGAGTATTCATTGGATGAATATAGTGCTGGTTAATTTGTCTCCAAGGAATTAAATAATACTTATAGCTGAGATATTTCAAGGACTTACAAAATATTGTTCCTTTTTTTTTTTTTTAATTTTAATTCCTTTATCATGTTGCAAAATTTAAAACTTGAAACAAAGATGCCTGAATAAATACTATTCATTTAATCGATCATTTTTAATATAATTGATCGTTCAATTTAACAAAATAAAAAATTACTTTATCTTAATTTTGCATAGTATTACAATTTTTGAGTTCTATTTTTGAAAAATATTTTTTGTTTAATCATTTTTTTCTTGTGCATCTATATTATCGAGATTCGGGATGAGTGTGGAATACGAGTGTTAAGCATCCAACCTAAAATCAATTGATAATAGGTGGAGAGATCCAACTTGAATATAAGATCACAAATAATCCAATATTTAACCGATGTGGGATAACATCAGTTAAATAGATCCACATCACGTGTAGGTGGAGACAGAAGAACTTATCACGTGACAAACTCGGAAGAAGTAATAAGCAGGAGTAACATGCAAGAACAAATTTCACTACAAAATTAAATATTTATAGCGACGATTAAAATCAAACGTCCCTGATATTATAAAATCAACCACATTTAGGACGTTATGAGATTTCGTCCCCGAATCACAATTCTAATTAGTTTTGGGGACGTTTCAAAGTTTCAAATTCAATCCAAAAAATTGCATACTTAAACCCAACCCAATAAGCCCATTATCATTTTTATATCCAGTAAAAAGAATCATCTCTCACGATTTTTCAACCATGCATCTGTCAATAGTTCTTAGCCAAAATAAAGAAATCTCGCCATAGTCAACTCCAGACAGTCATCGTCGCCGTTGAACGTCTTATTCTCTCCTACTCCTCGCGCCATCATCGGTAGTTCTGATTTTTGTCATGGTCTCTTCTTTCCTTTCTTTATCCACTGAAACAATAGTTTTCTTCTCTTTACTCCCTATTCTCAAAGCTCACTTTCTCTACTACCCGAAAACTTTCTAGCAAAGCCTTTTTTTTCACTTTAGCTAATGTCTTTGAGGTTGCTTCATCTATCTAGCGTAAATCCTAAAATAGCTTTAATTTTTGTGGTATGAACGTTTGCATAACCTCACCCCAAAATTTAACTATTGAGGTGGGAGAGCATAGGTCCATATAAACCTCACAAAGAAGTTTTATTCTTTCAATGTAGGATTGTAAAAAATCACCACGCTGGAAGGACCAACGTCTTCGTCGGTCATGATCACGACTGACACCCTTTTTCTTTTTGTTTTTAGGTCCAAGCCACCACTTCAAGTGCTGGTCCCACCAAAGTGGGGTTGGCTCTGATACCAGACTCTTTAGAATTTTTTTTATGTTATATAGTAAGACAAAATTGTTCTTAAAATATTTTTAAAAAGATTTTCAAAAATAATATATAGTGAAAATATTATACCTTTACTAAAAAATGAAATATTTTAATTTAAAAAAAAAATTAAGTGAGTCCATCAAGACTCAATTTTAATAATAGTGGATGAGAGCAAGTGTAGCATGTGATAATATGATCGGTTACATTTATTTAATTTTTTTTTTACTTAACTTCTAGGAATCATTATAGATGATTAGCAGGTTAAGAAGTTAACATTCTCTTTCTATAAAGTATAATTATGGCTATTTCCTTTCTTTCTTTTTTTTGAGTGTTAAAGTATGATGCATTTCATTGCAAATCTAGCTGTTTAGTTGACATTTCATATTTCTTTCACCTAAACTTAATAATTTGTATATCTGTGTATATAAATTGGGCATATAAATTTTTTAAAGAAGAATAGTCAATATCATATCAAAAAAAAAAAAAAAAATTTTTGAGCATATAAATTGAGTGTTGTACACTTCAATAAATCGATTGCCACTAGAGGATAATGTTCACTTGACACATGCACCATTTAAAACGTGGTTGGTATCATTAAAATTTTGAAATATAGTCAAGTAAACTAATTATAATATGCTTGAAAGATGCTAATGTACATATCAAATGATAAAATTGTCATTTTCATTTTCTAACTTAACAAGTAAAAGTAAAAAATAAAATATTAAAAATACTAAAAATTAAAGAGTTAAAATGATATTCATAAAAAGATTTGTGTGATTAATATATTGATTCTTCTTAAATTTGATAAAATAATGTATTAAATAAAAAAAAATATTTTTTAAAATAAAAAATTAATTGATATTTACAAGTACTTATATTATCGATTAATAGAAACTTAAATTGAAGCTTGAGGTACTTAGTCAAAGTTAAAAATGAAGAGTCTAAATAACATAACTATACTTGTACATTTCTCCTTTGATTTTAACTTAAACATTTAAAATAAATGATCACTCAACCTAACACATTGAAAATACGTTTGTGCATTTGGATTGGATTATGCCACAGCTTGGAAGTAGTTTTCAACCTAACACTTTATGTGCCATCAAGATTTAAGTGTTGGAGGAGTGATCCAGAGATTGGGACATTCTGATAGATGTCAAATTTCATAGTATCAGTAATAATAACAGTGAAGAAAAGAGACAATTCTTATCTGCATTTCTATCTTTTGGCACTTCCACAAATGCAGCTATCCTTACTAAATCAAGAGATGGAAGGGAAAATATAGTCCACTAAACTTAGATATGATAATATTAGACATGACACAATTACACGATAGGACACAAATACATGATTTAACCGATGTGGGATAACACCACTTAAACATGTCTCATCACGTGTAGACGGAGATAGAAGAGCCTATCACGTGACAACTCGGAAGGGATAATAAGGAGTAAACATACAAGAACAAAATAACAGAACCTATACTTCGATATCATGTTAAGCATCCAACCTAAAATCAATTAGTAACAGGTATAGAGGCTCAATTTGAATATAAAACCACAGGCAATTTAGAATTTAACCAATATGTGATAACACCATTTTAACGAGTATGTGTCTGATACAGGTATATTCAATTTCTCTAAGTTTTTTCATATATTTGGACAATCATACTCCTATATCCATGTCCGAATATGTACCGGATACATGTACTTAAAAAAATGAAGAATCTAAATAACATAACTGTACTTGTACATTTCTCCTTTGATTTTAACTTAAACATTTAAAATAAATGATCACTCAACCTAACACATTGAAAATACGTTTGTGCATTTGGATTGGATTATGCCACAGCTTGGAAGTAGTTTTCAACCTAACACTTTAGGTGCCATCAAGATTTAAGTGTTGGAGGAGTGATCCAGAGATTGGGACATTCTGGTAGATGTCAAATTTCATAGTATCAGTAATAATAACAGTGAAGAAAAGAGACAATTCTTATCTGCATTTCTATCTTTTGGCACTTCCACAAATGCAGCTATCCTTACTAAATCAAGAGATGGAAGGGAAAATATAGTCCACTAAACTTAGATCTGATAATATTAGACATGACACAATTACACGATAGGACACTAAAAGAAAACATGAACACGATATGAATATACGAATATATTAAAATCTATATAACACAAATTATTAATACGTCAAAACTTATACAAATATAAAATACATTAAACACGATTATAATACGAATACAATATGGATACACGAATTGTCTGATCTAATTAAACTTGTGCAGAAAATTTAGTCCACTAATTAAACTTGGGACTCATCAACTAGAAACCAACAATCAGGCTCTGGTGGTTGGCTTCTAACCTTTTACAATAACCTCACTTGTTTGAAACTAATCGAGCTTAAGCACATCAGAACTAGAACATTGGAGCAGTTATTCAAGATTAAGAAGGACCATTAAGCTTCAGGGAACTTGTGTTTGAATATACGAATGGCTGAAAATTTTGATGCTAGAGAGTTTAATTGAATATATAGTATAATGTCTGTTTTTTAAGGTATTCAAGATGATACTCAGAATGGACATTGTTTGTTCGAATCCGGGACTTATTTCAATTGATTTATATTGTCATTTTTAAAAAATGACATTTAATAAATTTAAAATTTTAATTTTAATTTCAATATCAATAATTTTTTTTTTAATTCTCAAACTACGGTTTTTTTTGTATAAAAAAAATGTACATTCTTTGTAAAAGAATTGAAACTTACAGCTGCTGAATATCTGTTCTTTTAATATGAATTTACCCTTTTTTTTTTTAAGGAAGAAACCTGTTTGGGCAACATTGTTTTGTCCTTATACAACAATTTAACTGTCTACTCATAAAATAATAAGAGAAGGATAATGAGCATTGATTGTCTACAGAAATTTTATCCTCTCCTTGGAAAACAACACCAGCCAATGACTTTGTTTTATTTTTATTTTTTATCTGCACGCACTCTTCTTGTAAACATTTCTGATAGGGATTTAAATAACGATTTACTGTCGTTATTTTATGATTTTGGCTTTTTCGATTATTGACTGATATTAATCGTAGTTGATTGTTATAGTATTGATTACATTCGCAACCGCAATAAAAAATGTGTTCACAACCGCAATTTAAATCCTAATTTCTGGTATTACAATTTCACAATTCCCTCTTGATGCCATCTTAATACATTTATTTATCATTCACACTGAAACTGCTCAAGAATTTCCAATGAACAGAGGAAGAAAAGGTAAGTAAAATAAGTAGGCAAGTTGCAGAAATTCATAGAGGGATCATGGAATTTGGCAAGAAAACTATCTTTTATTCATTAGTTCCCAGCCGTTCCATTAATGAAAATCCAAAAAAACCCAGAAATCGAAAAACAAATGCCAATAACTCAAAAAACGAGAAAAAGTAAAAGAAAGAGTTTTTGAGAAGTAGCTCAAGTACAATTTAAACAAATGGAGTTCCTACAAGGGAACAAGTCTTAAGCTGAGAAGCTTGGAGGCTTGTAGGCAATGAAACTAATGCACTGCACTTGACGCTTGTTGTCGAATCCGATGATTCTGATAAATGCATTGGGGTATTCCTTCTTGCACTCCTCAAGCTCCTTCAAAACCTGAGAAGAATCAGTGCATCCAAACATGGGAAGTTTCCACATGGTCCAGTAACGACCATCGTAGTAACCTGGTGAGTTGTGGTGCTCACGGTACACAAATCCGTGCTACACATTAATGCCAAAAACCAAACATACAAAATTATCAACACAACGAAAAAGAGATGTAATTATGGAAGAATTTGAAGAGATTTTAGTGCTTGAAAAATGACCTCCAATTCGAATTCCAAGCAAGGAACCCAGTTAGAACGAAGAAGGTAGTCGACTTCCTTAGCCAATTGCGCTTCAGTTAGATCAGGGAGGTAAGAGAGAGTCTCAAACTTCTTCTTCCCAAGGGGAGGCCAAACCTACACACATTTTTCCATCAAACAATATTACACTAAAACTTAAGAAATTGATAGCTTTTGCAAAGCTAATTATGTAGTTTGTGTTCAACTCTTGCTAATTCATTGCTAAGGAGTATGGATAACTATAGATTTCCACCAAGTATGTACCTTCATGCATTGCACTTTGCCACCATTGCTTGCGAGAGAAGTAATGTCATTGTTGGCCTTCCTAGTGACCGGGAAACCCGAGGCAGACTTGAGGCCGGTGAAAGGGGCGACCATGCTAGCCTGTGCCGGGGAGGCGCGGTTAACGGTGGCAATGGTAGCCGATGAGATCATTGAGGAAGCCATTTTTGCTAATACTGGTTGCTAGTAATGTATGCTAGCTAGAGTTACAAAATCTATCACTCCCTTAATAGTGTTATTTCCCTAGTGCATATCTATATATAATGATAAATTTTGGCTATCAGCTAGCTCATATCCTATGGTGACAAAATTTTGAGCTTGATTTTGGAGAAAGGGTGACCGTTGGATTGAAAATCTGATGACTTTACAACATAATGACCACAAGAGGGTTGAAATTTTTTGAATGGTAGCCTTATCTTTGGCACCACAATAACTGTGCCACGTGGAAGAAGCTCATTGATCTTATCTCATCCAATGAAGGCCATGAATGTGTGATGGGCATTGCCTTATTTTCTCCTTTGTCCGGCTTTACTCTCTTCCTTGCATTTTGCATAAAAAATCAGTAAGCTCCCATTGGCCATTACCTATTTGGAAAATCTATGACCATACCTTCATGCTTGGTCATGCTTAGACCAATCAATCGGACGAGTCAATTGCATTTGGGTCGGGTTAAATCAAGTCAGATTAATTTAAATTTTAAAAAATTTAGATCAATTTTGAATTTGAATTATTTCGGGTTTGAAAAAAAAAATCGCTCATTTCGAATTCAATCATTTTGAGTTCGAATCATTTCAGATAATTCGAGTTTAACATTCAAGTTATATGGATCCGAACCATTCGGGGTTTGAATATTTTTGAATTCAATTTATTAATTTTTAAAATCAAATTAAATTTAAACAGATTATTTAATTGAGTCAAATTTTATTAAAAGTTAACCCGGATCCGCGCATTATTTCTTTTTTTTTTCTTATTTCATTTTTATTTATTTATTTTATTATTATTTATGTATATATTACAGGGGTTTTATAAGAGCAATGCTACGAAATCCTAAAAGTAAATAATAACCCTAAAACCGAGCCAAAGAGAAATCCTCACCTCTGCTCCATGAAGTAAGCTTTCCCGAAAAACCCAATTTAATTTCATAATAATTTTTATTAGATCGGATCATCAAATTGGGTTGTTCCACATAAACAAAAAAGCCAGACTCTACATACAAAAACCCAACAGAAGAGGGAGAAAGAGATTTGATCTGGTAGGGGTGTATATATTCAGCTTGATCGCCATTTTCAAGGACATAATTTTGAAAGAAAGAGTTTGTTGGAGGGGAGAAGAAAGGAATTGGAAAGTGAAAAACCTGTTAGGATTAGGAATTGATTCAGATGAAGAGATAGTGAAAGTGAAAGTGAAAGAAAGTATTTGTTAAGTTCTCATCTACTTGATGATGGTTGAGCCATATTGATCAAAGTAGATGGTTGGTATGACTATTGGTACTTAATTAGCAAAATACGGCTACATTAAGTTTTTATAAAGTGTTCCAAGATTTTTCAATTTCAAATACCAATTAAGAATGGAGCTTAAAAGTTTCTCGAGTTAAAAGGATTTGTTTCAATCTTTTCAAATTGCAATAAATGGGAATTGATAATGGAGCGAGAAGTAATGAGAAGTAATGGAAAGAAATCATACTCATGAATTAAAGGGAATGAATCTAAAGGATTCAAGCTGTATTTCTTGGAACAAGTCATTCAATAAAAGCTAATTAGGTCTCTTTTGATTTGGTTCTCATAGAAAACTATGATTTAGAGTAAAATTAAAGGTGTTTATGGAGTCGGGCCAGGTTTAAATAGCAAAAAAATTTGTTTAAGCAGGCTCGACCTAACTTAAAAGTCTGTTTTATTGTTTGAAATATATTAAAATATTAAAAAATTATGTTAATATTTATATATTTTCATAATTAAATTTAAATAAAAAATATTTTTATTATTTAAATAGTAATTTGGACAGACTCGGATTACAAAAATTTTATCTCAAATCCGATCCAATTTGAATCGAACCTGTATCCGACCTGCCCGTGAACAGGTTTAAGTAAAAGGTTTAAGAATATACCAAATTTCTATAATAATGATGTTTGAAATGCACATAAAAAGTATATTTGAAATTATTTGGAAACATGAGACACAACTGAACTGCCCATCCAAAGGCACAAATTAGAGGCCAATGTCCTTCTCACAACACCATTTTTCTCAAGGAAATAATTGGAAAAAGTAAGACCTTGAAAATATTGGGACTTGGACAATTTGCAGATCACTTTAATAATTTTTCTTCAAATTTGATTAGGCCTCCTTTGGGTTTGAGAAATAACTATTGGACTTGAGCTGTTTAACTCAGTCCATAAAAGGTTGATTTGCTATCACTCACATTCCACACATAAAAGCCCATTCTCTAAAACCAACCTTACATATTTCATTTTTTAAACTCCAAACCTTCCATTTTTTTTTTTAATTTGTACCCAAAAACTATTGTTGAGAGATAGAAATAATGATAGTGTAAGTAAATAATGTAAATTTTTAAGACAGAGTTTATGTATGTTATCCGAGTTATTACTTATTAGGACCATTATATTTTTTTTTCAATTTTTTATATCATTTCATTATCAATCAACTCACAAGTTATGTCTCGGTCATAAATATAAATTACAAATTTTAATTATAGGTCCATTTTTTTGCCAATGAGACCTTGCCTTGATAGCAATGAGGAAGTTCTAGAACCTTTAAGATCAGGTTCAAATTCCATTAGGTGTTGATATTGATTTTTTATTTATTTTGGGAAATGTTAATTTATGTTTAATTTAATGGATTATTTTTTTAATTTAGTAAAAATATTACATTAAATGTAAAAAAAAAAATTAAATAGTAATTAAATAATCTTTAATCAATATCTATAAACAACAGTTAATCGGACTCTTCTTTTATATATATATATATATATATATATTAAAAATTGAGGAAGGATTCATTTACATTAGTGTAAAACTAATTTAGTTTTACACGCTTTCGTAATTTTTCACACGATTTATATTTGTTTAATCTGACCGTTTTATTTCATACTCTATTCATGTAGATCGTGCATGTCAAAATTCGAGTAAGTTGAAAATATTTAACTATTTTTTTATGTAAAAAATTTTAACCGTTAAATATATATATAAGACGATATTCACGGTCGATATGATATAGATATCGGATCCATTCAAAACTTTATGTGCACAAAGAGTGCGATTATATTGCTAAATCCAACGATCAATTTGTTAAAATATCAACAGTACACAAAGTTAGAAAAGCATGTAAAGCGAATTAATTTTGCACCAATATAAACTGATCCATATTCATAATTTCTATTAATACATTTAATTTCATAAAAAAAAAAAATCGGCCTAATTTTCAAACACAACAACAATAACTTCCAACAATTTTTTTTTTTGGGTGTGATTTCAACAGTGTTCGACCTCACCCTTGAAAGGGTTTGCTGAAGTCCTACCATACTGAATCACTTAATGATGAAAAACAGAAGCAATAATGTTTGAATATTTTGAAAGTTATATTTGTATTCATTTTTGTTTATACATACAGTATTATTATTTCATACAATGTTAATAGAATTTTTAAAATTTATAAACGGAATTTAAAAGTTAATTACCGTATTTTTTTTGTTTACACTGTTTGATTTATTATTTTTTTTTAAAAAAAATACACTTGTGTTAAATTTTTAATTTTATTAATGGAATTTAAAAGTCTCACTACGATGTTTAAGATAATTTTTCTCATATATTAGGTATTCAATTTGGGGGCACACATGTTTTCTTTTTTTGTGTTTTTGTTTTTTTTTTTTTAAATGCAATTAGACCTAAGTTTCTTATTCTAGAATCTGTACGTATGGCAGAATAACTTTGATCCAAAGTTATAGCTAAAACCATGGTCTATCTGCCAGTTTGAAAACCTTGGTAAGCTCGGGAACATCTCCAGCCCACCAAAAACTTTGTAAAATTTGAAATATATATATTTTTAATTATAAACTTGCACCATATCATTTGGGAATAATCGATAAACTGAAATAAAATAATTTGAAGTTGATAGATAATTAAGATTAGCAATACCATGGGATGGGAGGTTTTGGCATAAAGCAATTGTTTTCAATTGAATCGGTTTAATCGGTTGAATCGGTCAATTTATTTAATAAAATTTTAAATATTTTTAAAATAATTTTAATGTTACATAAATATTATATATAGTAAATAATTAATAAAAATATGTATTTGGCTTAGTGGTATGATATTTAATTTAATTTATAGGTTATAACTTCAAATCTCATCACTTACAAAAAAAATATTTTTTTAAAAAAATTAAAAAATAAAAAAGTTTTTTTCTCAATTTTCTCCAGTTTTTACCGATTGAATTGATTTTACACCGATTCAAATAATTTTCGATTCTTTATACAATGTTGGACAAACTCTCTAATTTTTTATTGAACCGGTCCAACCGACCGATCCAGTCCATTTTTTCATCCATGGCATAAAGTGGAGTGATTGTCCAAGTCTTCCTAATTGTGAGTAGATTAATGCTAAATATATTAGCCAAAAGAATTACAGTTAAAATAACAAATTTTATTATTTTAATTTAGATAATTTTTTATATTTTTATTATATTTAAATAAACACTTTTATTATATTTTTAATTAAATCTTTAATTTTTAATTTATATTCAAGTATGTCTTAACATAAATTAAATTTTCATTTAAAATAAAATTTTATTTGGATACAAATAAAAAATGACAATTTATTTGAATACAATATATAAAAATATTTTTAAAAAATAAAATAACTCAAAAACTTTTTCAATATTTTATCCAACTTTTAATCATCATCTTTACATGACCTAGTAATCTTAGATGTGCAAACGTGTTGTATTAAAGTTGTCGGGTCAAGCCACTTAAGCTACTTCAAGTGGTAATTACTAATTAAGGACGGGATGGTAATTACGTAAACATTCTAACTTCGACTCACCCTATATGTTATATTTTATCTTTATACTAATAATAACTTATTAAATTTGATCTCATGAGTTAAATGCGTTGATTAAAAAAATCACATCAATCAGTTGAATTGAAAATCGGTGGCTTCTCCAGTCAAGCATATATATTAAAACCGTGTAATTACCAAATCGATAAAAAATCGGTTTTATAGTATATTTTATTTATTTTTTCAAAATTTTATTTGTAATTAATGAAATTTGAACCTTTAATTTCATATTAAAGACCGTACCATCAAGTCAAATACATATTTTTGTTAATTATTAATTATATTTAATATTTATTTAACATTAAACTTAGTGTTTAAATATATATAAAAAAAAAAGTTTTATAGAAAGAAATTGAGATCATGCTTAAATTTTCATGTCTCAAATTCAACTTTTATTGCAAGTTATTTTGTAAAATATGCAATTATATTTTTAAAATAAAATAACGTAAGCACTGTTCATTATGTTTAAAAAATAAAAATAAATTTTTTTTTTATATTTTTATAATTAAAATTAAATAAAAATAATATTATTTTAATAAAAAAACATTGTTCAGGGCCGGGACGGCTCTGAACAAAAAAATCCCTGCCTAGGCCCGACCCAGTACGGGTCAGGCCGGGCGGGCTGCCCGACCCATGAGTAGGTCTACACGAGATGCAACTAAAAATAAAAGAAATTTTTAATCAATGTCTAGTGGCACTAATATTTATAGAAAGAAATTGTAATTAATGCATTTTTTTTTTTAATTCAATAAAAATAATATATTAAATGATAATAATTAAATAATTTTTAACATGTCCCTATTATTAAAATGATCCAAAAACAAATACTAATAGTATATAAATGCATTTAGGTCTTTTTAGCAAGGGAGAAGATAAAAACTAAAAAATATAAACAAGGGGCGCCTCTAAGTTGTAAGTTCATTAGATAATTATCAAACAATTTGGCCCAACAGTCTAATTAGCACCTTGATTAGTATAGAATATTATTGATGTTCTTTGGTGATTGAAACAAATTTTATTATAAGAATCAAATTAGACAAAGGTATACCAATTTATAATTAATTTTAGCAAATTAGTCATATATAAAAGAATATTCCATTACCTAAATATGCTAGCACATTGTTTTACTTTATAATAATACCTAAATTTGTGCATTAATTAACTATGTCCCATTCCCATTTCAAGATTTTGTTAAATTCGGTCCAATCTCTATGTTTATATGGTAGACTCGTAGCAAATCCTCACAAATTTTTCAAATGAGATTCCTTAAAAGAGATTGGAAATATTTCGTCTAAAAAATTAATGAATTTGAAATATTTTTCAAAAGTTTTAAATATAAAATTTAAATTTAAAAATTATGAATGAAAATGAAAAATCATATAAAACTCATGGATGTTGAATATATGTGTGACGATATTACAGAAACAAAATAACTTTTATATAAAAAAAAATAGTTTGATAAGTTGTTTCAAATCCCAATCTAGGGTGAAAATTAAAAGTCATTGAAAATTAAAAGCATTTGTTTAATTTGATAAATGTTGGTGTTTTACTAGTTGTAGTTATATTTAATAATTTGTATATTTGTATTATTTTTTTAAATTGTAATTATGTTTAAAATATTATTTATTTATATAAATTTTATCACCTTAATATTCATTGACACATTCATATATACCTATCATATTCATGTTATATTTTATATCCTATCTTATTTTTATATCATATAATCATACTAGACCTGCTCACGGGCCGGACAGCCCGCCCGGCAGGCCCGGCCCTTATTGGGCCGGGCCTGGGTAGGATATTTTGTGTTCTGGGCCGGCTCGGCCCGGCCTGGAACAGTAATTTTTATTATAATAATATTATTTAATTTAATTTTAATTATAAAAAAATATAAAAAATAAAAAAATTATTTTTTTATTTCAATGAACAGTGTTTCGGACCTAAACGGACGGACCGGGCCGACCCAGGACCGAGCCTGGGCAAAAAAAAAAAAAAAGGCCGCGGCCCGGCCATGAGCAGCTCTAAATCATACCATATTTAAAACTATTTGATTAATTGTATTTCCAATTCCAAATCCAAAACATTTTATAAATTTGGCGTTTAACAGGAAGCCTAAAGCCTAACCTAAACCACCCACTGGTTTTACATCAAACAAAGGCAGGCTCTCCTAAAACCATGGAGCTGCATGATGTCCACGTGGCAATTTAGCTTTATTCTAACTCCAAAAACTGACTTCCACGCGCTTCCACCACATTCTGCTTCTGCATGTGGTTTTGTTTGAAGTTTGAACACTCTTTGCAAAATTGCATTCCTTGGAATTATCGCCATTTTCTTTCCATTTTTATCCTCTTCCTACAGTGAAAAAATTAATTTAATTCATCTAAGTAATTTAATCTTTATAATTTTACACTTAAAAAATAATTGAGGAAGGCGTTGATGTGTAATATTTTGTTAATAAATTATTGATGTTTATTTTATATATTTTTTTTATGTTGACATGAATTTTTTAATAAATATAAAATATGTAATTCTTTTTTTATTTCTTTTTAATTTACACTTTTGTCTCATTCTCTCAAATGTGTAAATAAAAAATCAAATTTATCTAAATAAAATATTTAAAATAAAATCTATCTAATTTTATTTATTAAAGAATCGAGCATGTGAGATCCATGATGTATATATTCTTAATAATGAATTATTTATAGGTTTTTCTTAAATGTTCTTTATAAAAACAAAGACAATAAATCATGTAGATTGTATATATGTTGAAGAAATGATGTTTGGAAGTAAATAAATAATCTTTCAAATGAAAAATAAACAAGAGCATTCGAAGAGCGTTAGAATGATAAGCTTAAAAGATAATTTATTCGAAATTTTGCTTAAAAATTTTAAATGTCTTGAAGTAGACATACGAATGAATTGCATAATTTATGATCTGAATGAAACTTTGACTTAAACAGATGAATGACGTGGGTCGATTATTTGAATGCCTTATTTGAGAAATCATATATATATATATATATATATATAATTCACTTATACTAGTGTAAAATTAAATTAATTTTACATATTTTAACAACTTTTTATATAATTTATATTTGTTTAATCTGACCGTCGTATTTCATGTTCTATTCACGTAGATCATGCACGTCGAGTTTCGAGTAAAGTAAATTTTTTTAACTATTTGTTCGATATAAAAAACTTTCAACCGTTAAATATATATTGAAAAAGACAATATTTTCTATCAATATTATAAAGATATCGAATCGATTCGAAACTTTACGTGCGCGACAAATACAATTATATTGTTAAATCCAACGGTCGATTTGTTAAAATATAAATCGTAAATGGATCCTTCCTCATATATATATATATATATATGTTGTTTTCATTTCAATAATGATGATTCTTCATTTAAGACATTTATTCATGGAGAAGTGTTCAAAACTATTTGAGGCTTATAAATACTTCTATTAATGTTTAATTCAATACAACTTTACATCCAATCTCTTTAAGAATCAAATCATTATCTCATTCTTTTTTTTTATTCATGATTCATGTGTGTTCAATTTTTTTTTTTTTAAAGTATAATTATTGATTCTCTTCATTTAGACATTATATTTTAAAAATAATCTTTTTAAAAGTCCATTTACAATTAAATAAAAATAATTATTTTTAAAATAACTTTCAATTAATTTATCTAAAATTTCTTCCTCTTTAATTATTAAACTTTAATTTTAAATGAGTTGACCATTTCGGTATTTGTTTACTAGTAAATATTGAGAAGACAAAGTAGTAGTAGTGTAGATTAAAGGATGGGCTCATTGGACCTAGGGGTGTAAATGAGACACTGGTGCTCGCAAGCTATTCGAGTTCGGCTCGAAAAAAACTCGAATTCGATTCGGTCATTATCGAGCCGAGCTCGAGCTCGAGCAGCTCGAGCTATCGAGCGAGCCGAATTCGAGTATCTCAATACTCGATTCGAGCGGCTCGCGAGCCTAATCGAGCTTTTGATTTTATAATATATATTTTTATAATAATTTACTATATTACCCTACTGTATAGTGGTGAAACGAGCTCGAGCTCGAACTCGAGCTCGAGTACATAAATTGAGTAAACGAGCTTTATCGAGCCGAGCTCGAATAGTTCGATTATATCTCGAGCCGAGCTCGAGCTTGAAAAATGGTATTCGGTCGAGCTCGAGCTCGAGCTCGAGCAGCGAGTTTCGAGTCGAGCTCGAGCTCGAGCAGCTCACTATTCGAGCTCGGCTCGACTCGATTACAGCCCTAATTGGACCCAACCAAAAAACCAGAAATTGAGCGTAAACAAAAGACTTTTCCCCTAAGAATATGGAAGAAACAGAAACTCCATATATACATAAAAGTAGTGCCAATAATGTGTTACACGATATGTGGCCATCGGACAGCACTTTGACAGACAATGCTGAAACAAAAGTAGCTAAATTCAGCTTCCACATGCAATTTTTGGCTTTGCATGAATGCCACATACCTTGCTTGCTTTCTCTTCTCTTACATATGATAAAATTAATCATCATTTCACTCATAGTAGAGGTGTTTATGGATTACAACGGATTTAAATATAGTATCAACATTATATATATTTGTTCAAGTTCGATCTGATCTAAAATATGGATCTTAAACTTTGTCCAAATCAGTCTAAATTTATAAATGAATAGTCCAAATTCGTTTAGCTCATATTATTTTTTTTTAAAAATTAAACAAATATATTGTTTATTTATTTATTTTATAACTTAACATATTTTAAAATGTTTATATTATAACATTATATATTGATTTTTTATGATATAAATTATATAATATATGTAAATATAAAAATAATATATTATATAAATAAAAAATGGGTCGGGTAATCTGACAATATTGAATACGATATGAACACGATACAGAAAAAAAACTAAAACAGGACAAGAAACACGATACGAAAAAAAATAAAAACACAACACGAATACACAAACAATATGTCAAAAGCTATATAACACAAATTATTAACTTATTAAATTTATACAAATATAAAACACCTTAAATACGATTATAACACGAGAACAGACACGAACATGACACGGATACACGAATTGTCATTTCTAGTCAGGCCGGATCGGGTTCAAGCCTTAATTGTTAGAGCCAAAATCCGTCCTATTTTTTAAACGAACCTTATTATTTTATCCAAATTTATATTTAAATATAATATTTTTATCCAAATTTTTTTAAATATTAAACTGATCTTTAAATTTAAGCTAATAATTCAATCCAATATAAAAAGTGAGGTGTGCCAAAGATCAGTCTTATATAAAATATTACTACTTTTTTCTTTAATCCACAGTCTTAGAAGATAAGCATGAGATTAAAAGTTTTTCTTAGAAAGGAACAAAAGGAAAAACTTCAAAACCGTTGGCTGATGGGTATTGTACTGCGCCCACAGTCCCATCTTTCAAATCCGGAAACCGGTCACCGGTTTTCGCCTCCCCTCTTTTAAAGCGGATTTTGAACTAACACAAACTTCCCGACAACCAGGAGCCTTTTTTCATTTTATTTCTGTTTTTTTAATTTAAAAACCGGGAGTATCCGGTGGCCCCCACTACACTCCATCTACCTCATATGTGGCGATTCGACCGCACTCTGACACCTGAACGTGTCTGCCACGCGCTGCTCTCTTCCTTTTTCAATTTTTGGACCCATTTGCATGGCATCCTTAACCTTTTTCACCACCTGTCTTTTTTTATAAATCTCCATTTTACCCTTCTCTTGTTGGTACCTTTTATGTAAAATTGTAATTTAAAGAAACAATTAAGGGTAATTTAGAGAAAAATATTTTTGCATCGATTTCCCCAAGAGGAAGTTACGTTCCGTGAATTTTTGGGTTGTCCTACGCAGAAGGGACAGTACCTTAAGTACGCCTCCAGTGGGGATCCCAAATTGGATTCCTTAATTGGGAGTGTCTTACACGCGCATGAACTGAGACTGGTGAAAAATCAAATTATTCAAAACACAGTACATGTTTTTCTTGTTTTTAATTAACCATATATATTTTTTAGTTTTTTATAACCAGTTTTTTAATTTTAAAAATAAAATTAAAAAACTGTCGTATGCGATTTTTTTATCTCAATATAATTTTTTTAATTCTCGAAATGTTGATATTTTTATTTTAATTATCGAAATTCGTTTATTTTTTAACTTATTGAAAAATCGTCATGAATTATTGCGATTTTTCAACAGGTTTTGAATTTTTTTTTTTTTATAAATTGATCAAGAAAAATCGTTATAGCCCATTACGATTTCCCTTAATCATAATATTTTTGTATTTTAGGTTGAAAAATCGCCAACATATGAAATTTGTTTTTTTTTTTAAATTATTAAATAATAAAATTTAAATAAAAATTATATAATTTATAATTTTAAAAAATAAAAAAAAATTTAATTTAATTTAATAAAAAATTTATATTCCATGTTTATATAAAAATTTATATAATTTTTAAAATTGTTATTATTTAAATTTTATAATTTTATAATTTTTAATTTTTTAAATTATAAATTATATAATTTATATATTATAATTAAATTTTTAATAAATAATTTTTATTTAATAAATAATAATTCGGGCCAACCGGCCAAAACTCGTGGATAGGTCTAGCTATTACCTTTATTTCTGCATAATTCACAACGCTTTGGTTGGCCTTTCTCTCGAAGGTCCATTTATTACAAGTTCAAGTTGAAAAAATCTGATTGACATTACAAATATAATTTTTAAAATTTTTGTAAATTGTTATTTTTTTAATTTCTTATTTAAATTTTATTAATTTTATTTTTTCAAATTATAAATTATTTAATTTTTATTATTTAATAGTTTAAAAAAAAAATACAAATTTCATATGTTATGAATTTTGATGTTGGTAATTTCCCAGTCTAAAATTTTTAAATTTTTTTTATTATGATTAAGGAAAATCGTCATGATTAAAAAAAATAAATTTTAATAATTAATTTTGAAATATCGATAATTTAGGAATAAAATAAAAAAAGTTATATTAAGATAAAAAAAACTGTTGTATGCTTATATTTTAAAAAATATGTATTATTTTTTTAATTTTATTTATAAATTTTAAAAAATTTATTGATAATGTACTAGATAATTTTTTATATTTATTTAAGACCGACCTCCTTAAATGTGGAAACCAGTGTTTTGGAAATAAAAACAACTGCAAGCTTAAAACCCAGCGGCCACCCAAAAAAGAATTTTTTCTATTTTTTATAAAATCTATTTTATTCTCATTTTTTATTCCCTTAAATACTCTCATTTCACTCTTTTCTTCAATCTCCCAGTTTTCTACTCTCTTCATTTCCGTCTCTGTTCTCTTTCCTTCCTTTCCTAAACTCAAACAACTATTTTTCTTTCCTTTCTTTTACATTTTCTCTTCTTAAACATTTCAAAATGCGGATGAGCTGTAATGGATGCCGAGTTCTTCGCAAAGGTTGCAGTGAAAATTGTAGTATTAGACCTTGCTTGCAATGGATCAAAAGCCCTGAATCCCAAGCAAACGCCACCGTTTTTCTCGCCAAGTTCTATGGCCGTGCCGGGCTCATGAACCTCATCAACGCCGGCCCCGAACACCTCCGCCCTGGTCAGTACCCTTATTTCTTTATTTATTGCACATCCTTTAAGTTATGGCCGTAATTATTTTTATATTTACGACTTTACATTATAAACTTGACTTATTTATTTTTTAGATTATGAATTTTTATTGGTTTTTGGACTGATAGGTTTTTTTATTTATTTTCAGCGATTTTTAGGTCATTATTATACGAGGCTTGTGGGCGGATTGTCAATCCGATTTACGGTTCAGTGGGGTTGTTGTGGTCCGGAAGTTGGCAGCTTTGTCAAGCCGCCGTGGAAGCTGTGCTAAAAGGTGATCCGATCACGCCTATTGCTTCGGAAGCCGCTGCAAATGGTGAAGGACCGCCGCTAAAAGCATACGACATTCGTCATGTTTCCAAAGATGAGAACTCAGCAGCCTCCAACGATGTTCATCGAGTTAAGACTCGGTGCCGAGTCAAGAGAAATGTGAAGCCAAAGGTGAATAAGCCGGTGGTAGAGGAGGAGAACCGCAACGCTGAAGCAGAGGTACGGTGTTACGCGGACGAGGGAAACCGATCGACAAGTCACGAGTCCTCACTTAGTCATCAGTCCGAGTTGGCGGTTATGGATGGAGAAAGTAAAGAAACCGAAAGCATGAGCTCGGAGGAACCAGCGGCGGCGTCGCCGCTGTTTCCAGCGGTGCCGGAGTTCGGAGGTAAGGTTTCCAAGGAAAGGACGACGGAGAGAAGCGGTGAGATTGGGCTAGAGCTGACGCTGGGGTTTCAACCGGTTATGTCACGTGCATGTCACGTGGTGGTTCCAGTGAAAAAAAGGAGAGTGGAGGCATACGGCACATGCGAGGATAGTCGCACGTGTAAGGTAGAGCTGCGGCTTGATTGTCCGGTTTAAAAGGCTTTTAAAAGGAAGAAAGAAAAAAAAAAGATAGTTTGGTCTAGTTTTGGCGGTTCGTTTTCGGCTTTTGTTTATTTTACATAGAAGAGTTGTGGGGTTTTTTCCTTTTCTTTTTTTTTTTTTTTTTTTTTTTTCTTTGGGTGTTTCTTTTGTTTTTTTTTCCTTTATGAAAAAAAGGATGTACAAATGTAGTTTACATTAATAGAAATGGTAAATTTATAGAGGGAATCAAAAGGATTTTAATTTTGCTTATTTTAAATATTTCATATCTTTAAGATAAGAGCAAATCAACGAGAGGTAATGCATGTCAATTGTCAACTCAAGTATGTGTTAATATGTGTTAATGGAAATTAAAAATTATCTTTAAAAAAAAAAAAAAAGTTATGGATGAATGGGTATTTTTTTTTAAAATATATGTGAATAAAAAATATTATTTTATTTTAAAATTTTGAAATACAAAAATACTTTTAATTTAGATTTTAAGTAATTTTTTAATTCAGTTTACGTAAGTTGGAAATATTATTAATAGTATAGTTACTGACTTACTGGTCACTTGGAAATATTATTAATAGTATAGATGCGGATAGTGAAATTATTAGATTTTACAAATATAATTAATAAAATAGCATATACTTTTTAAGATATAATAAAAAAGTTAATTAATTTTTTTAATAAACATAATTAATAAAATGATATATATTCTTTAAGATATAATAAAAAAATTAAAAATTAATTAAAAAATATGTGATAACTTTTTAGTTTGGTTGTAAAATTAAAAATTTTAAAAAATCATTATTAATTAAAAAATAAGATATATGATAATTTTTAATTTATTTATGAAATTAAAAATTAAAAAAAAAACATTATTAATGTATAAAACCAACTTTTAATATGAGGTAAATAAATTATTTGTGATAAAAATCGAATTGCTCGAGCTCGTTCGATTAGGCTCGTTTACTTTATAAAAATTGAGCTCGATTCCCATACTCGACTTCAAATTCTATTATTTGTGATCGAGCTCGAGTTTGAATTGAGATTTTTAAAATTAATTAAAAATAAAAAAATATATATTAAAAATAAAAAACTCGATTAGGCTCGCGAGCTACTCGAGTAAAGCATTAAGATACTCGAATTCGGTTCGCTTGACAGCTTGAGCTTGACAATGATCGAGCCGAATTCAAGTTTTTTTCGAGCCGAACCAGAATAATTTACAAACATAGATGTCTCGTTTACACCCTTAACATAGACTCTTTAAATAAAGGGATGGGTAGCTAAAGTCCTAATCCTATTAAGAGAGCAAGTAGCATTTGGCTAGGTCATGTCATAGTCTAACTTGAATAGCCGGTCATGCCTAATTCTATTCCAAATAGAATTCCCTTAATGGCAACTTTTAATAACCTAATAAATTAATTTAATTAGGTCCTTAAGTAAATACATTATTTATTTCAATTAAGTCATAATTTCAACTCAATTTAGGTATTGTTTGATAAACTGAAAAATTAAGTATTGAATTTTTAGTTCTAAATTTATTAGCGTTGAGTTTGTATTATAAAAATTATTTGGTATGTCATTGAAAATTAAGTACTAAATATAATTATATTATTTGATAACTGTAAATGTTAAAATTTTAAAATTATTCATTTCACAATTTTAACTTTATTAACATAACGTTTTGTATTATTCTGGATAATTTTAGATAAAACTTAAAAGGATTATTTAAATATATCATCTGTTGTAACAAAAAAAGTAGATAATTTAGTTTAAATATATATTTTTTTAAAAATAAAATCGACTTAACATATTTTACATCAAGTGATAAGTAACTTTATACAGTAAAATCCCTATAAAATAATAATATTGGGACTAAGAAAAATATTATTTTTAAAGAGGTTATTTAATTATCAATAAATGAATAAATTATTCATTTATCAATAAATTAATATTTATTAATTTATAAAGAAGTTTATGTTTTCAATCTTTATACATGTATGTATATTGTTATTTTCTTTTACTAAGATAAATGAATGAATTATTGATGATTACATACAAAATTACTTGCTACAACATGAAAAAAATGTACCGAATGTGGTGTATGCATTATAAAAAAATTAAGGATGAGATTCAATTTGATTTAGGTACAAAGAAAAAAAAATAATTGTAGATGCATATTTTGAAAAATAGTTAAATGTGAAGGTAAAAGTTGTTAAGTAAAATTTTCGTATAGTATTATATGAACTTACATATATATTTTTTATTTTTTAGGAATTATTAATTTATATATTTTTGGGGTCCTAAAGAATTATAAAAAAAATTTATTATCTTATGCATTTAGCGAGGTTATTATTTTAATACACTGGTCCGAGTTGGGATTGCGAGATTTTATTAATTAATCGAGATTATTATATCGAACATTCATTTATCGAGATTTTACTATACTTATTTATCTCATTCAACATTTTTTTGTTGAAAATTTTCTATAAGTAACATTTAATATGAGTTATTAAACATATTGATACAATTAATTTGTTAAAAAAATTTCTATTCTAATGCATTGAAAGAGTTTTCAATGAGTTATCAAACACACTCTTAATTTTCATAACCATAATCTACTGTCTGTGAGCAATTAGGTTCTTTAATATGTTGACAATAATTATAAGAATTGTAATCCTATTTGAAAATTGAATCAAACCATTTGATTTCATTATTTATTTTCTAATTAATTAATCTTGTATTTATAGATCATAATTATCATTTAGCAATGAGTCATAACCCTAATTGTCAAGAAAAAATCAATGTGGTTTGACTAACCTATCCGTACTCAGTTTTTAGGATAATTAATATTTTTTCATCACTTAATATATCAATTTAACATTGAGCATGGTTTAATGTCTACTAAATTCTGTTCAATCATTTTAAGTATTTGATCTAATCATTAACTTTCGAATAAGATTTTAGAATTTTTCTAAATATTATTCCACTTGGATCAAAGATTTAAAGAGTTAATACTTTCAAAATTAATTGAGATTTTCTATCGACCACTCAAGAGGATAAATCCTATCTTTGTTACTTATGCATCTTTATATATCTCATGTTATACCCAAAAGCATCCGACTGAGACATTCATGGTTAGGATTATAAGTACGGTAAAATCAAAGTATAACACTCCCCATATAAAATCATTAGTAATTTCAAGTCAAAAAATTACTTATACAACTATCACAAGAGAATGTTGCCATAGACACTAAGTGAACTACTAAATGACATTCTCATATCAAGTCATGTTCGGTGTACTTGTTTTTTTAACAAGTATCTATATTGTTAGCTCAAGTTTATCCAAACTTAAATCTATGAGATCGTTTATTTGCTATGTGAGTAAGAGCATAATAATGTATCAGTCTCAACAACTTATATCAACATCCTTTCATGGTAATGCATTAACTAAAACCGTTTAAGGAATATAACTTTGATACAATGATGATCTCATAATTAAAACTCCTTTTAATTCTCTTACAAAATTTTTATATTTAAAAAAATTTAATTATTTAAATATTATTAAAAATATAATTAAAATTTTTTAAATAAAAAACCTTTTATTTGATTCAAAATTTATAAATATAATATTATATTTTGAACAAATTTCGAGCCTCTACATATTTATTATTGAAAAAAAAAAAAAAATTTAACCCGACCAGACTTCACCAGCCCAAACTTTAAAATAGGCCAAAACATGAAAATGGCTGACTTACCTACCAACAAATTCTTTTCTCCCCCCAGCAAAAGCAAGCCAAAAAACAAAAAAAAAATTCTATGATTGTGTTACTTAGCCAAAATTCCATCTCCAAACAGATGGAGAGAGCTCCTACAACAAAGAAGCAAATACTCTTTCCTTTATCTCCTTCAATTCTCCTTCCCTTAATCCTTTAATGTCACTCTCAGGTAAGCCACTTCTCCCTTCTTTTTTCAACCTTCCCCAAACCCCTAATTTTCTTTTCCCCCTTCCTCATTTCTTCAATTTTCATTACTAAATCTCATTCATTCTGAAATAATTCTCAAAACATCAACAATCTTAATATTCTTCACATTAAGAAGCAATAAATTGTTTATATTTATTGAATTTTGTATAAGCTCTTGTTTCAAGCCTAGAACCCCCTAGCAACTGACGCCTGGTATCTTTGACTTTTATCTTCAACAGGTAGCTTATTTTGAGCTCTGCATTGGGTTTAATTTTGTTATTGGGAATATTTTAGTTATTTAGTTATTTTCTTTGGGGAATTTTACTTGGGCAAAGCCCTGAACGAATTTTTGCTTTTTGAGGAATTTTTCGCCTTGAAATGGATGGGAGGAAGAGGAATTTTTTTAAGAAACAGATGAATACGCCCTTTAAAAGAAAAGGGGTCAATAATAATAGGAAACCAAAACCGGGTAGTGATTCTGCCCATGAACAGGCTTCCAGAAATTCTAATCCTGGAGACACTGTTTACCGTGTACTTTGTCCTTCGAGAAAAATTGGTGGTGTTATTGGGAAGGGCGGGAATATAGTAAAAGCATTAAGGGAGGAGACTCAGGCTAAGATTACGGTTGGTGATTCAGTTCTTGGTTGTGATGAGAGAGTTATTATTATTTACAGTTCTCCCATGAAGGTGAAAAAACATAATTCTGATGAGGATTCTGGTGGTGAGAATGAAGAAGAGGTGGTGGTGCTGGTAGCGATGGAACCTTGCTGTGCTGCACAGGATGCTCTGTTGAAAGTTCACGATAGGATTGTTGAGGAAGATCTTTTTGGTGGGATGGCGTCCGATGATGATAATGGGAATGCTGTTGTCACTGTACGGCTTCTTGTTCCGAATAATATGGTAGGATGTCTCTTAGGGAGAGGGGGTGATGTGATTCAAAGATTGCGAAGTGGCACAGGTGCTACTATCCGTGTTCTTCCAGCTGATCATCTTCCTGCTTGTGCAATGGCAACTGATGAATTAGTGCAGGTATCTACTAACTTTATATGCTGTACATATTTTTGTCTATTATATGTGTTTGACTAAGAAATCAACATGCTAAAACGTTGAATGGCTCTTGTATGCATCTTTTTGTGTGTAATGTGTTTGAATTTTCTTTCTCTTACAAGAACTCTTGACAATATATTTGAACTTCAATGCTGATTGAGTCCATACTATGCTTGGATGCCACTTTTCATTTTCTTTTTCTATTGCCATTCCTCTAATTTTATTTTATTTTTATGAAAGTTTTAGATTTTTTCCTAAATCTTGGTAAGATCCCCCATTCTTGGTCTGTGTGTGTGCAAAATGGTGAGTATCATAATTTTTCTCCAAGTTCATCTTCAAGTCTTGTTGTTTAAAGTCATCCTTTAGAATTGATCCTTTCTTTTAAATACTTAAAACCATGAATAATATGCAGGCTATCTTATCACAAAGTTATTATTTTTCTTTGTTAAATAAAGTTAGCCTAAATATGATTTATAGGCTCCTTTTTCTTGCTTCTAGCTATTTGTTTAATATGATTGGTTTGCTGAACATTATTTTCCTTGCACTACATTTAATTGTGGAAAAATGATTATAGAGCCTACTTTAGTTAGATTGAGATTAAGGTTTAGTTGAGTGGAGTAGTTTTAGTTATCATCAATCAGATTAAGTTCTTCCAATGAATTTAAGGCAAATATGATTCCTATATAAAAAAAAGAGATAAATATGATTTTTCCCCTCCTGTTTCTCACCTTTTCACAATCATTACCAATAAAGGTTCATAACGTGAACCTGTTACTGCTTCAATGTTTTGCAAATACTAATTGAGGTTCTAATTTAGAAGTTTAAAGTATTACTACCTATATCTTGCTGCTTCAATGCTCTGAAATTGATTTTTGAAACTCTAACTTGGAGTTGAATGAAGTGCTATCTTCGAACAGTTTAGGCCTTTAGAATTTACATTTTGGCCCATCTCCATTTCATAGAGAGAGGATGGCCTATAATGTCTAAATAATCTGAAAATGTGACTGAGACTGTTAAAGTTTGAGGATGATATTTGAGAGCATTGTTTCTTCAGAGGATTGTATATAGGGATACAAAGTTATCTACACTGTATGTGTTTATAGTATGGGTTGGGTTGTGAGCATGTGTTATGTCTCATTCATGTGCTAATATAAACGTCCTTTATATCTTATACAAGTCAGTTTCATATGAGATAGGGCTTTTCTTTGAAGGAATGACTTATCACTTGATTAGCCTTATGCTTTACCAAGTGGGAGGGCCATTGCCACCTTTACTATTATGATAAGGAGGCTTTTACCAGTTTTTCTGCATTTTTGGCCTTTTGGTATGAGAGATCATTGCTCAAGATTTGTGACAATGTAGGCATATCCTACTTGCTATAACCTAGTTGCCTGAACATGACAACTGATTGGTTGTTAGACTTTTGCATCATTTGACCAGAAATAATCGATTAATTAGCTGCATATATGGTCATAAGACCCATTGTTTCTGTTCCACCAAGCCACATGTCTTCCCCTCCTATTGGCAGCTGGACTAATACTTGCTGGTGGTTGGAGACTTGGAGTTACAAGAATGAGAGTAGCTTCCACTTATTTAGGTTTGGGCTTGGGCCTTGCTGAAACAAGTCATACAAAAATGAATTATTAGCTCCATTTGAAACTCAGATAAAGCTCTTTTTTTTGGTCAAATAGTAATAGTGCCCTGGTTCTTTAGCTAAGTAAATTTTGGTGCTGCTCCATATTTCAATTTGCATTTTTTCTTTTTTAAATTATTTTCCCCCTTACACCTCTGTCAGTAAAGTGGAGCTTGGACTTGTCAAGCCCTGAAGCTCTATTTGATATGTGGTTAAAGCAAATTCATATGTTTTAAGATTTTATGGTTTGTAAAGGGAGGCTTGAATGGCTAGAATCTGATAATTTCTTGATTAGTGATTTAGTGGTTTCAGTGTCCTCTCTACTCCTAGCAGAGATTGCTGATGGCAAGAAATCCTGGCTATAAATGTTTCTTGCTTCCATCTGTTGAAGCTTGTACTTTGGATAATTATTGGATATAGGACAGGGTAATGGATGTGTATCTTTAAATTATGACTTTCTTACTCTATCAGCGGCTTCTGCCACAGATGGCCAAGGACCAATTACTTGCTTTGGATCTCAAGCATTTATGTAAATATCAATGTAGATATGATTGAATTCAATAGGCTTATTGGTTGGTTATTAGGGATAATGTTGGATTAACTTAAGTCATGATATCTGATTTGGACTATTTGTACATGAGGAGATGTGATGTGATATATTTCTAGTGGAACATATAAATTTTCCTTCGTGTGCAAGACAAGATGGTGATTTGGGCTGGGAGACCTTTAGCTTTGGCATATTTTGCTTTATAATTTTTCAAAGCTTGCTGGATTTCTCACTTGAATTCTTCCTTGTGAATCTGTATAGTGGGGTGCAGGTTTACTGGTTCATATATGCTTACCTTGACTAAGCTTGCTTTCCAAGCAGCTGGCCAGATTGCTGGCCATTGCTTGTCTTGAAGATGTGTCATGCCGTTGTATCTACAGGGTGAATGGATCTGTATGAGCAAATTTATTGTGTTTCGTAAGGAAGAATTTCTGGGGTCAAATTTGTTTTTCAAGATTCAAGCCGTCTATGCCAAATTCAAATGAACTTGAAGCTTGGATGCCTTGGTCAAGTGGCTGAAGAAGCAAAGGATGAGCCCAGACATGCATGAGAGGTGGGTGGAGTGATGTTGCTTTTTACTTTGTCATATTGACCTAGGGAAGTAACCAAGTGACTGACATGCTACAGACAATAGCAACATTTTGAAGGATATACTTTTTTGGTCCATTACTTCTTTACCCTTCTGTCTATGCTTTTTACATTTATGTGAGCAGCATATAAATTTTGGAGGCCAGCCTTATGTATTATTGAGTTTTGTTTGACTGGGAAGGCTTTGGATGTAGTTTGTCAGCCTTTACGTCTTCACTGTCAAATAGTTGAAGTGGTTTTCTGAATCTCTTTCTCATGTCACTGAATTTTAGTGCTATGATGTATTGAAATCCTTGTCTTGTGTTTCATTGAACTTATTATCCCATTTCTTGTATATTTTCCTAGTTGCTGGGCACAGAGCCCATAGGTGTTACTGGATTAGAAATTGTCCTTCACCATTCATGGTTTGATCTGTGAAAAACTGTTGTCAGAAGATTGTTTCTTACAAATTTTATTTTCTTGCAAATTCCCTACAAACTGTAGTTTTTGGAATTTACTGCAGATATCAGGAAAGCGAGATGTTGCAAAGAGGGCTCTCTATGAAGTTTCCACTCTCTTGCATCAGAATCCACGAAAAGACAAGCCTCCTTTGAGCTTCCCTGTGCCTCATGCTGGCCAGAATTTTCCTCCTACTGCTCTTCCACCCAGCAATTCAATGTGGTCTCATCGGAATTCTTCTCCCCGCGATATTCAACCAATGCCATGGATGGGCCCTCATGGAAACCGGCCATCTGGATTTGGGACAGGTAGCTTCAGCAGTATTCCTCCGGCACGTGGTGATGAAGCTTCAGCTGAGTTTTCAATGAAAATGTTGTGCCCAGCTGGGAAGATTGGTGGTGTAATTGGCAAGGGTGGCTTTAATGTTAAACAGTTACAGCAGGAAACAGGAGCAGACATTCACGTTGAGGATGCATCAACAGAGTCAGATGAGCGAGTGATTCGTGTCACTGCAGTTGAGGTCTTTCCTATTTTGACTCTAGCTTCATTCCTTTGAGAAAAAATTATTTTAACTATTTTTAGCCTTTTGAATATCAAGTCTTTGCTGCTGCCTGAAACTTTGTACTTTTTTATACTGAAGAAGTGCTTATGCTAGTGCATATATTATTCTAGGCTCTTTGGAACCCTCGATCGCAGACAATAGATGCCATTCTACTGCTTCAGAATAAAACTAGTGAATTGTCCGAGAAAGGTACAATTACTACTAGGTTGCTTGTTCCATCAAGTAAGGTTGGCTGCATTCTTGGACAAGGAGGTCATGTAATCAATGAGATGAGGAGGAGAACCCAGGCAGATATTCGTGTTTACTCGAAGGATGATAAGCCTAAGTGTGCATCTGAGGATGAAGAGCTAGTACAGGTAATCTTGTTGAAGATATATTTATCACTAAGGGTATTTATGTATTTGTTCTTTTATTCATTTCCTGAAGGCCTAATATTTTCAAATCTCAGCTTTGTTTTTATGTACACTAATTCATTTTTTGCCATTCAGGTATCTGGCAATTTTGGCGTTGTTAAGGATGCTTTGGCTGAGATTGCTTCCAGACTTAGAGTAAGAACATTGCGAGATGTGAATGCTGGAGTAGAACCTGCTTCTGTTGGGCCTGTCCATGGATTTGGTCCTGCAAGACGCATGCCCGATGGTCCACCACCAGCTGCTGCAATAGGACATGGCCGCTCTGGTGGATATGAATCTTTCAGGGTATATTTCTTTATCTAGTTTATGTTTCCTTGTTTTGCTTTAGTTACTTTAATACTTTATCCATCCTAAAGTTCAAACCATGATTGTGCAGTTAACTGTTTTTGGTGATTGGAAGGTTCGGGACAGGCTTGGATTGGGTCATTTTGAGTGAATTGATATTTGGGTCATTTTGGGTTTGGGTGATTTTGGGTTTAGGTCATTTTAGGTTTGGATTATTTTCAATTTCAAGCTACTTACATTTGGGTCATTGCCTTTTTAGAATCAATTTAGATTGCGTTGAGCTCTAGTCACTTCTGATACTAAAATGTATTATATTTATTATTTTTAACCAAATTGAAATTTCAAATGAGAAAATAATAAAATTTATGCTCAATCTAAGTTTCAGGTTCAGGTTGATTGCGTTTCATGACGCTTTAGGTCGAAGTTATTACAACTCGAGCCATTTTGAGTTTAGGTTGTTGACTGTATAAAATCAATTTGCAGTGGGTTTTAGGGGTCATTCAGTCAGGATAGCTTTTACTAACGTTAGCTTTCATTGTTTATAACAAGTGTAGTTCTAACTGCTTATAATATAAACTTCTAATGAAATCCAGATAAAGTATCTTGTTTACTGTATCTGTATAGATTTTGTGATTGTATATGTCGATAAATTATGAACTTGTTGTAATGCATATATAAATTATTGCTATCTATGTCATATATATATATATTTTTGAAGCTAGAAAAGTTATGTTTGTAAATTGTGGCTTTCTTAAATTTCTAGGACAATAATACCGCAAAATGATTTAATTTTCACTAATTTCCTTTAAGGTACTCTTTTAGAAAAGAAAAGGGGAATAGTAGTTTGATCTAAAAAAGTTTAAAATTTTACTAACTTTTACTTAGTGAAAGTTTCTTTAGAATTTTTTTTTTTTATTTTATTTTAATTTGTAACTTTTTGAGGTTTTTCTTGGGTTGGGGAGAACAGCTTTAGAGGTAAGCAGGAACTAACAGTTATGGTGTGCGGTTTAGTTATGATAGTTAATAGTGCATGGTTGGAAACAGTTATCAATGATTGTCAATAGCGATGTCATAATGGCAGGCACTGTTGGTGATTGATAGCCTTGCTACTGGTTGCTGACATGTGTATATGATGGCAAATAACCAGTAGTTGCTAGTTAGCAAGCAGCAAAGCCAACCTACTTGTTTCAGGAAATCGTGTTAAAATGTAGCAACTTTTGGAGTTTGAGCATGAAATTCAATTAGTTTAATTGAAAAGTTTCCCTTTCTTGCCATGGAAAGGCACTCAAATGCCCCCTCCAAGTTTCTCTTAAAACTGTATTGAGCACTGAAAGTAAATTTTAGATCATGATTTTTGTTGTTTAATTTAGTTTGATTCAGTGGAGGATCAAAACATTTAACTTTAGGGCTAGCAATTTAAAACTATATATATAGCCAGCATATTATTTTTATTTATATTTGGAACCATAACTTATTGTATCTATTGATACAAAAGAAAAGTGAATTTCAAAAGCTTAAAGGAGTTTGACATTCAATTCTTGTATATTAAGAAGGATACCTTTCAAAATTAAATGTTTCAGTCCTAAAATCAAAAGATTTACCATTACTTGGTGAATATGGAGATAACTTTTCTTCAAAAAAGTAGTCTACTATTTTCTGCTATTCCATAGATGATATTCCTATCTTGAAAGTTAAATTATATTTCCAAACATGTGAAAAAAGTAAGACCCCTAGCATTTAGAAATATATTTGTTTGATTCTTAATAAAGAATTCTAAACATATCACTATATTTTTAACATCTTCCAATTTATGATATGAGTTTTTTTCGACAGATAAAGCAAATTCAAACTTTAAAAGTAACCTATATATTAAAAAGTTGTAATGAAGATCTGCCCTGTTTTTATTTTGCTTCTTATTGTTAGTTTGAACTTACACACAAGTTAATATGTAATCATACCCTTTCATAGGTTTTATAGGTTCCTTTAATACATTTAATTGATGATTTCTAACATTTCTTGGGACTGGGCCTTCCAATGAGTACTAAATCTAATAATCTATTACAGGTTAGATTAATATTTATTTATTTAAAATTTAAAAGCTCATGAAAAGACTATTTTCTTTTTTTAGTACTTTGTTGAGAATGTAGTTTTGTCAAGAGGATAGTTTTTTCCTGGATGCACATTTTCAAACTTTGGATTTTCAAGATGTCTTATGATTTGGTTAAATAGCTAAAATATTCTTTATGCTATTCTGAAGGGTGGTGGTGGACATGAGTATGAACCTCAGAATTATTCTGTTCCTCCAGCTGCTGCTAGGTACTGGTGTTATTGAAACTTTCTTGGTGTAATTTTCATGTTTAACTCAACGGATTCAGTTTGTTGCATTCTGTTTTTGCAGATACTCAAATATGAACAGTGCTCTACAGGCTAAAGTTCCGAAAAATGTGTCAAGTTCTGTAATAGGCGCCGGAGGAGGCACCGTTTTCAATAGTAGTGAGGTATTTGATCCTGAATTTGGGAGACCATAACCTAGAACCTCATATATTTTGAAGATTTCAATTGAAAAAATGAGCTAATTAAAGATCTATTAAAGTTCCTGGCATGGCTTTTTGATTGGTGGTGTTTGTTTTTCAGTAGGAATAATATTGTTTCAAAATGGTATCCCTTTAAATGTTTAATGAAAGGAACGCGCAGGAAATCCTCGATTTCTCGTTGCGGAAAGTGCAGCATCCCACGCATCATTTATCTTCCACAGCTTTCAGATATCTATATAACAAACTAAAATTAAACCTAGACTTGGGTGTTGCAATGGTTGTTATTGAATGAAAAAATTTGTATGAATTAGTATGTTATATATTGGTGGAGGATATCTTTTTTGGTTAAGCACAATGGAAAAGAAAGGGATAAATAAGATTGCTAACTTGTTTTTATTATCAAGTGTAGGTTTCAGGAGCAATACTAAAGCATGATGATCCTCAAACTGGTGGCTCTGAAGATTTCCGTGGATCTTCTGAGCATCGAACTGCTACTCAAAACATTTTTCACTCATTCATGGCTTCTTCTGGCCAAAGCATGAATGCACAACAGAGTTCGTATCAGAATTCAAACATTCAGCAAAGTTCCTATCAGAACATGAATGCTCAATATAGCCCCTACCAAAATGTGAATGCTCAACAGACCTATCAAAACAGGCAAAGCCCATATCATAATTTGAGTGTGCAGCAAAGCCCCTATACACTTAATGCTCAGCAAGGGGCCTATGCCAACTTCGACGCTCCAACGAGTGCTTACCACAATTACAGTGCACAACAAGGCGCCTACCAGTATTAACTTCAATAAGGCATTTTTGTACTATATTTTACGTTCTGAGTTTTTATTCGTCATAATTATCAGCATATTAGAGATTACATAAGCTGTCGCATTACTGGATGCTTTTGATTTAATTATTCAGTGAAGGACAATTTTTTTTTTTGTTGCTATTGGTGAAGTTGTAAACTAAGATCCTTTCTTGCTGTGTCTGGACTTTTGTATAGACAAATTAAATGATGATTGTTTGACATCTGAATTGGTAAACCAACTAAGAAAAAAGATATGCTGTTGATCTTTTGTAATGGATGGTATTTTGGGCTGTAGTCGATTTGTTTATGTAATTCCTTGTGGTCAGTTTTATCATTGCTAATTTCATGCTTCTCGTATATGTTTCTTTGACAGCATTAATTGAGTGGCGCGGATAGGTGTGGTAGAAGCTACATAGCTCTCTCATGGTAGAGTGGTGAGCTAGAGCTAGGGCTAAATTTTGCACAGGAGAGTCTTGCTTCCTGGTTGAAGGAGCTGGGTTACCATCAATCTTCTCCCATTGACTCAGGTTGGTTACTAAACCTCATTGTAGTAGCTTAAAATCAGATTAAGAATCAAATCAAGTAATTTGTAAAGTTCCTAGTAAAAATACCTAAGATTGGTAGGTGTTTTTCTGTTCTCATAAGGTCATGAGCTTTCTATACCCAATTTTCCTGAAAAGAAATCCTCTTTTGATTTTTGTAATTTCACAGAAAATATGACCTTCCAACATATTTTTTTTTTTAACCACTGTGCTTGCTTCATTTGTATTCCATGGCATTGCTTGTTATAAGGAGAGTACAAGGCTTTTATACCATCACTTTCCTTAAATAAAATTTTTGTATTGTTCAACCAATAAAATAAATAATAGAAATTGTAGTATAGTAGAGTATGTATCAATTTCTACCATCTTTTGGGTGTATATTACCATACTTATATAAGTGTTAAGCATCCAACCTAAAACCAATTGACAATAGGTGGAGGGCTCAACTTGAATATAAGATCACAGGAAACCCAAGACTTAATAGATGTGGGATAACATCACTTAACACTCTCCCTCAGTGTAGCTCAACAAGGACCTACACGTGGACAACCTCACAGGGGTAATCAGTCTCATTTGGGGTTAGGTAGGAAGAACAATACACACCTGAGCTTTGATACCATGTTAAGCATCCAACCTAAAATCAATTGGCAATAGGTGGAGGGGCCCAACTTGAATATAAGATCACAGGAAACCCAAAACTTAATAAATGTGAGATGACACCACTTAACAATAACAATGCCATTATCCAATGTAATTGACCATTGTCAACTTATAAATACCTTTTACTTTAATTGTTCTATCCAATTGAACTATGTTTGGTGTTTGGCTCATTTTTGAGGTTATTGGAGTCTGATTATTTTGATGAAGTAGTTAGATCTCTTTTCAATTCATTCATATTAATAAGATAGTGACATTTGTTATCCTATTGTTGTTTTGATTATGTGGACTCAAAATTGGCATTGCATTTGTTAGTGTGTCAAATATGTAAAGCTTAATTAATGTTAAATCCCATGACAATCAATTCCCATCATTATCAAACGTGACATAGCATGTTATAGCTATGTTGCTCCGACTCCTCATTTTTCTTGAAGTATCCGTGTCCGACACATATTGGGACATGGGTATGGGGATATGACCTTCCAAAGACCCTCCAAATATATGGAAAAACTTAGAAAAGATTGAACATACCCGTGTCGGACACATACCTGTATCCGACAGTCACACCCGAGTCCGAGTAGCATAGTGTTATAGCACTTGGAGAAAACATGCGTTGACCTTAAATTTTGATGCCTTCCATTTGGTACAGGGAAGTACAATGATCATTACATCTATACTATAAGCCTATTCTATTTTAATGCAACACAAAAATGGATAAGCCTAGTAGACACCTAAAACCCATCCTTGTAGACTGTCTTGTCTCATCGTCAAGTAGGAAAGTGCTTCTCCCACTTTGCAACTTGTATGAGCAGTTTGTGGTAGATTCTTGATGACAAATTTTTTCTTGTCTTTTCATTCCAAATCTAGATCTCATGTAAAACTCTAGGCGTATTTTATTAGGATCAAAAGAAGAAATCTAATGATGGTTTTATTTTGTCCCTTTGAGCTGAGGTGACAAATTTGCCAATGTATATCATTTGTGTCACTTATTTATTTGTTGGGTTACATGTGGAGATCTATGTTACTCGAACTCTTCATTTATTTTATTTTATTTGTGTTCGATACTTATGCTGACACATATTCGGACATGAGTATGGGGTATAGGCTATAGTTCTTCAAATATACGAAAAAACATAGAAAAAATTAAGTATACTCATGTCGCACACATATCCAAATCTGACACTCATCCCAAGTTCGAATAACTTCAAGTTACACAATGGAAGGTAGTTCTCTTCTTGCCCGCAAATCTCACTCGTCACTCTTAAGATTGGATTTCAAAACCTGTAAGTTAGATCCTCAAATTCTAACAGCTAAATTGTCTCTTTAAGAACATATTTGGTTTTTATCTTATTTGATTTTGTATAAAAAATCTACATATAAAAGTTAAGCAGTAATGATTTAGGGTCTTGGATTTGCAATAGAGGAAGCATCACCAGCCCATGTTGATTGAAGTGCACTAGAAAATCAGTAAGTGCCCATGCCATGCCTACCACACAATGCCATTAAATTTGTCTTGATTGCCTATCTAGAATTAGTGCAAAGCTTGTGTTGTAGATTTTCTTCTATTTCTGTATTTGTGAACTTTGTGTAGTTGTGTTGGATTTCACTTTCATCAAATTCAAAATTCAAAATTCAGATTCGTGGTTAGTGTAATTAACTGTGCTGGTGATTCTTTTATCAGCATTTCACTCAAGTTTTTTTCCCTCGTGATTCTGAATTCTAATTGTGGGTAAATTCTGAAACCCTTAACTTTGGGTTGTTTGTTAGTTGCATTTGTGGCCGAGGTCATGACTAGGGGTGTAAACGAGATACATGTACTCATAAGCATTCGAGTTCGACTAAAAAAAACTAGAATTCGGCTCGGTCATTGTCGAGTCGAGCTCGAGCAGCTCGATTTATCGAGCGAGCTGAATTTGAGTATCCTAATGCTGACTCGAGTAGCTCGCGAGTCTAATCGAGCTTTTTTATTTTTAATTAGTATTGAAAAAACTCAATTCGAACTCAAACTCGAGCACAAATAACCGAGTTTGAAGTCGAGCATGGGAATCGAGCTCATTTTTTATTAGGTAAACAAGCCTAATCGAGTGAGCTCGAGCAATTCGATTTTTATCTCAAATCAAGCTCAAGCTTTAAAAGTGAAACTCGATCGAGTTCGAGCCAAGGTTCGAGCTTCGAATTTCAAGTCGAGCTTGAGCTTCTTATAGCTTGAGATCGGCTCGACTCGATTACACTCCTAGTCATGACTTAATTTGGGACTCATTCTAAAATCATTTACGGACTTGAGAAGCTTAACTAAACCCCTAACACTTTTTCTAGTCTCTACTAGGTAGACAAAGGAAAGAAGGGGTTAAAACTTAGCTGGCTATTTTTCTCTGCTAGGTAGCCAAAGGAGGCGTAACTTGGGCGAGTATTATATATCTATTTTTTTAATAAAGTAACCTCTACAACTGTCATCACGACTCTCAATTTGCTGCTAGCAACAACATAATGGAAGCTGTCAATCAAAGACAGATTGATTTGAAATCTGATTCAAATCCAATATATAGTATTTATGGGTACATAAGAAATATATTGAATCGATTTTTATTAATGAATCGATTCAATCTCGAATGAAAAGGGAAATGATTATATGAATCAGAATAAAATATTCAACCAACATTTGTGGAATTTGAAAAAGAATCAAAAGAAATGGTTTGATCTTTTTATTTCTCGAGAGATTCGTGAATCGGGATCTTAACATATATAGATACAAATGATTTAATGGGAGCAAGAATTTTCATTAGCATTTGGAACATTTCGTTTTTGAGTAAAAAATTGTTTTTAAGTAGTGTTCAATTAATTTCGTATTAATCAATTGATTGGTTTGAAGCTATCAACCAAAAAAAATGTCTAAATCACTTCGTTTTTTTTTTTCAAGTTCGACCAAGTTAGCAAAAATAATGTATGGCAATCATACCACACTTGAAGTAGAAGGAAAGAAGAGCAAGTGTTGTCGATTTCCCATTCAAATTCAGGATTACGAGGTCATAGTCACCATGTTAGTTTTCTCCATTACCAGACAATAAATAATTTTTTTCTTATAACAGTCATTTCCACATTCTTTTTATATCAAAGCATTTAATTTCTTTTTGGCCATAATTATACTAAATTGATTAAATGTAGTAGGACAATAAGTCAACTTAATTTATGTCCATGGAAAATCTTTCTTTAAATCAATCAAAAACACCCAGATATGACTTTCTTGAGATAATCACTTCAATATTCATATATGAGAGTAAATCTATAATATTTTTATGTGTCATAATCGTGTTTAAGATATTATATATTTAATAAATTTTGACATGTTAATAATTTGTGTTATATAGATTAATTTTGACATGTCCGTGTATTCGTGTTATGTTCGTATTATTATTATTTTTTTTTGGTGTTTTATCATGTTTTATTTATATTTTATGTTGTATCTAATTATCAAGTATATGAAAGAGAAAATAATAAGAGAGGGAGAAAATTCAACGAGAATTAAGAAATATTTCATTTTTTTTTTTGGAATTAGGATGTTTATGATATATTGGATAGAAAACTTAAGTTTGCTCTTTATTCTTGCAAGAACCAAGATAAGATCAAAACAAAAAGAGTTGAAGAGAAAATTGAAAGAGGAAAGAGCCATCATCTTTCTCCGAGCTTATACCTTCAGAAAATGGCTCATCCTGAAGTGATTAAACAATTATAGTTTTTATTAACCCTGTGATGGGATTGTTTGAGTAATTAATGTCCAAGAATCAGATTTGAGTACATTTATCTTTTTGTTGGGGAATATGCTTACACATTTATGTTATCTGAACTCTTTATTTTCTTTAAAGTATTTATGTTCAACATTTGTGCTTGATATATAGTCAGACATGTGTATGGGTATGATCCTCTAAATATATGATTTTTTAAAAAAAATTGAGCATGTGTATCGAATCTATATCCGTATCCGACACTTATCTTCAAATTCGAATAATATAATTACACGTAATATCAGTTCTTTACTAAATTTGCTTGTAAATACTTATGATTGTTTTTGGAGAAAGCATTTGCTATCTTCTCTGTGATAGAAATCAAACAATTGAATTTATATAATGAATGATCTTAATTTTAACTTTTAAAGTAGCATTGTTCAATTTTGAAATTGATAGCATTTTAAATTGATAGCAGAACAACAACATGAATTGTCTCCAATGTCATGATTCAGCCTATTGAGGAGGACTCAAAAACTTTGTAGTGGTTGCTTTTAGTGATCCCCTTGTTGGTAAAAAATCCAGATTTTGATCGTGTATGTTATTATATGCTATGATTTTTGTAGAGGGTTCTTTTGATAAGGTGAGAAAATATTTTTTTTTTTTTTGATAATTGGGTAAGGTGAGAAAATATTGCAAACTAGTAAAATATAATACTGTGGGAGACGACTGAGAGAAAGACTTGAGCAAACCCTGAAGAACAAGTGCAGTGGCAAGTGGTAATGAGAAAAGTAAAAGATCAGCAAAGATGGTGGAAAGTGTGGTGATTGGAATAATTTTAGAGAAAATTGGAGAGACGTTTGAGAGCCAAAAATTTATCAAATTACCAAAATATAGTGGGTAAAGAAGTTATAGTCCCACCAAAGAAAGTAACAAAAGAGAGAGTGAGAAGTTAATATGATGCCACACGTGAAAGTGACACCAATCATGGATAGTGAAAAAGTTATCAAAAGTAGAGAGTTATAGGAAGTTATGCCCTGAAGAGAGTTTTGATCATATGCAGTGAAGAAATGTTACATGACAACACACTTAGAAGTACACTACATGTTCAACTAAAAAATAAAACATTTGTGTTTAAGAGAAAGGTTAAGAAGGAGATTTATTAATAATCTCCACATTTGAGCCTTCAAGCCATGCTTTGCAGGAAATCCTAAGAGTGAAGCAAACCTAAGAATTCTGTCATCATTTCGGGGCTCACGTAGCGATAGACCTTATTAACTGCATTGGAAATCATCTTTTTCACATGCTACAAAAGTTGCTAGGGAATACGAGGCACGGAACGTTAGAGCGTCAGAGGAGCAAAGCGCTGGATGAGTGGAGCGCTAGAGTACTAGAGCTGCTAGAGCGGAGCGTTGGAGGAGCAAAGCGCTAGAGGAATGGAGTGCTCAAACATTGGAGCATTGGAGGTTATCAAATTAATACATTTAATAAAATTATTTTAATGAAGTTAAACTTCTTACTTATAAATTAAGTACTAAAATGACCTAATTAATCGCAAAATTTAAAGAAAATTTTCAACAATTTATTTTTTTTAATGTATTTGATAACTCGAATTAAGTTTTACTTAATTAAAAAATTTCAACAATTTTTTTTCTCAATATATTTGATAACTCAAATTGAATTTTATTTAATAAAAAATTTTGAACAAAAAATTTGTTGAATGTGATAAGTAGGTACAAAGCTACTTATCCATTTTTTGTTATAGAAATGAGATATTTAAATTACCTCTTTTAAATTTTTTTATCCAAAATAATATAAGATATTATGATAATAAGGGTAAAATTATAAAAAGAATAATTTTCAAAAGTAAGCATTTACAGATCAAATAATATAATTATGTTCAGTACTTAATTTTCAATAACATAGCAGACAATTTTTATAATACAAATTCAGTTTTTATAAATTTAGTACTAAAAATCAACCTAATTAATCCCAAAACCATAAGGCAAAAGTCCAAATCAATCCTAACTTTTTAATTGCATATATACCATAATTAACCCGCTAACTATAATTTATGGCATGTGTTATTTGTCACAAAAACATGCTTCAAATTTTCAAATTGAGCATCCTCATGCATTTGGAGATAGCTTTAAAAAAACCAACTTAAAATGACCTAATTAATCCCAAAATTATAAGGCAAAAATCCAAATCAATCCTAACTTTTTAATTACATACCATAATTAACCCTTAACTATAATTTATGGCATGTGTTATTTGTCACAAAAATATGCTTCAAATTTTCAAATTGAGCATCCTCATTCATATGGGGATAGCTTTAATAGATTACCAGAGAAAATGAATATTCATAATGTGTTTTAATCTTTTATTTAGCGCACTTTAATTAAAAATAACGCCCGAAGTTCAAATCACCCCTCCCCTTTAGACTTTATCATATGTACAAAAACAAATATATATATATAAAAGAGATAACTTATATTGGTGTAAAATTAATTAGTTTTATATTCCTTCACAATTTTGTATACGATTGATATTTTAACAAATTGATCGCTGGATTTAGTAATATAATCGTATTCGTCGTGCACGTAAAATTTTGAATTCATCCGATATTTATATCATGTGGATCGAGAATACCATTTTTTTATATTTATTTAACGGTTGATTTTTTTTTTTTACGTCGAATAAATAATTAGACATTTTTAATTTACTCAAAAGTTGACATGCACGATCTATATAAATAGAGCATGAAATACAACAGTTAGATTAAACAAATATAAATCGTGTTAAAAATTACAAAAATAAATAAAACTGAATTGATTTTACACTAATATAAGTGAATTTTTTCTCATATATATATATATATATATATTAGTATATGCTCCAAATAAAATTTGATGATGATGGTGCTATACTGCTATTAAGCTATTTCTTAATTAATAAGTAGAAATGAATATTTATCTCATATCTTAGTGTCAAGGGAATGTCTTAGAACCTTGAGGTTATAAATTCAAGTCTCATTTATGTGTGAATTTGGTTAAATTTCATGTTGAATTTATGTACGTGATGATTTGTTAATTGATTGATTGATTTATTTTAATTGATTGATTTCTTATATATATGATTAAGACCTTGATTATGATTGTAATTTCTAATTTCATAAAAAAATTGTACTATCATAACAATTACACAATAATTAGAAAGTAGAAACACCAACCAAAGAAAAAAAGTAAAAAAATGAGATATAAACAACTCAATGTTCTCGGGAAAAAAAAAATCTCAATGTTAACTTTAATTAATACTAGAATGGTGGCTGGCTCCGCGAATTCGGGTGGGTCACTTTTTTTTTTTTTTTTTTTCTTTTTTTTTTATAAATAAAATTATATAACAATAATAACATTATATTACGAATAATATTATATTAATAAAAATTAATAAATATATTTATTATAAGGAAGTGAAAATTTTAAATTTTTTTAATAAAATAATGAATGAATTATTATAAAAAAAATAATCATTCTATTTGAACAATATAATTAAAATTAATTATAATTAACATTACTTTTTAATATCATCATTATTGTCTTTATAAAAATCATGAAAAATGTTTAAATTTAATAACAAATTCTTACGTTATGAAACACTAATTTTATTTTCAATTTTTTATAAAAAATAATTGATTAAAATATTTTTATTATATTTTTTAATTATAAAATTTAAAAATATTGTAATATTAAAATTTTTAAAAATATTTTAATTATCTTTTATTAAAATGAGTATTTATCTTTAATTATTTTTAAATTGATTAATCAAAATGCTTGTATTTGATAATTTTTTAAGTTGAAATGAAATTCTTTCATAAAGACATGCATAATAATAAATCTAACATCTACATACAAATTACAATAACTCATAACATCATTTAATATATATATATATATATATATATATATTTCATTTAACCATCATTATATTTTTCTTTTGATTCGATACTTAAAGTTTAAAAAAAAATTTCACTTACATCAACCCATCTCATATTATTATTCAATATTTTAATTTTTACTAATTATTTATCAATACCATATTTTTTAATTTAATAATATAAAATCAAAAAATTAACACAACCTTATTTAAAAAATAAATAAATAATCAATTATTATACGACACGTGACACAACATTGAAAGTTATTTAAATAGTACTAATTAAATCTGGCAATTTCGAACATGACACGCGAAAATAACTAAAACACAACACAACACGACCCGAATACACGAATACATCAAAATTTATATAAAGCGAATTATTAATATATCAAAATTTATATCAATATATAATATTTTAAATACGATTATAATATAAAAAAAATACAAAAATATACGAATTTTTTTCTTTCTTTCCATTTTCATGAAAAAAAAATTAATTGCTTGCCACATAGGTGCCAAGCAATTATAAACCAATTGCCCTTTCAATTGGATAATGAATTGAAGGGATTATTTTAATATTATGTACTAGTGTTTAGATCTCGCGATGCTTCAATTGTAGATTGTTTTGAACGTTGAGCAAGATGTTAAGATAGTTATATTATGTACATATTAAAATAAAAGTGTTTGTACAACATATGGTTGAAGCTAAGGAGACAGTATTAGAATTTGAAAAGTGCACAATAGTAAATCAAATATCGATTAGAGATTCAATGTTCGGTTTGAATTTTTTCGTATTCGGTTCAGATCATAAAAAAATTTATCTCTGAAAAATCTTAAGGTATAATCTTAAGGTTCATTTATCTCTGAAAAATAATTTTGAAAAATAATTTTTTAAAATAATAATTTTTTAAATAATATTATTAATATAAATATTAAAAAGATTAATATTTATTCGTAAAATATTAAAAATATTTATACTATTAAAAGTTAAAACAGTAACATTTACTTGGCTTATAAGTTATGCTCAAACAATATCAACAAGCAAAGAAAATCAATCAAACCTCAAATACTAAAAGAGATAATAATTTCAAAGACAAAATTTACACAAAAATTGTAAAGAGACTTTGGAAGTCTCGGAAAACAAACAACCAAATCTTAGGGTTAGAAAAAGTTCTCATCCCACCCCACCATTTTTTCTGTCTCGTGGCATCCAAAAATTGTGTCTCATTTCTTTCCCATTTTTTCTTCACTTCCAGCAAATATCATTTTATGTTCATCTTTCTAGATTTATCAATCATTTTTATACCAATAAAACTTAAAACTAACTTTGCTTTAGATTATATCTAACTTAGTTTCTTTTTTTAGTTTGCTTTTGTCCCCTCCTCATTCCTCCAAGCTAGCAAAGTCTGGAGGTGGCAAGCAAAAAAAGAAGGTCATTTTTTTACTATATGTTTCCTTGACTATATTTTTAACCGGAGTTATTTTCTGCTTTTTAGAGTTAGATAAGAAGTGGGTTTTTGGTTTTTTTTTTTTTTTTCTTTCTTGTAATAACAAAGGTGGAGAAAGAGAAAGCAAAAGGAGAGGGTGAAAAACATGGTGTTATTTGATCAGGTTATCTATGACAAGCTTCTATTTGAAGCTCATCACTCTTTTTATTTTCTCTTGTTTGTGAATACTTTTCATTTTTATCTCTTTTTATGTTTGATTTGATACAATAAATTATTATATTAATAAAAATAATTTTATTTAATTTTAATTCAAAAAACATTTAAAATGTTTAAATAAAAAATCTTTTAATCTTCTAATTTTAAATATTTCTATCTTTAATATTATTAAACTAAACATAAATATTTTTATATTTTAATAATAAATATTAATATTAACAAAAATAATATATTTTAGTAATGTGAATATTTTTAATTATTTTTTAATATTTTAAAGATTGGACCAAATTTGAAAACTCAAAAATACAGGTATCAAAAGTTTTAAAATCATTGTAGAGGGACTAAATTCATATTTTGATATAAGTATAGGGACTAATTACATTATTTGATCATCCAAATTAGTAAGCCACGTGGAAAAAAAATCCACGTCATCAGTTGTCAAAAAAATTTGCTGACTAAGCTCGTCACGTCTGCATGGTCAACGTGGCGTCAGCATACTTAACAGTGAAAATTTGACACCTTTTAAAATTGGACTGAAATTCAAAATCTCGAAAAGTAGAGGTACCAAAATTTTTCGAATTAAAATTGAGGGACTAAACCCACATTTTAACTATAATATAAAAACTAATACCACAATTTAACCTAAAAAAATAAATAAAAAATATTAGCTTACCACGTAGCGAGCCAATACTAACGCAATCCCCCTAATTGAGGGGGATTGCGGCAAAATTGAAAGCAATCCCATGGGGATTATTTTTAATTTATGATATATGATGTATATAGATATAGATTATTAATTATTGATTGATGACACAATCAGTCAATAGAAGAAATTAATAAACCACACAAGGAACCAAACAAAAATCACCAATATAAAATCGGATTAATACACACATAATGAGACTCAATCGAGGGACTCAAACATGAAATCTAAAGACTCAAAAGCTGCCTAATTCATGCTATCGAGACAGTCTCGTCAGCAAACTAGGGTTTACTTTAAAGAATTAGTTCACTGGTAAAATAATTAACTTTGCAAATTAAACTTAATTATCACGTGATGACTTGACTTAATGAATATGTTAAACTAAGCCTAATTCCCAATTCGAGATAACCAATTGTTTGAGCAAAGCGTGAGGTAGGGGAACATTTTTAATTTATTATATAATATAATGGTCGCAAAGTATTAATATGTAATAATGGTTAGCCACTTGAACCAATATTTAATAGAGGACTATGATAATCTTAAGTTACATATTTTATGCTAAGAAATTAAATGAAAAAGAAAAAGGCAGCATTGTCTTTAGGCCTGTATTATTATTATTTTTTAATTTATGAAGCAATTATTGATATAAAATAAATTAATAATAATTTGGTAGTAGAGATGTTCATGGTTATACCGGTTCAGGTTAGGTTTGAATAGTAAAAAAATTTGTTTGTTCAGGCTTGATCTGAAAGGAAAACTCATTTTATTATTTGAAATATATTAAAAAATTATTTTTATATTAATATTTAAATATATTTTTATAATTAAATTTAAATAAATATTTTTATTGATTAAATAGTAATTCAAGTTGAATAGAGTTGTTCCAAATTTCAAAAATCTTATCTTAAATCTGATCTAATTTGATCAACACAAATATACTAATCCGTGAATATATCTATTTTATAATTTTCATTAATTAATTATTTTTAAGGCTCGGAGAGAGTGGAGAGAAATAGAGATGGTGGTGCAGGTGAGAGTAATGGTGGCGCATGATATAGTATCTAATTATGTATATAATATTTTTGGGCTTTAACTTATCATAGATGAATGCTTAAAGATTTGGAAGAATCATTAATTATTATCTCAGTTTGACTGCCTTTTCTTAGATCTTTTATGAGTGACCATGCTTCTCTCTAAAGCTCCTCGACAGACCCGATTAATTTGAATTGGATCGAGTTTGAATACAATTTTTGATAATTTAAATTAGTTCGGTTAGATTAAAATTATTATTTATTAAATAAAAAATATTTTTATTTAAATTTAATTATAAAAAAAATATAAATATTAATATAAAATTAATTTTTTAATATTTTTTAAATAATAAAATGAGTTTTCAAACTGATTCGAATCCAATCCAAAATGAATTTAAATAATAAAAAAAATTCAAACCCCAACCAAATCCATCCATTAACAAATCTACTTCTCTCTCTTCTCTTTTGTCTTTTCGATAATTGTAAGAACATATTTGACCTAACTTTTTTCTCATCCCATTTCTCTCTACCTTCATATAAAAAATTAATATAAAGTGTCCAGCAATTCGATTGTCGAATTTATTATTAATATTATGTTCATAAAATTATGATTTATTGTTTATTTTCTTTTCATGTTACTGTGAATAGTCAAATTGTGCCTACCAATTTGATATGTCGTCAAAGGCAACCCACCAGGCATAATTTTATATTATTTTTATTTTTAGGGTTTCGAGTTCAAATCTTTTAAAAAAAATGGAATTGGAAATAATAGTTTGTATTTGATGTATTGTTCATGTATAAATTTATATACAATTAGTGAATCACATGATATCACCTTATTAATAAATAAATATAAAATTTTAATTTTCGTAAAAAATAAATACAAATCACTTTTTTTATTAATAGATCACATTATCTGATTCATTGATAATATATAAATATATACACTGATAATACATCAAATACAAATCCCGAAAATAATTCCCTCTCTTTCTATATGCATGCTAAAAGGTTATTATTATTATTTTATTTTTTTACATTTGCAAGATACAAGTAGGCGTGAGAATTGAAATCTTGGACCTGAATTCTCTTAAAAAGAATTAAAAAGGACAACCATCGTAAAATCAAACATTAATCGTGTCTTTATACAATTTGGAGATTTTGAAAATGCTGGTGGATAGTTGGCAAACTTCTCATATTCCGAGGGAGATCAATGAGGTTGGAAATATATCGGTCGAAATATTTGAGAAGTTTTTGTATTATATCATTTAATATAAATTAGTTTTATTATAAAATTGAGTAGTTTAATTCTTGTATTTTTAAAATTGAAACAAAAAGGTAAAATCACTAACTAATGTAACAAAAATTATTCAAAAAGCTGACGTGACATTTAACCTTGTGTTTATTTGATGATGTGATACCAATAAAATACATTATTTTAAGCAGACGTGGACAAAATAACAAACTAAGTTGGCAAAAATTAAAATTTGATGTGGTATTTTTGTCAACTTAGTTTGTTATTTTCAGCCTAAAATAATATATTTTATTGGTGTCACGTTAGTATTTGACATCCACGTCATCAAATAAACACAAGGTTAAATGCCACATCATCTTTTTTAACAGTTTCTGTTACACTAGTAAGTGATTTTACTTTTTTGCTTCAATTTTAAAAGTATAGAGACTAAATTACTCAGTTTTATAGTAGAGTGATTAATTTGTATTAGATGATATAATACAAAAACTTCTTAAGTACTATGACCGTCAAGTCTGGTGTGAATAAAACTCATAATCTAATTTTGGTGATTGACTAATTTGTGAGTTTCATTGTTGATGGTTGTTTCTTGATTATATTGTTGTACCTTTATTTCTGCATAGAAGCTATCTTGTTTTGGTTGAAATGCTATTTATACTGCAATTTCATTCAATGAAATAATATTTGCCTTTCCAAAAAAAAAAAAAAGTTGTTTTTATACGATCAATAACCTGCAAACCTTGCTTTGGTTTGGAATTCGTTTTTAATACATCGTTGGTAAACTTTTTAAAATTTTAAATTAAGATTAAAAAATTGATAAATGTATCTTTTTGTTATATTAATTTTTTAAAATATTTTTGATTATATCTTATAAAAAATATATATCACATTATTAAATCTGCTTATGAAATTTTTAAAAATGTATCAAATAATTTTCCACTAAATTCAAAGATTCAAACTTATAATTATAGATAAATGTGAAGGGTGGGTGTGTCATTTATTAACTCTTTGTTTTTAAATGAAATACATATGTACCATTCACAAGCTATTATAACTATAAAATTACTAAAATTCATACATATAAATATAACATTTTTTTATTCGGCATGTGTGAAAGTTCATTAGGTCTTATTCTAATAATCTCTTGTACTCAACAAAAACTTTTCTCTTTCAATGTTGGAATATATATGAAACTTTCAATAATTTAAATGTTTCAGCTATTTACAAGAGATAACAATAATATCTTTTTAATAAAACAACATTATTATTCACGAAGAAATTATAATTACGATTTAATTATTTTAAAAATGTAAAACAACTATTTTAAAAAATAGAAAGAATAAAAGAACAAAAGGGTTATGAAGATCAACAAATTAACATAAAGTTAAAGAATTTCATATATAGTACGACTTGAATTTAAACATTTCAAGATCTCATCATTACAAATGAGAATAAAATAGTAATTTAGTAAGTTATAAAATATAATATCTTCTATAGTTTCTATGAAAAGAAAAATTATATTTATATAATGATACCAAATAATCTGCATAAGATGCTTTGAAACTTTATGTCTCTTCTCTTCCAATGTTGGGCCGTTTATGAAAATTTCAATTGAAAATACTATTTTCGTCTCATTTTTTTCTAACTAATACTTTTATTTTTCTATATTTGAAATTATTTTTTGAATTTTTAAACTTTTTACGACAACAATAATATTATAAAAATTGAATTAGAAATATCAAATACATAAATATTTTAAAAAAATTAATGTGTAAAAGTTAAAAAAAATGAGACGAAGAAAGTAGTGTTTTATAAGAGGATAGAATTTACAAGGAATAATGATTATTGATGAGATGTGTTTAGAGATGTTCATGGATCAGATTGGATCGGACTGAATTTAAGTATGGTATTAACATTATATATATTTGTTCAAGTTCGACTCGGTCTAAAATTTGGATCTCAAATTCTGTCCAAACACATTCATATTTATAAATGGATAGTCCAAACCCGTTTAGATCCACCCATATTATTTTTTTTTTCAAATTTTTTTAGATAAATATGTTATTTTTTATTTAATTTTTAATAATTTAATTTAATTTTTTTCTTTCATTAAATTTTAAAACATGAATAAATTAACATAACATAATATAATATAATATAATATAATTTATTTTTATTTTTTATATGATATAAAATACATAATATATAAATATAAAATAATATACTATATAAAAATAAAACAGGCTGGACCGAACTCGGACCTTGATTGTTAGAGTCAAGGCCCGACTTATTTTCAAAACGAATTTATTAAGTTTATTTCGAATCTAATATTTTTGTTCAAATTTTTTTAAATATCGAATAAATTTTCGAAATTAAACAAATAATTCGATATTTAAATAAAGCTAAATATGATGATCCACTAAAACACGTGAAACCAAATTAAGGACTCCATCAAAGCCAACAATAAAAAAAAAAACAAAGCCAAAATCGACTCCGGGATGGTAATGGAGCAGGGCGGGGACGGATTTTGCAATATCCTCCCCCGCCCCGTCATAATACTGCTCTGCCCCGCCCCCTGTCCCGCTCCGCTATGGATGTTGAAATTTCAATACCACTACCACCTCCATGGATGTCGGTTACATCCATAACCGCCCCGCCCCGCTCCGTCCCATTTGATATTTATTAATTATTTTTATTTTTTCAAATAATAAAGCATTTAAAAAAAATTTAAATATAAATTAAATATAAACATGTTTCTAATATAGGAAGAGAAAAAAAATAAAGTATTAGGTTTAAGTTTTTAAAAATAAAAATAATAAGTTTAATTATATTATTTTATTATTCATTTAAAAGCTAAATATGTAAGGGTAAAATTGTAATTTCAGTATTCGGGGCAGAGCGATGCAGAGCAGACAATTACCACGACTGCTCCATCCCCGCCTTTTAAACAAAAAAAATCGCACCGCCCCGCTCCGCCTCCATTGTTCAAAAAAAAAAAACCTCTCCATTCGGATCGAATCGGTTCGAAATCTATCTATCAGATCGGATTTTGCCATCCCTAACTTCACCTTCAAAGTGCGCGTGTGCATGAACATTGAGAGAGAGAGAGAGAGAGAGGGCACCACTTTGGACCACTAATTAATACCCAGTCGTGCAAGGGTTTTAAAAAAGTTTTAAGTCTAATCATTATATTGTCATAGGATAACCTCTTTTATGCTCTTGTCTTACGTGCCAAAAGTGTTTTTATATCTCACTTAGTTACTTTCTTGTCCTCTTCCATTCATTTTATATATATTAGTATTTATTTTATCATATATATTTGCATATGAATATTTATTAATTTATTTATTTTTAAATATATAATTATATATTTTAAAAATAAATAAAAATAATAAAATACATATTAACTAAAATTTGCATGTAAAATTTGTTTCATGTACAAATTATTATATTATTTTTAATTTAATGCAAAATTAATTATGAAGATAAAAAAATTTAATGTAAAATTTAATTTTTTATTTATACAAATAAAGTAATTCACTTTTTAAGATTAGTGAAAAATTAAATTTTTTAAGATAAAGCAATTCTACATAAATTTTTAATTTTTATTATCAAATTAATCTATTTAACGAATGTATTTTAATAAAATTAAACTTCTTATTTATAAATTAGATAAATCTTATTAATAATAAAAAATATTTACAATGCTAATTTAGAAAAATAGTAGACAACGATGATTATTTTCGTCAGCTCAAAAGATTTTTTACATTCGTGCTTTTATATATACTAGTATTTGTTATCACATGCATTTGCATGTGAATACTCATTGATTTATTTATTTTTGAATATATAATTATATATTTTAAAAATAAATAAAAATAGTAAAATATATATTAACTAAAATTTGCATGTAAAATTTGTTTTATGTACAAATTATATCAAATTATTATATTATTTTTAATATTAGTGTAAAATTAATTATGAAGATAAAAAAAATTAATATAAAATTTTTATTTTTATCTATATCAAATAAATTAATTCAATTTTTAAAGATTAGTGAAAAAATAAAACGTTTAAGATAAAGCAATTCTACATAAATTTTAAATTTTTTATTTATTGTCAAAGTAACCCATTTAATGAAAGTGTTTTAATAAAATTAAACTTCTTACTTATAAATTATATAAATCTTATTAATAATAAAAAATATTTATAATAACAATTTAGAAATATAGTGAACAATGATGACTATTTTCGTCAGTTCAAAGATTCTCCACATTAATGCTTTTATATATACTAGTATTTGTTGTCACATGCGTTCGTACATGAATACTCGTTTATTTATTTATTATATAATTTTATATTTTAAAATAAATAAAATTAATAAAGTATATATTAACTTAAATTTGCATTAACATATAAAGTTTATTTACGTGTAAATTTTATCAAATTTTTATAAAGTTTATAATTTTAATATTAATATAAAATTAATTATATTAAATAAAAAATTCAATGTAAATTTTAATTCTTTTTCATTTATACCAAATAAATGGACTTACTTTTTAAGATTAGTGAAAAATTAAAATTTTTAAGATAAAGAAATTTCATATAAAATTTTAATTATTTTTATTTATTATCAAATTAATCCATTTAACAAAAGTGTTTTAATAAAGTTAAATTTCTTACTCATAAATTAGATAATTTTATTAATAATAAAAGATATTAATGATGGCAATTTAGAAATATAATGAACAATAATGATTATTTTCGTCAGTACAAAAGATTATCCATATTCGTACTTTTATATATACTAGTCATTGTGTCACATGTGTTGCACGTGATGTTACACGTTAATTATCTTATATTTGTTAAATAATTTATGTTTAATAATAAAAAATCATGGAAACAATTATCGCATTACATGTCCTAATTATCCTGATTTTTTTTTTTTTTTAAAGATGCAAGCAATTTTAACTCCATGTAAGCCAAAAATCTAACAATTATATAAACAAATCTTTAGTAAAAAATAACATGGTAAGAAAATATATTTTGTAGTAAGTTATTTGACATGCTTTTTAGATGGTAAAAATCCATTCATATAAAAAAATTAAAAAGGGTAATTAGTAAGGACGATTGTGTTGCATGCACTGCACGTATTGTTATACGTTTATTATCTTGTATTTGTTAAATAATTTATGTTTAATAATAAAAAATCATAAAAATAGTTATTACATTGTATGCCCTAGTTATCTTTTTTTTTTTTTGTTGTTGTTGTTGAAAAGATGCAAGTAATCTTAACTTTTTGTAAGCCAATCATATCATCTAGCAATTACATAAACAAAGCTTTAATAAATAAAAGCATGATAAGAAAAATATTTTTAGCAAGCTATTTGACATTTATTTTGGATGATAAAATATCCATTTATCTTAAAAATGAAAAAAAGTAATTAATAAGGACGATATATATATATATATTTTTTAATTTTATGAATTGATTAAATCTTGTGAAAATAAAAAAAATTTCAAGGTGTTACAAGGTCACGTTATTTCACCTTTATATCCTAATACACGTTTAATTTTATATATTTGTTTCAATACCTTAAGCCTATTGACAAATAGTACTACTAATTTATTATAGTTAATAGCTTTCAAAATAGAATCACTACACTAATAATATTAATCAATCAACCAACAAAAAATATGTAAAGCAAACCAAACACCTAATACAAAATAGACCAATAAAAAAATCAAAAGTAATAACGTAAGACAAAATATATAGCTATTAAAATAAATAGAGAAATTGATGAAACTCTTTATCTTTAAACAAATTAAAATATTTTCACATGATAACCCTATTGTTTTGAAATTTTAACTTATTTTCAAGATATAAAGTTTTTTAATCTAAAACCAAACATTACTTCTGTAGGATAAAAGTAAAAATTATATTAAGTCTTATTAAGTTTGACCATTCAAATTTTTCAAAAAATTAATGAAGTCTTTGGTAAAGGTAAATTAAAACTATAGTAGGGTTATAAGTTTATTATGATAGATAATAAATACTTTGAAAATAATCCATCATTCATTATTCATTAATTAACACTACTTTTAAAAAATTATAAAATTGGTAAAATAAAATAAAGAAATAATTAATAGTATAAAATTATAGAAATTCATAAATTTTAAATGAAATATTATTTTATTATATATAGGTATATTTACCAATCAATTTTGTTACACCAATGATACACAAAATACTGTATTGATAAAAACCTTGCACTAAATTATGATTGCAATTATATATAGTAGTAAGCAAGGGTCGAATCCACAGAAATTGTTCTTAATTTATATGTTAATTGATTCTAATACCTAAACTAAATTGGGGGGGTTTTGTTCTGAAGATGAAAAGAAAATAAGAAAACTAAAATTTAAGATTAAGATTTAAAGAAACAGGAATTTATATATATCAAATAACAATAATAATGAAAATTATGGTTAAGGAATTATTCTCCACCACTAAACATGAAATATAATCAATAATCAGAATTATCTTTCACTATCTCTTCTAAATTTAATAACCCTAAGACAACACAGAAGTGGTCATTGTCTCGAATATTTTCTTACTGTGTCGTTGGAAAAAGAACAAGCACTTTTACCCAATCTCTTTTCAATGAACAACCTAGAATAAGCTCGCTAAATTTAATTCAATGAAAGCATACAATTTAGAAAGATAGATTAAATCAAGCAACAAACACACACAAGCGGGGTTCATTTAACTTGAGTCATACTCTACATTGTATCGAACGAAAATATCCCATAATCATTGATAACAATTTGCTACTTATGTTTAGGAATCTTGACAATTACGGATCAAAATACTAAACTAGAAATCAAATCACTATGATATTCATCTAGTTGCGCACCTAAATAAACAAGATAATAATTTATGATATGCATACAGTAGAATATAATAAATTCACAAGAGAGTTGAAAGACAATCTGAAATTTATTAACTAACAATCATGTCTAAGGTTTTGAAATCACCCTTAACCAAAAGTGAGTTTAGCATAGCATAGGCATAATTAACATAAACATAAAAAGAAAATAAAAGAATGGAGAAGAAGAAGAAGAAGAAGAAGAAGAAGAAGAAGAAGAAGAAGAAGAAGAAGAATGATCCTTGAGTCTCCTCAAAAGATGTCTAGTTTGTGGTTTAAAAGATGGTATTTATAGAGTTTTAAAACCCTGAGAACAAGTCATTGCCGCACAAGTAATTTAGGAGGCAGAAAATTACGTTTTTGGCAAGTTTTCACGATTTTTTCCAGAATTATGGGCCCCGCGGCTCTGGAATTGAGCGTCGCGGCGCCAGACTCTCTGTCAGCCATTTTTATGCTGCATCTTCTTGCACTTTTCGGCTGATTTGGATGACCATTTCTTGTTCGAGTTGGGCGTATGAACTACAGTTGGAAAGATATTCAAGTCAGATTCAAAAGTCAAGAGGAAGTTTCTTTAAATAGAAACTTTAACATCATGTTTTCCTTGCAACAAGCTCCGGAGGCAAATCTGCCTTCTTGCTTGGGAACAAGAAATTGATCTTTTTGACTTCGAAGTCTTCTTGCATCTTGTGGTTATGATTTTGTAAGCACTTTACCATCATTATTGATATCTTTTCACTTCATTCTCCTAATATATCTAAAATTCAAAAACATAATATAAGTAATCAAAATAAATATTGAAAACATAACTAAAACTAAGAATAGAAAGGGCATAAAATGTGTATTTTATGAGCTTATCAACCAACAAAATAATTTTCTCAAATTTCTTGAAAGGTGTAAACTCATTAACAATGAAAATGTTCAATAATTTGTTATTGAAAGTGCAAGCACATTAATAATATAATGTATGATAAATTGAAATATGTTAAATAAGAAATTGCTACATGTATTTATATAAAAATATTTTTTTCATAATAAAAAAATATTAATGAAAGATAATACTATCAGAATATAAGTTAAAAAATATTATAAAGCCTTTAAAAAAAGCAAGAAAAAATCATAAAATCATCTTGAGTAATTTGACCACGATTATGGTTTAAGTTGATGGAAACTATTATCTTGCCCATCAAATGAAAAAAAACATGAGTATTTATCCATTCTAAAAAAATCAAAGCTCTTAAAATTTTTCAAACTTTATATGATGAATATATTAAAATGAAAAGTTGACATAAATATATAATAACATGAGATTTAGTTACTTAATAAACCTTAATTTTGCAATTTTTGTTTGATAAAATTTAACTACTTAATAGTTTTACATATAATTTAATTGTTAAAAGCATTATCTAAAATGTTCTAATAATTGTTTTTTTTTTTTTTTTAACTTCTCATCATGATATTGAAATTTTCAATGATAAATTTTATTAATATTTATAATACAAAATCGTAAATAAGAATGAAATACATCTTATTACTATTTGTAATATAATATAAAATATTTATATTATAAAACTTATGTATTTATATATTGAGCATAGCGTTACATATTATATAAATAATCAAAATTTGCATTAACATTTAAAATTATATTATACAATTTTTTTACTTTTTAAGGTTAATAATGAAAACTTTTAACTTTGAAAATAAAGTAATTTAATGTAAATTTCAACTTTATTTATTATCAAATAAATCTATTTAACTAAAGTCTTTCAATAGAATTAGAATTCTTATAAATTTATAAATTGGATAAATTTTATTAATAAGGAAAAATATTTAAAATGGTAAATTAATAATATAATGAACAATAATGGGTATTTTCGTCAGTTCAAAAGATTCTCCATATTCTTGCTTTTATATATATTATAGACTAGTATTTGTTATCACATGCATTCACATGTGAATGCTCATTAGTTTATTTATTTTTGAATATATAATTATATATTTTAAAAATAAATAAAATTCACATTAACTAAATTTTGCATGTAAAATTTGTTTTATGTACAAATTATTTTATTATTTTAATATTAATGCAAAATTAATTATGAAGATAAAAAAATTAATATAAAATTTTTATTTTTATTTAAATCAAATAAATTAATTCACTTTTTAAGATTAGTGAAAAATTAAATTTTTTAAGATAAAGCAATTCCACATAAATTTTTAATTTATTATCAAATTAATACATTTAACGAAAATATTTTAATGAAATTAAACTTCTTACTTATAAATTAGATAAATCTTATTAATAATAAAAATATTTATAATGACAACTTAGAAATATTTGCACATAAATACTTAATTTTAAATAATAATATATATTAAATAAGTAGTTGTACATTGTAAATATTTAAAATTAATAAAATGAAAAATAACATGTAAAATCTCATGTATAAAATATATGAGAGTAATATAAAGTTTTAATGTTAATATAATATTAAAATTTTAAAAATAAAAAATAAAAAATATTTAAATTAATAAAGTGCATATTAACATGTAAATTTTATTTCATGTATATTAATATATTATATGTTAATTAACATAAATATTTACTTCTAATATTAATTTAAAATTAAAACTATAAAAAAATTTAATGTAAAGTTTAACTCATTTTTATTTATCAACTAAATTTATCTAATAAAAGTCTTTCAATGAAAGTAAAGTTCTTATTTATAAATTAGATAAATTTTATTAGTATTTATTTAAAATGGCAATTTAGAAATATAATAAACATATATATTTATTTTCGTCAGTTCAAAACATTCTCTACATTCGTGCTTTTATATATATTATAGACTAGTCATTGTGTCACATGCGTTGCATGTGATGTTACACGTTAATTATCTTGTATTTGTTAACTAATTTATGTTTAATAATAAAAAATCATGAAAACAATTATCACATTGCATATCTTAATCATCTTAATTTTTTTTAAGAGATACAAGCAATTTTAACTCCTTGTAAGTCCAACATCTAACAATTACATAAACAAATCTTGAGTAAAAGATAACATGGTAAGAAAATATATTTTGCATCAAGTTATTTGACATGTTTTTTGGATAGTAAAATGTCCATTTATCCAAAAAATAAAAAAGTAATTAATAAGGGCGATAATTTTTATAAATTGATTAAATTCTGTGAAAATAAAAGATTTCTCAAAGTATTATAAGATCATCTAATTTCACCTCTATAGCCTAATACAAATTTAATTTCATATATTCGTTTCATTACCTGGACCCGTTGACAAATAGTACTACTAATATATTACGACTAAATATATTTCAAAATAAAATCATTACACTGATAATATTAATTAATCAACTAATAAAAAAATGATGCAAAACAAACCAAATCCTTAATACAAAAAAGGAAATTAAAAGTAATAAAGAAAGACAAAATATAATCATTTTCTCAATAATCACTATCGTAACGAATCTCGTCGCGGGATCCGTCAAGTGTGACGTTGAAATGAGGAAAAGGAGGAAAAGACGACTTAATTCCTCTTAAGTAAAAAATTGAGGGTTTGAAAATAACCTCGAAAAAGAAATTGAATCGCCAACAATCTTTTTTTGACTAGCTGTGATCGACTACTTATTAAAATCGGTTTTCATAAAATATTTTAAAATTAATTAAAACATATTTTTTAAAAAACCAATTTTGAAGTCTGCGCTTTGAACTAAATAAAACAAGTGTGGGTTCGAGAGTCAGTTACATGCGGGGAAGGATTAGCATCCTCACAACGCCCGTATAAAACGGTACCTTATTAGTCATGTGTTATCTCGAGTTTCGGTGAAAGTCAGTTTTAAATTTGGGGTTTGAAAATAATTCCCTTTAAAAAACAATTATATTATTTAAGAATTATACGAAATTTATTAACATAAAATTTTTCTATATTTCCCGCCAGACCCGGCAAAACATAAATTTTTTTATTTATTTTACAAGTTCTCATAACCATCTTTGTTTTTGAAAAAAGATATTCCGTTGTTAATGATAATTGATGATGTCCTCCCCAGTAGACCCAGCAGAGAACTCATGAATTATTTTAACTTGGGAATAATCTTGTTTTATTAAAAACCATTAATTATTTTCATGCATTTTAAATCATAAAAAAATGATTATGAATATGCAAATCAATACTAAGATACAAATATCATGGCATTACAAATATTTATTAGACATGGCAAAAGACTCAGTGACATGGTGATAAGTGCTTAATTTCATATATTATTTCCTAATACTTTGTGCTTTAATTCTTAAGTTCCTTGACACTTTACTATGGTTTTGTGAATTATAAGTATTTTGGAAGAGATGAAGTCAAAAGATGTCAATTATGATGTTGAAGAGCTTATAAAATCATAATCATAAGATGGAAGAAGACTTGGGAGTCAAAAAGATCAAATTCTTAGTGCAAAGCAAAAAGATAGATTTGACCTCCGGAGCTTGTTGCAAGGAAAACATGATGTTAAAGTCATTATTTGAAGAAACTTCCTCTAAATTTTTGAAGTTTACTTCAATATCTTTCCAACGGTAGTTTACACGCCCAAATCGGACAAGAAATGGTTATCCAAATTAGCCGAGAAAGTGCAAAAAAATGCGTCAGAAAAATTAGCGATCAGCGCCGAGGCGTTGGAGTTTGGCGCCACAGCGCCCAAAATATTTCGAGAGCCAATGCTGCAGCGTTGGCCGAGAAGCTCAAAAATCACAAAATCCACAAAAATCCGAATATTGCCTAAAATTGCACTATTTTGCATTCTAGCTTCCTTGATCAGCAAGAAAGGGTTTCCAAGGCTTTAAAGCTCTATAAATATCATATTTTGAGCCACCAACTAGGACATGCTTTTGATTATTTATCAATATTCTTCTTCTTATTCTTAAATCTCTTAGTTTTATTTTAGTTTTCTTTAATATTCATGTTTATGTTAACTATGCCTATGCAAGGCTAAACTTCTCTTTGGTTAAGGGTGATTTCAAAGCCCTAGACATGTTTTGTAATTGATTTTTAGATTTTATCTATCATTAGTTTTCTATCAAAGTTGATTATGTTCTTCCATAAAAATTGTTCATGATGGTGTCTTGATTTATTTAGGGTGATCACTAGATAGATCTTGATAATTATCTATTGCTAGTTTAGGAATCTTGATCCGTGTAATTGTTTTGATTTCCTATTCATAAGTGGCAATTTGTGATTAATGATTATGGTCAAGTTTTCGCTAATTGCAAAGTGGAACATAACATAGGTTAAACAATCCGAGCTTATGTGCTTGTTGCCTAGATCAACCTATCTTTCTCATCATAAAGCTGCCATTACATTAATCTAGAGAGCTTATTCTAGGTTGTCTAGTGGTTAGAGATTAAATAGAGAGCTTGTTCTATTTAACGACGAACTAAGGAAAGATTGGGTTAACAGAGCTTGTTGTTATCTACGGTTGATAATGTTGATAGTTAATTGATGTTGATAAATCTGATTATTGATTCTTAATGATGTCTAGTGGTGAAGAAATGAACCTTTAGCCATATTTCTCACATCTGATTACTTCTTGTTTACTTTTTACTTTTTATTTTTATTGTTTGCTTAAGTTTAAACTGATTTTGAAACCCCTTTAACTTTTGTTTTTTTTTTTTTAATTTAAGTTTTAAACTAGTGATTATAAACTAAAAACCAATCTCTGCGGATTCGACCCTTGCATGCTACTTTACTATAATTGATCATATTAAGTGCAAGGTTTAATAAAGATACACTCTTTTGGGTGCATCAAGTTTTTGGCGCCGTTGCCGGGGATTGCTTTCTTTAGTTTATTAGTTATTCGGTTTATTCTTATTTTCTGTTTTAGTTAGTTTTTTTTTTCTTGTTTTCTTTTTCAATGAATGTCCCAATCTCCCAAAGAAGAAGAACCTCACTTAGGACATAGGAGAATTCGAGAATTCATAGCTTCCTACCAAAGAACAAATGAAGAGTTGATCCAAACTATCCAAGAGGAGCAAGGAGAGATGGCAGCAAACAACCAAACTCTTAAGGAGCTAGCCACTCCGGATTTGGATCAATAACCATTGTGCATAGAGTATCCTACTCTTGAGGTAACATTTGAATTAAAATCTAGCTTGATTCATCTTCTTCCAACTGTTCATGGTTTTACAGGAGAAGATCCAAATAAGCACCTCAAGGAGTTCCATGTAGTATGTTCTAGCATGAGACCAACCGGAATCACGGAAGAGCAAATAAAGTTAGGAGCATTCCCATTCTCTCTAGCTGATTCAGCAAAGGAATGACTCTACTACTTACCATCCAAGACCATCACTACATGGAATAGGATGAAGAAAACATTCTTGGAAAGATATTTCCCAGCATCTAAGGCTGCCAACATTAGAAGGGAAATATGTGGGATTCGGCAATACAACGGAGAGTCCTTGTATGAATATTGGGAGAGGTTCAAGAAACTTTGTGCATCATGTCCACACCATTAGATAAGTGAACAACTAGCCATCCAATATTTCTATGAAGGTCTCTTACCCATGGAGAGATGCATGATAGATATAGCAAGTGGGGGAGCACTAGTTGATAAAACTCCCGAAGCTGCTAGACTTCTCATCTCCAACATGGCAGCCAACTCACAACAGTTCACCATGAGAGATGAACTACCACCACATCCAAAGAAAGTGAATAAGGTAAGTATATCATCCCTTGAACAAAAATTTGATAAACTGACTTCTCTTGTGGAACAAATGGCTGTAGGTCGAATACAACAAATTAAGGCTTGTGGTATATGTTCAAACATGGGGGACCAAACTGATATGTGTCCAACACTTCAAGATGATCCAAATGAACATGTTAATGCTATGGGTGGATTTTCGGGCCAACGAAGAAAGTATGATCCCTACTCAAACACTTACAATCTAGGATGGAGGGATCATCCAAACTTTAATTATGGAGGGAACAATTCACAAGTTGCTCCTCCACCCTTTGATAATAGACAACCGGGTTTTCAACAAAGAACGCAATAACCATATCAAACCCGAGAGCAAGTGCCACCACCATAAAATTCAGGTGAGCCTTTAGCAGATCTTGTCAAATCCCTTACTACTAACCAATTACAAATGCAACAGGACATAAAGGAAACAAATAGGCAAATGCGACAGGAAACAAGGGAAACAAACAAACAAATGGCAACAAGGATGAGCCAATTAGAGACTCAAATGGGACAAATGGCAACAACAATAAGTCAAATCCAAGCAAGGGATTCCGAAAAATTAGCTTCCCAAACCATAGTGAATCCCAAAGAAAATGCCAATGCCGTAACTTTAAAAAGTAGGAAACAACTTGAGACACCACAAAAGGATAATGCTCAAAGGGAGGACAACACCATGGCATCATCTTCACATCCCAATGAGCCACTACAAAAGGTAACTCCTAAACCATTTTTTCCTTCTTATATAACTCCTCCACCTTTTCCTAGCAGGTTAGCAAAATCCAAAAAAGAGGAGCAAGAGAAGGAAATTTTGGAAACTTTCCAGAAAGTAGAGGTGAACATTCCTTTACTAGATGCTATCAAGCAAGTGCCAAGATATGCCAAGTTTCTAAAAGAGTTGTGCACTTCTAAACGGAAGTTGAAAGGGAATGAAAAGGTCAGTGTGGGGGAGAATGTGTCAGCTGTTCTTCAAAAGAAACTTCCACCTAAATGCAAGGATCCAGGTATGTTTGCCATTCCTTGTAAGATAGGAAACACCAGGTTTGAGCGTGCTATGCTAGATCTAGGAACCTCCATTAATGTTATGCCATATTCAATTTGTGCTTCATTGAATCTAGGACCATTAGAGGAAACCGGTGTTATAATACAACTTGCTAACCGTTCTAACACTTATCCTAGAAGAGTTATAAAAGATGTCCTTGTGCAAGTTAATGAGTTGGTTTTTCCTGCTGATTTTTATGTTATTGATATGGAAGATGAGATGTCTTCTAATCCAACACCTATTCTCTTAGGGAGACCATTCTTAAAAACAGCTAGGACTAAAATAGATGTGCATGATGGCACCCTCACTATGGAATTTGATGGCGAGATAATCCGTTTCAATATTTTTGAGGCCATGAGGTACCCTAGTGATGTGCATTCTATTTTTTCTATTGACATAATTGACTCTTTGATGCAACAAGCTTATGAGTTAAATGGTGAAGATAGTTTGGAAGTAACCATTTGCAACCATCTCAAATCTATTTGTGAAAAAGAAATAGCCTTGAGTGAACATGTGAAAGAGGTACTTGAATCTCTACAAGTGTTGCCATATCTTGATAAAAGCTATGATGTTTCTTATATTAACTTTCCTATATCTGATGAGAAACTTCTACCTTCCATTTTGCAGGCACCAACTTTGGAGTTGAAACCATTACCGGACCATTTGAAATATGTGTTCTTAGGTGAAAAAGACACACTACCAGTCATAATTGCCAAAGAGCTCACACCTTTGCAAGAAGAGAGACTTATCCAGGTGCTTAGAGAGCATAAGACAGCAATTGGTTGGACAATTACCGATATCAAGGGAATAAGCCCTTCCATGTGCATGCACCGAATTTTGTTAGAGGAAGGGTCAAAACCAACAAGAGAGGCACAACGAAGATTGAACCCGCCTATGATGGAGGTTGTGAAAAAGGAGATACTGAAGCTTCAAGATGTTCGAGTGATCTATCCTATCTCGGATAGCAAATGGGTGAGCCCGGTCCAAGTAGTTCCTAAAAAGTCAGGTGTAACTGTTGTAAAAAATAATGAGAAGGAACTTGTTCGTACTAGAATTCAAATAGGGTGGCGAGTTTGTGTTGACTATCGCAAACTTAATTCAACAACTCGCAAAGACCATTTTCCTTTACCTTTTATTGATCAAATGCTTGAAAGGTTAGCTGACCATTCTCATTATTGTTTTCTTTATGGATTTTCAGGTTACAATCAGATTGCAATTGCTCCGGAGGACTAAGAGAAAACCATCTTCACATGTCCATTTGGTACCTTTGCTTATAGGCATATGCCATTTGGTCTTTGTAATGCACCAACTACATTCCAAAGGAGTATGGTTAGTATATTTTTCAGATTATGTAGAGAACATCATAGAAGTTTTCATGGATGAGTTTAGTGTCTATGGTGACTCTTTTGATAGATGTCTAGAGAACCTTACCCTTGTACTTAAAAGATGCATGGAAACTAACCATGAATTCGGAAAAATGTCACTTTATGGTAGAACAAGGAATAGTTTTAGGCCATGTTATTTCTTCTAAGAGAATAGAAGTAGATAAATCTAAAAATATATATTATGCATTCTTTACCACCTCCCACAAATGTGAGAGAGGTTCATTCTTTTCTTGGACATGCAGGTTTCTATAGAAGATTTATCAAAGACTTCTCAAAGATAACACTACCTCTTTGCAAGCTGTTAGAAAAAGATGTGGATTTCTACTTTGATGATAAATGCAAAGAGATGTTTGAAACTTTGAAGGGACTCTTGACATCAGCTCCTATCATGCAACCACCATATTGGAATGTACCTTTTGAAATCATGTTTGATGCTAGTGATTATGCCATTGGAGCTGTTTTAGGCCAACAGGTTGGCAAAGCCTCACATGCCATTTATTATGCCTCCCGAACTCTCAGTGATGCTCAATTAAACTATTCCACTACTGAAAAAGAACTTTTGGCTGTTGATTTGCGTTAGAATAATTTCGTTCTTATTTAATTGGTACTAGAATAATTGTATTTTCTGACCATGCAGCCCTTAGGTACTTGCTCACTAAGAAGGAGGCCAAACCAAGGTTGATTAGATGGATACTTCTCTTACAAGAGTTTGATTTGGAGATACGAGATAAGAGAGGTAGTGACAACCTGGTTACGGACCATCTTAGCCGTTTAGTTCATGAAGAGGATGCACTATCGTTGCATGAGAAATTTTCGGATAAGCAACTATTTTGCATAAGCACAACAACTCCTTGGTATGCTGATATTATTAATTACTTAGTCACCAAGCAGTTGCCACAAGATTTGACCATAGCCCAACACAATAAAATCAAGAGTGATGCCAAATACTACATTTGAGACGATCCTTACCTTTGGAAGCATTGCACCGATCAGATCATAAGAAGGTGTGTACTTGAATCTGAATTCCATTCTATTCTAACCTTTTGTCACTCTTATGAATGCGGAGGGCATTTTGGATCCAAAAGGACAGCTATGCAAGTATTCATTCTGGATTTTATTGGCCTACCTTGTTCAAAGATGCATACCTCATTTGCAAGTCATGTGATCGTTGCCAAAGAACAGGTAATTTAGGTGCTAGAAATAAAATGTCTCAAACTCTAATACTTATTGTTGAAATTTTTGATGTATGGGGCATGGATTTCATGAGACCTTTTCCTTCTTATTTTGGTAATCTTTATATTTTACTTGACGTTGATTATGTGTCAAAGTGGGTGAAAGCAAAAGCCACTAGTACTAATGACTCTAAAGTTGTTTCAGATTTTGTCAAGGCTAACATTTTTGCAAGGTTTGGAACACCAAAGGCCATAATCAGCGATAGAGGTACTCACTTTTGCAATAGGACCATGGAAGCACTGTTGAGAAAGTATAACATCACACAAGGTATCCACATCATACCATCCTCAAACTAGTGGGCAAGCTGAAGTGTCAAATCAAGAAGTAAAGTCCATCCTTGAAAAGACAGTTAATCCAAATAGGAAGGATTAGGGTTCATGACTTGATGATTCACTTTGGGCTTATAGGACAGCATATAAGACACCCATTGGTATGTCTCCTTATCGACTTGTTTATTGGAAGCCTTGTCATCTTCAGGTTGAATTAGAACATAAAGCATATTGGGCTATCAAACAATGCAACATGGAGATGGATGAGGCAGGTAAGCAAAGAAAACTTCATTTACAAGAACTTGAGGAGATAAGAATGATGCATATGAGAATTCTAGGATTTACAAGGAAAATACTAAGGCATTCCATGACAATATGATATCAAGAAAGGACTTTGTTGTTGGACAAAAAGTTCTTCTTTTCCATTCACACCTTAAAGTTGTTTCCAGGAAAGTTACGTTCTTGTTGGGTTAGACTTTTTGTTATTACTAATGTGTTTACTCATGGTGCAGTTGAAATCAAAAGTTCAAAGACAGATAAAGCATTCAAGGTAAACGGCCATAGATTGAAGCCTTACTATGAGAACTTTCCAATGCAAGATGTTGAGGAGTTATCACTCTATGAGCTAAATTATGTTGAAGAATGATGGCATGGGTCTAAGTCGGGCTGAGGACAATAAACCAAGCGCTTCTTGGGAGGCAATGGAGAGCACATATTATAATCAGATTTGCTATTCTTTACTCTCCATCATTCTATCTTTTATTGTTTTTCTTTAAAATTTTTTGATTAGTAATTCTTTTCTTTTTAACATTATTATATTTGGGGATAATAGAATTACATTGAGGACAATGTAAGAATTAAGTGTGGGGGGAAGAATTTAGGATTTCTTATTTTAGGTTGTCAAATTTTTTGATTTTGAGTCTTTTTAATTTGTTTTTAGTGTGTTTCTAGTTCTTTTTAATACAATGATGAGACATGAATTGCATAGGTCTAAAACTGGTTATTAGTGAGAAGATTTTCATGAGAATTAAGCTTGATATTATTTTTTATGAGCCAATGTTAATATGATATGTTGATTCAGAAAGAAGCATGTTTAGACTTGATATTGGCTTGTATAATCATCCTTGTGTGTTTTGAGCCTATACGATTGATGCATTATACATATCAATCCAATTTCTTTCTTGTGTGCTCTCATGATAACATGTTTCTCCAGAACTTGCTTTAAACCTTTTCGAGACTATATTGATGTATGTGACAACATGAATATGATAGAGGCATTAGGACTATAACCAAGGCCAAACAGCCATCCCTTATTGATGTTTCAAGAGAACATCCCCCTTAGTGAACCAATTTGTGCCGACATTGAATAAGCTATTTCTCTGGTAACCACATCTTATCCCTAACCTAAATATACTTATTTATATCCTTACCCTTGTTATAAAGATGAATTAGCATGCTTTGAGACATTTTGCAAAAACAAGAAAGATCTATTGATAATTTGGGCTAGAAACAAGAAATAAGTGTGGGGGGAAAGAAAAGAAAAGTCAAGAGAAAAAGAAAGAGAATATTGCCAAATACATTCCCATGTAAAAAAAAAAAAAAGAAGAAAGAAAAACAAAATATGAATCATCTCTTGAGCTTTTGGGGAAAAAAAAGATGTTACAAAGTTGATTAGAATGAAGCAAAGGCTCAACATGAAATATTTAGCCTATGTGATTATGTACTTCTAAAGAATATTGAGAAAGTTCTACTTGCAAAATCTTATTTTGTCTTAAATTCTATGAAGTCTTTGGAACCTTTGTAATATCTTTTATCTTTTATTATTAAGCCACATTATTACCCCTTGGCCCCATTACAACCTTGAATAAAGACCTCTTGATTTATGAAGTTGTATGATCTACGTAGTAGAGAATAAGTGGACAAGCAGGCATATGGTATGTAAGACCCTCGTAAGATAGAGATCGACTCGGGTCTCTTTAAATGATTCATAGACGGTGGATCAAGTTTATGTATGCTTGTAGACAAAGCACACTATCATATGGTCTTATTGTTATATTAATAATTTTTAGAGTAAGGGGTTAATCGGCTATTTGAGAGATTTAGCCCTAAAGTGACCACGAGTCAAGAATCGCAACTGGGACAATGTAAAGCCCGTAAATTTTGGTATTTTAACTTAACATAGTGTTAAAATATGATATATTACTGATCAAGATTATTGAAAAAATCTAATCGGCACAAAATCGGTAAAATATGAACTAGGGGTATTTTGGTCATTTTATCCATAATTTTATTTTTTTGTTCCTATACGGTACCAATATATTTTGGGATCATAGAGGATCAAAATATGATGCTTAGATTAAAAATTTGACATTTTGTTTTACTCAAAAAGTTAAGTGAAAAATGGATACGCCTTTAGTTAACTTAAAGGAGTGAAAATCCGAAACTGGTTGCGGGAAGGTCCGAAAAAGGTTTTAAGTAAATAAATGGATTCATATGGACATAAAATGATGTTAGAAAGCTGTTGGTGAAATCAGAATGAGAATCAGAGCTAAAACCGAAAAAGTCTTAATGTTGACCCGTAAACGGTCCGGGGCCCGAATTTGATGTTCGGGATATCAAAAAATTATGAAAACTTATGTATTAGTGGAAAATTATATTTTAAACATATCCGTGCTGAGACAAGAGAAAAATGAGCTTCCGAACGTAAAAATTTCATGTGGGACCCTTTAGGCACTAAAAGACAAAAAATAGGCTAAAAGGGTATTTTTATCATTTGGCTTGGTAAATGGCCATAAAAATCAGCCAAAAAAGTCCTTAATCTGCCATGACCTTCATTTTTCATGCCTCAAGAGTTGCTTCTTCTTCAACCTTGAGAAACCTAACCAAAGTGAAGAAAACTCCATAACCAAAAGCTTGTAAGATTGATCTTTTGATTTTTACTCATCACAAAGCCAACAAAACACATATTTCTACTATCCAGAAAGTAAGGATTACTTATTTGCTGTTAGTTTTTCAAGAAATCATGAGAAACTATGTGTTTCTCTGACCATTTTCGCCTTAGATGGTTTCCAACATAGTCACCATCTTAAACCACCATCATGGGTAGTCCTAAATCAACCTCTACATCTATTATTTGGGGTTGGTTGAATGAAAAAGTGGCTTGGAGTTGAAAATCTAAGCTTAACCGAATTCACTATGTTGGCCAACCACCTTGTGCCACCACTTCCACCACCATCTGAGGCCACCGTTAGCTTTGCTAGGCTCGGGGGAGTAACTTTCTAGTTGATCGTTGCCCCAGATTTCCATCCGAGCTAGGTGTAAAAATTATAAAGTTTAAATAGCTAAGCTGTAGATTTTTGGATTGTAGCGAATTAGCTACAATTTGGAATTGTGAATGTTTCCAAATTTATAAAACATTTATGAAATTATTGTTTATGTACTAGGAGCGTGGATTAGCTGAATCCGTGGTTGGAAGAGCCCCGGAGCACGAGGATCCAATTTCTTCCGCTTAGTGCACTGTGAGTAAACGTGCAACGATAGACGTAGGATCGTTAGATTATGTTATGACATACTGACTGTGATTGTATGAATGTATGACGAAGAATTACTTTATGATATCGAGTTCTCGTAAAGACGTGAGAAAAAAGTCCAAGGAATGGACAAGTGATGATTATGTAATAATCCGGGATTGTCGTATGAGTGGTCGACCGTATGGCGCCACATTGTTCCTTGCTAGTATGCTTATTTAAATGCTATGTGATGCATGTTTATTGTAATGTTAAGCTATACCGGATTTGTAGGCTGCCATTGTGCCCTACCGGATTTGTAGGCTGCCATTGTGCCCTACCGGTTTTGTAAGAGCCATCGAGCCCTACCGGTTTTGTAGGAGCCTTTGTGCCTTACAAGATTTGTACGAGCCTTCGAGCCCTATCGGTTTTGTAGGAGTCTTCGAGCCCTACCGATTCTGTAGGAGTCTTCGAGCCCTACCAGTTTTGTAGGAGCTTTCGAGCCCTACCGGTTTGTAGGAGTCTACGGACCCTACCGGATGTTATAGTTGTTTGTGATGTTGGATAGAAACATCCAGGTGATATTAGTTAATATAACTTGCGTTTGCTCACTAAGTCCTCATGACTCAGTCTTTAGTTATTTTTCTTTTTCAAATACTGATTGACCCGGTCTCTCATCCACCCCGCTGGCTTAGTTCATGACGCTAGTCGATGAGCATGACCTGTCGTTTTGACGAAATGATCTGTTACTTGATGGAGGAGTCGTGCACTGTCACCTAGGGATGTCATATATTATTTTGTCTAAATATGTTGCATTATGTGTCATGCAGTTATCCGGTCAGAGATCGAGATTGTTGTTTACATTTTTGACATTGTATATATATGTACATTATGGTTCACCTTGCGCGTCTGCTGCGGGGCATCTCGATTACTCCTTAGTTAGAGGTGTCTTAACCGGGATGCCATGTGTTATTATTATTATTATGCATGTTTTGCAGGTTCGGTAACCCCAAATACTGGGCGGGGTGATGCCGAAATTTCGTTAGGTAGATGAATGGTTAAGGCTTCGGAGACAAGGCATATACTTGTCTCTGGCCGATCGCACTCCCGGACTTGGGATGTGACATGGTAGAACTGTTTTTATGAGATTGATTGAGTGTAAAAACTTTACCACCACTTTAAAGAGTGAAAATCATCCCATGTGAGAAGTTGAGATTAAGTTTGAACATGCACTATTTTGATTGAGATATGTTATGTTAATGTTAGCTTAACTCAAACCCTTTACTATCAAGCATGATTCTTTGTGAAACTCTTTAAGTTATTGATTAGTTACAAGACTTGTTCAATGATTGTCTCTCATTTTTATTGAAAGTGGACAAGATTAGGATTTCTTATTTTATTTTATTTATTTGATTTTGCTCGAGGACTAGCAAAAGACTAAGTGTGGGGGAATTTGATAAGTACTTAATTTCATACATTTTCATAGATTATTTCCTTATACTTTGTGCTTTAATTCTTAAGTTCCTTGACACTTTACTATGGTTTTGTTAATTATAGGTATTTTGGAAGAGATGAAGTCAAAAGATGTCAATTATGATGTTGAAGAGCTTATAAAATCATAATCACAAGATAGAAGAAGACTTGAGAGTCAAAAAGATCAAATTCTTAGTGCAAAGCAAGAAGGCAGATTTGACCTCCGGAGCTTGTTGCAAGGAAACATGATGTTAAAGTCATTATTTGAAGAAACTTCCTCTTGATTTTTGAAGCTGACTTGAATACCTTCCCAACGTTAGTTTACACACCCAAATCGGACAAGAAATGATCTTCCAAATCAGCCGAGAAAGTGCAAGAAAATGCGTCAAAAAAATCAGCGATCAGCGCCGCGGCACCGGAGTCTGGCGTCGCAACGCCCAAAATATTTCGAGAGCCAGCGCTCTCCAATATCGCAAAATCCGCAAAAATCCAAAAATTGCCTTAAATTGCACTCTTTTGTCTCCTAGCTTCCTTGATCAGCAAGAAAGGATTCTCAAGGCTTTAAAATTCTATAAATACCATCTTTTGAGCCACCAACTAGGATATGCTTTTGATTATTTATCAATATTCTTCTTCTTATTCTTAAATCTCTTAGTTTAATTTTAGTTTTCTTTAATATTCATGTTTATGTTAACTATGCCTATGCAAGGCTAAACTTCTCTTTGGTTAAGGGTGATTTCAAAGCCCTAGACATGTTTTGTAATTGATTTTTAGATTTTATCTATCATTAGTTTTCTATCAAAGTTGATTATGTTTTTCCATAAAAATTGTTCATGATGTTGTCTTGATTTATTTAGGGTGATCAACTAGATAAATCTTGATAATTATCTATTGCTAGTTTAGGAATCTTGATCCGTGTAATTGTCTTGATTTCCTATTCATAAGTGACAATTTGTGATTAATGATTATGGTTAAGTTTTCGCTAATTGCAAAGTGGAACATAACATAGGTTAAACAATTTGAGCTTACGTGTTTATTGCCTAGATCAACCTATCTTTCTCATCATAAAGCTGCCATTACATTAAATCTAGAGAGCTTATTCTAGATTGTCTAGTGGTTAAAGATTAAATAGAGAGCTTGTTTTATTTAACGACGAACTAAGGAAAGATTGGGGTAACAGAGCTTGTTGTTATCTACGGTTGATAATTTTGATAGTTGATTGATGTTGATAGATCTGATTATTGATTCTTAATGATGTCTAGTGGTGGAGAATGAATCTTTAGCCATATTTCTCACATCTGATTACTTCTTGTTTACTTGCTTTCTTATTTTTATTGTTTTCTTAAGTTTAAACTGATTCCAAAACCCCTTTAACTTTTGTTTTCTTTGAATTTAAGTTTTAAACTAGTGACTTATAAACTAAAAATCAATCTCTGTAGATTCGACCTTTGCATGCTACTTTACTATAATTGATCATATTAAGTGCAAGGTTCAATAAAGATACACTCTTTTGGGTGCATCACATGGCATGCTTGACATGGCAAAATTTAAATGGTATGACAAAAGAAATAATGAGGTGGCATGCTTAACATGGCAAAAATGATAAAATAATTAATGACATGGCATATGAATTAATGACATGGCAAACCTTATTATGTCATGGCAAAAGTATTAAAGACATGACATACTTGACATGGCAAAATTTAAATGATATGACAAGAATTAGTGACATAGCATGTTTGACATGGCACATGGCCTAAAGAATGAATGACATGGCATGCTTGACATGGCAAATCCTATTATGACATGGCAAAAGAATTAATGACATGACATGCTTGACATAGCCAAAAACCTTATTATGGCATAGCCAAAAGAATTAATGACATGACATATGAATTAATGACATGGAAAATCCTATTATGACATGGCAAAAGAATTAATAACTTGGCATGCTTGACATGACAAAAATCTAAATGACATGGCCTAAAGAATTAATGATATGGCATATGAATTAATGACATGGCAAATCCTATTATGTCATGGCAAAAGAAATGAATGACATGGCATGCTTGACATGGCAAAAATCACAAAATGACATCATCGTAAAATATTCATAATCACATCATAATCACACTAGCAACATGAATATAAAATGACATCAACATGGAATATTCATAAACATAGAATTTGCATAATTAAGATGACAAATGTAGATATCATGGTATATGCATAATTATGGAATATGCACACATCATCATTTTGAAATTGATTTTTCATATGAGAAATCACATAAATGGCATATGTCATAAAATATTACCATACTCCCCGACAAACCCGGCAAAGCTTGGAAAATAATTCTTTCATATGACATTTACGTGATTCCGAGTAAAACGAAAACCATACGTTTCGATTTCATAAACATGTGCGTTGAATAATTTTCTAACCTCCTCGGCAAACTCGACAAAGATTAGGAACTAATTCTCGCCAAATGTTTAGGAAACCAAAAAAATACGTTTTTATACTAAATTAAATAAAAATATTAAAAATATGCAATGCATGAAGATGTATTTCTCCCTTGAAGTAAAGATATTCGTATACCTAAAGAAGATATCCTACTACCTTTGAAAGAAACTTAAATTAGATTTTCAAAAACTGAATGACTTTGAGCTCGGATAAAAAAGTTGAATTTTTTTGATGGAAAATAGGCCTTGGCCGAAACCCCCTCTAAAAGGCTCTAGCTTTCCTATTATTTAAAACCCGGGTTGACTACCTGTGACCCGACCTTTGTGAAATCAATTTTTATCCTTGAGATGACATGGAAATCAACCTAAAATAGTAGCTAATGACTCAAACAGCCCCTCCTCTTTTTTAATAAAAACATAAAATTATTGGTTTAAAAAAGCTCATTCTAACTCCAACAACCAGTTTTTAGAAAACTATTTTTCTACCCCTTATAAAAAATTCAAAAAAATATGAAAAAATCATTTTAGACTTGAAGTGAAACATGATGTTCTTTATTAGGAAAAAACAGCTTAATTTTTGGACTAAGGATACCTTGATCGAAATTGCATTAAAGTCAGAACAGTAGACTAAAAACTGTTTTATCGAAAACCATTTTTCCACCCTTGGTAAAAAATTCTAAAAATCCTGAAAAAATTAGTTTAGACTTGAGACATGATGGTATTTATGGGGTAAAATCGGTTTAATTTTTGGACTAAGGATGCCTTGACCGAAATTGCATTAAAGTCAGAATAGTAGACTAGAAACTGTTTTATCGAAAACCATTTTTCCACCATTGATAAAAAAATTCTAAAAATCTTGGAAAATTTACCAGAGGCTCCTCTAAGGGTCTACTAAATGTGGTTAATTTTTTTTTTTTTTTTTTATGTTGACAAAAGAAACTTAGTGAAAAAATTGCTCAAAGTCAAATTATCCAACTTAAAAACTATCACTCTTTCAACTAGTATACACGAAAGACTTTGGCTAGAGACCATTAATTGGTCTTAACCAAAAATCAAGTTGAGGATGGTATGAATGCATGATTTTACAGCCAAACAAACATATGAAAATGATCAAACATAAGCTAAAAAAAATAAACAAGCAAGAAAAACTAAGGTTGGCTCAATGGTTGGTTCCTTGGACATAGTCCCACCTAACCAAAATCACTTGATAAAAATCAAAATCCTCAAGCTTCTCAAACCTTTTATTTGATTTTTAAAAAGAAAAATCAAAGGAGAAATCTATCCTACCACAATGGTAAAACCCACAATCAACAAGCAAGCAAGACAATCAAGCAAAGACAAGCATAATATTTTTCTCTAGGTTTCGGCTATGGTGAAAATGTGTAGGAAAATTTTGCAACCTTGTTATTTTGTAAAGAACAAAAAAGAAAGGGAAAAAACTTTAGAAATTTATTTTGAAAATATTTTATTCAACAAAGAAAGTTAACAATCACATGGAAAAGAGGAGAAAAAGAATATGAAATCAAAGAAAATAATTGGAGAAGAAGAGAGGAAATAGCTACCTAGCAAAGCTTTCCAAATCAAGCACTCAAACTTCTCCTTCTTTCTCCCTCTCCCTCCCTCCCTCACTCCCTCTTTCTTTCTTTTTTGCTTTTTCTTTTTCTCTTTGAGAGGTTTTTTGCTACCTTTCCTCTTCTCCAAGATGTAGTAAATAATGTATCAAAAATGAATTCTCCCCCTTTTCTTTTGCTTGGTCGACCACCCTATATTGTGTAGAAAATTTGCTTATTTTTTAAGCCTTTGTCATGCATTGCATGCTCTCCCAACATCTTTGCCACATGGCTAATTCTTGTCCCCTCCTAGCATAATGCTTTCCTTAAATTAACGGTTCTTGTCCCCTTTTTGCATGATGTTTTCCTTAAATTAAGGGTTTTATAACCTCTTATTGGCGAATAATTCCACCTAGATTATTTTTGTCTCCTATCTCTAGAAAATATCTAAACCATTTGTCATGATCATATGGCTTACTACCAAAATATCTTTCTATGTGGAATTTTTAATCCTATTTGGCATCATCTCATAGCCTTCACATGACTTTGCAATTTGGAGGCCTCTCATTAGCCAAAAATGCCATGTAGGTAAGTAGTGGAGAATCTTGTCCTTTCTTAAAAATGTCATCACGCTATTCAATCTTGACCATTTGATTTAAGATGATTAAACCTCCATCTCCCTCACCATTAGCTGGCTGAAAATGGCCTGGAATTTCCAGGCCATTCTTTTTTTTATTTGCGAAATGACCCTTTTCGATTTTTTTCGGTAAAATTGCATTTTGAACCCCAAACTTAATTTATTTGCAAATGGACCCCAATTTTGAATTTTTCTTTTCTAATCCATGTCATCCAATATAAAACTCAATTCTAGAGGTTTTCATAATTTTTTGAGCTTGTTTGCATTTTCCCCAGATTTTTCTCTAAAATTTCGGTTTAATGCCTCCCAAATTGTCATTTCCATTTGAGCTTCGATTCCATATTTTTCTTCTCCAATCCCTTCCATCAAATATAAAACTTAGTTCTGAAAGTTTTCATAATTTTTCGAGCTCGTTTTCTTTTTTTTCGGGATTTGTCTCTTGAAATTTCGGTTTAGTGCCCCTGAACTTTGTCTATTTCCATTTGAGCTCCGATTCTGAATTTTTATTCTCCAATACATTCTATGAAATATAAAACTCAGTTCTGAAAATTTTCATAATTTTTCGAGCTGGTTTTTTTATTTTTTTTGGATTTTTCTTTAAAATTACGGATTAGTCTCCCGATTTTAGCATATTTGCGTTTCAGCCCCAATTTTGGGTTTTCTTCTTCTCATTTCCTTCTTTCCACTCTAACACTTAGTTTTGGAAATTTTCGCAATTTTTTGAGCTCGGATTCTATTTTTCTCGGATTTTCCAAAATTGCCGTTTAGCCCTTGAAACCTCGGTTTTACTCGAAACGGGCCAAATTTTTGGATTTTCTTTTTCCACTGTCTTTGTCATATATTGAATTGGAGTTGGACCAAAAACGCCCAATTTTTACATCCGAATTCCTCTTCGATTTAGTTTTTCCCTTTTTCCTCAAATCGAAAAATTTCTCATTTTTCCCGTTTCTCCTCCAATCGGCTCTTCCTTGGGATACACTTCAAATTGGGACTTGGGATATTTTTATTTATTTATTATTCATCAACTAGGGGCTTCAATTCACCGAATCGAACCATCTCTGTAGTTTTTCTCAAATTTGTGAATTTCATATTTATTTATTAAATCTTTATTTTCCTTTTTCTCTTCAAACCACATATTCCTTCAACTCCACTTCAAAATTAGACCTTCCAATATCCATATTTAATGATCTTAATCCATTTGGAACCTCTCTATCTTCAATCTATAGATGTTTATCTTAGTTTATTTCAGTCAAAATCAAGATTCGAAGTTGAATTGAACAATGGTGAAGGAATTTTGATAATCAGAGATTTACAATTAAAGATAGAGAGGTTGAAAGACAAATTGCAAAATTCAGTGTAGAAAAAATGCCAAATTTTGCAAATTAGGGGAAAAGTGCGTAAACGATCAAATTAGACGAAATGACTTTTTTAGTGGTTGACTTTTTGGGGTTGACTTTTTTCAGGATGACTTTTTTTTGGGACCTCCGAATCAAAGTCTTGGAGACCCATTTGTGAAATAAGGGGAGATTCTTCGTATTTCGGGAAGTTGAAGGAAGAATTTGTCTTGTTTAGGAGGCTCGGACAAAATTAGGTGTCTACAGCCACATTCTTAACAATCACATTTTCAATAAATCATGACACGAAAAAACACCAAACATTCCCAAATGATTGAGCTAAAACATAAGACATATTATTATGATTTTCAATCAGGGGCGAAGCAAGAAATATTGACGAGGTGGGCCGAAATATACAATTAAAGATTTAAAGTAAAAAAAAAAAATCGTGTATAAGATAAACCTATCCAAAGATAGGGTTATTCGTTGGCTCGAATCGGGCTGGGCCTAGGACAAGTAATTTTTTTTTGCTATGTGAGTTTAACTCGACCCAGTCGATGAACAACTCTAGTATAAAAATATTAAATTTATTTATTATATATGATATTTGCTAACAATATATAAATTTTTTATAATGAAATAATGTTTTTTTTTTATATTTTAAATATTATAATTCATGTTGCATTTGAAAAAATTTAATAAAAAATAAAGTTTCAACATCAAAAAAATTTATTGTTTAACTAAAATATGCATAAAATTATTTTATATTATAAAAGGAAATCATAAGATTACATATATTTAAAAAAAAATAAGTTAAATGCACAATTCGCATTAGATATTGTAATTGTTTAATTTTCTTTAATTATTTTTCCTTTATGAGCATAGAATGAAAAATATTAAACAAAATAATTAATGTAAATGTATCTATTTAATTGATTGAAAAGGTAAATAGAGAGAATTAAACCAATAATAATGAATGAATTTTAAACTAAAAATATTACTTAATTTATTATATCAACAAATTCTACAAATGGATGGTCAAATTGAAGGATCAAACAAAATTTGAAAGGACCAAACGTAATTTTACTTTATTTAAAAAAATTTAAAAATTTTAAAGGAGAGGCCAAATTGAAAAGACAAATAAATTTGGAGGGGTCAAACATAATTTTATCTTTGTATAAAAAACTTAAAAACTTGAAGGGGCCCGAGGCCTTGCCCCCTCCCTTCGCCCCTATTTCCAACCATTAAATTATTATTATTATTATTATTATTCTTTTTTTCCCGTACTAAACGACGGGTTAGGATCAAGGTAGTCAGTACCGTATCGGTGGGCGTACCTTTTTATTCTGGTACTGGCACGTACTGATATCGGTGTGTTTCGACATACTGTTTCGGGTTTATCGGTATTTTTCAAATATTTTTTCATATATCTATATTATAGCCTATTTTCAAGTTTTTTTAATAAAATATATTATATACACATGCAAATATACATCCATTACATGCATATATATGTTTTTATGCAAATATAAAATATTTAATATCTGAAAATTTTAAACATCAAATAAGTAAAATAAATATTAAAATACTAAAAAAAATAGTAAATTATTATTAATTATGTTCAATAGCCTAATTTAATGAACATATTTTATTTTTAAATATAATTATGAAAAAAATAAAAATGATCATAACACAAAAAATATTGAAATTGGTTTTAAAAAATCAAATAAGTTAATTTTTTTAAAAAAAATTAAAATTTTATACCAACCGGTACATACCGATACTGACCGGTATTGATCGGTACAAATCGGTATGATCGGTACGGGCCGGTACAAAAATCGAAACGGTACGAGACTAGTACTATTTTGATTTACCTTAAAAATGGTACATACCGACCGGTATGACCGGTATCGATACTGTACCGATTGCATTTGTTAGGATATATCCTGACCGTACTAGTTAGGAAAGAGTTGTACAGGAATTTCTGGTTCATAGTCTCTTAGGCAACGACAGAAAATAATATTATAGAAAAAATGAAATAAAATAGATTTGAAGAGAAAAGATAGTAAATTTGAGTAGTGGAGGAGCAGATTCAGAGACGGGGGGAACCAGATGATGGGGTGGCTTAGAAATATGAGTTCATTTTTGATATATTGATAGTGAATTTTTTTTTTTAATTTTTTAAGTGAAATTAAAAAATTATTACATGTACTATTTATTTTTTAAATAGAGTCGAAAAAATTGTTTCATCCTACTAATCCCGCTTTAGAATTTTTAGACTCCATTGACAGTTGTATGGATAATAATCCAAGAAATAAAGCATTGTTTGAAGAGAAATTATCTCATTTATTGTTAATGGAGGTTTTAGATTCTAAAACAGTATTAGCAGGGTGAGACATTCTCTTTAGGTATAGTAAAAAGAAAAAAAAATTAATTAATTAAAAAAAAAGTAAGTCATGTGACAATCTTTTAATCTGTTTATGTAATTAAAATTTTTTTATTACCAGTATATCAAAAACGAACTCTTATATAAACCCAAAAAAATAATAAGATCTTATCCCTACCCTTGTCAAATACAAGTTGCCAATATTTTTGTAATGCAAAGCTGGGCACTTTGTAAAATAAAATGAAATAAAAAAATGGAAGGAAAAGGGGATGAATATAACTATAATTTTATATGTATTATTATGGAGCATTCCTAATCAACTAATTAAAGAAGAAACCCTTTTCACTCTGTCACTTTCTTTCCTTGATTTTATTTTTTTTCTCATGTCAATATGGTGGTTTCTTAGGCTTACCTAAACAGCTCTAAAAGTTGTTTTTCTTTTAATTTTTTTATAAAAAAATATTGATTAAAATTTAAGAGTTATGCTATTTAATCTGAAAAACCAAACAATTGGAGTGATTTAAGGAAGATTAAAAAGGAAGAAAGTGAATTGTTTTTAATCTAATGACTTAGATTCATAATTATATGTGTTAATTATTAAATTAAAACAGATCTCTATATAATCAATTAGAATTATTTGATTAATATTTTAAGAACTTTTTTTTTTTGTATTTAATACATTACTTTTAATAAATTCAAAAAATATATATTTATTATATATTTTTTTTTCTATAAATATCAACTTAATCAAAATCATTTGGCATTAATTAAAATTTTCCTTAATCTAATAGGTAATTTTAACATAGGAAACAGAAAATTAAGTTTAAAGTTGAATTTATCTTCACCCTCTCCACTTTTCTTGAAAATATATATATATCTAAAAAGAAAACCTCCGCAAAAGCATGATTATTTCCATTTCTATGATTCTCTTTCTTTAAAAAAAGCGGGGGGGGGGGGGGGGGGGGAATTGGAACAATATTAATAATGTAGTATTTATCAAAACTATTATAAGTTGTTTATTCAAAGGATTTCCACTTCAAAAACAGCCTGCTAATTTCAAGGATCCAATGGCTTCAAATACACTTGGACTCCATACTATTATTTTTATATAAATATCACTTTAATCAAAATCATTAGGCATTGATTAAAATTTTCCCAATCTAATAGGTAATTTTTAACCTAGGAAACAAAAAATTAAGTTTAAAGTTGGATTTATCTTCACCCTCTCCACTTTTCTTGAAAATTTATACTATACATAATGTGAGTGATTGATTTGGTATCACGAGTCAAGTGACACCAACTCAATTAGTGAAAGAACAAAACAATCAAATAAAATTATAAAATTAAATAAAAATAATTATATCTTTTAATATTTTATATAATATTTTTAATAAAGAAAGTTATCTATTTACTTTTAAAAAATCACCCAACCTTTTAAAAAATACCCACTTAAAAAAAATCAAAATTTTAATCATTTTTCTAAAAAACTATCCACTTAAAATAATTATTCATTTATTATATTTAATTTTTTAAATATATTTTCACTCACAGAGTAATGAGTGTATGGAATTCTAATATATCTAAGAAGAAAACCTCCGCAAAAGCATTGATTATTTCCATCTCTATGATTCTCTTCCTTTAAAGGGGGGAAAAATTGGAACAATATTAATAATGTAGTATTTTATCAAAACTATTATAAGTTGTCAACTAAAAGGATTTCCACTTAAAAAACAGCCTGCTAATTTCAAGGATCCAATGGCTTCAAATACACTTGGACTCCATATTTGGGCTTTATAGTCATGACAACGACCGGAGCATGGCGATAACTTTCAGAAATCGTGAAACTAAACCGAGAAATCAACATGGCTAAGATGATCTTAGCTTCCATCATAGCAAAAGATTGGCCAATACAATTCCGAAGGCCAGCAGCGAAAGGTATGAAATGCCGACCAGTTGCAAAGGGTCTTGAATTAAACCTCTCAGGATTGAATTCATTTACATCTTTTCCCCATAATTCTTCACTGTGATGAATCGCCAGAACCGGTATCCATATCGACAGTCCCTTAGGGATAAACAGATCGCCTAATTTTATGTTTTCGAAAGCCATTCGGGGAAGAACAGTGGCTGGTGGATATAGTCTCAATGATTCATTTATAACCATGTTTAGCTGCAAAATCGAACAGGACAATTCTTTGTTAAGTTTATGAGTAAGAAAGAAACTATCAAAGATGATCCAAACTAATAACAAGCTAAGTAATATTTGACACCCTTTTTTGGCTGATATATCAAGAATTCTAATATTATAATTAGGCCAGCGAAGCAGCTAAAAGGTTTAATAATTTGAGGTTTCTTTAGCTTTTCTTTTTAGCAATAAAAACAGTGCTGAAGGTACAAATTCCTGAAGTGGAGAGCCATGAACTAAGCTGTTCAGTAGAATCTAGTGAAGGGTCTTGGTGGAGACCTATGTTACTCGGATTCAGGAGTAAACGAGTATGAGTTTGACACCAGTATGCTCTATTTTTTAAGTTTTTTCATATATTTGAAAAATCATATTTCCATACTTATGTCCGAATATGTGTCGGACACAGGTATTTCAAGTAAAATGAAGAGTTGGAGACTAGCAAACTTCCTCTTATATCTTTGCTGGATCTTTTTTAAACAACTTTGTCATATTAATATGATTTTCAATTCAAAATAAGATTATGCATGCTTTGGGTGGTTTTATAATAACCAAAGAAAATGGCTATTTCTACCACACAGCTAGAAGAAGCCGAGTAGGATCTGGTATAGGTACAAATTGGCTTTGTCCAAAATTAGCTAGCAGTGGAACAGTCTTTTTTAGAAGGAAAAAAAAAACCTGCCCCTTTATAAACACCCCATAAAAAAAAACCATTACAAGAAAATAAAAAACAATGGGTGAGTGTGGGACAAAGAAAAAGTTTTTTTTTTTTGTTTTTGCTTACCAAAGTTAGTTTGGAGAGTTGATCAACAGAGGGAAGTCCACCATTGAAGACCTGTTTCACCTCAGCTCGAACTTTTTCTTGCCAAGCGGGGTTGGTGGCCAGTAACATGACAGTCCATGTTAGTAAAAGGGCTGTAGTTTCATGGCCGGCAAAGAAGAAAGTTTTGCATTCATCCATTATCAGCTGTAAATTTAGCTTAAATTTGTCTCCTCTCTTCTTTTCCATCTCATTAAGCAGCATACCTAATAAATCATTCCCATATGAACTGCTTCGACCAATCTCTACACAATCTTTTCGGCTTTGTATAATCTCCATTAGTAATCTATCTACCTCCATCTTCAAGGACTTTATTTCTCTGTTATATTTTGTTGGAAAGAATCTGTAACAAAATTAAAAAAAAAAAAAAATTATACAAATTTTAAAGAATCCAGGCAAAGGGTAACTCAAGAAAATACTCACCGGCTTCCTGGAAAGCAAAGGTGCCTGCTTGCTTGAGCACAAAGGTGTTGCAGAGATGTTAAAAGATGGAATATTTGCTTTCCTTTTTCATAACTGCTATCAAATTCGGTTCTTGCAATTATATCAGCAGTAAGTCTAGCCATATATTCTCCGATTTCAAACTCTCTTTGGCCTGATTTTACTGCATTTTGCAGTGATTGTAACATATGCTTAGTGCATTCCACCATGTGCCCAGAATAACTCTGTTGAAAAAACCAAAAAAAAAAAAAATAATTAAAAACAACAGAGAAAAACATCTGAAAAACATAGAATAAAATGAAAACTAAAACGTATCCGAATATCCGATTACCTTAAGCTTATCTCCCATGAATGCTGGAGCAGCTATATGGCGTTGATGGTACCAATCGTGGCCGTTTGCCATTAACAAACCTTTCCCAGTAAAATGTTTTGAGCCTTGCTGTTGCAGCCATGATTTGCCTGTTACAAAGTGGTGTTTGGTCATCAGTTCTTTGATCAATTCAGTCTCTGTCAAACACATCCTTGGCTCAATCCCATGCCAGTATATAAATCTTTTCCCTATCAAAATTTCCCAGAAAAAAAAAAAAAAAAAAGTTAGCTGTTTGAAAAAATATATACTAAAAAATCAAAATTATTCCTCTTTGACTGTCACCATCTATGGTACCATATGATTTAGACCAGTTGACATAATGCGGCAAAAGGCGGCCAACGATGCCATGGTGGATGGAATCCATGTCTTTTAAGGTGGCTTGGGAGGTTAGATTGAACATTTCAATTATGTTGCCAGTTACTCCCCGGGGTTTGGGGCCACGAATTCCTTGTTTCTCCATGATGTTCTTGATGCGTCTAGGAATCAGCAGATAACATGAGATAGTGTCAAACACAAGTTTAAACACCAAGGAAATTAATAGAACCAAAAGGGTCGTCAAGCACACCACCATAGCAGCCATGGTGGTGATCTCAGGAAATCAAGAATTAAAAGTTATATAGCTTAAATTGTATGATATAGATATATATAAAATCTGTGTCTCAAGAGAGAAAACAGAGAGTAATGAAAGGAATGAGATGGAAAATAATTTGGTGAGTTTACTGATGGCAAGGAATGAGGCAGATTTATAGTAGAACCAAAGCCCATGATGAATATTTTTAAGAGGAAATAACAAAAATAAAATAAAATAGGGCTTTTTGGGACCAATGAATTGGATTTGGAATAGAATTCTTCAAGGGTCAGACTACTTATCTAAAGGTTCATCTGATATTTGAGAGGTTTTGATAAAAATATTATGTCTGAAATATAAGTTTGGGTAAAAAAAAATGAGACTCGTCTAGAAAATGGATCGGGTATTGACTTCAACAATTAAGGTTCGAACCCGATCAATTTTTTATTTATATAATATAATATATTATTTTTATTTATATATATATATAAATATTATATAATTTATATCATATAAAAAGTAAATATATATACAATATAATAGTATAAATAAAAGAAAAAAATAAAATATTAATTTAAATTTTTTTTAAAAAAAGTAATAATATGCGCAGGCCTAAACGAATTTGAATTATTCATTTATAAATATGAACGAATTTGGATAAAATTTAAAATTAATAAATATATATGATATTTATACTATATCTTACCCAAACTCACGCGACCCATAAACAATTTTAATTCGGAGGTAGCATATATATAGCACATTGTTTAAGCGAGAATAAAAGGGTAAATGTTTTTCAGAAAAATATTAAAGTCAAGTTGCCTGAATTGGTAAGAGGAATGGTTGAATGGGAAATTGGGCAGTCTCATGGAGGAGTAATGACGCCAGGGAAGGTTTGACTATATATAGTAGTCTTATTAATGACCATGATGACAAAGAAGCTTTTAATGTAATTCCATTGTTAGTTTTATTTTTTCTTTTCTTGATTCGTTCTAATTAATATGGCAGCAAATTAACGGTCAAAAGTACCTCACAAATTTAGAGAATATGAAAAAAAATAATAATAATTTACTTCCTTTGCTTCAATTTTGAGTAATTTAATGCATGTATCCTTAAATTAAAAATAAATAAAGACAAGAGATAACACCATCCACTTTCACAATATATTTTTAATGGTAATGTGGATTTTTAATATAAAAAATTTCAAGAAAATATTTGACTAACACATGACAATCATGTAAAATATTATTTATTTTAAATTATATAATTTTTGATAAAATATATTAAAAATTTATAAAAATAAGTATGCATAATTTTATTTTTATTCTCTTTTCTAAAAATTAGTTTTTGTATATTTTTAATGGTAATGTGGATTTTCAATATAAAAAAATTCAAGAAAATATTTGACTAACACATGACAATCATGTAAAATATTATTTATTTTAAATTATATAATTTTTTATAAAATATATTAAAAAATTATAAAAATAAGTATGCATAATTTTATTTTTTATTCTCTTTTCTAAAAATCATTTTTTGTCAACAAATTTAAAATCATTCAACTTTTTTTTTTTTTTAAATGTTGACAAATTGAAAATAGAATTTTGCTAACAAGTGTCCTAAGGGCACTCTTTAAGGTTATTATATATGATAATATATTCATTCAATGCATTGAAAATGATGAATAAAATTGTCAACTTTTGTGATTAATACAATGCTTTTACTATAAATAGTATATTAACTAACCTTAAAGAGTGCCCTAAAAGCACTTATTAGCAAAACCCTTGAAAATATTATAGAATACAAAATAAAAAAAATTTAATTTTTTTCTCTTTCTTCTTTGTTCCTTCTTCCTTTCACATTCTCTCTCCCCATCGGCCAAATGGCTGCCGACAACGTTAGAAGACTGAACCTGACCTAGCCGATGTTGCGACTAGAGCCAGATCAACCCTGTAGTAGCCGAACCAACAGGGGGAAGAGAGATCGAGCTTTGTGAAGCCCGACCTCTTGCCCTGCCAGATCGACAACAATGAGGGTTGATATGGCTCCAATCGTCATTGCAACGTTAGTTAGGTCAGGTTCAATCCTCTTTTGTCATCGGTGACCATCTGGCCGATGCTAGGAGAGAAAAGAAAAGGAGGAAAGAATAGAGGAAAATGAGAAAAAAAAAGTTTAAAAAATAATTTTGGATTTTTACTTTTTTTTATTATGCAAAAAATTTCAATCGCAATTTTCTTTTGTTAATACTTTATATTTTTTTAAAAATAATGAATTTTAAATTTGTTGGAAAAAATATTTTTTAGAAAAAATAAAAATATTTTGCACACTTATTTTTAAAAAATTGATATATTTTATCAAATATTATAACAAAAGCATATATGATATGATTATCTTGTGTCACTCAAATATTTTTTTTGAATTTTTTTGTGTTGAAAATTCACATACATCTTAAAATATATTATTTTATGTCCATATCTTTGCTATGTCATCAATTATAACATGTCAATGTCACCCTATCTCCATATCAATATATTTAACAGTGAAAATAGATTGTGTTAATTATTATCCTTATTTACATATAATTTAAAAGTATATGGATTAAATTATTTAAAATTGGAGTAGAGCGACAAGATTACTCTTTTCATTTGGTATTGGGACTTGAAATGTACTTTTATTGCAAATTAACTCAATGACATTAGATTTATGCGTATTTTTCCATGTACATGTATGATCCACATGTTCAATGTACATATGAGTCTCTTAAATTTTTTGAATATATATATTTTCAAAGTTTTATCGCATTTTTAGATGTTAAATTCTAAAAACTTCACAAACGAATTTCTATAAATTTGTAAGACTTGTTTTGCATCCCTTTAACTATAAAGAGTCAACTATATTATGATCAAGTTATCATAATAGACATTTGATAAAATAATAATTCTTAAGTCATATTGTAAAGGAAATTTTTGTGATTTATGTTTTTTTAATTGATAGTTTGGGGAAAAAGGGAATCGAACCCATACTCTTATGACAAGGAGAACATGCACCAACCACTGAACCAAAGGCTCGAGTGCATGATCTTATAATGCATATTAAATTCCAATATAATCAAATTATGGTACAATGCAAGGAAAGGTTGAATAATTTTACCCAAATGTGCTTTGGAAAGGTTTGAAAATGTAAATTTCAGAAATGATAAATTTTTAGGACACCTCTTTCCTTTTTTTATATATTATATACATGGTTTTATTAGGCATAAATTTTATATAATATTAATTTTTTTTTTTCTTTTGAGTACGTATGAAAAGTTTAAAAAAAAAAAAACAAACCTCGAATCTCAATCCTCTAAAGAGAATAACAACCGTTAAACAGTAGTAAACTTTTCAATTCTAATTCGAATTCGAAAAATTCGTTCAATTCATCCGAATTCAAATCTAATCCAACTCTATTTGATCAAAAAAGTTAACAATCCAAAGTTGATCTAACCCGAACTAAAAATGACATGAATCCAAATTAAACCAAACCCAAATTGATTAGAACAATTAACCTAAAATGACTCGAACTTAAATTAAGTATAATTTTATTTTAAAAATATTAATTTAATAAAAATAATAACTATAACATAAATTATTAATTTATTTTAATTTTATAACTTATTAATTATCATTTTGGAGTACAATAAATTATATACTATGCAAGTAGTTGTTGTGGGAAAAATTAAAAAAGAAAGTTGATGCTATTATATATGATGTTAGGGTATTAGGAATTAAAAGTTTAAGCAATCGTTTGTAAATCAATCTTAATATCTTATTTTAAATCAAACCGTTGGATTGGATAAATAGTAAGTTTGTTGTATTTTTTATAAGTAAGTTTGTTGTATTATTACTATAATAACATTCTTAAATTAATTGTTCAAGACTTCAAGATAATTGTTCAAAAACTAAAATAGTATTTTAAATATATAATAATCTCTTAAATAAATTAATAAAATATTATATCAATTATGATAATCTTATACTAAGATTTAAAATAAATAATATATTTTAATTATCATGGATATACTTATGATAATCTTATAATATTCTTTATCGTTATACATATTATTTAAAATAAAGGCATTATTTTTATTTTAAAAGTATAATCCATTCTTATATAATTTAAAATAAAGTACATAAAATAATTTGTTAAAAATGATACGTGTTTTTATCATAATGATTTGTATGTTATGTTATAATAGATTAAATTATAAAATCTCTTATCATTATACATGTTATTTTTAGGATAAATGTGTTGTTTTTATTTTAAATATATAATCTCTTAAATCTTACCATCTCATTTTCTAAAAGTATATAAAATAAGTCATTGATATGTGTATTGTATTATAATGATTTGTACATTGCATTATAACAATATAATTACAAATATGTAAATGGAATAATACTCATTCAAATAAAACAGATACTCGAATTTTTTAAAAATTAATGAACTATGCTAGAATTCAAAAAAAAATTGGATTAGATAGATATTTGTTTTTAAATTAAAAATTACAATGTCTATATTTATTTTTAAACATTATTTATTATTTATATTTCAATAAAATTGTAATTAAATCTGACTCGATTATATAATTTGTTTAAATTTGATCTGATTTAATTTTAAAATTAATAAATTGAACATGTATGACTTGAACTCGAATAATCAGAGTGTCAAACCCGAATGCACGAACTCGAAATGATCCGAATTCATATGTCAAACTCAAATGATTCGAACTCGAAATGATCTAAAGTCGAAATGATCCGAATCTGAAATGACCCAAACCCAAAATGACTCAAACCTAAAACGATATAAATCTGAAAATCATCTAAAAATTTTAAAATGCGAATTAACTTGACTTAAAATCAAATCAATCCGTCTAATTGACAGATCTACTTAATAGTTTAAATAAAATTGATTGTGATTAGACGTATCTTGTATTAATTAAAATCTATTCAATCCTTTACCTAACTCAAATCAAAAGGAATCCTACTATACTGACCGTTCATTTGCAACCAATATCTGGCAGTTTGGTTTCTAACCTGTTTTTAACATTTTTAGGTATAGAGAGGACAAATATTTGCTCCTTAATTTGAATCATCCAGCTGCTTTGTCTTTTCTGAAAAAACAATTTCAATGTTTTATTCCTCCACATCAGCTTTTTTTTTATTCCTATATCTATAAATTGGATTCTCAATGTCCGTTAAATGCAGCTGCCAAAAATTTGAATCATCCAGCTGCTTTATCTTTGTAAAACTTAATTGAGAAGATGTGGACAAAAAAAATTAAGTTTGTTGAATGGATTTTTATAAAAAAACAAGTCAGTTTAAAAAACGAGTTGGATTTTGACTCCAACATTTAAGACATCTAAATTTAATCCGATCCAACCTAAATTATATAGTATATTTTTTTTTTAATGAGGAATCTACTTACATTAGTGTAAAATTAAATTAGTTTTACACATTTTCATAACTTTTTATACGATTTATATTTGTTTAATCCGACCGTCGTATTTCATGTTCCACTCACGTAGATCATGCACGTCGAGTTTTGAGTAAATTAAAAATGTCTAACTATTTGTTCGATTTAAAAAACTTTCAATTGTTAAATATATATTAAAAAAAACAGTATTCTCGATCGATATGATAGAGATATCGGATCGATTTGAAACTTTACGTGCACCACAAGTACAACTTTACGCGCATAAAAGAAGAAAAAAGAAGAAGAAGCACAAGCAGTGGCATAAGAAGGGCAACTGCCTAGAAGCTTCATCCTATACCATCCCTATCTTGTTTACAACCTTACTTTCGCACCATAAACAATGTTTCACGAAACCCGTATCCTCATCAATCAAATTTTCCTACCCAAACACCTATCCATATTGATGTGAATCCTAGGGGTTAAACCCTTTGAACCCACTAACAAATTGAATTACCCTAACCCAGAAAAGTCAAGATTCAGGCAATGAAAACTTAAACTCAGTGAAATACTGTTTCAAAGAACCTAGATAAGTTAAGCTAGCTAGACCCCAAAGAATGCTTGTTTCAAGAACCTAAGTTTGAAGGTGTTGAACGCCACAAAAAAGAATTCTTTGATAAGTTCTAAGTTCTTTCAAGAACTAAAAGAGAAAAACTCTCACTAAATAAAATCAGACTTAATTGATCAAAAGATAATTAAAGTAGGCGGCTAAGACATATATTTATAACCTCCTACAATAACCCTAATCAGCTACACTATTATATTCTAACCCAAATGCAAGTCATTGTCAGTCAAGGACTCCAAACCAAAGTGCAAGACTTAATAATTAGCCAAGCACACTCTTAATCCTATTACAAGTGTAAATTCGGCTAGTCCTAATCTAAATAAAAAAGACTACTTAAATTATGGACTGAACATGCTCAAGCCCAAACCTAATAAATTAAAAAGGATGTCCAACAAGTTTAATGAAAGTAGACCCCATTTAGCCTATTAGACATATTTCATAAGTCAGGCCCAAAAGCCTAAGTAATTACAAGACCCAAATAAAGCTTTTAATTAGGCGCTACATTATTAATGAATTGGTCCCCACTTCATGTTAAATAATGAATTAAAAACAGGTCCACTTCTTCTCTAATAATGCCGCCCATTGCATTCCTCTTAATGTGTCACCTTATGTTCTTGAATCACATGGACCAAAGATGGGTTCAAGCTCATCTTGAGTATTGAAGCCTTTATTGAACAATTTGCAGCATGGCCTAGTTGAATTCCACCCATTCTTGTCATGTTTCTTAGATCTTCTTGGATCTTGGCCCATATAGAACTTGCCTTGGAATTGGGCCATCTTGGATCCTATCACATATGAATGTCCCTACATCTATACTCGCAACTAGGCCTGTTGCACAAAAAGGACCGAAAAACTATCAGGAGAAAATTTTAAACCCAAGTCAAGATCTGTGGCTTTTACTAGTAAAAAAAAATCAATACCTTACCCTTATACTTCTAAAAACAACTCCAAATTATGCAAGAAACTATGGTCCAAATGGTAAATGTGATTATCACATGGGGGCAATTGGACACTCAATCAAAAAAATGTAGGCTGTTGAAATGAAAAACAAAAGATCTCATCAATGACAACTTGACTCTAGAGCTTATGGAACAATAAAAATTTGCTTTGCGGTAGATTAATGAATTCCCTTTATTAAGTTTGAGGATGTGAAGTATCTGGATAAAAAAGGATAATTCTAATTTTTTGATGTTTTCATAGGCATGATATTTTAAATTCTTGCATAAATGCCATGAAGAATTGACATTGATAATAAGTTTTTGTAATTTTTTTTTTAATTTTGTTGGCAATTGCTTGAATATAAATCATCACATAACTTATTTTTCAAGTTCATAACGGAAGTGAAAAAAATCTTAAGTGAATTGGTGATTACTGTTAAGACAAAGTATCATGAGTCATTTTACTAATCATTCCCATGCTCCAATTTTGAAAGTTCACAAACCTTATTTTCACTTGACGATGGTGTGATCTCAAAAGGGTAATGATCTTCATCTAGGAAATAAACAATGAATGACTAGTTAATTTGAAAAATATTTCCAATACATGAAAACTCTCTTAAAGAATCTAGAATTTGGTAATTTGATATGTGTCAAGACTATGCTAGAGCTTCAAACATATCAGCCCTAAATTCCTTCACAAAGCTCAAACTCTTCAATTCCTTTTTCCCAAAGTTATCCTTTGCCTAATTAATCTTGGGGCAAAATTGGCGAAGAAGCCAAATTACCTGATGTTCTCAATATCCTTGTACACCATCCTAACTTGTTCAACATCCTTTTTCTCTTTCTTCAAATGAAAATTTCATGAACAACCTAAATGGACTACGAAAAGGAAGATTGTTACATTAGGCCCCCTACTTGAATAGTAAACTGAGGTGATGCATTTTGAACATGAGTTGCAAAACCAAAAAAGATGAAGAAAAGTTTATTGTAACACCACACATGTGAGATATTCAAATGATTCCAAAGGCAAAAAAAAAATTCACGTATCTCCCCCAGGGATTTTTTTTCAATTAAGTATCCGTATTTGATACGAGAAATGACCATCTTTCATATTGATTTCCTTTGAGCCTATTGATTTCCTTCAAAAAGAACCCAACCAAGGATCACCCTCCATACTTGGTGCAAAATTTAGAAACAAACCTGTTCTCAAAAGGAAAAAGCGAAGGTCGCAAGATCGCAAAGCCAAAGAAAGAATCTCTTTGTACTTCAACTCTTTTTGGAAGAAAAAATGTTGAAAGAAAAAAGGTAATAAAAAAAAAAAAACATCACAAGTGAAAAAAGAAAAAAAAAACATGTTTTGAAAAAATAAAAAGAACAGATGTCCTCATGAAAAGAAATGATCTTTAATTTGGTTTTATTATCTTAAGCACATATTTTGGGTGTTTATCCATTCTTTTAGAACTCTTAATCTTAGCTTATATTACGTGTTTTAAAAGTCCATTTTGATCAACCAAAACCCTTAACCCTCGCCTACATAACTTGAAGAAGTTTTTTCTTAGGTTTTCCCCTTTCCCTTACCCCTTTGAATTATCACTTTGTTTTGGTTGAATTTTGAATTCTCAAGTGCATGGTGGAACAACCAATGAAAGAAACAAAAAAAATAAAAAGAAAAAAGAAGAATGAAGAATGAAGCTCTAGGTGAAAAACCAAAAAGAGCATTCTAGAGTAATGATTGAAACTTTTAAAGCAACTCAATAAATTTTATGCATGATTATGCTAAGGCTACAACAAGAGCTACGAAGCACTAGGGGGGGCATTTTTAATCAACCAATGAGCATTGAATACCTAAGAAGGTCAACGTTACTTTGAAGATTTGTTCTGAATTTTGAATCTTTTTTTCCTTCTTTCCTAATTTTTTTTTGAACATATCATAGCTAGTCTTAACATCAAGAAACTAAGAGAGAGTCCAAGATGAGTTGTGCTTTAAAAACAAATCGTTTTGCGAAACTTGATTTTCAACGAGTTCATGTTTTGAGAACAAAATTCATTTGTGTGCCTAAATGAAGAAACATTGACCTATCATGTCAGGTGACAATCTTTCTTGATGACTAAAATCTTGATGTACAGAAATATTAATTCACTTGAAAAAGCCAAATTATGATTCACATCATCCATTCTTGGTAGTAATCGCCGGTTTTCAAGAGATCCAAATGTCATATTTTTTAAGAAAGTAGAGAATTCATTTTTGTCTTGAGCATGGAAAATAGTTATGAGGATCAATTTCCTGTTGTCATTTGGAGCATGTTGAAAAATAAAAAATGGAAAAAAGCTTTTATGATTACTTTGGGGGCAATTGTTGTTGTCAATTTTTTCGAGGGTTTTCAAAAAATGTTCAATAACATAAAAACATTCAAAATTTGAATTAATGCTCATCTGAATTCTAATTCTCATTTGATATTTATTGTGTGGAAGAGAGACGGTGATTTAAGATCAATATGACAAGAGTTAAATTCTGAAGCAGAAAGAATAATGAGATGAGAACAATGAAAAAAGCCAAGAAAGATGCAAATATCCAGAGCTTTTAAGTTAAAAGACATACATTCTTGAAAAAGAACAAATATTTTGATCGAATGATGAAATTGGCGAAAGATCAATATAGTTGATTAGAACTTGTTAGCCAGTTCTAAAACTATTTGTTTGGAAGATAATAAGATGAAAAGATGGACTTGAGAATCCTTTTCACCACAATTAGAGATGCATGGTATTGATTTTATTTGGCATCTGCATTCAACATATAAGAAAAACAAAAGTTTAAACTTTGAATTCTGAAGTCTAACTTAACAAAAAGGTCGAGAATTTTTCATGATTTCTTTTTAAGATATCAAAACGTCCGAGTATCATTTCAAAACTTTCAGGTATCATTTTAAAACCTCTGGGTAAAAACTTTCAAAATCTTCGGGTACATTTTCAAATTAAATCTTCGGGTATCACTTCAAAACCTCTGTATATATTTAAAAACATCTGAGTATCATTTTCAAAACCTCTGGATAGCATTTTGAAACCTCCAGGTATTATTGTGGAAAACCTCCAGATATTATTTTGAACCCTCCGAGTACTATTTGTGGAAAACCTTCGGATTTTGTTTTAAAACCTTCGGGTAATCGGGGTATCACTTTCAATATTTTTGGACACATTTTTAAAACTTTCAGATATCATTTTTAAAATCTCCACTTTCAAAGTCTCCGAGTACAATGCAAAAGGAATATAGCTTTGACACATTTAAGGAATATAGATAAGAACATTTAAGAAATATAATTTTGATGCATAGATGATCTCAAAATTATAACACCATGTAATTCTCTTATAAAATTTTATTTATTTCAAGAACTTTATCATTAAACATTAATATAAACATAAATAAGCGGTTATAGATAAATAAAGACTTTTATTAGATATTAAATATACATATAACAAAATGTATTTTAGATAAATTCGATTGACCATTAGGGCATATACACGAACAAAATACTCTTTCTCAGATGTTCCACAATTTTATTAAAAAAAATATGAAAAATATTGATCTTCAAAGGTTCAAAAAAAAAAATTCAGAATCAGAATCGGAATTGATTTCTTTAGACAACAACAACGTTAATCTAGTTTAGCAATTAATTCTTATAAAGGGGTAGTTAAGTTCTTAAGAATCTAAATTGTATCATCTTTGGATTTATTCCTCCAAATTAATTTTTCTTAATCATACGAGATTACACAACACGACATAAAATATGATATGATACAAAAAATAATACAAACATGAATACACGAATACATGAATGTCTCAAAATCTATATAATACGAATTATTAACGTATATAAATTTTATAAATATAAAAGGATTTATATTTGATGCATTGTTAGTATATAGTTTTATACACTGATAATGAATCTTACGGTGACACCTCATTAAAAAAAATAAATTCTAAATCCTAAAACCCTAAATCTTAACCTAAATAGTAAACCTAAGTTTTAACAAGTGGCATAATGTAATGTACTGTCAGTGTATAGATTTATACACTGACAGTATATTAAATATAAATCCAATATAAAATATCTTAAACACGATTATAACATAATAAAATATACGAGCACTACCAAATCTCTAATATGGGGACAGGGATAGGCAAGTCGGTGCATAAAATTTATCTACCAGTATTGAAAATGTAAAAGAAAAAGAAAAAAAAATACCAAATACTTTTCTTTGAAGATTAAAAATGTCATCGATGACGGAAAGTGATTAGAGGAAGATCAAAGAATCAAAATCTACTAAATGATAAAGGGCTTTTAAATTTGTTGCACATTCTCATATTGTGAGAAGGTAAAAGAGGGAGTAATTATCGGTTAATCAGTCAAAAAGGATGGGAAAAGGGGGAATGGACAGATACCTGTTGAAGGGAGGCTCGATCTATATATCAGATTGGATTTGAATAATATTTTTTTAATTCAATTTGATCCAAATTATTATTAATAATAAATATTTTTTATTTAAATTTAATTATAAAAAATATAAAATTATTAATATAAAAATAATTTAATATTTTTTAAATAATGATTCGAACTTACGAAACGATCCATCAAATCTGAGTAAAAAGTATAAAAAAAATTTGAACCATAACTCAATTCAATCTGATCATAAACATTTCTGGATATATGCCTTTGGTCTTTTTAATGAAAGAACATGTTCTTTTGATGAGCTTTTGGGATGCTCTTGTTTGATGAGCCTGGCCGTACATCATGTTGAAAGGATAGATGCTTGTACGGTTGTGATTGGATTAATAATGAGAAACATGAACAAATTTTGTATTAATGGGGCCGGCAAACAAGAAAAATTCTAAGAAATTTTTTTTAGGTTTTATTATATATGTAATTTATCATGTTTATATGTAATTTGTGTTATGTTTATATGTAAAAATGAAATTACATATGTAAAAAAAAAAAATTACACTATTTAAAAAATTACATATAAACATAACATATTTGTCATGTATATATGTAATTTGTCATATTTATATGTAAAAAAATTACATATAAAAATGATAATTTTATGTAATTTGTCATATTTATATGTAATTTTATCGTAATAAAACCTATTTTAAGCTCACCATAAGGAAGCTTACCTTAGAACTCCCCGACAAACAATCCACATGTTTTTCTTTTCATTTTTATTCGTTTGTAAACCTATGTAAGGGTCTTATTCCATCAATCCAAGGGTCTTTATTCCATCAATCCATGTGTTAAAATTCACTGCTATATGAAATATATAAGATCTATCCAATGTTTTACTCATGTCTCTTATATAAGTTCAATATGACCTATTTAGATTTGTTAAATTAAGCATGTTAACAAGTTTGAATTGTGAAACTTAACATGTACAACTTGTTAACAGATTTATTAAAGTACTGCTCATATTTAAAATATAGAGAACAACTTATTATTTGATTTAAAATAAGTTGACTTTTTAATTTGTCTAAATAGGTTAAATATGTCTAAATAGATTAATTATATTGTATTATGTACGTGATTATTTGATTATACGTGTTAAATGTTGTTATGAAGTGAAATCGATCTTTCACTAAAGAAGTAAGGGCTCTTGAAATTTAAGTGTTGGACGAGTGAAGTGAAGTACCCATAAGCAAGCGATCTTTGAACGTTGGTCGAGCAAAGTCCTACAAAAAGAACAAAAGATTAGACGAAGTTGATATTTGGAAATGTGTTTAGATATCCAAGTTAATAATTTATTAAAGAGGTTGGTAGAGAGAGAAAGAAGGTTAGTGCGATATAGTGCATCCTGCAAAGTCCATACGATGAGATCCTTGTGGGCCTTCTCAAGGGATTGTGTAACCCGCCCAATAACTAGAGCATGTGCCAGTCAAGCGTGGCCATTGGGCCTTAGGTGTGCCGTTCTCAGGCCATGTTGGGCCTTGATAATGCCATTCTTGACATTCAGTCCTCCTTTGAAATCGGGATTGCGTCTCTTTCTGCGATTAAAGACTTGCGATTAGACCTGCTCCGAAGTCAAATAGTGCGTCCAATCCGACAAGTTTGATTCAATTCGAATCAAGTTTGGATAAGAATATTTACAATTCGAGTCTGTTCAATCCGATCTGAACTACTATTCAACAATTAAAATTTTTTTTATTTAAATTTAATTATAAAATATATATAAATATTAACATAAAAATAAAAAATATTTTTTTAATATTTTAATAATTTATAAGTAATGAAATCGGCTTATGGGTTGACCCAAAATCGGCTTGAACAAAAAAAAATATTTTTTCTAAATTTAAATTCGATCCGACCTGACCTATAAGCACTTCTAATTATGTCTACTTCTCTCTTGGTGATGGAGAGTAGTGCTTTTAGTCTCTTCATGCTTTAGTTTTTGAAGTCATTTTATTGGATGAACTCTGACATTTGTTGTGGGAGTGGGAGATTGTGACGTTGGTGTTGTTCGAAGGTGAGCATTGTCGTTTCACCTTTGTTAAAGATCTTCAAGTTTTTGAGGTGGGTGGCTAAATCTAAGATGACAATTGAGTCGGATGGAGACGAAGATTGTCTTATCAATCTTTATTTTATTTTTTATGAATATCAATAATATCCATAATCGTTCTACAGTGTTCCACTCCGCTATATTCTATTTTTTATTAATTATTTTTAACTTAATATTATAAAAAAAATGTATTATAATTTATTCATAAACATAATTTTAATACATATTTTTTTAATATATATAATATAATATACATATATCTATAATATATATAAAAGCACGAATATGAAAAATCTTTTGAACTGACGAAAATATTCATTGTTATTTATTATATTACTAATTTGCCATAAAATCTTTTATTAATAAAATTTATTCAATTTATAAATAAGAATTCTAATTTTATTGAAAGACTTTATTTAAATGGAATATTTATTTGATAATAAATAAATAAAAAGAGTTAAAATTTACGTTGAATTACTTTATCTTCAAAATTATAAATTTTCATTATTAATCTTAAAAAGTAAAAAATGTTACATTAATCTATTTTAAATCATAATGCAAATTTTAATTATTTATATAATATGTAACTTTATGCTCAATATATAATACTTTTATAAATAAATAAGTTTTTAATTATTATATATTATATTATAAATAATATAAAATTCATTTCATTTTTATTTACAATTTTGTATTATAAATATCAATAAAATTTATCAATGAAATTTCAATATCATGATAGAATTTAAGAAAAAATAATTATTAGAACATTTTAGATAATTTTTTAATAATTAAATATAATAAAAAAATATTTTATTTTGTTCATTTAAATTTTATGAATTTCTATCATTTTACTATTAATTATTGTTAATTTTATGATTTTATTTTATTTTACCAATCTTATAATTTTCTTAAATTAGTGTCAAGTAATTAGGATATACAATGTGATAATTGTTTTCATGATTTTTTATTATTAAATATAAATTATTTAACAAATATAAGATAATTAGCATGTAACATCACATGCAACGCATGTGACACAATGACTAGTATATTAAAAGTATATATATAAAATATTAGAAAAAATATAAAATATTTTATGAGGTAAGATAGTAATTTCAAAAAGAGGGACGGAGCGAATCAAACATTTACCAAAACCATCCCGCTCCACCTAGCCCCCATTTTTTGAAAAAAAAATGGATAATGTCATGAATGACCCCTAAATTTTATCAAATTTGTCAATGTAGTATCTGTACTTTAAAAATATCTATTTTGGTACTTAAAGTTTACACTCCGTGTGCTATTGTAATTACTGTCAGTAACACCGTTAAAAATTGATGACGTGGCTTTGTATCCAATGAAAACTTGACATGTGTCACCATATAACGATGCCACGTGTACTAACTAAAAAATTATTATTTTAATTTTAATTTTAAAAATAAAAATAATATTATTTTAAAAATATAATGATGACACGTGGCACTATATAATGATGGCACGTGTATTAACTTTAAAAAAAAATTAATAAATATTTTTAAAAATTTTAAAAAATTAAAAAAATTAAAAAAAATCAAATTTAATTTTTTTAATAAATATTTTTTTTAAAATAATTAAAATAATTTCATAATTTAATTTTTGTACTTTTCATAAATAATTTTTAAAAAAAATTTAGATATTATAAATGATTTAATATTTAATTTTAAAATATTTTATATTTTAAAAATAATTTATTTAAATATTTTAATTTGTTATTTTTTAAAATTTTGAATTTATAAATAGAATTTAATTTTAAAAAATATAATTTAAAATATAATTATTATTTTAATATAATTTTTTTTAAAGTTTTTTAAAAAATTAGATATTAATTTTTAATTTTTTGTTAAAAAATATTTTTTTTATTTTTAAAATATTTTTTTTAACTAAAATTCAAATATTAATTTTTAAAAAATGAGATGCTATCACGTGTCATCACCTGATTGGTCAATGCCACATCATCATCATCATCTATATTTAACGGTGTTAAGTCAAAATACCACATTGATACACGGTTTAATAGTACAGATACCACATTGAACATTTTTAAAGTACATGTACCACATTGACAAATTTGATAAACTTCATGGGCTATTCATGACATTATCCCAAAAAAAAAAACCTCTCCATTCAGAACAGATCGATGTGAAATTCATCAATCGAATCGAATTTTGCCATCCCTAATCAAATCTCTTAAACGTCTTGAGGTAAAGTTTTCAAATTTATGATCAAATTTTTTATGGAACCCGTCTCTAATCCAAATTTTTGGTCCTTGAATTGGATATTGAGTCTCAATTTATTTTATGAGCTTTTGAATTGGTTATTGAATCTTAAATTATTAAATGGGTTTGTAACTAATTATTGAGTCTTGAAACCCAAATTGGACTCACCATATCGATTTGATTTTATTTCATTTCTCTTTTTTTTCTTTTTTTTTTTCTTATATTATACTTCATTTCTTTTTCTTTATTTTATTTCATGTTTTTCTCCAAAGAAAATTCAAATTATAACTTTAAGAATCAATCAACCAAAATATCATTTGTTGGAAAAGTTTATTAATAATTGTTGGACGATAAAGGTTTATTTTATTTTAAATTAAAATGGTCATTTTAAATAAAGTATTAAAAAAAATTTGTTTAAAATTTATATGCTTGATTTATTTATAGATTTTTATCAATCTTCAAAATTTTATTTTTGTTTAACTATTTTTAATAAATTACTTCATGAATTTCATTTTCTATATAAATCTTTTCTTTTTTATATAAATAAATAAAATTGCCCCACATTATAAAGCAATTCAATCTATTTTGTTTAAAATTTATATGCTTGATTTATCATTAAACATTAATATAAACATAAATAAAAGCTTATAAATAAAATTGCCCCACATTGTTCGACCTCGAGAGCTGTTCTTTCATCTCAGCTTTCCTGTAAATTGGAGCTTCACTGCTTTGACACACTCCAATTGGTATCAGAGCCTTCATCCTGGCATTACCATGGCAGACAACACCAGACCTCGGGATTTCAAAAAGTTCGAAGAGTCTATTAAAGAATCCTTGAAAGAATTGTTGAACAGGATTCAAGGAAAAAAACACTAGCAAGAAAAGACTATTTCAGCTTTGAGGCAAGACATCTCAACCCTCAACCTTCAGCAAAACTTGCTCATGGATCAGTTGCAGAATGCAGAACCCACAGCTGTAACTCATGCGGGACAGCAAGCAAGAGGCAGTACCTTGCTACTAGGCAGACCAAAGTTGATTTCTCTAGTTTCAGTGGAGACAAACTACATGGGGATCCTATGATAGAGCTACTGAGTCTGAAACAGACAGGTATGGTTGCCCAATACAATGATCATTTTGAATTCCTGCTAGACAAGGTAGATCTCACTGAAGAGTATGCAATTGGTCTTTTCTTGAATGGCCTAAAAGATCCAATAAAAAACCAGTCAAAATGTTCATGCCTAAAACCCTATATCATGCCTTCATCCTAGCCCAACTACAAGAATCCACCTTAGCTACCCTTCATAAAGAATTGAACCCACCCTACTAGAAACCACCCCTACTACCTATGCCATCACAGCCACCAAAACCCTTCATAAGAAACAACTCTTCCTCCACTCTAAAAGAGCCACCTTTACTGCCTACCCCTATTCAAACCCCCAAAGTCATTCCAAGAAACCAACACTTACAGTCTAGTCCCAACTCCTCCACAACCAATACAATCAAGAAACACCCACTCCCTGATAGATCCACCTAAATAAGAACCGATGCAGAGTTTGATGAGAAAAAAAATCAAAGAACTTTGTTTTTGGTGTTATGAGAAGTATACACTTGGACATAAATGTAAGGAGAAGCAATTGTTCCTTATTGAGTTGAATGACTTTCGAAAGGAGAATCCAGAAGAAATCATTGAGACAGTTGAAGAAGATGAAGAAAATCTCCAGATTTCAGCACATGCCATTAGTGGTGTTGCAACAAAAGGCCACAAAACAATGAGAACCAATGTGTATGTCAAGACAAGATCGTTTCACATATTAATTGACTCTGATAATGTCCATAGTTTTTTGGATATTGAAGCTGCCATGAGATTATGGTGCAAAATCATAAAGGAAAGACCATTAAAGCTGCCATCCAAGCTATGGAAGAAGAGAAAGAAAAATATTTTACATGAAGAAGTTACGCAATCACACTACAGTCAGCTCTCAGTTCTTTGTCCCAAGTGACTCAACCTTATTGGTGCCTTTGGTCATATTAGCAAGGAGTATTGGAATCAACCTGCTACTCAAATTTTGGCTCATGGGGATTCCCTGAAGATGCAAATGAGAGTACTTGTAAGATTTGCAAAAAAGGTTCCTTGCTTTTCAAGCTTGAGGACAAGGTTTTGTTATGGGGAAGGGATTGATATGTGCAAAATATAGTAAGTAAGCAGTTGGCTATTAGGAAGTTGTTAGAATAGTAGTTATACTATTAGTTACTGTGTTCATTGATTAAATGAGCTGGAAAGTTAGAGTATAATTGCAACATCTGATGTATATAAGTTATAATCTGTTCATACAAGATTCATTCATGATAATACAGTTACAAGTTCTCTCATCTCTCTATTCTTGCTTTCTTCTCTATATCAACTTTGGCTTCAACCTTGAGAGCTGTTCTTTCATCTCAGCTTTCTTGTAAATTGGAGCTTCACTGTTTTGACACACACCACCTTGTTGTTTCACCTTTGTCTGCTAAGGATCTTCAAGTTTTTGAGGTGTGTAGCTGGATCTTTTAAGTGATTTGAGGTGCGTGACCAAATCTCTTGAATGTCTTGAGGTACATAGCCAAATCTCCTAGAAGACGGAGATGCTTTAGTTGCAATCTCTGAGTATATGGAGATACTTTGTTCGTAATATCTAAGTGTAGATATCTAATTTTATTAATGGCCTGTTTGGAAACCTGGAATTGGATTAATTGGATTTGAATTTACAAATTCAAATTTTTTGTTTGGATGTCAAATAAAAAAATTGAATTGGTTTTGGACAAATCCAACATCAATTTTGAATAGCTCAAATCTAGAATTTGAAATTCCTTTTGAAAGTGAAAATTTACAAAATCAAAATTATTTAGAAATTAAAAATCACAAAAAAATTAATAGATAAATGAAAAAAAAAAGAAAAAAAAGCTCACGCTGGAGCTTTTCTCTCCTCTCGCTCAAAACCTATTTATGATTCTTTTAAATATAAAAAATGGCAAATAATTGATAATGTATATATTCTTCTAATTTTTTAATGTTATTATATATTTAATAAGATTTATTATTAATTAAAATAAATTTTTTAAAATAATCTTAGGATTACTCTCCCAATCTGGGTAAAATCTAATAATAAAATTTTTTATTTAGAATAACTTAGAAAGATTACCCATATTACCACTTGTAACTTTTTCTAAAATTTATATTTTTCTTAAATAATTAATTTTATCATTCAAATTATTTAACCTTTGGTATTTTATTCATTATTTTTAAAGTAATTTTATAAATTTTAATTAGTCAAATAATCACAAATTAAATTAAAAATATTAATAATAATTTTAAGATTATAATCATTGAGTTGTTCCAATAAAAAAGAACCCAAAACTAAATTAATGAAAAAAAAAAAACAGAATATGAAAAGTTATCATATTAATTTTAATATTTGCAAGTATTAATTGTTTTTAATAGATTAGTATTAATAAAAAAGTAAAAAATTAAAATTTAGCATGTTAATTTAATATTTTATTAATTTATTATTTAAAAATAAATATTTAAAAAAATTTCTAAATTAGTTTATCACTTAATTTAATTAAAATGATAGCAAGACAAAAAATCACAAAACGTTATTATATTAACTTCAATCTTTTCATTTTCTATCCACTTAATTTAATTAAATTGATAGAAAGACAAAAAATCATAAAACGTTATTATATCAATTCAATCATTTATATTCTATAAATTTATATAGTTAGATGTTAATTTCAATCTCGTCGCCACAAAAAAAAATGTTAATTTCAATCTTTTTATTTTATTTTATAATAATATGGTATTATATAGTTAGATATGACGTAAGTTTGTTTTTTTTTTTCTTCAATATGACTGTTATTTTAATTTGTAAGTTTTTTTTTTTCTTGAAATTTTATTTGCTTTTATTTTTAATTTTTATACCAAAAAATTAGCAATAATAGATTGGTTATTAAAGAAAAAAAGTTAGATATTAAAATGCTATTATATATTATTTAAGTATTTTTTGTAAGATAACCGTGCGAAGCAAGAGTAAAAAAAAACCTAATTAAATATAATTATAGATAATATTATTGTTAATAATAATAATATATTTATACATTAAAACTTTAAAAAGTAATATTCATTTATTTAAGGGCAAATTCAATAATTTTGTTCAATATAGTTAATAAATTAATACCTAATTCAAAATTTTAGTGCAAAATTTTAAATCCGCAAGTAAAATTTTTAAATCAATTTTTCAAGATCATTACTTTTTTTAGTTAAATTTAATTGTGCCGATATATATTTGAATTTAAATTAGTTTTCATTTAAATCCAAATCCAAATCTTAATTATCCAAACAATGAATTTGAATTTATTCAAAATCTTGATTTTGAAATTTTTGATTCTCTCAAACAAAGAATTTTAAATTCATGAATTTGAAAATCATAAATTTAAAATTTTAAAATTCAAATTCAAATTTAAGTTTTCAAATGCAACCTAAGGTATATAGATAAGAACATTTAAGAATATAGCTTTGACACATTTAAGGAATATAGATAAGAACATTTAAGAAATATCACTTTGATGCATAAATGATCTCATAATTATAACACCTTGTAATTCTCTTTTATAAAGTTTTATATATTTCAATAACTTTATAATTAAACATTGATATAAACATAAATAAAAGCTTATAGATAAATTAAGATCTTTATTAAATATTAAATGTACATATAACAAAATTATTTTAGATAAATTCGACGTTAGGGCATACACGGACAAATAATCTTTCTCAGATGCTCCACAAATTTAAAAAAAAAATTAAATATGAAAAATATTGCATTTCAGAGGTTCCAAAAAAATAAAAATAAGAAGAAAAACGAAGAAAAAAAAATCAGAATCAGAATTGATTTCTTTAGACAACGACGACGTTAATCTAGTTTAGAAATTAATTCTTATAAAGGCGATCAGTTTTTAAGAATCTAAATCGTATTATCTTTGGATTTGTTCCTTCAAATTAAACAAATTTTAATCATATGCAGTGTACTAATCCGTCGACAGGGATAGGTAAGTCGGTGTGTAAAATTTATCTAACAGTATTGTAAATGTAAAAAAAAAAAAAAAAAAAAGTTTCAAATACTTTTCTTTGAAGATTAAAAATGTCATCGATGACGGAAAGTGATTAGAGGAAGATCAAAGAATTAAAATCTACTTTTAAATTTGTTTCACATTCTGTCCAACGGACGATCGATTTATATTGAGTTTGAATAATATTTTTTTAATTTAAATTTGTTCGATTCGAATTATTATTTATTAATAATAAAATAATTTTTTATTTAAAATTAATTATAAAAATATATAAATATTAATATAAAAATAATTTAATATTTTTTAAATAATGATTTAAACTGATGAATCGATTCGATCCAATCCGACCAAGAACCCTTTTAAAAATATATGCCTTTGGTCTTTTTAATGAAAGCAAAAGGAACATGTTCTTTGATGAGCTTTTTAGATGCCCTTGTTTGATGAGCCTGGCCGTACATCATGTTGAAAGTATAGATGCTTGTACGGTTGTGATTGGATTAATAATGAGCAAACATGAACAAATTTTGTATTAATGGGGCCGACAAACAATCCACGTGTTTTTCTTCTCATTTTTATTCGTTAGTTAACCTATGTAAGGGTCTTTATTCCATCAATCCATGTGTCAAAATTTACTGCTATATGAAATATATAAGATCTATCCGATGTTTTTCTCATGTCTCTTATACAAGTTCAATATGACCTATTTAGATTTTTTAAATAAATTAAGCATGTTAGCAGGTTTGACTTGTGAGACTTAACGTGTACAACTTGTTAACAGATTTATTAAAGTACTGCTCATATTTAAAATATAGATAACAACTTATTATTTGAGTTTAAAATAAGTTAAATTTTTTATTTGTCTAAATAGATTAATTATATTATATATGTACGACGTGGTTATTTGATTATACGTGTTAAGTTTTGTTATGCAGTGAAATCGAACTTTCACCAAAGAAATGAGGGTTCTTGGAGTTCAAGTGTTGGACGAGTGAAGTACCCACAAGCAAGCGATCTTCAAACGTTGGTCGAGCAAAGTCTTACAAGAACAAGAGATTAGAGGTGCCATGTTGATATTTCGAGACGTATTTCGATGTTCAAATCAATAATTTCTTAAGGAAATTGGTAAAAAAGAGAAAGGCGAAAATATAATTTTAGAGAGAGGGGCAAACCTGATTCTAAGATGTAACATCAATAAATAGTAGGGATGACAAAACTCAAACCATCCGATGGATTTTGAATCGATCCGTTCCGAATGGAGATGTTTTTTTTTTTTAGTAGTAGAGGCGGAGCCGTTTTTTTTGTTTGAAAGGCGGAGATAAAACATTTTTAGTAATTGGCTGCTTCGCTCCGTCCCGACCCTAATATTAAAATTACTATATTACTCTTAAACATTTAGTTTTTAAAAGGATAATAAAGTAAAACAACTAAACTTATTATTATTATTATTATTTTTTAAAAACCTAAACTTAATACTTTATTTTTTTTTCCTCTCTCTAGATTAGAAGCTCGTTTATGTTGAATTTATATTTAAATTTTGTTACAATACTTTTTCATTTAAAAATTTTAAAAACAACTAATAAAAATCGGATGGAGCGAGACAGAGTAGGACGGTTATGAATGTAACTGACATCCATGGAAATAGTAGTGGTATTGAAATTTCAACATCCACGACGAAACGGAACGAAAAACGAGGCAGAGCATTCAAATAGTGAGGTGAAGACGGATATTGCAAAATCTGTCACCACCCAACTCTATTATCATCCCTAATAAATAGTGATCCTATTTAAAGGGAAATGGAGACTGGAATGATGCCAAACGGAGCGATCTGGTGCATCCTCCAAATGATGAGATTATTGTGGGCTTTCTCAAAGAGATTGTATCCGCCCAACAACTAGAGCATGTGCAAAGCGTGGCCATTGGACCTTAGGTGTGCCGTCCTCAAGCCATGTTGGGCCTTGATCAATGCCATTCCTAACATTCAGTCCTCCTTTGAAACCGGAATTGAGAATTGTGTTCAGAGCGTGTCTCTTTGGTGCGATTAAAGACTTGCGATTGCTTCTCTCTTGGTTATGGAGAATAGTGCTTTTAGTCTCTTTTAAGTGATTTGAGGTGCGTGACCAAATTTCTTAAACGTCTTGAGGTACATAGCCAAATCTCCTAGAACACGAAGATGCTTTAGTTGCAATCTATGAGCGTATAGAGATGCTTTGTTCGTAATATCTAAGTATCGGAGATGCTTTGCCCACAATTTTTAAATGTAGATATTTAATTTTGTCAAGGGTTTTTGAAACACTATTTGAAATAATTAATTTGTGTTTGATTATAAAATTAATTTTCTTCAAAATATTTTAATTTAAATCAAATACATTTTAATTCAAATTTCAAGACTCAAAATCAATTTTCAAATTTATGGTCAAATTTTTTATGGAACCCGTCTCTAATCCAAATTTCTGGCCCTTGAATTGAGTCTCAATTTATTTTATGTGCTTTTGAATTGATTATTGAACGGTTTGGAATTAGTTATTGAGTCTTGAAACCCAAATTGGACTCACCCATATCGATTTTATTTTATTTCCTTTTCCTTTTCCTTTTCCTTTTCCTTTTCCTTTCTTTTCTTATATTATACTTCATTTCATTTTATTTCATTTTTTTCTCCAAAGAAAATTCAAATTATAACTTTAAGAACCAATCAACCAAAATATCATTTGTTGGAAAAGTTTATTAATAATTGTTGGACGATAAAAGTTTATTTTATTTTAAATTAAAATGGTCATTTTAAATAAAGTATTAAAAAATTTTGTTTAAAATTTATATGCTTGATTTATTTATAAATTTTTATCAATCTACAAAATTTTATTTTTGTTTAACTATTTTTAATAAATTACTTCATGAATTTCATTTTCTATATAAATCTTTTCTTTTTTATATAAATAAATAAAATTGCCCCACATTATAAAGCAATTCAACCTATTTTACAAGGAGCTTAAGAAAAGAAAAGAAAACCAAAAAAGGCAGTCAACAAAGTTACCTTGTAAAATAACAGAAAAGAAAAAGCAGTTATATCTTTTTTGTATTTAATAGAGAAAGCAAATCCATCTTCGTTTATAAATAACAATTTCATCTTAATTTGCTCTTTTACCTTATGAAAGTATTGGAAGTTACTTAAACAAAAGGTTTATATGTGATGAAAGTATATAAACTTTATATATCATTAAAGTCTGAATTTTCTCTTTTACTATCTCAATCATGTGATTTAAATTTCTTTATTTTAATTTTAATAAATTTAATCCTTATAATTTTATAAAAAAAAAATTGATTTCAAGATAATTGTTAAAATTTTCCATAAATTCGATTGCATGGCATTGTTGTTGATGATTTAACATGTTAACCTATTTTTTTTTTTACTACATGGCTCACATTAGTACATAAAAACTTTATTTTTTAATAAAAATATACTAAAAATTGTTTTTTTAGAATTTAAAATGTTAATTATTACTTAATCCAAAATAAAAAATGAAAAATTTTAAATCGATATGTGTCACATAACCAAAAAAATTTATTCATCTAAGCATGTTAGGTGATTACGAAAATTCGATGTCATCCAAATTAAAAACAAATTCTTAATATTATTCACTATTATATTTAAATATACTTTAATAAAAGTAAATTAAATTTATTAAAATTGTAATTGAGAGATTAAAACAACAGAATTGAGAAAGTAAAAAGATCAAATACAAATTTTAACCATTATTACATAACATATGATATCACCTGAACAGTTTAAAAGTTGTTGAAAATAAATATTTTTAATTTTAAAATAATATTTATGATAAAAAAATTTCATTAATATTTATATATTTTTATAATTAAATTTAAATAAAAAAAATTTTTATTAATAAATAACAATTCGGGCTGAACTAATAAATAAAGAACTAAAAAAAAAAGAGACAAAAAAAGGTCTTCAACAAAGTTACCCTTAGAAAATAAGGGGGAGAAAATAAAAAGCAAGTCCCTAATTTTATTTTCAGGAGACGTATGTCACATGACATGAGTAAAAGAAACGTAGGTAATAATTAAGGAACTTTAAAAAAGAAAGAAAAAAAATAGAGTCAACAAAAGTTACCCTTAAGGAAAAATAAAAGCAAGTCTCTAATTTGAACTATTCCGAAGTTGTCTTTTATATATAATATATATATTAAATATATAAATCAGATTATATAGAAAGATAGACAATCAAACATATTTTATTTCTTGATTCAATAGAAAAAAAAAAGATTTATCTGTTCTTTAGTAAAGAAATACACATCTTAACATCGAACGAAATGCTTAAGTGTAATTTGTAATTAATTATTTAAAAATTATCACATTCATTGATAACTAAATTATTAAATTCTATAAGTAGAGTTGGTAAGAAAACACATATCCTATAATCAAAAAATAAAAAATAAAAAACTAATTTTGATTTTTTTACTACTTAATAAATTTTGCGATTTTAATCCTTATATCCCAAATTTAAAGATGAATTTAATACCTATAGTTTCATTAAAAGTTGATATAAAAACAATTAATAATCATGTTAAATTTTCACGTTTAAATTCGATGGAGTGGCTATCTTGCTGATGGTCTGGCATATTAATTTGAGCTGTTTTGGACTCGTGGCAGACATTAGTGTAACAAATTTTATTTTTAATAAAAATGTTACAAAGTATTTTTTTAATTAAAAATTAATTATTATTTAATTAAAATAAAATATATTTTGTACATTGAAATGTGCCACATAACACAAAAAATCCACATAAGCATGCTTCATCTAATTTAAAAGCAAAATTGTAACACATTATTGTAAATTGTACTTAAATAGTTAAATTGACTTTTAATAAAAGTGTAAACGAAAATCGTTGGAGTTGAGATAGTACTTCAACCAATATTGACTCCACAAAAGTTATAAGAAGCACCTAAGCATCTGATTTAATGAAACGAAAGGTATATGTTTCTTTGCTCAAATAGCTAATTAGATTGAAATTTATGTTACCATCTATATCTATACTATTCTTAAAAAAAAATCTATGAGTTGGTGTCACGAGTTAAAAGACACCAACTCAGTGGAAAAAATGTCCAAAAAATCAAACTATAAAAATTTAAAACAAATAAAATTGAATTAAAAAATTAATTTAATAAGATTAATTTTTTATTTTTTATTTAAAAACACTAACAAAATCACTCACGTAATTAAAAACCCACCACTCTCTCACACAATTACCCACTCATCTTCTTCTCCACAAAAACTACCAAATTTTCTCCACAAAAACTATTCAATTATAAAAACTACCTACTACTCACATGGTGAGTGTCAGCAAATTCTAGTTAATATTAAAAGAAGTGACTGAATTGGTGTTACGAGTTAACAAGACACCAATTCAATTAATAAATTTACTAAAAAATCTAAAAATAAATTTATTATATAAAATGCAATTAAAGGTGTTTAAATATTTTATTTAAAATAAATACTACATTGTACCATCATTAAATAAGTGCTTTATTTTTTTTATAAAAAAAATCACCTACATCTTACATCATTATATAAATTTATTTTAATATGGACTAATTATGCTATCAGTCCTTGTACTGATTCAAAATTTGAAGTTTAGTCCCTCTACTATAATTTATATAAATTGAATTCTCTTACTATATTGTTTTAAAAAATTTGGTCCAATTAATAACTGTGTTATTTTTCTTCCGTTAAAAATGCTGACGTGACGTCGACTTTACTGACGTGGCGAGCTTAGTCAGCAAAATTTTTGGCCAATTGATGACGTGGAATTTTTTGCCACGTGGCTTACTAATAAATGATGTTATTAGTCCTTGTACTTCTGAAAAAATACAGATTTGGACCTTCTACAATGATTTTTAAAAAAATTTGTCCCTATATTTTTCGAGATTTCAAATTTCGATCCAATCTTAAAAATATTTATATTATAAAAAAAATTATTATTGAAATAATAATATTATTATATTAAATAGTATTTATTATTTAAATAGTAAAATATGCTATTTTTTGCTAGTATTAATATTTATTATAAAAATATTTATGTTTAATAATATTCAAAAAATATTTAAAATTAAAATATTAAAGACTTTTTATTTTAACATTTTTAAATATTTTTAATTAAAATTAAATAAAGTAGTTTTTATTAACATAATAATATATCATGTCGGATCAAGTTAAGTTCAGGCATAAAAATCATGTTCAAGATATGGTTCGAGTCAAATTAAATTCATAGGTTTGGGGAGTACCTTATAACTCTTTTATAAAAAATGTCCGCTTAACCAATGCCTATAAGATTATTTATTTACTTTTTTAGAATTTTTTTTTTTGCATTAAATACATCACTTTAATTGAATTAAAAAAAGTGATGCATTAATTACACTTTTATTTATATATATATATATCACTTTAACCAGTGCCACTAGGCATTGCTTAACATTTTCCTTCTAAAAATTATGAAAGATAATTTATTGCGAAACAGATGGAGCTTTAAACAAAGTCCATTTTTCACTGTTAAATATGCTGGCGTTAGAAGTGTCCATGGACCGGGCCGGGCCGTGACCCAATTTTTTTTATAACTTTTACCCAAGCTCGGCTCGTGCTGGCCCGTAAGCTCAAAATACTGTTTAAAAAAATTAAAAGAATTGTTTTGATATTAATGTTTATATATTTTTATAATTAAATTTAAATAATTTAAATCATTATAAAGGGACTAATTCTTTTTGAAAATATATAAATATTAATATAAAAATATTTTTTTATAAAATATTTAAATTTAATTATAAATATAAATATTAATATTAATATAAAAATAAAAATAAAAATAAAAATAAAAATAATTTTTTATAAATATATATAAATTTAATTATAAAAATATATAAATATTAATACTAACAAAAAATAATATCTTTTATTATTTAAATAATAAATTTTATTTAATATAATAATATTATTATTTTAATAATAATTTTTTTAATAATGTGAATATTTTTAAGATTGGACCGAAATTTGAAATATCGAAAAATATAGGTACAAAAGTTTTTTAAAATCATTGTAGAGGGACTAAATCTGCATATTTGTATAAGTACAAAGACTAATAACATCATTTATTAGTAAGCCACGTGGCAAAAAAGTCCACGTCATCAATTGGTAAAAAAATTTGCTGACTAAGCTCGCCACGTCAGCAAAGTCAAATCCACATCAGCTAGTCAACGTCCACGTCAGCATTTTTAACGGAAGAAAAATAACACCTTTATTAATTGGACCAAAATTTTTAAAACAAGAAAGTAAGAGGATTCAATTTATATAAATTATAATAGAGGGACTAAACTTCAAATTTTGAATCAATACAAGGACTGATAGCATAATTAGTCCCAATTTTTATTTTATTTTCATCCACATCGTAAATGTGTAATATCTAATATTTATAAAATAAAATAAAATAAAAAAAAAGCATTTGAATGTCATATGTCTACACGTAAAACAAATGATAAATCATGCAACATTTATTGAAATCTCGTTGTCCCAATGAATCTTCAACGGAGAAACAATTGAAACATAATTTTATTAAAAATTGAAGAAAAAAAAAAATAGTGATTAGTGAGTGATAGTTTTGGAATTATAGATAATTAATATAGATATTCAAAGTATTATTTAGTTTTAATTAGCCAATAATTAAATCAATCACGCCTTGTATCTTCTAAGTCTAAGTCTAATACCACGTTATTTGTCTGAATAAAGTTTGATGACTTGACTATGTCTCTGTCTATGTCTATACCTTTTACATTAATTATTCGGGGTTTTTTTTTTTTTGGCCATATTGTCTTCAGTGGTCCATTAAATATAAATATATAAAAGTTAAACTCAATCCTACCATTTAAGTTTCTTTTAATTTCTCCAGCTCTCTCTCTCTGCTTGCATTCATGGCCAATATCTACTTAAGCATGGTTCATTTAATTTAATGGTAAAAATTGTATAATATAATTTCTTTTAATTAATTATTATTATTTAATTAAAATATAATATATATTTTTAAAATAGAAATGTGTCACATAACAAAAAAAAAAAAAATCCACATAAGCATGGTTCAATTAATTTAATGGTAAAAATTGTAATACATCGTTATGAATTGTACTTGAATTGAATTTTAATAAAAGTTTAGAGCTTAATGATTGGGATAAGTGGATAACCAGAACAAAATCGTTCGTCGTTGAGTATTGTCTCCACAAAAATTAAAAGAAGCACGTAAACATTTGATTTAATGAAACGAAAGGTATTTGTTTCCTTGCTCAAAGAGCTAATTAAATTGAAATTACTATATCTATTAAAAATATATATATATATATATATATATATATATATATATATAACATTCGCATGTCAGTTCATGGTTTTTTTGAATTTCATCACACCTTCAATGTGATTGAACCCCGCATGTTTGGAGAGATTTTACTTCCCCGATACACTTAACTATATTGTCAGTGTGACACCAGATCTACTGAAACTCATTTAACCTTTGTGGAGGAGTAAATTTTCCATTTCATAATCTTTTGTTTCTTAAATATTTTTTTAAAAATATTTTTTTATTTAAAATTTTAAATTATTTTTTTCAATTTTATTTAATGTTTTTTAAAATTATTTATTTATTTAATATAATAAATAAATTTATATAATTATATAATAATTAGTTAATTAATTTAAATATTTAAATAAATATATAAAATAATATATGTTAAATTTTAAATATAATTAATATATATATATATAAAGATAATTTATCAATTGACTCTTAAATTAATGTTTTTAATGGTCATTTTCATTTTCATCTCACCCGTTGCTTTTGCATCCAAACACATATTCCATCATTGATTTTAACTTCACCACTACAGTATCTGTTAGAAAAAAGAATGGAGATGAGAAATTTGGATACTGACTTTAGGCGTGAGAAAAACTTTTCTTAAAACTTTATAATGCATCTAGGATACAACAAAATCATAAATGTTCAAAGCAGAATTGTGAAATTGACAGAATAGAAAAAGTCAGTATTTATAGACAATGTAAAGTTACATTTGTTAGTAACTTACTTTTTTGGGCATAGGTTGTGTTCTTACACAACAACTATTTAGGTAAATGTTGTGTCTATTCATTACTATTTAATTTTCAAAAATAATTATATATTAATTAAAAACGAAAAATAAAAAATAAATTGTAATAACAATTTTAAGCCCAGGTGACCAAAGTGTCTATTTTTGATGTTAAATAATTAATAGTCCACTAGAAGAGCCTACTAATACCTTGGGCCCATAACACTTTCAATTGTGTAGTAAAAAAAATATTATATTATATATTCTCTGTTCTTGAATTTTTAAATAATTTGAGATTAGTTTCTATCAACATTACAAATTACTAATAGTATACAATCTCATTTGTTACTGTAATTAATCTCACCGAAATCAACCTTTATTGTCCATCCAAATGACCCTACGTCTTCCATCTTGACCTCTAAGTCTTCCATCTTGACTTCTAAGTCTATATCTAACTCTAACACCACGTTATTTGCCTGAATAAAGTTTGAAGACTTGACTATGTCTGTAACTTTTACATTTATTATTCGTTTTTTTGGCCATATTGTCTCCAGCGGTCCTTTAAATATAAATATAACTATAAATACATAAAAGTTAAACTCAAATCCTACCATTTAAGTTTTCTTTTAATAATTTCTCCGGCTCTCTCTCTCTCTCTCTCTGCTTGCATTCATGGCCAATATCTACTTCCCTTTTCTTTCATTGTTGCTAATACAATGTTTTATGGTTGGCTTTTCTACCACTGTGACTAATCTCGCCACAGATCAGTCGACGCTTCTTGAATTCAAAGCCCAAATCCTTGATCCTCGCGATGTTTTGACTAGTAATTGGACCACAACTTCTGCCTCAGTCTGCCACGGGGTTGGTATTTCTTGCAGTTCCAGTCATGGAAGAATCACTGTCTTGGATCTTTCAAATATGGGTCTTGAGGGAACTATTGCTCCATCCTTAGGAAATCTCTCCTTCCTACACTCACTTAACTTGAGTGGCAACAATTTTCATGGCAATCTACCCAAAGAGTTGGCCAACTTGAGTTCCTTGAAACTCATTGATTTGAGTTACAATGCTTTAAATGGGAAGATTCCTGCATGGTTTGGAAATTTAACTGCACTTCAAGAAATATATCTGGGTGGAAATAGTTTCCAAGGTAATTAAGATTCTAAACTTTTATTTGCTATCATTTTCTGCTTAATATTTTCATTATTGATTTAATCCCTACTGCAAGAAATTATTTTTAATTTTTTTTTTATCACTGAAAAACTTTTTAATTTCAATATTCTGTTGATTAAATGTTAATACTTTCTAATGAATGACCGGAAATATTTGATTCTCTAAGTGGTCATAATTGAAAATCCTATTTATTTTTAATTAATAATTTTAATTTGTAATCTCATAAAATTTGAAGAAAGTAGTTTTATTATAAATTGTAATGTTTATGTTTTTATTTATTTATTTATTTTTTAAAAAAGGCTTTTATGATACCAGAGGTCTTATCGTGTGTATAGGTGAAATCCCTTGGGAAATTGGTAATCTTGTTGCTTTGGAGATACTTGATGTGCAAAATATGAGCCTGGTTGGTCAAGTTCCAGCTTCCATATTCAAGATTTCATCTTTGAAGGAAATTTCTCTCTACAATAATACTCTATCTGGTAATATTCCAGATGATATGTGTTACCATCTTCACCAACTTCAAGTGTTTGAGATATCCTTCAACAATTTTTCTGGCAAAATTCCCTCAAATTTAGGTGGATGCAGAAATCTTCAAACTTTATCATTGTCTCTTAATAAACTCCATGGGCTCATTCCTACAAGTATTGGAAATTTAACTAACCTCAAGATTTTGAACTTGGATGGAAACTTGTTAGAAGGTATACTACATTTTATACATATATTGCTTAATAATTTTCTTTCTTTCTTTCTTTCTTTCTGCTCTTTTCTTTTTCTTTTTCAGTTTTTGAATTTTGTTTTTATATAATTATCATTTTTGTAGGTGAAATCCCATGGGAGATTGGGAATCTTATCAAAATGGAGATTTTTGTTGCAAAAAATATGCGCCTAAGTGGGCCGATTCCACCTTCTATCTTCAATATTTCTTCTTTGAAACGAATTAATCTCCATGACAATTTTCTATCAGGTATTCTCCTCATAAAACTTTTTTTAATTTTTTTTTTTTTGGGTTTAATTTAGAAGTATAGAATAAACTAGTGCATACACACATCTAGAATTTAGGCCAGTAAATAAATAAATAAATAAATATATATATATTACAAGGTTTAAGATTACTGAATAAGGTATGCTGACATGAACGCTTACAAGAATAATTTCTCTTTATGACATATAAGATAATGAAAATATTTATTTACATATTGAATTCGAATAAAAAGTCAAAACTTTATATTTGAAAATATCTAAAATTTTAATTTACTAATAGTGTAAACCGAAATAGAATTGAAGATCATATATTTCTAAATTACGTTAAACTTAATTTTTTTAGCCATTAAATATAATTAATTTATTTTACAATATTTCTAACTTCAAATCATATTCATTTTATTTTTTTATTAATTCAATTACAATCTTTATTATATACTTTTTTATCATAAATAATCAATTCTTTTCATTTCATTGTCATATATTTTTGGATCCTTTTTTATGATCAATTTTAATGTTTAGTTTTAAACTTTCTTGATGTGTTGGTAAAAAGAAATATTTGTGATGTGATTCTTAATTGAAATGTTGAACATTTTTTATTATATTTAAGATTGAACTATATTTTCCTATGAATCAAAATACCTACCATTAGCCCATGGCTTCAATTAAACTATGTATTTATATAATATTAGAGAATTGATTTTTCCTTATGGTTTTATTTTCTACTAATTTTTTTTATTTATTTTAATTTCAAAATGAGACATACCTTTCATTTTAAAATAATTTCCTAAGAACTTAAAAGACAATTATGCTAATTTTACAATAAAAGAAATTTAAGCTGATGCACTATAATAAACTTACTAAAATTTAAATTATTCAAAGAATACAAGTTTCAAATATTGATAAGCATTAATAATTACCAAGTTATATATTCATATCTAATTACATACACAACAATAATATTCCTTTAAAGTAATTCCAAAAACTAATTAATTAATAACATTAATAAGCTCCTTAGCTCCTTCAAGTATAAAAGATATAATATTATATGAAATTATCATTTTTCTTTTAATTATCTAACATCTCATTTAGCAAACAATTACACCCAAAATATAAAATTTGAGACATGTAGAAAAATCCCTAACTTCTATTCTCTCTTACATAATTCAAATTCAATTTTTTAAAATAAAATTTTTAAATTTTAAGACATTTAAAAGAAAAAATTATATATATATATTATGAAGTATTACTTTATGTTAATATATATATGTATACATGTATATTTGTCATCCAACAATTCTCCTAAAATTTTAAGCCTATAAAATGATGCAATTAGTGTCAATTTTTTTTATAACTTTTCTTTCAAAAAGTATATAATATATATTACTTAATTTTTAGATTTTGTTCTTATAAGAATTATTACTTAAATTCATTTTCCTTTTGGTACATATCTCCATATCTTCAATGCTTAAAAATATATTTGCCTTTAAAAAATAAAAAATAAAAACTACTTTTTCCTATTAAGTATGCAAATTTAAGTAGTAACTAATAAATTACTTTTTTTTATTATAAAAATACCATCTACTAAAATGCTTAAAAGAATTAATATTTTAGCTATTTGGGTAACAAACTTTTCAATATTTTCATCCATTTGGAGATAAATATTCATTATTAAAGCAATTAAAATTTTGATGGAAACCTTTACTAAAAAATATTGAATAAATGCTATTAGATAATTCACAAACAAAAAATCATGAATCTTGAAATAATTAATAATTTATTAATAGAATGTAAATATTTATTTCACTTATTATACAGTATATAAACAAAATTTTTTATTAAGCAGTACTAAATCATATTCAAGATTTTCAAACTCAAAGTTATTTTTTTTTTTTAATATCTTTATAATTTTATCTTTTTAGTTTATATATGTAGGAAGATTAATATGTTTAGAATTACCTACTCCAATGCTAATTTAAATTTCTAAAATCTATTTACTGATACTTACTTTACAAACCTCCAAAGATTGGTCTACACTTGAATAGCTTTTTGATCTTTCTCATCTATGGGCTCAGCTACTAGAGTTGTTCATAAACTTTCACACTCCAAATTGGGATTAGCCATTTTGTTTATTTCCACAAGCATATCTCCCTATCTATATAACACATATCTCAATCCTATTAGGAATAAAACGCAAATATCATTTATATGGAATTCTATTAAAAATAAAATTCTAACTAAACTCATATTAGGAGTTAAAAAATATCTATGTAGATGTACTAATGAATTTGAATCCACTTGACATGATCCATATAACAACATTAAATATAACAAATTAATAATATAAAAATTAATTACCACGGGTGCATCGCACGGGATTACACCTAGGATATATAACACTTTTTGTTGGTGATAATTATAATAATATTGATTATTTAGACGAATTTCATAAACAGATAAAATAAAAAAGTTACAATTTCAACATTCATGTTATCCAAAAAAAAAAAGTCTTGTGAAGTTATTTATAAGACAGGATAAAAAGAAAAGTTCAAATTGAATCTATATTAATTTATGGGTTTGTATTTGATGCACTGTCAGTGTATAGGTATATACACTGACAGTGAATCCTACACTGACATTTAATTAAAAAACTAACCATTAATCATAACCACTAACTCTTAACCCTAACCTCTAACCATTAATCCTAACCACTAACCCCTAATCCGACAGGTGGCATCGTAGGATGTACTGTCAGTGTATAGACCTGTATACTGACAATACATTAAATTTAAATTCTTAATATATAATGTGAACTGTTGAATTTAATATCATAAGTCATGTGATACTAATTTTATTAATAATTGAACTTATATAAAAATCGCAAAATAAAATAATAATATAAGATAAAGTTATATTAGTTATTCACCTTTCTTCACCCATGTGACATACACTTTAAGAAAATTACCTTAAAACAAATTATTATCTCAGTAATGGATTATTATCCTGTATATTGATTGGGAAGTTTTTTAACTCCACAAGTGGGGTTAAAAAACTATCAACGTCGGTTGGATGAGTACTTATTAGCACCTTGTAAATATCAGGGTTCGAGTCTCACCAACAGTCTCACTTGATGGGTTATTTGTAAGTACCACTGTTAGCCCTTTTTGAGACCTTTGGCATACCCTGACCCTAAATTGAATAGCCTCCATATGATAATTTTTTAATCGGCTTGTAGAGTTAAAAAACTCCATTGCCAGCGTACAAGATAATAATCTTTCACTAATTTAATATATATTAGTTATATTTATATTTATATAAGGTTATAAATTCACTTTTTTCTTTTTTCTTTTTTCTTGTGGAATAATTCAAACATGCATTTTTTTTCAGGTAAATTACCGGACATGGGGTTGGTTCCAAAACTAGAGGAGCTTTACCTATGGAATAATAATCTAAGTGGAAATATTCCAAGCTCGATCTCTAATGCTTCTAGGCTCAGAGTTCTAAGTTTGAATGAAAACTCTTTCTCTGGCCTTATTCCGGATTCGCTTGCCAATTTAAATTTGCTCGAGGTGTTGTGCTTTTCGTCGAACAAGTTGACCGCAGAAACTCAAACTCAGAAGTCGAGCTTTCTTTCTTCCTTGGCAAATTTTAAGAATCTAAGAGTCTTAGACATAGCATCGAATCCATTGAATGCCATTCTTCCAACTTCCATCTCTAATCTATCGGCATCTTTGGAAACTTTACGTGCCCATGATTGCAAATTTAGAGGTACCATTCCAATGGAAATCGGTGGTCTAAGCAACATTATACGCTTGGAGCTTTCCCGAAATGAATTGAGTGGATCGATTCCGACAGCAATAGGAAGGCTACGAGAAGTTCAAGGTTTGTTTCTCAATGATAATATGTTACATGGTTCCATTCCGTACAATGTTTGTCGTTTGGAGGAACTTAGTAAATTATCATTGAGTGGTAATATGCTTCAAGGATCACTTCCCACATGTTTGGGTAATTTGACTTCTTTGAGATCTCTAAACTTGTCTTCCAACAAATTGCATTCGACAATACCTTCCACTTTTTGGAGCCTTAATTATATCTTGGAAGTAGACTTGTCGTCAAATTATCTGAATGGTTCAATTCCGCTCGATATTGGGAATCTGAAGGTACTCACATATTTGAATTTGTCAAGAAATCTATTTTTGAGTGACATTCCAGCCACAATTGGGGGTCTAAATGATTTACAAACCTTGTCTCTATCTAGTAATAGATTGCAAGGTTCTATTCCTGAATCATTGGGTGACTTGACAAGTTTGGAAACCTTGGATTTATCTAACAACAATTTCTCTGGGATAATTCCCAAGTCTTTGGAAAGACTTTCCTATCTCAGTTACTTTAACGTGGCTTTTAATAGATTGGGAGGAGAGATTCCCATTGAAGGATGCTTTAGAAACTTCACAGCTAAATCATTCATGAACAATTATGCACTTTGTGGCTCACCTAAATTTCAAGTCCCTCATTGCAAAAATTACAGCCATGGACTATTCAAGACGCACCTTGTGCATGTTGTGACATATGGTTTACCAACAATTGCTTCTATAATGTGGATAGTTGCTTGCATCATTGTCTTAAAAAGGTGCCGGAAAAGGAGCACAAATCTGTCAACTAGAGAAGATTTGTCAACTTTGGACATATTGGGAACAAATCTGCACAATAGACTTATACAAGCTACTGATAGATTTAGTGATGCCAACTTGCTTGGTTCTGGGAGTTTTGGCTCTGTATACAAAGGAACACTTTCAAATGGTATGAATGTTGCAGTAAAAGTTTTTAACTTGCAGGCAGAGGGAGCATTTAGGAGTTTTGATGCTGAGTGTGAAGTGATGCAAAATATACTTCATCGCAATCTTGTCAAGATCATTAGGTGTTGCTCTTGTATTGATTTCAAAGCCTTAGTGCTTGAATTCATGCCTAATGGGAACCTCGAGAAATGGTTATATTCTGACCATTATTTCTTGGACACACTACAGAGAATCAACATAATGATAGATGTTGCATCAGCATTGGAATACCTTCATTTGGGACATCCAAGTCCTATAATCCATTGTGACCTAAAACCAAGTAATATCCTATTAGATAGAGACATGGTTGCCCGTGTGGGAGATTTTGGTATTGCCAAATTGTTGGGAGAAGGAAATTCCATGAAACAAACCATGACACTTGCCACTATTGGATATATGGCACCAGGTGATCGTTTCATTCTCTTATTCAATTTTATTGCTAAATGTATGGATGCCTTGGCATGCATCTTCTTTATGATTTTTTTTTCTTTTTCTTTTTGGTAATAGTTATGTGACACTAGTTTAATGATTCAATATTTATGTTTATAATGCAGAATATGGATCAGCGGGAATTGTTTCTGTAAAAAGTGATGTTTATAGTTATGGCATTTTATTAATGGAAACATTCACAAGAAAGAAACCCACAAATGAAATTTTTATTGGAGAAATGAGTATGAAACGCTGGGTGAAAGAGTCACTATCTAATGGAATAATTGGTGTTGCGGATTCCAATTTGCTACAAAATGAGGAAGAACATTTTATGGCTAAAGCAGATTGTATATCATCAATCATGAGGTTAGCTTTGGAATGTTCAGCTGAATTACCTGAAGAAAGAAAAGATATGAAGGATGTTGTTTTCAGACTTAAAGGAATCACAAGAAAGTATCTAAACAACGTTAAGCAAGCTTAGGATGGTAAGTAATGAGTTTGTTTATTGTTATCAATATATAGTTTATCAAATATTTCTCAAAACTATGTTATCTAGATACTTCATTTTCTCTAAAGTATACATGTCCGACATCCATGTCTGACACGTATTCGGACATGGGTATGTGAGTATGATCCTCCAAATATATGAAAAAATTTTAAAAAATTGAATATACCTGTATCGAACATACTCATACCCGACACTCACCCGAAATCCAAGTAACATAGCCTCAAAGACCGCTTTCTTTTAAACTTTATAATTTTCTTGCAGATTCAAGGCTACAACTACTGGAGTACAAATTTGGTGTCCTATATTCAAGGTATCTTCATCATTTTCAATTGTAGTTTTTTTTTTTTTAGATAGTGCACAAAATAGAGTTCTTTAAATTTGGCGATTTAATTCGATTCTTGATTAACAATGTTAGGTTCTGGGAAAGCCATTGAATTCTTCAAAGATGTCTTGCATTTTGCTCATCACCATCAACTCTTCACAGTAGCGAGTTGAATTCTTCCATAGTTCCATATTATCTGATGCTGATCCTGATGTTGTAATTTTATCGAATATTTCCAAACTATATCTTTTTCTTGTTATTAGTCTTGATAATACCAACCAATTAAATTAGCTGGAATGATGAGAGAAGATATCAGTATAGCTTTTGTCAAAAAAAATAAATAAAAATCAGTATAGCTAGGCGTGTGCAGGCTTGATGAGTTTGAAATTATGGTTCGAAATTTATTAATTACCAAATAAAAACTTCGATTGATGCAGGTTTTATGTATTTCCAAACTTGACTCTTTTGATCATGTTAAAATAAGGACAGATGTTTTCTGCTTTAATTTTTGTTGGAAGTAATATATGCTATATACTGTAAAATATAAACAGAAAGTAAAAGAAGAACTTGATATATATATAGAAACAGATTACAACAAATATGCAAAATCGAACAAAGACACTTACAGTAATTGATTTGAAAAAATCAATATCGAGTCAAGGTTGGACCTCTAACCTTAAGACGTTTTTTGCCTATCTAAGGTGCTTACAGTATCGATGCAAATCGTCTCCCAGGTTTCCTCGATATACGTTGCAAATGAGAGCACACCCGGATGCAACACAACGAACAGAAGAATGTTGAAGTCTCTCTTTTAGAAGACAAGAATATTTTTTCGGTGAATTAGTAAGTAGAAACAGATACAAACACTCATATTTATAGATACAGAGAAGTCTGTTCGGTCAGACACATCTGTTGGACAGAAACCGGTTCGGTCAAAAGACAAGTCTCTTCCAATGAACCGGTTCAATCCAACAGGCAAGACACAACAGAAAAAGGCAAAGAACCGAACAGACACATTCTAGAAGAAGAATTTTTCGGACAAACATAAAGCTAGTTGGTTTTGAGCTGGTTCGGTTTGGACAAAATTAAGCCGGTTGGGCAGTAAAAAATTAATTACTGACCCAAACTCGACCCGACCCAACCCAGCCCGGCGGCGACGGCGGCGCGTGTGGTCCAGCCCAAGTTGTGTTGGTCCTCACCCTCCACAAAAACTTGGGTGCCCCTGGGGCCCAACCCATCATGACACTCTAGCTTATATAAACTATAAGCTAAAGTCATTCTTAGTCCTATGTGGGATTGACTACCACACATACCTTCAACCAACTTTCCTTCCTCTTCAAGTGGGTAAATAATGAGACTAATTTCTCATTCACTTTGATATCATTTGTGTACGTAAATGTACACCGTGTATCTTACTACGACAACCTACGTATTCGAATACGTATTTCGTATATATATACTTAATATATACTATGATATCTAACAATCCCCCACATGAATGGAAATTGTTTGAATAAAACGACAAACTGACTCGGAGTACGAGAGAGACTTTCTTTGAAGAGTAATTGCATCAAGATAGGTAGCTTTTGGCTTTGAACCCTCCATGGTGAATAACTATCGGATTTACTCGGCTAACTAGTGAACATGATGTCTTGAACTATTCAGCCTTTAGTGTAAACCAAGACAATAATTATCACACAATTCCCCTTCGAACATCTTCGGTTCTTACGGTTGTGTCCATTTTGGCCTCGGACACTTCCTGGTTTCTTATGAGTACTCTAGAGGATTTAGCCTGATCAATTCTCATAGAAGTGGCCACGTTTCTTACTCATAATAGGTGATTGCTCATTAAGAGTATCCTGCAATACCCCACTTGATTATTTATCAAGCTATAAGAATCATTAAAAGCATAGCTTATCCTACCTTGCAGGCAGCACTAAATCATCATAGGAATGGATAAGAGTGTTTAACTCTTTTAGTGCTTTCACACAGTTACATAATTTAGTTGTCCCTTTTGAACCTAGATCTTGGGATCTCCAGTCAGCTAGGTTGGGTTTCCACTATGTAACTTTAATTTATAGGCTTAAGACCCATTCCCCTCGATGATGTATTTACTTGCTCTCTCGTTAAACCTTTAGTAAGCGTATCCGCAATATTATCCTTTGATTTTACATAATCAATAGAGATAATTCCATTTGAGAGCAACTGTCTAAAGGTATTGTGTCTTCGACGAATGTGTCGAGATTTATCGTTATATAAACTACTCTGTGCCCTACCAATTGCAGATTGACTATCGCAATGTATACTTATTGCCGGCACAGGTTTCGACCAACATGGAATATCTTCTAAAAAATTCCGAAGCCATTCTGCTTCTTCTCCAGCTTTATCTAAAGCTATGAACTCAGATTCCATAGTTTGTTTAGAAGATTTCCATGACACTGCAGCTCCTCCAATATTAAAGATAAATTCGCTAGTAGATTTAGAATCTTTAGTATCGGATATCCAGTTTGCATCAGTGTACCCTTGAAGTACAGCTGGATATCTTGTATAGTGCATTCCATAACTTGAGGTGTATCTCAAATATCTGAGTACCCTCACAATGGCATTCCAGTGATCCTCTCCAGGATTACTAGTAAATCTACTCAGTTTGCTTACTGAGTAAGCTATATCTGGTCTTGTGCAGTTCATAAGATACATAAGACTACCAATTATTCGCGAATATTCTAATTGAGATATTGCGTCACCAGTATTTTTCTTTAGATGTAAATGAACATCTACGGGTGTTTTGGCTATATCGGTATCATTCTTACTGAATTTCTCAAGAATATTATTTACATAATGATCTTGAGATATTACCAAGCCATCTTGTGTTTTAGAAATTTTAATTCCTAAAACCACATCAGCTACACCCATATCTTTCATATCAAACTTACTGGTCAACCAAGTTTTGGTAGCTTTTATGATCTCATAGTTACTGCCTAAGATCAACATATCGTCTACGTATAGACAAACAATGACATATCCTTTATTCGTATCTTTTACGTAAACGCACTTATCACATTCATTAATACGAAAACCATTTGACAACATTGTATTGTCAAATTTTTGATGCCATTGTTTAGGAGATTGTTTTAAACCATATAATGATTTAACAAGTCTACACACCTTCCTTTCCTGTCCCGGAACTTTGAAACCTTCGGGTTGTTCCATATAGATTTCTTTGTCTAAATCTCCATTTAGGAAAGCTGTCTTAACATCCATTTGGTGTATAACAAGATTGTTAAGAGCTGCTATAGCTATTAACATTCGAATAGATGTTATTCTCGTAACTGGTGAATACGTATCAAAATAATCGAGCCCTTCCTTTTGCCTGTATCCTTTTATTACAAGCCGGGCTTTATATTTATCAATCGTTCCATCTGCTTTCATCTTCCTCTTAAATATCCATTTGGATCCTAAAGGCTTATGCTTTTGAGGAAGATCCACCAGTTCCCATGTATGATTTTGCATGATGGATTCTATTTCATTGTTAACGGCCTCTTTCCAGAATTGTGTTTCTGGAGATGACATAGCCTCGCTAAAAGTTTGAGGTTCATTTTCTAACAAATATGTTAGAAAATCTGGACCATAAGTAGTCGGTACTTTAACCCGTTTGCTCCTTCTAGGTTCCTCTTGTTCCTCTTCATCCATATGTGGATTACTACTCGAGGACTCATGAGTTCTCTTTGCAGTCTTGTTTTCTTGTTTTTCCTTATAAGGAATAACATCTTCAAAGAACGAAGCATTCCTTGATTCCATTATCGTATTGATATGAATATCGGGAATGTCCGACTTAAATACAAGAAAACGGTAAGCAGCACTATTGTTTGCATATCCAATGAATACGCAATCAATAGTTTTAGGTCCTATCTTGACCTTTTTAGGTGGAGGAACGACTACCTTCACAAGACACCCCCACACTTTCATGTGTATGTAGTATGGTCTTAGACCCTTCCATAATTCATATAGTGTCTTGTCTAACTTCTTCTGGGGTATTTTATTTAAAATATAATTAGCTGATAAAATAGCTTCCCCCCACAAGTTCTGAGGTAACCTGAACTTATCAACAAAGCATTCATCATTTCTTTCAACGTTCGGTTCTTGCGTTCTGTAATACCATTTTGTTGAGGTGAATAAGGAGCAGTGGTTTGATGGATGATTCCATTTTCCGAACAGAATTCATTAAAAAATGAATCATATTCACCACCTCTATCACTCCGTATTTTCTTTATTTTCTTGCTTAGTTGATTTTCAACCTCATTCTTAAAGAGCTTAAAAGCTTCCAAGGCCTCGTCTTTGCTTTTTAGCAAATAGATGTAACAATATCGTGTGCTATCATCTATAAAAGTAATAAAATACTTTTTACCACCTCTAGTTTGCACAAATTTTAAATCACAAATATTAGTGTGAATTAACTCTAGAGGTTCACTACTTCTTTCTATTGAATAGAAAGGAGCCTTAGCTAATTTGCATTCTACACAAATTTCACATTTGTGATTCTTGTCAATGATAAATTTCGGAAGTAAATCCAAATTGCTGATTTTCTGCAAGGTTTTGTAATTTACATGACCTATCTACCATGCCATAAAGTAGGGGACTCAACCATGTAAACAGAAGAAATATTATTATTAATAATCTTATTCTTGGGTACAATTGTCATAACATTGAGCTTAAAAAGCCCATCACAAAGATATCCCCTTCCCACAAATATCTCACTCTTGGTGAGTACAAATTTATTAGACTCGAATACGAGCCTAAACCCATTCTTGCTCAGTAAAGAGCTGGAAACCAAATTCTTTCGGATTTCGGGGGCATGAACAACATTGTTCAATGTGAGTTGCTTCCCGGAGGTCATCTTGAGTACCACCTTTCCATGGCCTCGTACCTTGCAAGCCGTAGAGTTTCCCATATATAGTTGCTCATTATTAGCAGCTTCTTTATATTCGGAGAAACTCTTCCTTTCAAAACATACGTGACAAGTGGCCCCGGTATCAACCCACCAAGTCTTAGGGTCTTCCACCAAGTTCACTTGTGAAACAACAGCAGCAAGCTCAAAATCATCAACTAGGTTGGCTTGAGCTTTCTTCTTCTTGTTCTGTCGGCAGTCCTTTGCACGGTGTCCGGGCTTATTGCAGTTGAAACAATTTCCCGTGAACTTTCTAAAATCCGTTCCCTTCTTTGCTTGGAAAGAACTTGAACCAACGAATTTCCTCTTGTTGGTCTCTTTCGAATGTTCAACAACATTCGCTTTGGCTTTCATGGTCTGGACCATAACCCTCTTTTCTGAACTACGATTATCCTCCTCGATTCTCAATCGAACAATCAAGTCCTCTAAAGACATCTCCTTTCGTTTGTGCTTTAGATAGTTCTTGAAATCCTTCCACGAAGGAGGGAGTTTCTCTATCAAAGTTGCCGTTTCGAATGATTCACTAAGAGTCATTCCCTCGGCAAAGATCTCATGGAGAATCAATTGAAACTCTTGGACTTGACTAATAATGGTTTTCGAGTCCACCATCTTAAAATCCAGAAACCGGCCAACCATAAATTTCTTTGTGCCGGCATCCTTGGTTCTGTATTTCTTTTCCAAGGACTCCCACAGCTCTCTTGCTGTCTTTATTGGACTATACACGTTGTATAACGTGTTGTCCAAACCATTAAGGATGTAGTTCTTGCATAGGAAGTCAGAATGCTTCCATGCATCTACCGAGGCTACCATTGTAGTATCGGTCTCTCCCTCGTTCAAAGTCGGGGCCTCCTCCCGTAAGAACTTGGCTAGATTGAGGGTGGTCAAATAGAACAGCATCTTTTGCAAATGAGAGCACACCCGGATGCAACACAGCGAATAGAAGAATGTTGAAGTCTCTCTCTTAGAAGACAAGAATATTTTTTCGGTGAATTAGTAAGTAGAAACAGATACAAACACTCCTATTTATAGATACAGAGAAGTCTGTTCGGTCAGACACATTTGTTGGACAGGAACCGGTTCGGTCAAAAGACAAGTCTCTTCCAATGAACCGGTTCAATCCAACAGGCAAGACACAACAGAAAAAGGCAAAGAACCGAACAGACACATTCTAGAAGAAGAATTTTTTCGGACAAACATAAAGCTAGTTGGTTTTGAGCTGGTTCGATTTGGACAAAATTAAGCCGGTTGGGCAGTAAAAAATTAATTACTGACCCAAACTCGACCCGACCCAACCCAGCCCGGCGGCGGCGGCGCGCTCGTGTGGTCCAGCCCAAGTTGTGTAGGTCCTCACCCTTCACAAAAACTTGGGTGCTCCTTGGGGCCTAACCCATCATGACACTCTAGCTTATATAAACTATAAGCTAAAGTCATTCTTAGTCCTATGTGGAATTAACTACCACACATACCTTCAACCAACTTTCCTTCCTCTTCAAGTGGGTAAATAATGAGACTAATTTCTCATTCACTTTGATATCATTTGTGTACGTAAATGTACACCGTGTAACTTACTACGACAACCTACGTATTCGAATACATATTTCGTATATATATACTTAATATATACTATGATATCTAACAATTTTCTAATCACATAAAGCTTGGTCGAGAGAAAAATAAAGATACATTGTGTTAGTGCAACGGGAAAGCAACGATCTCGGATAGAGTTCACATCTCGAACCCCAAACTACTAAATGTCAGCCTATCTTCCAAAAAGATATCTCAATGTTTCTCGATTGATTCCAAAAAATATCTTACAAACATATTAGTTAGTTTTGTAAAAAAAGTATTTATCCTAAAGTGTGCTTGATAAAGTAATAAAGTGGAAAGATTAATAGGAGAGAGTGAAAAATGAAAAGAAAATGAATCTTTAAATATAATATGATTGGTAGAAGGAAAACGAAAGAAAAAAATTGGAAAGATGATATTTTTTTACCTTTATTTATAAAATCAAATCATTTCAAATTAGAAAAATAAAAAGTGAGAAAATGAAGAGAGTAAGGCCGCTTTTGGATTCCACTGCACCTCTGGTGTGGTGAAATCTTTTTTTTTTTTTAATGTGAGGGGGAAACCTCCTCACAGACTGCAACTCCTGTGGAGGTGCTCCACTGGACGGAGCTCCATTCCTTGTCTGGAGCTCTGGGGTCTAGTGATCAACTGGCTCCCAATGGAGGGGGTGTAAAAACCAATTTCAGTTCGAATCAGGGCCAAGCACCGACCCGAGCCATCTGCGGGCCCGAAGATAAACCCAGTAGGCCACCTAGGCCTGCTGGCCCAGTCTGCTGGACAGGCCCAATGCCAGGCCCCCAACCGAGCCTGCAGTGCAGGCCTGATCCCAGCCAACACCCAGGCCCAATCTCTGGCCCAACCCAATCCCTGGCCCAACCAAACCCTAACCCTAGCAAACCCTAGCCCTGGCAGCCACCCACCTACAGCAGCCACCGTAGGCCACTCCCCCTGCTGCCCCAATAGCCCTTTTCCTTGCACGCCAACCCCCTATTCCCTCTGCACAGGCCCCTACGTACTGGTTGCCCACAAGCAACACCCTAGCCCCAAAATTCAGGGACCCAGATCCCGAATCTTGGGTTTCTGAAGCCAAAATCCTTAAAAAGAGAAGGATCAGAACAGAGGCAAAAGAAAAGAGGAAAAACACAACAACAAAAAATTAATCCTATCCCCTAGAAACGGCAGCCACCAATAAAAAAAAACAACACCAAAAAAAAGAAAAGAAAGGAAACAAGGGGCCTTTAGTTTTGTGTCGGTTTCAGATCTAAAGGTTTTAAAGCGATTCGAATCGCTCGTACGGGGTTGAGGGCTAGCAAAACTCATCGGTGGTGGTTCGGTGACGGTCCGTTGGTGGTTCACGGTGATTTTCAAGTTTGCAACCGAAGATTTTTTTCTAGATCTACGGTGTTTGACTCCGATTCGGGCAAAACGGAGCCCAGAATCGGAGAGGGGAGGTCAAGTTGAAGCTAGGTTAGGATTTTGGGGGGTCATCGGAGCTCCAACACAACGACGGACAGCGGCGACGACAGTGGTGACCGGCCGAATATTGGGAAAGTTTGGTTTTCGGTGAATATGAAAAACTAGAGAGAGAGGATTTCGGGAGAGGAGAGAGAAAGGAGAAAGGAAAAGTGAAAAAAAAGGAAGAGAAATTCAGGTATTTAAAGAACCCCAAAACGACGTCGTTTCGGGTATAAAAAAAAAAACGGGTCAAGTGAGACCCGCGTGTAGACCCTTTTTGGGTCCGACCCAAGTGTAACCCGGTCCAGCAAAAAAAAAAGGAAAAGGAGAAGACCCGACCCAAGCCCGCTACACCGACCTGTGCCCAGTCAGACCTGACCCGCGCCCAGAAAGCCTGACCTGTGCCTAGGCCCAGTGGCCCATTTTACTATTTTTGTTAGATCAAGCCCAGGACTGCTTTGGGCAAGAAAGAAGAAAAAAGGAAAATGAAAGAAAAGAGAAAAAAAGAGGAAAAAGAAAGAATAAAGGAATAAAAAAAAAAGAAGAAAAAAATCAAAGAAAAGAATTTGGGCCCAAGCCCACCTTGCTGCCTTTCGAACCCAGTAGCCTACCTAGTCCTGGTCCAAACTCCATCAAACCCGAGCCAAACTTCAGGCCCAATTATGTAAAATCTGTTTTTACTTTACTTTATTTTGTTATTTATTTAATTATCTAAGCATATTGTAGTATATTTCTCATTTTTATATACTTTTTATTTTAAATATTGTAATGTGTTTTAATATGTTTCATTATTTTTTGTGTATTTTGATTTCATAACATATTTTAATATATTTTTTCATTTTTGCTATTTTAATATAGTAGTATATTTTTAAAATACATTATGTTGTTAGTATTTTAATGTCATAACATGTTTTAATATATATTTTGTTATATTTTATTATTTAAAATGTGGTAGTATATTTTGACAATATATTATATATTAGTGTTTTTAATTTTTACAGAGTTGCTTGAATGGTTTGAAAGCTAGTCAAGTCGGCAGTTTCCTTTGTTTTTTCTGCCTAACCAAGCACACAAGTCCTGCTTCTTATGGTATAAGAAAGTCTATTCTTATAAGGATTTAAGTCAATTGGTGCAAGCTGTGCATTCGCTCTCCCCATCGTAGATGGTTCAGCCACGCCCGGTGCCACGAAATGATTGAGAACTACGACGGGGTCGAAATGAATTTGGTTCTTTCTATTCAATAAGTATTGCATGACCGAATAATTCAAGGAGGAGCGCACTGCGTGCCTGATTTTCTTCTGCCCTATATCTTATCTCTTAATCATCAGTGAGTTTTCATTACGTTATGCTAGGATTCGCCTCGTCCAGGGAAAGATAAGAGTAATGTACTCCGATCTTTCCCTTCTTGGTTATTCCGTTCCTTAGGCCTAACTTGCTTGCTTGACTACAAGCTAGAGAGACAGTACTCCGTTCGGGCAAAAACCCTGCCTGCCAGAAGATTCATTGATTTGATTGAACCTAGCGGGAAAAATCTCCTTACTTTATCACACTCGGGCATGCTTTACTTGATGGTCTATCCAGTACTGGCAAGAGAGCTGGCTGGACAAGACTATAAATGGGGGAATACAAGAGCTTTCACTGGAACCTTAACTGGAAAATGACTCTGAAAACTTGCCCCCTGGCTGACTTCTTTTCCTCTTAGGCCGCCTAGACCATCCAGGGCCAGATTTACTTTTTTTTTTTTATAGTTGCATGCAGGCCAATTTCCTTCGCTGCGGTTGGAGTTAAAGTCCTTAGGCAAACAAGTTCTCTCTTAATGGCAAATCCTTTTTCTTTTTTCTGGGTTTACGTCGAGAGAACGGATAGTTCCTAATGTATGTTAAGAGGGTACGAGAAATGCTCCACTGGCAAGGTCCTTTCAAGCAGGTAAGGAGAATCTTTCTAGAGGTAAGGAAAATAGACATACTGATACAGCTGCGGGGACAGGGGTAGCTTTTCCATCAGTTCCTTGGGCAAGGAAGTAGGCTAGGCAATCGAGTGAAAAAACAAGTGATCCATTTGAAAGTTGTTACATTTCATTTCCAGTTGGATGTGGGTGTGGTAGCCACTATTCTTTTGCATGACATAATACACAAAGAGGTCAAGGTATATGTGGATGAGATTATTATCAAGTCCCGCGAGCGAGAAGGTCATGTGCCTGCACTTAGGAAGTTCTTTGAGAGAATCCGGGAATATAAGATGAGGCTGAATCCACAGAAATGCGTATTCGGAGTGACAGCCGGTAAGCTGCTTGGGTTTATGGTTAGTCAGAGGGGTATAGAAGTTGACCCAGCTAAGATTAAAGCTATCATGGAAATGCCACCACCAAGGTCTGAAAAGGAGGAGAGAGGCTTACCTACTTTCTAAGAAGGACAGACAGGAGGGCATTGCTTCCCTGGCTTGCTTACCTGGAATGGAAGACTGAAGCGCTAATGCACTGATACCAAAGAAAGATTCATTGATCGGATTGCTTTCGTCCTAAGAAACAGAGACAGGAATTGCTACTTGAACTAGAAAGCATACTACTTATATATATATATATATATATATATATATATATATATATATATAGAATAGTTATTCATGTGCACATCACGTAGGCAAGGAAAGAGATTAGTTTAAAGCCAAGTCATCGACTGACCGATGGGATTGAGTGATTGACTGACCGATTTCTTTGTTTGAACAAATTTCGTACAATCCAGTATTTGCCCTATATGTATTCGTAACATGTTTAAATATTGTATTATTTTAAATATTGCATCATTAGTGTCTTTAAATATTGCATTTTTTTTTAACATATTACATTTTTTGTTTTTAATGTGGTGGTGTATTTTAATATACTTTATTATTTGTAGTTGTTATTTGTTTTAAATGTCGTATCCTATTTAAATATGTTATATTACTTGCATTCATCATTTATCTAAATATGTTAGAATATCTCAAGTGTCGTAAATACGGGTTTGTTAAGGGTCGTTTCAAGTGTTATAAAGGTCAATTATTTTTAACATAAGGGGTGAATACGGATTTGCTGACGTTGGAATTCGAAGGATATCACAGTTGTAATTCTTAAGATATCTTGAGGTGAGAGGATCTCGTTAAATACCATCAAGAGTGTTGGGAATATTTAATGAGTGTTCTCGATAATAGATTTACGTTCACTTTCGTTTTCAAAAATTAATAACAATTAAAAAAAATCAAAAAAATAATAAACATTTTTTTGAAAATAAAATAAAAATAAAAGAGAATTAGTTTTAAATACCGATGTTAAATCCATTAAATCGAGATTTAAGATAACACGTGATTAAATGGTACCATTTTCTAAACGGGCGTTGCGGGGTGCTAATCCTTCCCCGCGTGTAACCGACTCCCGAACCTGACTTTGTTTTTGTCTCTGGTTTAAAACACAGAGTTTAAATTTTTTTTTAAAAATATTTTAATTAATTTTAAAACACTTTACTAAAACTGGTTTTTATAGGTGGTCAATCACACCTAACAAAAAGGATTGGTGGCGACTCCATTTTGTTTTCAAAATCGTCTTAGCGGTCAAAAAATCGTTATGACAGCTTGGCGACTCCGCTGGGGACTTTTGAGAGTCGAGCCGTAAATTGATCATGTGTTATCTTAGAATCTTGATTTAGTGGATTTAACTGGTCTTTAATTTAATTCTCCTAATCTTTTTTTTTGGGGGTTCATTTTGCTTTTTTTATGTCTTGATATTTGTTAATTATTTACTCATGTTTTTAATTGTGTTCTTTATTTATTATTTTAATAATTATGGAATGTTTAGAATAAAGGGTTGTAAATAAATAGTCAATGGTTTGTTCGTTCTTTCTCACACACAAACATGTTCATAAATGAGCTCTATACCCGAGTTATATCCCTGTAGGTGGAAGTAAAGTACCTACGCACTCGTGAGGTAATAACCTCCGCATGGGCTAGCGAAACACTTCTGGAGTAATAAAATACCTACGCTTTCGTGAGGTGGTAACCTCCGCATAAGCTTGGAAAATATACTCCAACAAATTGAACCTGTTTAACTCGGGGTGCCTTACTAGCCTTCACGGGTGACAGTGAGGAGCAATTTGGGGGTTTTTAGAACCTAAGTCAACCTCATGTAGTGAACTTAGGTAGAGCCATATCGAATTTCCGATCGGATATCCCCGAAATTAGGAAAGAACATTTGTGATCTTTCACTATTTGTTTTACATTCCGAACAAACACTGTAAATCGGATAATGATGAACGTACATTGTGCTACCCGCAATAAGTTTCATATTTCGCCCCGAAGGCACCGTGATGCCTAAATAAGTTGATACTGTCAGGGAAAATGTTCTTTAATTTTTTTTGAATTTGTAAATATGAAAATTCTTTCCTTCGAGCACCTTTGCATTTCGTACATCTCATACATTTCATGCATTAATGCACTTGTAAATAACGCATGTACATTTATAATTGTATTTTTGATTTCACAGTGATAATAATCTCATTTGTTAAATTGCATAAACACTTGTTGATTGATTAAATAAGAATTGCAGACCGATAGTGTTGAATAAATATTTGGACACTCATGCCATAATAAGACCCACTACCTTAAAAGTTTTTGATAAAAATTGATTTTTTAAAATAATATTTTGATTTTTGTGGGGAAAATAGGTTTCAAAAAAAAAAAAAATCATGGATTGATTTTGGGGGCAAATTTTTGTGCAATGAAATTGTTGAATAATTAAGTTCAGTCCTATCATGGTTAATTTAATTATTGAATATTTTTTTGTATATTCATGCAGTAATTTGTTTATTCTTTAGACACATCAAATTGGCATCACGTTGCAGTCATAACATGCATGGTCATTCATTGTAAAATACAATCATAGCATACATGGTCATTCTCCGTATATACCCGGGTATCAATTTATTTATTCTTTACATGCATCATATTGACATCGTGATTGCATTCATAACAATATGGTCATGCATTCGTGACATACATGGTCACTCACTGTATATGTTCATGCATTAAGTTGTTTATTCTTTACATGCATCATATGGGCATCATGTTACAATCACGGCATTCATAGTTCATTCATCATGAAACACATTTGGGGAATAAAAAAGAAGTCGGCTTAGCTTTAAAAACTTTGAAGAGATTTCTCTTTCAAATCAGAGGTATAAGAATTACTGAATACCTCTAAGCCGCAGGCCGGAACCATGGAGGATGAACAAAATAGACTGGATAGGATGGAAAGAGCACAGAGGGAATTACAGGAACAATTGGCAAAGTCACAAGAACAATTGGCCAAGTCACAAGAACAATCGGCAAGGTCCCAAGAGGAATCTAGTGAATAGATGACCAAGCTCATGGAACTGGTGTCCGCCACGATCAAGGGAAATGGATACACCGAAAACTTGGCCATTAAAGAAGGGTTGGAGGCACAAAAAGGTCAAAATGAGGTCGTAATGTTAGATGACCAGTCTCATCAAAACACAGTTAATCCTGTCAACACCCTAAACTTAGATGATCCATCTGAACAAGCAAAGTGAAAATGGTTGCGTTGAATGGGGCAGAGTCGGCAGATTCCCAAAGAAAATATCAGCTGTTAAAGGAAAGGCTCCGGGCAGTGGAAAACACAAATGTATTTGGGAGTGTAGATGCAAGTGAACATTGTTTGGTTCTTGATTTAGTCATTCCTCCTAAATTCAGAGTCCCCGATTTCGGGAAATATGATGGGACAACCGATCCATCAACCCACATCACTATGTTCTATCGAAAGATGACGGGCCATACGGATAATGATAAGCTTTTGATCCACTAGTTTCAGGATAGCCTCAGCGGATCCGGGATCAGGTGGTATAATCAATTGAGCAGGGATCAGATTCGCTCTTGGAATGATCTGGCTAGAGCTTTTCTAAGCCAATACAAGCATGTGATTGATATGGCGCCTGACCGTCTCACCTTGCAAAATATGGAGAAAAAGGCCACTGAGAGCTTTAAAGAATATGCTCAGAGGTGGATGGACATGGCCACCCAAGTTCGACCACCCCTGACTCAAAAGGAAATTACTGTCCTTTTTGTAAATACACTGCAGGCCCCGTACTATGATAGACTCGTCGGCAATACCGTGAAGAGTTTTACGAATATGTTAACCTCAAGAGAGATGATTGAGAATGCTATCAAGAATGGGAAACTCGAAGCAGATAAGACATCCAATGCCGAGAGAAATGGGGCACCTGAAAAGAAAGAGGAAGATATCCAGGCTGTGGGAGAATTCACTCCATATCCCCAATTCCCTCCATATCAATCATGTTACTCTACCAATGTCTCTCCAAGCCATTATCATTACCTGCCAAATATTCATCCCCAAATACCTAATCCTATGCCAGCCCCTACAACTAGGCCTGCTTCCCAGAAACGACCGTGGGGCAACCAAGAGAAATTTTCAATCTCAATCCCTGAACTATTGCCATTACTAATAAGGAACCAATACCTTACCCCTGTGCCTTTGAAAACAGCTCCAAACCCACCAGCAAGGAGTTATGATCCAAACAGCAAGTGTAAGTATCACATGGGGGCAATTGGGCATTCAACTAAAAAATGCAGACAACTGAAGGGAATGATTGAAGGTCTTGTCCACGATGGCATTATGACTCCAAAGCTTATCGAACAGTGGAAATCCGTCTTGCCATAGATTGGTTTCTTCTTTAGGGGTTTTGAGGATAAGAATTGTTACCTTTAAAAGCATGTCAACAAGCATTGAGGGATATGCATGTAGCTCTATGCCTCATCATGAAAATCACTTGTCTTATGTCGGCATCCACATGAAATAAATAAATTCTGAATTTCAAATGCTCTGTGTTTATTGTGCTTTAATAATAATTTAAATTTGCAAAAATAAACATTAAGAAAATTCTTGATTTTGAAGAATGTCTTAAAATAAAAAATTCTTTCTTCACATTAAGAAATGATTGGGAGTCTTGAGAATAGTGATGATCATTGTTAGAAACGACCCAATACCCTTCCACCTCTCTTTCGGACTTTTCCTATGCTTGAATCCTTTGAGTTTGAAAAACCCAATGCTTCAAGGAATATATTGTGGAATTTCATAAACCATAGTCATTGCAATTAGAAAAATGTAGATCCTAGCTTAGTCTATGAGCAATGGAACAAATTTTTTGAAAACAATTCGAGCTCTTTGGAGTCTCAAGCAAGTGAAACCTTTTTCAAGAATCTAGATTATGGTATTGATGTGTGTCAAGGTTATGCAAAAACCATTCACATCCCTTTCAATAACCACAAAACACGAGCTGCCCAGGCATCACTTCATGATTAACATCTCGGGGCACAATGACTAAACCTGATTTTCTAATGTTTCCAGAAAAACCTATTTTTGAGCCATATTCTTTCTCGTCACTTCGAACAACCCAGAAAAAGACTTGAGGTGTTCCTCGTAATAATACGAATTCTCATTTGTATAACCAATCAAAGGGTGCATCATTTGTAGATATGGAGGATAGGTGATGAATAAGGATGAAGTAATTTTCGGGGCATGCATCAATCGAAGAAAAAAAAAAGAAAAAGAAGAAAAAAGAAAAAGAAAATGAAAAAATGAGTGTGACATCATGCATTTATAAAATTCAAGATGGTTTCAAGAAAGAAAAAAAACTTTTCATTATTTTCCTCTAGGGAATGACTCTTCGGTTTACGTGCTTGTGTTTGAGATGAAAAATGGCCATCTTTCATCATCTTTTCACAAATTATAAAAATATCCTTTTGCTCCCCTTTTGAGCCGAATGAATACTTTCGTTCTTTCAACTCCGATCAAGGATCACCCTCCACACTAGGGGGCAAATGCGAGGAAGGATCTTTTCAATTCACAGATAATGAAGTCCTGGTTCAAAGACAAAAAAAGAATGCCTTGAATCAAAGAGCAATTTGAGCTTCCAAATAACTACGAGCTCACCCTGTCAAAATAGAAATGCCAAAAAAAAGGGTGTAAGAAAGGGAAAAACGAAAGCCCGAAAACTCCTAGAAAAAAAGAAAAAGAAAAAAAGGGATGGAAATCATGGGATAAAGAGAAAACTCAAAAAAGACAAAGAGAATCCTCCTCATGAAATAATCCTTGATTTGATCACCCTTAAACACATGTTTGGGCCTATTTATCTTTTCTTTCAGAACCTCGAACCTTGGCCTACATTACGTACCTGGAAAAGACCATTTTGATCGAGCATGGTCATTTAAATTGATGAGTCTATTCTTAGAGAAATGCATGAGACTTCGGTCTTCTTTTTGGTTAAAAATCCTTTTTGGATAAGTCTTGATTTCTTGAATGCATGGTGAAACATTTAATGAAAAAAAAATAAAAAAATGGAAAGAAGTAGACTCTAGGGTGAAAACCCAAAATGGGCAGTCTAGAGTAAAATAGGAGAATTTCGATGCCACTTATGGTATTGTCAAGGCCATAACAAAAGAGGAGGTTATTTTGAAGAAATCAAGGAACATCTCGGAATTCTAAAATATCCCAAAACTGTCAACTCTCATTTGGAGGTTTGACTTCAAAAACTGAGACTTTTTTCCCTTCCAGAATTAACTTTCCAGTTTGAACATCCCAGCTAGTCTTGAAGTTTGTCAAACGTCATGATTTGGAAACTAAAGAATTCATGTTCTATAAGACCTGTTCCATTTGTGAGTCTAGAAAGGACATACATTTTTCGTGTTGTGAAGTCTTCTTGGATCAACCAAAATCTTATTGTACCAAGCATTTTGACTGAATTTGAAAAAGCCGAATTGACACTCAGAAAAACTTCTAACAGTGGTCATCAATCTTTAAAAGATTTGGATATCAGATGATGACATTTTCAGCTCAAAAGTTTTTAGTAAATAAGCAAATATTTTTCAAAAAAAGAGCAAGTAAAAACAAATAAAAAATGAAAATATTTTTGGAAGAAACCATTTTGAATAAAAATGATATTGGCATGAGGCAAAGGTTCTTCTAGCCCAAAGGTATGGAACTATTGAGGTAGAAGAAATGAACATTCAGCTCAGACTTCTGTTTATAAGATTTTGAAAACCATCGGAGCAAAGAGATAGTACCAGAGTGAAGAAAAGGGTTGATCTCTTACGTGACACGAGTGTTTCGGGATACGCTCTGTTGCGAAAAGGAAAAACGAATTGGAAAAGCTAAACCAAGGTCAGGAGAAACAATTTGGAACATTTGCATCATTCATGAACATTCGCATATTTATTGAGTTTTGCATCTGTATCGTGTCGTAAAATATTTACATTATTCATGGGTACTTGCACATGCATCATCAGGGGGCATATGCATTGACTTCGCATGACATTCACATTTCATGCATGACATTTACTATTTGGAATTTTGACATTTGAATTTGAACCTTTAGTGAGATTTTCTTCTAAGATATGATTGTGAAAGATCTTCAGGTATGATCACCAAGACCTCCGGGCACCGCTTTCAAAACCTCCGGGTTACCTTTTTAAGACCTCCGGGCATCTGTTTCAAGACCTCCGGGCATTATTCTTAAAAATCATGGATAAGACCTCCAGGCACCATTTTCAAAGAAAAGACATTTTAAAGACCTCCGGGCACCTGTTTCAAGACCTCCGAGCATTATTCTCAAAAATCATGGATAAGACCTCCGGGCACCATTTTCAAAGAAAAGACATTTTTTAAGAACTCCGGGCATCTGTTTCAAGACCTCCGGGCACTATTCTCAAAAATCATGGATAAGACCTCCGGGCACCATTTTCAAAGAAAAGACATTTTTAAAGACCTCTGGCATTATTCTCAAAGATCACGAATAAGGCCTCCGGGCATCTGTTTTAGGACCTCCGGACACTATTCTCAAAAATCATGGATAAGACCTCTGGGCACCATTTTCAAAGAAAAGACATTTTTAAAGACCTCCGGGCACCTATTTCAAGACCTCCGGGCATTATTCTAAAAAATCATGGATAAGACCTTCGGGCACCATTTTCAAAGAAAAGACATATTTTTAAGGCCTCCGGGCATCTATTTCAAGACCTCCGGGCATTATTCTCAAAAATCATGTTTTCAAGACCTCCGGGCACCATTCTCAAAATCAGGGATAAAAGACCTCGGGCATCATTCTCAAAATCAGGAATAAGACCTCCAGGCACCATTTTCAAAGAAGTAACATTTTTTAAGACCTCCGAGCATCTGCTTTCCAAAACCTCCGGGTAACATCTTTCAAAATGATATTTTCCAAGACCTCCGGGTACCATTTTCAATTCTTGCAAAGTCAAACTCGTTTCCTTAAGACGGGTCGAGCCTTGGTATGATTAGTCAAGGTAATCTCTTTAAGGCAAATCATTTTATCACAAGCTTTCGAAAAAAAAAACTCCCGATCTTTCCTCAACGGTGAACCAAGAGCCTCTCTAAAAATGAACCTCTATAACCAAAAAAAAATTGGTTTTATTGTCTTTGCCCTATTCCTGATTCTCAGCAATGTGCAAAAAGGGGCAACTGTAATAACCAATTCCAGTCCGGATCAGGGCCAAGCACCGACCGGGCCATCTGCGGGCCCGAAGATAAACCCAGTAGGCCACCTAGGCCTGCTGGCCAGTCTGCTGGACAGGCCCAATGCCAGGCCCCCAACCGAGCCTGCAGTGCAGGCCTGATCCCAGCCAACACCTAAGCCCAATCTCTGGCCCAACCCAATCCCTGGCCCAAGCAAACCCTAACTTTAGCAAACCCTAGCCCTGGTAGCCACCTTTCCCCAGGCAGCCACCCACCTGCAGCAGCCACCGTAGGCCACTCCTCCTGCTGCCCCAGCAGCCCCTTTCCTTGCACGCCAACCCCCTAGTCCCTCTGCACAGGCCCCTACATCACTGGTTGCCCACAAGCAACACCCTAGCCCCAAAATTCAGGGACCCATATCCCGAATCTTGGGTTTCTGAAGCCAAAATCTTTAAAAAGAGAAGGATCAGAACAGAGGCAAAAGAAAGGAGGAAAAACACAAAAACAAAAAAAATTAATCTTATCCCCTAGAAATGGCAGCCACCAATAAAAAAAATAGCAAAAAAAAAAAAAGAAAAAAAAAAAAAGAAAAGAAAAGAAACAGGGGGCCTTTAGTTTTGTGTCAGTTTTGGATCTGAGGGTCTTAAAGCTATTCGAATAGCTCATACGGGGTTGAGGGCTAGCAAAAATCATCGGTGGTGGTTCGGTCTCGGTTCGGTGGCGGTTCATGGTGATTTTCAAGTTTGCAACCGAAGAGTTTTTCCTATATCTAGGGTGTTTGACTCCGATTCGGGCAAAACGGAGCCCAGAATCGGAGAGGAGAGGTCAAGTCGAAGCTAGGTTAGGATTTTGGGGGGTCACCGGAGCTCCGACACGGCGGCAGACGGCGGCGACGGCGGTGGTGACCTGCCAGATTCTGGGAAAGTTTGGTTTTTCTGATGAATATGAAGAACTAGAGAGAGAGAGGGAGAATTTCGAGAGAGGAGAGAGAAGGGAGAAAGGAAAAGTGAAAAAAAGAAGAAGAGAAATTCGGGTATTTAAAGAACCCCAAAACGGCGTCGTTTCGAGTGAAAAGAAAAAGCGAGTCAAGTGAGACCCGCGTGTAGACCTTTTTTGGGTCCGACCCAAGTGTAACCCGGTCCAGCAAAAAAAAGGGGAAAGGGAAAAGACCCGACCCAAGCCCGCTACACCGACCCGTGCCCAGTCAGACCCGACCCGTGCCCAGAAAGCCTAACCCGTGGCCAGGCCCAGCGGCCCATTTTACTATTTTTGTTGGATCAAGCCCAGGACTGCCTTGGGCAAGAAAGAAGAAAAAAGGAAAAAGAAAGAAAAAAAAAGAGGAAAAAAAAAAAGAAAAGAAGAAAAGAATAAAAAAAAGAGGAAAAAAGAAAAAGATGAAAAAAATCAAAGAAAAAGAATTTGGGCCCAAGCCGACCTTGCTGCCTTATGAACCCAGTAGCCCACCTAGTCTGGGTCCAAACTCCATCAAACCCGGGCCAAACTTCAGGCACAATTAGGTAAAATTTGTTTTTACTTTATTTTGTTATTTTTTTTTAATTATCTAAGCATATTGTAGTATATTTCTCATTTTTGTATACTTTTTATTTTAAATATTGTAATGTGTGTTAATATGTTACATTTTTTTTTGTGTATTTTGATTTCATAACATATTTTAATATATTTTGTCATTTTTGCTATTTTAATATCGTAGTCTATTTTTAAAATACATTATGTTGTTAGTATTTTAATGTCATAACATGTTTTAATATATATTTTGTTATATTTTATTATTTAAAATGTGGTAGTATATTTTGACAATATATTATATATTAGTGTTTTTAATGTCGTAACATGTTTAAATATTGTATTATTTTAAATATTGCATCATTAGTGTCTTTAAATATTGCATTTCTTTTAACATATTACATTTTTTGTTTTTAATGTGGTGGAGTATTTTAATATACTTTATTATTTGTAGTTGTTATTTGTTTTAAATGTCGTATCCTATTTTAAATATGTTATATTACTTGCATTCATCATTTATCTAAATATGTTAGAATATCTCAAGTGTCGTAAATACGGGTTTGTTAAGGGTCGTTTCAAGTGTTATAACGGGCAATTATTTTTAACATAAGGGGTGAATACGGATTTGCCGACGACGGAATTCGAAGGATATCACAGTTGTGATTCTTAAGATATCTTGAGGTGAGAGGATCTCGTTAAATACCACCAAGAGTGTTGGAAATATTTAATGAGTGTTCTCGATAATAGATTTACGTTCACTTTCGTTTTCAAAAAATAATAACAATTCAAAAAAATTCAAAAAAAATAATAAACATGTTTTTGAAAATAAAATAAAATAAAAATAAAAGATAATTAGTTTTAAATACCGATGTTAAATCCATTAAATCGGGATTTAAGATAACACCTGATTAAATGGTACCGTTTTCTAAACGGCGTTGCGGGGTGCTAATCCTTCCCCGCGCGTAACCGACTCCTGAACCTGACTTTGTTTTTCTCTCTGGTTTAAAACGTAGAGTTTAAAATTGTTTTAATTAATTTTAAAACGCTTTACTAAAACCGGTTTTAATAGGTGGCCAATCACACCTAACAAAAAGGATTGCTGGCGACTCCATTTTATTTTCAAAATCATCTTAACGGTCAAAAAACCGTTATGACACTGATGTTTTCTGCTTTAATTTTCTAATCACATAAAGCTTGGTCGAGTGAAAAATAAAGATTCATTGTGTTAGTGCAACGGGAAAGCAACGATCTCGGATAAAGTTCACATCTCAAACCCCAAACTACTAAATGTCAACCTATCTTCCAAAAAGATATCTCAATGTTTCTCGATTGATTCCAAAAAATATCTTACAAACATATTAGTTAGTTTTGTAAAAAAAGTATTTATCCTCATGTGTGCTTGATAAAGTAATAAAGTGGAAAGATTAATAGGAGAGAATGAAAAAATGAAAAGAAAATGAATCTTTAAATATGATTGGTAGAAGGAAAACGAAAGAGAAAAATTGGAAAGATGATTTTTTTTACCTTTATTTATAAAACCAAATCATTTCAAATTAGAAAAATAAAAAGTGAGAAAATGAAGAGAGTAAGGCTGCTTTTGGATTCCACCGCACCTTTGGTGCGGTGAAATCTTTTTTTATTTTTTTATTTTTAATGTGAGGGGGAAACCTCCTCACTAACTGCAACTCCAGTGGAGGTGCCTTTGGATCACCTCCAGTGGAGGTGCTCCACTGGACAGAGCTCCAGTCCTTGACTTGAGCTCTGGGGGTCTAGTGATCAACTTGACTACCAATGGAGGGGGTAATCTCCTTTTTACCCCCTCTACAATTTTTTTTTTAAAAATTTTATTCAATTTTTTTAAAATTTTTTATTATTTATTTTTTAGTTTATAAAGTATTTATTTTTAACTTTTTATTTTATTTATTTTTAACATAAATATATTTTTAATAATTATTTAATATAAATATAATTTTAATATATATTTTATTATTTAATATAAATATAAAAATAAATATTTTTAATTATTTATTATATATATACACATTTTAATCTAATGTTTTTAATGGTCATTTTTCTTTCTCGCTATAATTTATCCCATCGCCACCGCTGCGTTTGAATCCAAACACATATCTCACCACTGATTTTATTCTCACTACTACAGTATCCAATCTTACCGTCACCGTTGTTTTTAATCTCATCGGAACTAATTTCACTGTCAATCCAAATGGATCCTAAGTCAAGTATTGCATATTTATAAAATTATCTATTTTTATATATATATTTTTTATAAGATCATCCATCATATAAGAAAATTCAAATAAATGATAAAATCTTTATACAAAAAATGCCTTAATGTATGCAAGTTGCCACATTCAAAATGTAATAAAAATATTAAATTATTTTAAATAGAAATTTAAAACAATTTAAAATATATATGAGTGTAAATATTAAAGTTTCAATTATTACTTTTTCTTATTAATGATTCGAAACACTACGCCATTTAAGACATTTCAAAGCAAATGAAAAGTGCTGTTAAAAGTTTAAAAAGTGTTTTTATAGAATTAAGACAGTATTTTTGCATGTGTTTTATATGTGACCATAGCTTTTTTTTTTTTTTTTTTTTTTTTTTAACAACACTTTTACATACATATAACATCACTTACATAAATGCTACTATTATTAGTCAATAGCTACACTTACCTTTTAAAAGCATTTATAAAATGCTACCAAAACATATAAATTATAGCAAGTGAAACTGCTTCTAGAAAACATTCATAGAAGCACATTATAATGCCACCTATTATAAATTATAACACTTTAAATTGCTTCTAAAAACCATATAGAAGCACATCATTGTGCCACCCATTAATATATTTAAAAGCACTTATAAAATGCTAGTAAAAGGTAATTATGATAAATATATATATATATATATACATATATATATATATAATAAAATCCTTTTGGATGTCATTATAAAATTCTCTAAAATCTCAAATAATAATTTACAATGATGCAACAACTCATCCATTAATGATTTATTCTAAATAAACAAGGAAAAAAATAAGGATAATAATTTATCTTAATCATCGAAAGACATTCTTTTATAGTGTTTTTCCCTCAAAACAATGTATGGGGCCTGCTCATCTGGACATTTGGATTGCTCGCAGCCAAAACCTGACTGATGATCATCGACTTCATCCGAGAAATGACTGACAGTTTGTTCGCAGCCTAAATTATTGCCACACTTGGAATTTGTACTTGAAAACTTTGAAGTCCTTCCAAGCCCCAAAGCACCACTCATTTTCACATCCTTTAGCTTCTGATTAAACCCAAAATTTTTCAGATATAGAAACATTTATCATGCAAAAAGTTAAATTAGAATATAGTGCAGCCACCTGATCAATTATTATTACCTTTCCAGTTGGAACTGTCTTATGGTTTGAATCTGGGATCCCACCTGGATAAAACAAAACTAAGTACATTAAATTTAACAAGACTAAACTATATATAACATCAAATGCTCAAAAATGAAATCAAGTTTACAGAAATGATGAATTAATTAATATAGTTATACCTTGGCTGGCTTGTGCAAAGGAAATCCATAGAGCAAACAGAAGTAAAATCAAGAGGCATGTTACCCTCCCAGCAGCCATTTGTCTTCCTAGGAATGGGTTATGTTCAGAAATAATTAGCAGAAGAGTAAATGAAAACAGAAGCAAAGGTTTAGAGTACAATGCCTATCTACTTCAGCAAAACTATTTCTCCTACCATTTATAGCACCTGTTAGAGAATCACTAATTAAAATCAGTCAGCAATGTTTCCAAGTCACGTTTAATTAAAAAGCAAATAAATTTCAGTCAATCACGCAAGGTACGTACAAGCAACTCATGAGCCTTCTACTAGTTCTTCGTTTTGTCTCCAAAAATTCCAACTCAAAATTCTCTGGGTCAGTTTTAAGAGAATGAAAGACCTTTTTTGCTAGTTCATGAATGGCTCGAGCCTGTAAAACCAGAATTTTGCATTCATTTGATGGTAAAGAAAATCTAAATATTGTGGCAGAGGACTAGTAGCTGATACTAGTACCTGTCTGAAGTATATAGTTGTTGAGGAATTAAAATGCATTGCATTTTTGGGAATTAAATATACATCATGCTGCACAAGAGTCCAAACACAATCAGTCACAGAACCAATGAAATGTTCCATACACAGTTTAATTCACACTTGATTTGAATTTAAACAAAAAATTCTGGATGCTTCATTCATAAGCTACACTTCACAAGATTGTAGCCAACTGACATATACTCCATCTGAAACGAGACAATGCAAGAAATATACACTCCACAAATGAGAAACACATATACCTTCAGAAAAAGAAAAAAAAAAAAAAAAAAAAAAAAACTCCTGAGAAAAGAGCATACCTCAAATTGTGCCAAAGTCCATAGGCTCTTTAATGATTTCATAATAATCCTCAACCTTGTCATAGTTGCAAATTCATCAGCATGGTACATGAAGAGAGAAAAGAACTTCCGCAAGATCAAATGCTGATGCAAACTACTAATTACATACCTCTTCTGGGTCAACAGGTTCAGCAAATATTTCATTGGTGTCTCTCCTAATATCAGAAAGATAAGGTTTAAAGATCAATATATTATTTACGCAAGATTATTCTAAATTTAGAATTCTCTTGCAGTGTACATCTAGTAATGTTTCTGATAGTATTCAGACAATGCTAACTCTTGAACTGTTCACAGTTCATCACTCCATAATTGCTGTATGGAAGACCCACCTCTGTAATATATCAAGAATAAGCTCTAGTATACGCTTCTTTGGCATCAATTTGGTAGATGGCACACTTGATAGTTGATCTGGTATGAGAATATCTTTGTCAGGATGATATACGCTCGTGATTAAAATCTTAAAAAATGGGACGTTTGAAGATTTCAATATAGATAATGAGGATTAACCAGGGGAGGCCGCTTTATCATCAAGTTACCACATTCAAAATGTAATAAAAAGATTAAATTATTTTAAATAGAAATTTAAAATATATATGAGTGTAAATATTAAAGTTTCAATTATTTATTTTTCTTATTAATGATTCGAAATTTTGGATATAATTTATAATGCAAAAGAGCTTTTTCATTCTCGTAATGGCTTTCCAACCGTCACTTGACTTTGAAAGGGAAAAAAAAGTATTTTTAACATTTCTTTTTGGGAAAAATCAAAAATAGGAAATCCCAAAAGTCGTCACCAATTATTTTTGACATAGGTGTGATTGGTTACTTATAAAAAATTTATCTTTTATAAAAAAAAATCCTAAAATTAATTAAAATTTGTTAGAAAGATAATTTTTTTGAGTTTGCATAAAAACCAAAAACCAAAGTGAATTCGGAAGCACACTTACTTATAGGGAATATATTAGCACCCTCACAGTGTTCGTTCGAAAATGATACTAATAATCATGTCTTATTTAGATAAAAAATAATTTTAATTCAGTATTTAAAAATAATTCCCTTAACACTTCTTATTACAATTAATAACATCTCTTTTTTTAATAAATTTTTTTATTTAGGAATAAAAGAAATTTTTTTGGTATCGAAACCTTTCTCTAAATTTCCCAACATTTAGTCGAAATTTAGAAAAAGTACATTCATTTAGGAATTTTCATAATAATCCTTTAAATTAAAAATAATAGTAATTTGTAACTTAGAAACACTTATCAAGAACTCTCCAACGTTTAGAGAGAGTATCAAAAATAATTGTTACTTGGGGTATTATCTTTCTATTTCATGCAAAACATTATAAAATCTCATATTATTTTCATGTCATAAATAAATATGCAAATTAATCAATCAAGATAAAAAATAACAAATAAATTGGCATAAACAAAAGAAAGTACCACAAATAAATGAAGTAGATTTATTTAATTTTTTTTTTTTTAAAATTTCATTATTCAAGAATAAAATAAGAGTCTTTAATTCTGAGACGCTTCCCTAAATTCTCCAATATCTATGCAGAAGTTAAAAAATGATCCCCTCATCTAGGAACTCTAGCAATAATTCCTAAAATCAAGAATAATATTTCCTCATGAGAATATGATTGTAGGGATTCCTCCAATGTCTAGGCATGATCCCAAAATTATTTCCCTAAAATCATACTATTCTTTTTATTTTTTCAGTAAACATCCAATTTTATATTATCCACAATTAAAATAAAACATAAGTAAACGCATGAAAAATAAATGAACAAATAAATAATTTGAAGCAAAAAATATAAATAAAAGGCAAAAATATAAATAATAAAAAATGCATATAAAATGTAAATAAATAAATAAAAAGTATAATAAAATAAAGACAAATAAATAAATAAATTATGAATTAAAGTAAATAAAATAAAAATTGCATAAAGTAAAAGATAATAGTAGATAAGCAAATTAAAAGATAAGCAAGTAAAAAAAAAAATTAAATAACATGAATTTGCACATAATATAAATTTAACATGGATCCATTGGAGGGCTTTCGAAAGCCTTGAGAAGGGCATCTGACCTTCCTAGGTAAATGTGTTTTTTTTCTTTCAAAGTACGAGTATCTAAATGTGTCATGACCAAAGTAGTTAGTATTGTATCGGTAGGTGTACCATTTTTTTGTTGGTATTTGATGCACCCAAAAGAGTGTATCTTATTTAACCTTGCACTAAAAAGATCAATTGTAAGTATAATGATTAGCAAGGGTCGAGTCCTCAGGGATTGGGTTTTAATCTATGAGTTATTAGTTTATAACTTACGTTCAAAGAGAACAATAAAAGAAAAGGGGTTTTTGAAGCCAGATTTAAACTAAAGTAAATAATAAGAATAAGATGCAAGGCGGTATAACCAGCCAATAAAAATATATATACTAAATTAGGCGGTATAACCAGCCAATAAAAATATATATACTAAATTAGGCGGTATAACCAGCCAATAAAAATAAAACAAAGTTAATATACAAATTAGGCGGTATAACCAGCCAATAAAAATAAATATACTTTTAAAAATAAGCAAACTAGAAAAGTAAGAAAACAAGTAAGTAAGAAGAATCAAATATGAAAAATATGGTTAAGGTTTCATTCTCCACCACTAGACATCATTAAGAATCAATTTCAGATCTATCAATATCAACCAACTATCAAAGTTAACAACCGTAGATAACAACAAGCTCTGTTATCCCAATCTTTCCTTAGTTTGTCGTTAAATAGAACAAGCTCTCTATTTAATCTCTAACCATTAAACAACCTAGAATAAGCTCTCTAAATTCAATTTAATGGCAGCTTTATGATGAGAAAGATAGGTTGATCTAAGCAACAAACACATAATCTCGGATTGTTCAACTTAGGTTATGTTCCACTTTGCAATTATTGAAAACTTGATCATAATCATTAATCACAAATTGCCACTTATGAATAGGAAATCAAGACAATTACACGGATCAAGACTCCTAGACTAGCACTAGATAATTATCAAGATCTATCTAGTTGTACACCTAAATAAATCAAGACAACATCATGAACAATTCTTGTAGAAGAACATAAGCAACTTTGATAGAAAATTAATGATAGATAGAATCTGAAAATCAATCACAAAACATGTCTAGGGCTTTGAAATCACCCTTAACCAAATAGAAGTTTAGCCTAGCATAGGCATTGTAAACATAAACATAAAATTAAAGAGAATCTAATAAGGAAATAAAAGAAAGAAAGAAGAAGAAGAAAATAAAGAAAAAGAAAACTAGAGAAAAGAAAGAAGAAGAAAACTTAGAGAATTTTATTACAATGGCTAATATCCTACCAATGTACAATACCTCTTACAATCATCCAAGGCCCTCTATTTATACACATTTTGGAGGACTAAATGAAAAGAGACAAGCTTTACAAATTTCAAAGGTAGGTATAATAGGTGGGTGCATTTTTCTAACAATTTTCGTCATATTGTATGACAATTTTGATCAGCCAACTTGATGGTCGATTTTGTCAATATTGGAAGCTTGATCTGATCACATGGTCTTCTAGAAAACTGTTCCCTATCAGTTAGTGATCCATAGCCGTTGGAATCAGCTTATTTGCTGATGTGGATCAGAAGATATGGGCAAAATACCAAAACAGGTCAGCACAGACGTCATTGCACATCAGCCAACTTGATGGTCGATTTCGCTAGGGAAAACGACTCCGTTTCAAGAAGTGTAAAACATGAAAAAGTTAGATATGCCTCTTAACTTTGCACGGTTAAAATTTCAGCCTTATTGCTTCAGTGAAACTCCAGATATAGCTGATATGGCAAAAGGTGTCGGAACTGGAACTGAACTGAATTTGCCCTTAATTGTTGATTTAACCTAGTAATCTGAAATCACTCAAAGAAACTCGTAAAAAAAAACCAAATTACATAAAAATATAAAAGATCATAAACACAATTAGACTAAGCAATAATAACTCGTATTTGACACAAAACAATAATAAAACATAACTAAAAACTATATAATTATACGAGTTATCACACCCCCACACTTAGATTGTTGCTAGTCCTCGAGCAAAAACAAATAAAAATAAAATAAGAAAATCTAATCTAATCCACTTTCGTAGGAAATCACGGTGGCACTTAGCATGTGACACAAGCCTTTAAACCCCTAGGTGTCCCTAGTGGACGAGTTTAGTCTCGTGAGGGTTTACTAGAACGATACCCACAAACATTGAAAAACTAAAATATAAATAAACTACATATACTAAAAATATTTACTCCTAATCCTTTCAATACACATTAGAGACAATCTTTGAACAAGTCTTATAAACTAATCAATAGCTTAAAGAATTTCACAAAAAATCATGCTTGAATGTAAATTGTTTGAGTTAAGCCAATATTAACATAACATATTTCAATCAAAATAGTGCATATTCAAACTTAATCTCAACTACTCACATGAGATACTCTCATGATTTTCATTCTTTAAAGTAGTGGTAAAGTGTTTACACTCAATCAATCTCATGAAAACAGTTCTACCATATTCTTGCTTGTCCACCTATTCTCCACTATTTAGATCATACAACTTCATGAATCAAGAGGTCTTTAATCAAGGTTGTAATGGGGCCAAAGGGTTTGTAATGTGGTTGAAGAACAAAAGGATAAAGATATCACAAAGGTTCCAAAGAGTTCATAAAGTTTAGAGACATAATAAGATCATACAAAGAAACTTCTCAAAACTCTTTACAAGTTCATAGTCACCTAGGCCGGATATTCATGTTGGGCCTTTTCCTCATTCTAAACAACTTTGTAACATCTTTTTCTTTTTCCCCAAATTCAAGAGATGATTCATATTTTTTTTTTACATAGGAATGTATTTGCCAGTATTCCATTTCTTTTTCTCTTGACTTTTTTTTTTCTTTCCCCCCACACTTATTTCTTGTTTCTAACCCAAATTTTCAATAGATCTTCCTTGTCTTTGCAACTTGTCTCAAAACATGCTAATTCATCTTTGGAACAAAGGTAAGGATATAAGTATATTTAGGTTAGGGACAAGTTATGGTTACCAAAGAGATAGCTTATTCAATGTAGGCTCAAATTGGTTCACTAAGGGTGTGTTCTCTTGGAACATCAATAAGGGATGGCTGTTTGGCCCTGGCTAAAAATCCTAATGCCTCTATCATATTCATGTTGTCACATGCATCAATATAGTCTCAACAAGGTCTAAAGCAAGTTCTAGAGAATCATGTAATCATAAGATCACTCAAGAAAGAAATTAGATTGATTTATATAATGCATCAATCATTATAGGCTCAAAAACTCACAAGGATGATTATACAAGTCAGATTAAGTCTAAACATGCTTCTTTCTCAATCAACATATCATATTAACATTGGCTCATAAAAAGGTTGATATCAAGCTCAATTCTCATGAAAATCTTCTCACTAATAAATCTGTTTTAGACTTATGCAATTCATATCTCATCATAGTATTGAAAGTAACTAAAACACACTAAAAATAATAATAAAGACTCATAAAAAAAAATAGTAGACTCCTAAATCATAAGGGAGACTTGAGACATACCTTGTCAGTTTGATTTCTTCTTTTTATGTTTACTTGTTAATTTTTGTTTAGTATTTTAGGATTATTTAGGTTGCATGAGTTTGTTTTGTTTTGAGTCTTAGTTGTTCCTATTCTTATGTTATTAGTTCTTTTCTCTTACACATGATTCTTTCATTTGGGTTAATAGACTTACATTGAGGACAATGTAAGAATTAAGTGTGGGGGGAATGATTTAGGATTTCTTTTATTTTTGTCTACTATTTTTTTTTTTTTATGAGTTTTTATTATTATTTTTAGTCTAAAAATAGTAGACAAAAATAAAAGAAATCCTAAATCATTCCCCCCACACTTAATTCTTACATTGTCCTCAATGTAAGTCTATTAACCCAAATGAAAGAATCATGTGTAAGAGAAAAGAACTAATAACATAAGAATAGGAACAACTAAGACTCAAAACAAAACAAACTCATGCAACCTAAATAATCCTAAAATACTAAACAAAAATTAACAAGTAAACATAAAAAGATTAAAATCAAACTGACAAGGTATGTCTCAAGTCTCCCTTACTCAGACCTTGTTCAGAATGAATACTTCTAAATTGCTTAAAACACAACAAACTTTTTTTTTTTTTTTTTTAAAAGAAGAAATCAAACTGACAAGGTATGTCTCAAGTCTCCCTTACTCAGACCTTGTTCAGAATGAATACTTCTAAATGGCTTAAAACACAACAAATATATATTTTTTTAAATTAGCAAAATATGTCCCTTACCCCCTACTAAAATATGACATTGTCCCCAATGTCAAATTTTAAAGGTAGAATTTAGGAGATATTACCTGCAGAGGTTGCTAACCACTTATTATAACTGAGACACAACAAACAAAATGTTAGATAATGTCACAAAGACAAAGTGCAATCCACTCCTTGCTCGTCTATATCTCTTTTTCTTTTTCCGAGCGTTTGCGAAACAACCGTAGCAGATAAACACTCATAAGCTTGGAGCTTTTTGAGTAAATCTTCAATGGTTGTAGCAGAAATTATGGTTCTCCTTGCCTCTGAAAACATGAATCCATTTTCCACAGCATTATCTAAATATGAAAGCAAATTACTAAAATAACCATTAATATTAAGCAAACCAATGGGTTTCTTTTTTGTGACCAAAGATGACCAAGAAGCCACGCAAGCTATTTCTTCCAATGTACCCAGACCTCCTGGTAAAGCAATGAATGCATCGGCAGAATGGTACATGATTGTCATCCGTTCAGGGATACTCCAGACTTGTATTTCCTTACCCAAGGTAGGTCCACAAAAATCTGTGAATAGTTTTGGCACGATTCCTAGAACTGGACTTCCTCCGGCGTGTGCTGCTGTAGCGACTGCTCCCATTAAACCCGTACTACCACCTCCATAAATCAACTGGATCTTTTGTTGGGCAAGTATTACTCCAACTCTTATGGCTTCATCAGCAAATATGTTATTTTTCCCTGGATAAGCACCTCCAAAGACACAAATTTTTTTAATGCGCTGGGACGAAGTACTTTCCATTTTTTTTTCGAGTGCCTGAAAGAGAATGAGTACATGGTGTAATATATAGAGGACTGAGTAGTGAATCAGACAAGAGTAATAATGTCGCCGAAAGTGTATTTGACCTGTCAGAAGAAAATGTTAACCTAACAAAAGATTTTTGCGTGATTTCAGGAAGAAAATCAAAAAGAGAAGAAAAATCAACCGTAAAAGACCAATAAAAAAAAAAACGAGAATAATTACACAAATCGAACAACACGTAAATTAAACCGAAATGAAGTTATTGCAAATCAAACCAAAAGCTGAGAAGTCATTTATTGTAGTTGTGATTGTGGCTCACATCTTCCTCTGGTTTTACGTCCAGAAACGGCTTAAACGCCTTCTATGAGTCGAGGATATGCTTCCCATCCAGTTTTCTTACAAGCTGGCAAACAGGGTCTTTTAACATCAGATTCCCAAGATGTTGCCATTCCCTTTGGAATTGCAGCCATAAATCAAGAATTTCTCTTTGTACGTCTCCACTAGGATGCGTCTCAAGAGAAAGTTGGATATTACCCAAATTCTCCTTACTCAGTCCATCCTTAATGAATTCAATTTTATCATCTCGATTAGACGACGGAATCCCAATAGAACGACATTTACCGTTACAAGTCCATCGTGCACATTTGTGGCAATTTGAACTCATGCGCTTTGCTCGTCGCTTCTTTGCAAAAGTGCTTCTACCTGTACCTGGTAAATGCAAAACAGGAAGATATTCATCTTCACGTACCTTGGCTTCAATTATCCAACGTATGCCTTCAGGAATCCCTTTGTGCATAAGCATTCTTAATCTTTCAAATCGAACTTGGTAAAGCTTCAGTAAAATATTTCGAGGAAAAGGAGGAAATCGTTTCTGCAATCTTGTGAGAATATCATCCATCCTGAAAAAAAAATGAAAAATATTGAAAGAGAAATTGGAAGAGAAATTTATATACAATATCAGTTTTGTGGGTAGCTGATGGAACCGATTTAAATAATCACGGAGTACCGTTATCCGCCATTTAACCGGGGTTAAAAAAATTAAAAATTATATTTACATCTAGTTATTTTCAAAACAAGGATCAGAAAGAAAAACAACATAAAAAGACACAAAAACAAAACACTCTAAATAAAATCCTAAATTCTTCCCCCCATACATAATTTTTACATTGTCCTCAATGTAATGCTATTATCCCAAATGAAAGAATCATGTGTAAGTGAAAAGAACTAATAAACAAAATAAACTTATGCAGCCTAAATGAAATTAGAAACACTAAACACAATTAGCAAAGAAACATAAGAAAAAGATAAAGAAAAATAGAGCAAATCTGAGGATGGCAGTTTGGCAATGCTTTCACTAATTAGGCTGCCTCCCCCAATTAGCACTTGATTTAGTGTTTTGAACCTAACCAACACCCCTTCTTGGCATTTTAGGCTTGTCAGGCTCATACATGAAATTTCCCAAATTTATGCGTTTGAGAGGAAGCTTTCTTTGCACAACAGTGGATGCATTCTCCATTACAAGTATTATTCCATCATCCTTTGTGGTGCATATGTCATCGAGGAATGGATCATATTTTGATACTTGTTGAATGACTTCCACAAACAAGTTGTTTAAGGTTTCCGGCATGTGTTGTTCATGTTCTTCCTCCTTGAACTTTGCAAATCTACTAGGAAAAGGTGGAGAAGAAACATTAGTAAAAAGTGAAACCTTAAACGTTACCTCAGGTGCCGAAATACTCTTATTTGGATCTTTGGCTTCATTATCCTCAAGAATAGAATCCATCTCTAATTTTGTTTCATCCTCATCTTGTTCCTCATTCTTCAAGGTCACAATAGTAGCATTCTCCTTTGGGTTAACCATCGTTTGGGCTAGGAGTTCTTCAGATCTTTGTGCTACCCATCCCACCATACTACTAGCCAATTGGCTCATTTGCTTTTCCAAACTCTGGATGCTTGCCCTTGTTTCCTGTTGAAATTGCAAACAATCAGTAACAAGAGAATAGACAAGATCTTCTAAAGAAGTACCTGATTTTTGAGTCATATGTGGTGGTTGAAAAAGATCTGGTTCTTGAGACCATGATTGATTGAAGCTAGATGGATGAGTGTAATTGGCATAAGGATCTACTTCTTGGTAATTTTTCGAGTAGCCATAATTAGTATGATCCCACCATCCCTCATGGTAAGTGTTTGAGTAATGATCATACTGTTGGTCTTGGAACACTTGATGGCCTTGACATCCTCCCATGGCCAATTGTTGAACTGGGGAGGTGAGCTTGGCTTGTTGATTCTCCATGTTCATGTATGCCACCAACTCTTTAAGTGTTAGATTGCTCAATTCCATCATTTTTTTTTTAAATTTAAAAAGAAAAACCTGTATGTACAAGAAGATAAAACTAATTACAACTGAAAATAAGAATAAACCAATAAACTAATAAACTAAATAAAGCAATCCCCGGCAACGGCGCCAAAAATTTGATGCACCCAAAAGAGTGTATCTTATTTAACCTTGCACTAAAAAGATCAATTGTAAGTATAATGATTAGCAAGGGTCGAGTCCTCAGGGATTGGGTTTTAATCTATGAGTTATTAGTTTATAACTTACGTTCAAAGAGAACAATAAAAGAAAAGGGGTTTTTGAAGCCAGATTTAAACTAAAGTAAATAATAAGAATAAGATGCAAGGCGGTATAACCAGCCAATAAAAATATATATACTAAATTAGGCGGTATAACCAGCCAATAAAAATATATATACTAAATTAGGCGGTATAACCAGCCAATAAAAATAAAACAAAGTTAATATACAAATTAGGCGGTATAACCAGCCAATAAAAATAAATATACTTTTAAAAATAAGCAAACTAGAAAAGTAAGAAAACAAGTAAGTAAGAAGAATCAAATATGAAAAATATGGTTAAGGTTTCATTCTCCATGATAACTCGTATAATTATATAGTTTTTAGTTATGTTTTATTATTGTTTTGTGTCAAATACGAGTTATTATTGTTTAGTCTAATTGTGTTTATGATCTTTATGTATTTTGGTGTTTTTCACAAGTTTCTTTGAGTGATTTCAGATTACTAGAATTAAGGGTAAATCCAGTTCAGTTCCAGTTCCGACACCTTTTACCATATCAGCTATATCTCGAGTTTCACTGAAGCAATAAGGCTGAAATTTGTAGCCGTGCAAAGCTAAGAGGCATATTTATCTTTTTCATGTTTTACACTTCTTGAAACGGAGTCGTTTTCCCTAGCGAAATCGACCATGAAGTTGGCTGATGTGCAATGACGTCTATGCTGACCTGTTTTCGTATTTTGCTCATATCTTCTTATCCACATCAGAAAATGAGCTGATTCCAACGGCTATGGATCAGTAACTGATAGGGTAACATTTCTCTAGAAGACCATGTGATCAGATAAGGCCTGCAAAATTGACAAAATCGACCATCAAGTTGGCTGATCAAAATCGTCATGTATGACGAAAATTGTTAGAAAATGCACCCACCTATTATACCTACCTTTGAAATTTGTAAAGCTTGTCTCTTGTCATTTAGCCCTCCAAAATGTGTATAAATAGAGGGCCTTGGATGATTGTAAGGGATCATATTGTACATAGGTAGGATATTAGCCATTTTAATAAAATTCTCTAAGTTTTCTTCTTCTTTCTTTTCTCTAGTTTTCTTTCTTTTCTCTAGTTTTCTTTTTCTTTAGAGAGAGCAAGAGGTTGGATAATTAATATTCTTCCTCTTCTTCTTTCTTTCTTTTATTTTCTTCTTAGATTTTCTTTAATTTTATGTTTATGTTTATAATGCCTATGCTAGGCTAAACTTCTATTTGGTTAAGGGTGATTTCAAAGCCCTAGACATGTTTTGTGATTGATTTTCAGATTCTATCTATCATTAATTTTCTATCAAAGTTGCTTATGTTCTTCTACAAGAATTGTTCATGATGTTGTCTAGATTTATTTAGGTGTACAACTAGATAGATCTTGATAATTATCTATTGCTAGTTTAGGAGTCTTGATCCGTGTAATTGTCTTGATTTCCTATTCATAAGTGGCAATTTGTGATTAATGATTATGGTCAAGTTTTCAATAATTGCAAAGTGGAACATAACCTAAGTTGAACAATCCGAGCTTATGTGTTTGTTGCTTAGATCAACCTATCTTTCTCATCATAAAGCTGCCATTAAATTGAATTTAGAGAGCTTATTCTAGGTTGTTTAATGGTTAGAGATTAAATAGAGAGCTTGTTCTATTTAACGACAAACTAAGGAAAGATTGGGGTAACAGAGCTTGTTGTTATCTACGGTTGTTAACTTTGATAGTTGGTTGATATTGATAGATCTGAAATTGATTCTTAATGATGTCTAGTGGTGGAGAATGAAACCTTAACCATATTTTTCATATTTGATTCTTCTTACTTACTTGTTTTCTTACTTTTCTAGTTTGCTTATTTTTCTATTTATTTTTATTGGCTGGTTATACCGCCTAATTTGTATATTAACTTTGTTTTATTTTTATTGGCTGGTTATACCGCCTAATTTAGTATATATATTTTTATTGGCTGGTTATACCGCCTAATTTAGTATATATATTTTTATTGGCTGGTTATACCGCCTTGCATCTTATTCTTATTATTTACTTTAGTTTAAATCTGGCTTCAAAAACCCCTTTTCTTTTATTGTTTTCTTTGAACGTAAGTTTTAAACTATTAACTTATAAACTAAAACCCAATCCCTGAGGACTCGACCCTTGCTAATCATTATACTTACAATTGATCTTTTTAATGCAAGGTTAAATAAGATACACTCTTTTGGGTGCATCAAATTTTTGGCGCCGTTGCCGGGGATTGCTTTCTTTAGTTTATTAGTTCATTGGTTTATTCTTATTTTCAGTTGTAATTAATTTTATTTTTCTTGTACATACAAGTTTTTCTTATCAAATTTTGAAAAAAAAAAAAGAAAAGAAAAACGATGGAATTGAGCAATCTAACACTTGAAGAGTTGGTGGCATACATGAACATGGAAAATCAACAAGCCAATCTCACCTACCCAGTTCAACAATTGGCCATGGGAGGATGTTAAGGCCATCAAGTGTTCCAAGACCAACTGTATGATCATTACTCAAACACTTACCATGAGGGATGGTGGGATCATACTAATTATGGCTACTCAGAAAATTACCAAGAAGTAGATCCTTATGCCAATTACACTCATCCATCTAGCTTCAATCAATCATGGTCTCAAGAACCAGATCTTCTTCAACCACCACATATGACTCAAAACTCAGGTACTTCTTTAGAAGATCTTGTCGATTCTCTTGTTACTAATACTTTGCAATTTCAACAGGAAACAAGGGCAAGCATCCGGAGTTTGGAAAGGCAAATGAGCCTATTGGCTAGTAGTATGGTGGTATGGGTAGCACAAAGATCTGAAGAACTCTCTGCCCAAACAATGATTAACCCAAAGGAGAATACTACTATTGTGACCTTGAGGAATGAGGAACAAGATGAGGATGAGACAGAATTAGAGATGGATTCTATTCTTGAGGATAATGAAGCCACAAATACAAATAAGAGTATTTCGGCACCTGAGGTAACGTTTGAGATTCCAATTTTTACTAATGTTTCTTCTCCACCTTTTCCTAGTAGATTCGCAAAGTTCAAGGAGGATGAACATGAACAAGACACGCTGGAAACCTTAAACAGTTTGTTTGTGGATGTCATTCAACAAGTACCAAAAGATGCACCATTCCTCGATGAGATATGCACCACCAAGGATGATGGAATAATACTTGTAATGGAGAATGCATCCACTGTTGTGCAAAGAAAGCTTCCTCTCAAACGCATAAATTTGGGAAATTTCATGTATGAGCCTGACAAGCCTAAAAAGCCAAGAAAGGGTGTTGGTTAGATTCAAAACACTAACTCAAGTGTTAATTGGGAAGGCAGCCCAATTAAAGATGAAATTACCAACCTTCCATATTCAGATTTGCTTTCTCTTTCTTTTCCTTTTTCTTTTATTATTTTTATTGTTTTTATTTTATTTCTTATGTTTCTTTGGTAATTGTGTTTACTGCTTTTAAGTTCATTTAGGCTGCATAAGTTTCTTTTGTTTAATAGTTCTTTTCTCTTACATATAATTCTTGCATTGGGGGATAATAGCATTACATTAATGACAATGTAAGAGTTATGTGTGGGGGGAAGAATTTAGGATTTTATTTAGAGTGTTTTGTTTTTGAGTCTTTTTATGTTGTTTTTCTTTCTGATCCTGGTTTTGAAAATAACTAGATGTAAATATAATTTTTAATTTTTTACCCCGGTTAAATGGCGGATAACGGTACTCCGTGATTATTTAAATCGGTTCCATCAGCTACCCACAAAACTGATATTGTATATAAATTTCTCTTCCAATTTCTCTTTCATTTTTTTCATTTTTTTTTCAGGATGGATGATATTCTCACAAGATTGCAGAAACGATTTCCTCCTTTTCCTCGAAATATTTTACTGAAGCTTTACCAAGTTCGACTTGAAAGATTAAGAATGCTTATGCACAAAGGGATTCCTGACGACATACGTTGGATAATTGAAGCCAAGGTACGTGAAGATGAATATCTTCCTGTTTTGCATTTACCAGGTACAGGTAGAAGCACTTTTGCAAAGAAGCGACGAGCAAAGCGCATGAGTTCAAATTGCCACAAATGTGCACGATGGACGTGTAACGGTAAATGTCGTTCTATTGGGATTCCGTCCTCTAATCGAGATGATAAAATTGAATTCATTAAGGATGGACTGAGTAAGGAGAATTTGGGTACGATCCAACTTTCTCTTGAGACGCATCCTAGTGGAGACGTACAAAGAGAAATTCTTGATTTATGGCCGCAATTCCAAAAGGAATGGCAACATCTTGGGAATCTGATGTTAAAAGACCCTGTTTGCCAGCTTGTAAGAAAACTGGATGGGAAGCATATCCTCGACTCATAGAAGGCGTTTAAGCCGTTTCTGGACGTAAAACCAGAGGAAGATGTGAGCCACAATCACAACTACAATAAATGACTTCTCAGCTTTTGGTTTGATTTGCAATAACTTTATTTTGGTTTAATTTACGTGTAGTTCGATTTGTGTAATTATTCTCGTTTTTTTTTTATTTGTCTTTTACGGTTGATTTTTTCTTCTCTTTTTGATTTTCTTCCTGAAATCACGCAAAAATCTTTTGTTAGGTTAACATTTTCTTCTGACAGGTCAGATACACTTTCGGCGACATTATTACTCTTGTCTGATTCACTACTCAGTCCTCTATATATTACACCATGTACTCATTCTCTTTCAGGCACTCGAAGAAAAAAAAAATGGAAAGTACTTCATCCCAGCGCATTAAAAAAATTTGTGTCTTTGGAGGTGCTTATCCAGGGAAAAATAACATATTCGCTGATGAAGCCATAAGAGTTCGAGTAATACTTGCCCAACAAAAGATCCACTTGATTTATGGAGGCGGTAGTACGGGTTTAATGGGAGCAGTCGCTACAGCAGCACAAGCCGGAGGAAGTCCAGTTCTAGGAATCGTGCCAAAACTATTCACAAGTTTTTGTGGACCTACCGTGGGTAAGGAAATACAAGTCTGGAGTGTCCCTGAAAGGATAACAATCATGTACCATTCTGCCGATGCATTCATTGCTTTACCAGGAGGTCTGGGTACATTGGAAGAAATAGCTTGCGTGGCTTCTTGGTCATCTTTGGTCACAAATAAGAAACCCATTGGTTTGCTTAATATTAATGGTTATTTTAGTAATTTGCTTTCATATTTAGATAATGCTGTGCATAATAGATTCATGTTTTCAGAGGCAAGGAGAACCATAATTTCTGCTACAACCATTGAAGATTTACTCAAAAAACTCCAAGCTTATGAGTGTTTATCTACTACGGTTGTTTCGCAAACGCTCAGAAAAAGAAAAAGAGATATGGACGAGCAAGGAGTGGATTGCACTTTGTCTTTGTGACATTATCTAACATTTTGTTTGTTGTGTCTCAGTTATAATAAGTGGTTAGCAACCTCTGCCGGTAATATCTCCTAAATTCTACCTTTAAATTTTGACATTGGGGACAATGTCATATTTTAGCAGGGGGTAAGGGACATATTTTGCTAATTTAAAAAAAAAAAAAAAATTTGTGTTTTAAGCCATTTAGAAGTATTCATTCTGAACAAGGTCTGAGTAAGGGAGACTTGAGACATATCTTGTCAGTTTGATTTCTTCTTTTCAAAAAAAAAAAAAAAAATAGTTTGTTGTGTTTTAAGCAATTTAGAAGTATTCATTCTGAACAAGGTCTGAGTAAGGGAGACTTGAGACATACCTTGTCAGTTTGATTTTAATCTTTTTATGTTTACTTGTTAATTTTTGTTTAGTATTTTAAGATTATTCAGGTTGCATGAGTTTGTTTTGTTTTGAGTCTTAGCTTTTCCTATTCTTATGTTATTAGTTATTTTCTCTTACACATGATTCTTTCATTTGAGTTAATAGACTTACATTGAGGACAATGTAAGAATTAAGTGTGGGGGGAATGATTTAGGATTTCTTTTATTTTGTCTACTATTTTTTTTTATGAGTCTTTATTATTATTATTATTATTATTTTTTTTTTTTGAGTTTTAGTTCCTTTTTAATACAATGATGAGATATGAATTGCATAAGTCTAAAACAGATTTATTAGTGAGAAGATTTTCATGAGAATTGAGCTTGATGTCAACCTTTTTATGAGCCAATGTTAATATGATATGTTGATTGAGAAAGAAGCATGTTTAGACTTAATCTGACTTGTATAATCATCCTTGTGAGTTTTTGAGCCTATAATGATTGATGCATTATACAAATCAATCTAATTTCTTTCTTGAGTGCTCTTATGATTACATGATTCTCTAGAACTTGCTTTAAACCGTTTGAGACTATATTGATACATGTGACAACATGAATATGATAGAGGCATTAGGATTATAACCAGAGCCAAACAGCCATCCATTATTAATGTTCCAAGAGAACACACCCTTAGTGAACCAATTTGAGCCTACATTGAATAAGCTATCTCTTTGGTAACCATAACTTGTCCCTAACCTAAATATACTTATATCTTTACCTTTGTTCCAAAGATGAATTAGCATGTTTTGAGACAAGTTGCAAAGACAAGGAAGATTTATTGAAAATTTGGGTTAGAAACAAGAAATAAGTGTGGGGGGGAAAGAAAGAAAAAAGTCAAGAGAAAAAGAAAGGGATCATTGTCAAATACATTCCCATATTAAAAAAAAATCTTCTCTTGAACTTCTAGTTAAAGTAAAGAAAAAGATGTTACAAAGTTGGTTAGAATGATGCAAAGGCTCAACATGAATATTTAGCCTATGTTATTATGTGCTTTATAAGAGTTTTGAGAAGTTTTATTTGTATGATCTTATTATGTCTCTAAACTCTATGAACTCTTTGGAACCTTTGTGATATCTTTATCCTTTTGTTCTTTACCCACATTATAACCCTTTGGCCCCATTACAACCTTGAATAAAGACCTCTTGATTTATGAAGTTGTATGATCTAAATAGTGGATAATAGGTGGACAAGCAAGCATATGGTAGAAGTGTTTTCATGAGATTGATTGAGTGTAAACACTTTACCACTACTTTAAAAAGTGAAAATCAAGAGAGTATCCCATGTGAGAAGTTGAGATTAAGTTTGAATATGCACTATTTTGATTGAAATATGTTATGTTAATATTGGCTTAACTCAAACAATTTACATTCAAGCAAGATTTTTTGTGAATTTCTTTAAGCTATTGATTAGTTTTTAAGACTTGTCCAATGATTATCTCTAATTTATATTGGAAGGATTAGTTATAATTATTATTTTTAGTTTTTCTTATGTCTTCAATGTTTGTGGGTATCGTTCTAGTAAACCCTCACGAGACTAAACTCGTCCACTAGGGACACCTAGGGGTTTAAAGGCTTGTGTCACATGCTAAGTGCCACCGTGATTTCCTACGAAAGTGGATTAGATTAGATTTTCTTATTTTATTTTTATTGAGTCGTTGCTAGGGACTAGCAACAATCTAAGTGTGGGGGTGTGATAACTCGTATAATTATATAGTTTTTAGTTATGTTTTATTATTGTTTTGTGTCAAATACGAGTTATTATTGTTTAGTCTAATTGTGTTTATGATCTTTATGTATTTTGGTGTTTTTCACAAGTTTCTTTGAGTGATTTCAGATTACTAGAATTAAGGGTAAATCCAGTTCAGTTCCAGTTCCGACACCTTTTACCATATCAGCTATATCTCGAGTTTCACTGAAGCAATAAGGCTGAAATTTGTAGCCGTGCAAAGATAAGAGGCATATTTATCTTTTTCATGTTTTACACTTCTTGAAACGGAGTCGTTTTCCCTAGCGAAATCGACCATGAAGTTGGCTGATGTGCAATGACGTCTGTGCTGACCGGTTTTCGTATTTTGCTCATATCTTCTTATCCACATCAGCAAATGAGCTGATTACAACGGCTATGGATCAGTAACTGATAGGGTAACATTTCTCTAGAAGACCATGTGATCAGATAAGGCCTGCAAAATTGACAAAATCGACCATCAAGTTGGCTGATCAAAATCGTCATGTATGACGAAAATTGTTAGAAAATGCACCCACCTATTATACCTACCTTTGAAATTTGTAAAGCTTGTCTCTTGTCATTTAGCCCTCCAAAATGTGTATAAATAGAGGGCCTTGGATGATTGTAAGGGATCATATTGTACATAGGTAGGATATTAGCCATTTTAATAAAATTCTCTAAGTTTTCTTCTTCTTTCTTTTCTCTAGTTTTCTTTCTTTTCTCTAGTTTTCTTTTTCTTTAGAGAGAGCAAGAGGTTGGATAATTAATATTCTTCCTCTTCTTCTTTCTTTCTTTTATTTTCTTCTTAGATTTTCTTTAATTTTATGTTTATGTTCATAATGCCTATGCTAGGCTAAACTTCTATTTGGTTAAGGGTGATTTCAAAGCCCTAGACATGTTTTGTGATTGATTTTCAGATTCTATCTATCATTAATTTTCTATCAAAGTTGCTTATGTTCTTCTACAAGAATTGTTCATGATGTTGTCTAGATTTATTTAGGTGTACAACTAGATAGATCTTGATAATTATCTATTGCTAGTTTAGGAGTCTTGATCCGTGTAATTGTCTTGATTTCCTATTCATAAGTGGCAATTTGTGATTAATGATTATGGTCAAGTTTTCAATAATTGCAAAGTGGAACATAACCTAAGTTGAACAATCCGAGCTTATGTGTTTGTTGCTTAGATCAACCTATCTTTCTCATCATAAAGCTGCCATTAAATTGAATTTAGAGAGCTTATTCTAGGTTGTTTAATGGTTAGAGATTAAATAGAGAGCTTGTTCTATTTAACGACAAACTAAGGAAAGATTGGGGTAACAGAGCTTGTTGTTATCTACGGTTGTTAACTTTGATAGTTGGTTGATATTGATAGATCTGAAATTGATTCTTAATGATGTCTAGTGGTGGAGAATGAAACCTTAACCATATTTTTCATATTTGATTCTTCTTACTTACTTGTTTTCTTACTTTTCTAGTTTGCTTATTTTTCTATTTATTTTTATTGGCTGGTTATACCGCCTAATTTGTATATTAACTTTGTTTTATTTTTATTGGCTGGTTATACCGCCTAATTTAGTATATATATTTTTATTGGCTGGTTATACCGCCTAATTTAGTATATATATTTTTATTGGCTGGTTATACCGCCTTGCATCTTATTCTTATTATTTACTTTAGTTTAAATCTGGCTTCAAAAACCCCTTTTCTTTTATTGTTTTCTTTGAACGTAAGTTTTAAACTATTAACTTATAAACTAAAACCCAATCCCTGAGGACTCGACCCTTGCTAATCATTATACTTACAATTGATCTTTTTAATGCAAGGTTAAATAAGATACACTCTTTTGGGTGCATCACTCCACCACTAGACATCATTAAGAATCAATTTCAGATCTATCAATATCAACCAACTATCAAAGTTAACAACCGTAGATAACAACAAGCTCTGTTATCCCAATCTTTCCTTAGTTTGTCGTTAAATAGAACAAGCTCTCTATTTAATCTCTAACCATTAAACAACCTAGAATAAGCTCTCTAAATTCAATTTAATGGCAGCTTTATGATGAGAAAGATAGGTTGATCTAAGCAACAAACACATAAGCTCGGATTGTTCAACTTAGGTTATGTTCCACTTTGCAATTATTGAAAACTTGACCATAATCATTAATCACAAATTGCCACTTATGAATAGGAAATCAAGACAATTACACGGATCAAGACTCCTAGACTAGCAATAGATAATTATCAAGATCTATCTAGTTGTACACCTAAATAAATCAAGACAACATCATGAACAATTCTTGTAGAAGAACATAAGCAACTTTGATAGAAAATTAATGATAGATAAAATCTGAAAATCAATCACAAAACATGTCTAGGGCTTTGAAATCACCCTTAACCAAATAGAAGTTTAGCCTAGCATAGGCATTGTAAACATAAACATAAAATTAAAGAGAATCTAATAAGGAAATAAAAGAAAGAAAGAAGAAGAAGAAAATAAAGAAAAAGAAAACTAGAGAAAAGAAAGAAGAAGAAAACTTAGAGAATTTTATTACAATGGCTAATATCCTACCAATGTACAATACCTCTTACAATCATCCAAGGCCCTCTATTTATACACATTTTGGAGGACTAAATGACAAGAGACAAGCTTTACAAATTTCAAAGGTAGGTATAATAGGTGGGTGCATTTTTCTAACAATTGTCGTCATATTGTATGACAATTTTGATCAGCCAACTTGATGGTCGATTTTGTCAATATTGGAAGCTTGATCTGATCACATGGTCTTCTAGAAAACTGTTCCCTATCAGTTAGTGATCCATAGCCGTTGGAATCAGCTCATTTGCTGATGCGGATCAGAAGATATGGGCAAAATACCAAAATAGGTCAGCACAGACGTCATTGCACATCAGCCAACTTGATGGTCAATTTCGTTAGGGAAAACGACTCCGTTTCAAGAAGTGTAAAACATGAAAAAGTTAGATATGCCTCTTATTGCTTCAGTGAAAAAGTTATTTTCTTCTTAGATTCTCTTTAATTTTATGTTTATGTTTACAATGCCTATGCTGGGCTAAACTTCTATTTGGTTAAGGGTGATTTCAAAGCCCTAGACATGTTTTAGAATTGATTTTCAGATTCTATCTATCATTAATTTTCTATCAAAGTTGCTTATGTTCTTCTACAAGAATTGTTCATGATGTTGTCTTGATTTGTTTAGGTGTACAACTAGATAGATCTTGATAATTATCTATTGCTAGTTTAGGAGTCTTGATCCGTGTAATTGTCTTGATTTCCTATTCATAAGTGGCAATTTGTGATTAATGATTATGGTCAAGTTTTCGATAATTGCAAAGTGGAACATAACCTAAGTTGAACAATCCGAGCTTATGTGTTTGTTGCTTAGATCAACCTATCTTTCTCATCATAAAGCTGCCATTAAATTGAATTTAGAGAGCTTATTCTAGGTTGTTTGATGGTTAGAGATTAAGTAGAGAGCTTGTTCTATTTAACGACAAACTAAGGAAAGATTGGGATAACAGAGCTTGTTGTTATCTATGGTTGTTAACTTTGACAGTTGGTTGATATTGATAGATCTGAAATTGATTCTTAATGATGTCTAGTGGTGGAGAATGAAACCTTAACCATATTTCTCTCATATTTGATTTCTTATTTCTTACTTGCATCTTACTTTTATTGTTTGCTTATTTTTAAAACTATTTCAAAACCCCATTTTCTTTTGTTTTCCTTGAATTTAAGTTTTAAACTATTAACTTATAAACTAAAACCCAATCCCTGAGGACTCGACCCTTGCTAACTACTATAATTACAATTGATCTTTTTAGTGCAAGGTTAAATAAGATACACTCTTTTGGGTGCATCAAATTTTTGGCGCCGTTGCCGGGGATTGCTTTCTTTAGTTTATTTGTTACTTGGTTTATTCTTATTTTCAGTTCTAATTAGTTTTATTTTGTTGTATATACAGGTTTTTCTTTTCATATTAAAAAAAAAACGATGGAATTGAGCAATCTAACACTTGAAGAGTTGGTGGCATACATGAACATGGAGAATCAACAAGCCAATCTCACCTCCCCAGTTCAACAATTGGCCATGGGAGGATGTCAAGGCCATCAAGTGTTCCAAGACCAACAGCATGATCATTACTCAAACACTTACCATGAGGAATGGTGGGATCATACTAATTATGGCTACTCGAAAAATTACCAAGAAGTAGATCCTTATGCCAATTACACCCATCCATCTAGCTTCAATCAATCATGGTTTCAAGAACCATATCTTTTTCAGCTATCACATATGACTCAAAACTCAGGTACTTTTTTAGAAGATCTTGTCTATTCTCTTGTTACTGATACTTTGCAATTTCAACAGGAAACAAGGGCAAGCATCCAGAGTTTGGAAAAGCAAATGAGCCAATTGGCTAGTAGTATGGTGGGATGGGTAACACAAAGATCTGAAGAACTCCCTGCCCAAACGATGATTAACTCAAAGGAGAATGCTACTATTGTGACCTTGAGGAATGAAGAACAAGATGAGGATGAGACAAAATTAGAGATGGATTCTATTCTTGAGGATAATGAAGCCACAGATTCAAATAAGAGTATTTCGGCACCTGAGGTATTGTTTAAGATTCCAATTTTTACTAATGTTTCTTCTCCACTTTTTCCTAGTAGATTCACAAAGTTCAAGGAGGAGGAACATGAACAAGACATGCTGGAAACCTTAAACAGTTTGTTTGTGGATGCCATTCAACAAGTATCAAAATATGCTCCATTCCTCGATGAGATATGCACCACAAAGGATGATGGAATAATACTTGTAATGGAGAATGCATCCACTGTTGTGCAAAGAAAGCTTTCTCTCAAACGCATAAATTTGGAAAATTTCATGTATGAGCCTGACAAGCCTAAATTGCCAAGAAGGGGTGTTGGTTAGATTCAAAACACTAACTCAAGTGTTAATTGGGAAGGCAGCCCAATAAAAGAAGAAATTGCCAACCTGCCATATTCAGATTTGCTTTCTCTTTCTCTTTCTCTTTCTTTTCCTTTTCCTTTTATTATTTTTATTTTTATTTTTTATGTTTATTTGTTAATTTTTGTTTAGTATTTTAGGATTATTTAGGTTGCATGGGTTTGTTTTGTTTTGAGCCTTAGTTGTTTCTATTCTTATGTTATTAGTTCTTTTCTCTTACACATGATTCTTTCATTTGGGTTAATAGACTTACATTGAGGACAATGTAAGAATTAAGTGTGGGGGGAATGATTTAGGATTTCTTTTATTTTTGTCTACTATTTTTTTTTATGAGTCTTTATTATTATTATTATTATTATTATTTTTAGTGTGTTTTAGTTCCTTTTTAATACAATGATGAGATATGAATTGCATAGGTCTAAACTGGTTATTAGTGAGAAGATTTTCATGAGAATTAAGCTTGATACTAATTTTTATGAGCCAATGTTGATATGATATGTTGATTGAGAAAGAAGCATGTTTAGACTTAATCTGACTTGTATAATCATCCTTGTGAGTTTTTGAGCCTATAATGATTGATGCATTATACAAATCAATCTAATTTCTTTCTTGAGTGCTCTTATGATTACATGATTCTCTAGAACTTGCTTTAGACCTTGTTGAGACTATATTGATGCATGTGACAACATGAATATGATAGAGGCATTAGGATTTTTAGCCAGGGCCAAACAGCCATCCTTTATTGATGTTCCAAGAGAACACACCCTTAGTGAACCAATTTGAGCCTACATTGAATATGCTATCTCTTTGGTAACCATAACTTGTCCCTAACCTAAATATACTTATTTATATCTTTACCTTTGTTCCAAAGATGAATTAGCATGTTTTGAGACAAGTTGCAAAGACAAGGAAGATCTATTGAAAATTTGGGTTAGAAGCAAGAAATAAGTGTGGGGGGGAAAGAAAAGAAAAGTCAAGAGAAAAAGAAATGGAATACTGGCAAATGCATTCCTATGTAAAAAAAAAAAAATATGAATCATCTCTTAAATTTGTGGAAAAAGAAAAAGATGTTACAAAGTTGTTTAGAATGAAGAAAAGGCCCAACATGAATATTTGGCCTAGGTGACTATGTACTTGTAAAGTGTTTTGAGAAGTTTCTTTGTATGATCTTATTATGTCTCTAAACTTTATGAACTCTTTGGAACCTTTGTGATATCTTTATCCTTTTGTTCTTCAACCACATTACAAACCCCTTGGCCCCATTACAACCTTGATTAAAGACCTCTTCATTCATGAAGTTGTATGATCTAAATAGTGGAGAATAGGTGGACAAGCAAGAATATGGTAGAACTGTTTTCATGAGATTGATTGAGTGTAAACACTTCACCACTACTTTAAAGAGTGAAAATCATGAGGGTATCCCATGTGAGAAGTTGAGATTAAATTTGAACATGCACTATTTTGATTGAGATATGTTATGTTAATTTTAGCTTAACTCAAACCATTTACTATCAAGCATGATTTTTTGTGAAACTCTTAAAGCTATTGATTAGTTTATAAGACTTGTTCAATGATTGTCTCTAATTTGTATTGAAAGAGGATTAGATTAGGTTTTATTATTTTGTCGCTATTTGATTTTGCTCGAGGACTAGATGTAAATATAATTTTTATTTTATTTTTTTTAATCCCGGTTAAATGGCGGATAACGGTACTCCGTGATTATTTAAGTCGGTTCCATCAGCTACCCACAAAACTGATATTGTATATAAATTTCTCTTTCATTTTTTTTCAGGATGGATGATATTCTCACAAGATTGCAGAAACGATTTCCTCCTTTTCCTCGAAATATTTTACTGAAGCTTTACGAAGTTCGATTTGAAAGATTAAGAATGCTTACGCACAAAGGGATTCCTGAAGACATACGTTGGATAATTGAAGCCAAGGTACGTGAAGATGAATATCTTCCTGTTTTGCATTTACCAGGTACAGGTAGAAGCACTTTTGCAAAGAAGCGACGAGCAAAGCGCATGAGTTCAAATTGCCAAAATGTGCACGATGGACGTGTAACGGTAAATGTCGTTCTATTGGGATTCCGTCCTCTAATCGAGATGATAAAATTGAATTCATTAAGGATGGACTGAGTAAGGAGAATTTGGGTAATATCCAACTTTCTCTTGAGACGCATCCTAGTGGAGACGTACAAAGAGAAATTCTTGATTTATGGCCGCAATTCCAAAGGGAATGGCAACATCTTGGGAATCTGATGTTAAAAGACCCTTTTTGCCAGCTTGTAAGAAAACTGGATGGGAAGCATATCCTCGACTCATAGAAGGCGTTTAAGCCATTTCTGGACGTAAAACCAGAGGAAGATGTGAGCCACAATCACAACTACAATAAATGACTTATCAGCTTTTGGTTTGATTTGCAATAACTTCATTTCGGTTTAATTTACGTGTTGTTCGATTTGTGTAATTATTCTCGTTTTTTTTTGCATTGGTCTTTTACGGTTGATTTTTCTTCTCTTTTTGATTTTCTTCCTGAAATCACGCAAAAATCTTTTGTTAGGTTAACATTTTCTTCTGACAGGTCAAATACACTTTCGGCAACATTATTAGTCTTGTCTGATTCACTACTCAGTCCTCTATATATTACACCATGTACTCATTCTCTTTCAGGCACTCGAAAAAAAAATGGAAAGTACTTCGTCCCAGCGCATTGAAAAAATATGTCTTTGGAGGTGCTTATCCAGGGAAAAATAAAATATTCGCTGATGAAGCCATAAGAGTTGGAGTAATACTTGCCCAACAAAAGATCCAGTTGATTTATGGAGGCGGTAGTACGGGTTTAATGGGAGCAGTCGCTACAGCAGCACACGCCGGAGGAAGTCCAGTTCTAGGAATCGTGCCAAAACTATTCATAGGTTTTTGTGGACCTACCGTGGGTAAGGAAATACAAGTCTGGAGTATCCCTGAACGGATGACAATCATGTACCATTGTGCCGATGCATTCATTGCTTTACCAGGAGGTCTGGGTACATTGGAAGAAATAGCTTGCGTGGCTTCTTGGTCATCTTTGGTCACAAAAAAGAAACCCATTGGTTTGCTTAATATTAATGGTTATTTTAGTAATTTGGTTTCATATTTAGATAATGCTGTGGAAAATGGATTCATGTTTTCAGAGGCAAGGAGAACCATAATTTCTGCTACAACCATTGAAGATTTACTCAAAAAGCTCCAAGCTTATGAGTATTTACCTGCTACGGTTGTTTCGCAAACGCTCGGAAAAAGAAAAAGAGATGTAAACAAGCAAAGAGTGGATTGCACTTTGTCTTTGTGACATTATCTAACATTTTGTTTGTTGTGTCTCAGTTATAATAAGTGGTTAGCAACCTCTGCAGGTAATATCTCCTAAATTCTACCTTTAAAATTTGACATTGGGGACAATGTCATATTTTAGTAGGGTGGTAAGGGACATATTTTGCTAATTTGTAAAAAAAAAAAAATTTGTTGTGTTTTAAGCCATTTAGAAGTATTCATTCTGAACAAGGTCTGAGTAAGGGAGACTTGAGACATACCTTGTCAGTTTGATTTCTTCTTTTCAAAAAAAAAAAAAACTATCTGGTCCGTTTATTATCTGCATGTGTTTTACTACTTTTATGTATGTATTTTTTTTTGAGTATTAGTATAATCTTTGCAAGCATGTGGATAAAGCAATAGAGTTACAAAGGCTTTGATTAAGTTATCTAGGTTATTTTCAATTTGGTTTTCTGAAAATTGAATATTTTTGATGATCAAATGTCTTTGAGATTGTTTTTGGCAGATCGGTTCGATTTTTGTTGGAATGTGAATTCATGGTGAGCCTTTGGAAAGCCACGGAAAACTGGGAAGACATAGTAAGTTTACTTTTTCTCTTCATTCCACATGCAGATTTAGGTCATCACATAGATGCTTGCATCTATACATGATCTGATCTTAGAACAAAGTCACTATCCAGAAAGCCCCTTATCTTTGCCCCCTTACATTAGGAGCCTATAGGTTGTAAACCTTCGGGTTGGATCCCTAGATATGAACTCCAGAAATTATGCCAAAGTGAACGGATACGATTCCGACCCCCATTCCCTCTTTATACTTTTATGATAATATTTGTGATCATTGGGTTTGGGATTGTGTGTTTCCTTCTTGTTTATTTTGTTATCTTTTGAAATCTGAAAAAAAAGAAAAGAAAAAAAGAATGGGAAATAATGCAAAATAGGGTAGTTAGAATGAGTGACTGTTTTTAGAGTCGTGAACTTCGAACTTATTGATGCCAAAACAATGTTGTGATGAGTTGAGAAAAAGATGCTGAAAAAAAGAGTTGATGAAAATCTGTCTTGTTTGATCAATTGAATGAAAAGAAAGAAAGAGAAAGAAAGTATGGAATCCAATGTGATTTCTGCTTTTTTTTTTTTAAAAGATGTCCCAATGAGGGCACAAATCAAAAGAAAATCACTTGTGCTTAAAAAAAATCAAAATTCAAGATTCGAGGTTCTTCATTATAGAGAGGTTTTTACTTTTCTATTTTCTTTGGATCGAGTCTTTTCTTGCTTTTTGTTTTCTTTTCAAAATAATAATGTTGAACATAGGACTAAGGATGAGTGAGAATGGAAATATTTTGAGAGGATTGATCACATTATTATTATATTTCTTGAGCCTAACTTGTGATAAACCTCAGATTATGTTTGAACATTCCACCCCTCACTTGTCCATAAGCCTCAGATTCATCTCTGTACCGATCAGATTTGTCAAGTTCACTTGTGAACTGCGGTGACAAGAATCTTAGCATGTGTACTTATGAAGCTATAGTTTGTCTAGTCCTCCATGGCTAGCTAAAGTCTCGCCAAGAAGGAAGTTCCTCAATCGTACGGTAATGCCTTCAATTTTAATCTCATTGACCCTTTACTCGAACTTAATATGCCAATGATACTTAATTAGATGCCTTGCCAATTCTTACGCTTGATCTTGCTTGTTTGTTTGAGATCCCTTTAACTTGTTTCCTGTTTATTTTTTTTAGGATTGAGTCGTTGCTAGGGACTAGCAACAATCTAAGTGTGGGGGTGTGATAACTCGTATAATTATATAGTTTTTAGTTATGTTTTATTATTGTTTTGTGTCAAATACGAGTTATTATTGCTTAGTCTAATTGTGTTTATGATCTTTTATATTTTTATGTAATTTGGTGTTTTTTACGAGTTTCTTTGAGTGATTTCAGATTACTAGGTTAAATCAATAATTAAGGGCAAATCCAGTTCAGTTCCAGTTCCGACACCTTTTGCCATATCAGCTATATCTGGAGTTTCACTGAAGCATTAAGGCTGAAAGTTTTACAATGCAAATTTAAGAGGCATATCTATCTTTTTCATGCTTTACACTTCTTGAAACGGAGTCATTTTCCCTAACGAAATCAACCATCAAGTTGGCTGATGTGCAATGACGTCTGTGCTGACCAGTTTTGGTATTTTGACCATATCTTCTGATCCACATCAGCAAATGAGCTGATTCCAACGGCTATGGATCACAAACTGATAGAGGAACATTTTTCTAGAAGACCATTTGATCAGATCAAGCCTCCAACATTGACAAAATCAACCATCAAGCTGGCTGATCAGAATTGTCATACAATATGACGAAAATTGTTAGAAAAATGCACCCACCTATTATACCTACCTTTGAAATTTATAAAGCTTGTCTCTTGTCATTTAGCTCTCCAAAATGTGTATAAATAGAGGGCCTTGGATGATTGTAAGAGACATTGTACATTGGTAGGATATTAGCCATTGTAATAAAATTCTCTAAGTTTTCTTCTTCTTTCTTTTCTCTAGTTTTCTTTTTCTTTAGAGAGAGCAAGAGGCTGGATAATTAATATTCTTCTTCTTCTTCTTTCTTTCTTTCTTTTATTTTATTCTTAGATTCTCTTTAATTTTATGTTTATGTTTACAATGCCTATACTGGGCTAAACTTCTATTTGGTTAAGGGTGATTTCAAAGCCCTAGACATGTTTTATAATTGTTTTTCAGATTCTATCTATCATTAATTTTCTATCAAAGTTGCTTATGTTCTTCTACAAGAATTGTTCATGATGTTGTCTTGATTTGTTTAGGTGTACAACTAGATAGATCTTGATAATTATCTATTGCTAGTTTAGGAGTCTTGATCCGTGTAATTGTCTTGATTTCCTATTCATAAGTGGCAATTTGTGATTAATGATTATGGTCAAGTTTTCGATAATTGCAAAGTGGAACATAACCTAAGTTGAGCAATCCGAGCTTATGTGTTTGTTGCTTAGATCAACCTATCTTTCTCATCATAAAGCTGCCATTAAATTGAATTTAGAGAGCTTATTCTAGGTTGTTTGATGGTTAGAGATTAAATAGAGAGCTTGTTCTATTTAACGACAAACTAAGGAAAGATTGGGATAACAGAGCTTGTTGTTATCTACGGTTGTTAACTTTGATAGTTGGTTGATATTGATAGATCTGAAATTGATTCTTAATGATGTCTAGTGGTGGAGAATGAAACCTTAACCATATTTCTCTCATATTTGATTTCTTATTTCTTACTTGCATCTTACTTTTATTGTTTGCTTATTTTTAAAACTATTTCAAAACCCCATTTTCTTTTGTTTTCCTTGAATTTAAGTTTTAAACTATTAACTTATAAACTAAAACCCAATCCCTGAGGACTCGACCCTTGCTAACTACTATACTTACAATTGATATTTTTAGTGCAAGGTTAAATAAGATACACTCTTTTGGGTGCATCAACAACTCAATGTCATTAGTCAAGTTAAGAGAGTAGGAGAGGTTCAAACGAAGTGTTGAGGAAAATTGTAATCCTAGGCTTTTCTCAATTGATTAATCCAAATTTTAATTTGTCTTCTTTCCTTGTTATTTCCTTTTATTTAATTTTTAATTTACAAAATTTAATTAAGTGTTTGAATAAGATTAAGTTGTTTTAATTTTAGTGATTAACGAATTTGGTAACAATTTCTCTTGGGATCGACACTCTACTTTTCATTATATTACTTGTTACGATACGTGCACTTGCATGATAAATCCGACAACATTAGTGAATGAGAGTCAAATGTGTTCCACTTACGTAAAATAAACTAATTTTCATATGGAATCAAACCTTGTGCTATTCTTAATTCAACTCACATTCCACCTTTTGAAATATATTTCCAACAACCTTAACTTTATTCAAAAGAATACTATTTTCACCTTTTAGTCCAAAGAAAATAAAAAAATAATATCTAATGAGTATATTAATCACTCCCATCAATTTATAAATATATCCGAAATTAATTTTCACCATTTGATATCTTATAGTCCCTAAAGGTTTTCTTGAAGGATTCTTAAAATCACCAAATTTTCTAATCATAAATTATTTATTTATTTTTTCTAAAATAAATTCTATGCATATTTCACAACTATAAGCTTTCAAATCCTCTTTCTTCTTCAAAACTAATACTAATTGTAAATTACAAAAGCACCCTTGTTAGCTCATTAAAATTTCCATTTGTACCTCTCTTTTTCCCATATATATATATATATATTTTACTAATTTCAACTATCATCTAACTTATTATCTAGTTTCCCATACACAAAATGTTTTCTCATTTACAATTTGTAAATTTAGAGTTCTAACAAAAAAATCAAACCTTAACTTAGCCAAAAGCAAAAGTACCTATACATCATTAAACGTTTTCACCCAAAAAAAAATGAGTATATGCTTTGGGTATTTGTAAATTCTTTTCTAATGCATAAAGATTTGTACATGGGTATGCATAATAATGACCATACTTAACAAATCTCAAATAGGTTTTGAAATCTAAAAGAAAAGGCTTAGCAATTTACCAAATGGATGGAGAAAGATGAAAAAGGCAATTTATTCTTTTCCACCTACAAGCTTGGACGTTTCGACCTCTAGCCTTTTAAATTTGTTTTTTGTCTTTCTTCTCACAAAGGTAGCTTGGTATTTTGGAAGATGAAGAAGGAAGGAATAAGACAAAATTGGGGTTCTAGTGAGAGTTGTACACGACAATAGGAGAGGAAAAGATTTGAAAAGGAAAGTTATCTTCCTTTATTTAAAAGGTTTTTTTTGGTGTGTGATGAGAATTGGATGTGATTCTCTTTTTATTTTTGTCTTGGATCATTGGGCCATTTAGGAAGCAAATTAAAAGAAGAATGGGCCACTTATTCAAGCCCTTTAAGAAAATTTATAGTTCGCAAATATTATCAAACAAATAATATATATAAAGCATTTTGATATGATTAAAATGCATGTCATCTAACTCAAAATAATACAATGTTTGCGAAATGTTCATGCAAAAATAAATAAAAATAAAAGTAAATGATTACTCATATGCATGTTACCTATTTAAATAATTCTAAGAGAGAAAAGAAAAAAAATGGTGAAGCTTAGAAAATGTCCATAAAGAGGCATCCAAATGTCTTGAAGAAAATAGAAGCCAAATAGAAAAGGGGATCGGACATTCAAATGTCATTGCTTGGGCATCTGAATGCCCATGTACAATTTTAAAATAAGTACAAATTGATTTGAGGGCATTCAAATGTTATTGAAAGGGCATTCGAATATCTTTTCTGAAAAGAAATTTTTTGACGTAAAAAAAACGGGGCATCCGAATGCCCGAGACTAAACATTCGAATGCCCCAGTGTAAACTATAGGTAGCACCATCTTCTAAAAAAGGGCATCCAAATGTCATTGGATGAGCATCTGAATGCCCCATGCTACACATTGAAAATCGTTTCCAAAACTCATTCAAAATCATTTAAATGAAGATTAAAAATGAATGATTCTTCTGGGAAAATCAAAATCCAGTAAAAACCAAAACTTAAGCCATTTTAATTTAAATAAACCATTGCTTGTTTGGATTTGTGAAAACATTTTTGAAGTTTTTTGCTTGGTATTTTGGGTAGGGAATGAGCATTGGTTGCTTATCCTCGAACAAAAAAGAAAAAATCGTATCCTTTCTTTCCTCTTTTCAATTTGTTTTTCCTTTTGTTTTCCTGGAATGCTTTGAAAAACAAATTCGACAAAGATCGATGGACTTGATGTTGGCTGAAATCCCTGAGGGTAAGTTTTGAAAACATTTGTTTGTTGGGTTAGTTCAACAGTTCTTGGATATTAAACAAATCAATAATCTCAAACAACCATTAACTGAATGTGGATTAACAAATAACAAGCCTACTTTATTTTCAAATAGTTTTGAAAAATATTTAAGAAATTTCAACAATCAACTAGGAAAATAGCAATAACAAAACATTGAAGAACATAAAATAAAAGTTTAGAAAATTAAAGAAAAGAGAAATAGAAATTCACCTTATTTTGATCACAAGACCCCGATCTTTTTTCCTTTCTTTCTCTTTTTTTTCCTCCCTATTTTCCTTTACTGTGAACCTCAAGCCACAGACTCCAAAAACTCCCAAAAAACCTCCCATTTACCTCAACAATTTCCTTTTTTAAAAGCCTTTCCCCTCATTGATTTTGTGCCCTTATATCATTTGATCGAAGGGCCATCTTTTATCCCTCTATGTTCCTTTTATTTCCCTTCCTGTGGTCCCTTGGATCAAGATAAATGGATGGTTGGATTAAAAGATGAAAGGAATGAGGGGTGACATTTTTAAGTTACCTCTCATTTTCTTTTTTTTTTTCCAATTTTTTTCTTTTTCTTTATTTTCTCATTTTTCCTTTAATTATAAATATTTTATATTTTTAAAAAAAAAATCATAAAGGTAAGCATTTAAAACTTGAGATCATTATTTTCCTTTGACTTGCATTTAAATTAAATTTTAAAATCAATATTTTGAAGTCCAATTTTAATTTGATAGTTAAAGTTCAATAAATGTTTATAATTTAAAATACCTTAAAAATGCAAAACTGTGACCATAAAATTTTATCTAAATATAAAACTCATGCCGGAGTTGAGAATCAAACCAAAATTTGTTTAAAAAGGCCTAGAAAAAATTAGATGTTTATAGCTGCCTATCTTTGCTCATTGTTGAGAATCAATAATAGGGAAAAGACAATAAAAATGATTTTATCCGATTACTATGATTGATTTTTGGGAGAGGCTCTTGCTTCATAGCTACACGATTTTGAGGAAGAATCGAGAAAAGCTTTTTATTTGAAAACTTGAAAATTCTAAAATCTTTGAATTTTTTTTTTTTTTGAAAATGACTTGGATGAAATCAGAGTCTAAAATATGCTAAAGTGAAACAGATTTTGGAAGTGATTTATTTGATGGTTTTGAAAATGACCTAGACTATGAAACCAGAAGTAAAAAAAAATGATGACTTTGGATAAAACTAGAAGTCAGACAATGATGACTTTGGATGAAATCAGAAGTCGAAAAAATGATGAATTTGGCAAAACCAGAAGTCAGAAAAGATGACTTTGGATGAAACCAAAAGTCGAAAAAAATGATGACTTTAGACGAAACTAGAAGTTTAAAAAAATGATGACTTTGGATAAAACCAGAAGTCAAAAAATGACATTGGGCAAAATTAGAAGTCAGATTAATGACTTTGGATAGAACCAAAAGTCGAAAAAGATGACTTTTGATAAAACCAAGAAGTTGAAAAAACAACTGGGCAAACCAAAAGTAAAAAAAAAATGACAAGTTTGTGTGAAACCAATAGTCAAAAAATGATGCTTTTGGTGAAACCAAGAGTGAGAAAAGATGATTTTAGATGAAACCAAGAGTCAAAAAATTTATTTTGCACGAAATCATAAGTCGAAAAATTGACTTTGGATGAAACTAGAAGTCTAAAAAATGACTTTAGGCAAAACTAGAAGTCGAAAAATGACTTTGGGAGGAACCAGAAGTCGAAAAAATGACTTTCAGAAACTACGAGTCGAAAAAATAATTTCGGATGAAACCAAAAGTCGAAAAAATTACTTTAAGCGAAACCAAAAGTTGTAAAAATGACTTTGAGCTAAACCATAAGTCAAAAAATTACTTTGGGTGAAATGGAGAATCAAAAAATGACTTTGGGCGAAATGAAAAGTCGAAAAAGATGACTTTGGGTGAAACTAAAAGTTGGAAAAATGATCTTAGGTGAAACCAAGAGTTGGAAAAGTGATTTTTTTTAAAGCGATTTTGAAAATCTTGGACATCTGCCAACATAACTGGGCTTAACTCTCCACGGTGCTAGCTAGATTGGATTTAAAAACTCCTATTGTGCCAACTTAATTGGTTTAATTCTCCACTGTGCTAGTTAGATTGGCCTTAAAAACTCCTATCTTGTAAATTCTCCATTAAAGTTTTGATTTAAAAAAGTCTCACTTTAATGTTCCCATTTTCTGAAAATTCATCACTTAAAAAGTATTTATTTAACAAATTATCCACTTGAAAATTCTCCAACAAAAAAAAATCCATTTTAAAGCTTTCCAGTTTGCACATTCTCCATTTAAAAAAAATGGCATAAATATAAATTTGGCCCTCAAACTATACAAATTAAATCATTTTGGCCCTTATTCTTTTATTTGGGTTAATTTGGCCTTCATGCTATTAATTCTGGTCAATTTAGCCTTCATGCTATTATTTTCGATCAATTTAGCTTAAATTTAATGAAAACGTTAACTTTTTGGTCATTTTTTTTGTCGATTTCTGGTTAATTTTTAATCAATTTTTTGTAAAATTAGCTTAAACTTAACGAGATAGTTAATCACATGCTCGTCTGTGATCAATTTTCGATAAAATCATACGTTATTGACAAAAAATAATAGAATTAGGGCCAAATTGACCCAAATAAAAGAATAGAGGCCAAAATGACTTTTTTTTTTTTTTGAACAACAATGCATCTTTTATTGAATAAGAATAAAATCAAACAAGAGTAAGGATCTGCAAAAAAGATCCAAGATCCCTAATACAAAATCTACCCTTCAAGCACAAAATCTTGATCCCTATAAGCCCACAGATCACAAAATCTCCTAAAATCAAATAATAGAATTAGGGCCAAAATGACTTAGGTTGCATAATTCGAGGACCAAATTTGTATATATGCCAAAAAAAATTCATTAAGAGTTCTCTACACTCCAAAATTCTCTATGTATTTATCTTTCACTTTTGAGACCCGCAAAAATATTTTTGAAAAATTCTCCACTTTAAACATTTTTCATTTTTAAGAATTTTCAAAATATTCCTCCAATTTTCACTACTCCACCCAAATGTTCTGTAATTTTGCAAACTCTTTTCATATGTTTTCTAAAAATGTGAAAGTCCACTCACCTGAATATCCTCTAACTTAACAATCTTTCACTTAAATTCTTCATTTGAAAGTTCTTCTTTTAAAATTTAAAATTTTCTACCCTTTTCTTTGAAACATGTCTCCCCTTGTAGTTCTCTCATTTTTTTTCTCAGAAAAATATTAGATCTTCATTCTTTTTTATTTTCACCTATTTTGATAGACTTCTTTTTTTTTCATTTTTTCTCTTTCTTTTCTAACATTTTTTTCCTTTTTCCCAGTTCAAAAGAATAATTTATATTTCCTTTTTTCTTTTTGTGATCTTACTGTTTTTCATTTCTTTAGAAGCAACTTGGACGAAACCAAAGTTTTGAGAGTAACTTGGACAAAACCAAGGTTTTGGAAAGCAACTTGGACATCACTAAAGTCTAGAAGGAATTTGAAATTTTGATGGTGACTTTGACGAAACCGAAACTTAGAATGAAATCGAAAGTTTGAAGGTGACCTGGACAGAACCAAAGTCAGAATAAATTGAATGTTTGAAGGTGACTTGGAAAGAACCAAAGTTAGAATGAAATTGAAAGTTTGAAGGCGAATTGGATGGAATCATGGTTGGAACTAACTTTGATATAATTCATTGGTTTAAGTGCCTTGGACAGAACCAATATTTCAAAGTGACTTAGACGGAACCAAAGTTGGGAGGAGACTTGGATGAAACTGAAGTCAAAAGATAAGTTGGAAGTTTGAAGGTGACTTGGACGGAATCAATGTCTGGAATGAATTTGAAGGTGACTTGTACGAAATCAAAGTCTAGAATGAAAATGAAAGTTTTGAGAGTGATTTGGATAGAGCCAACGGCTAGAGATGACTTGGACGAAGTCGAAGTTAGAAGATATGTTTGAAGTTTAAAGGTGACTTGGACGGAATCAACATTTGGAATGAATTTGAAGATTAGAAGGTGACTTGGATGAAACCAACATCTGGAATGAAAATGAAAATTTGAAAGTGATTTGGATGGAACCAACATCTAGAAATCATTGAAGGTTTGGAGGTGACTTGGACAAAACCAAAGTCTAGAATGAAGATGAAAGTTTGAAAGGGGGCTTGGACGGAACCAAGTTTAAATTGAAATTGAAAGTTTGAAAATGACTTGGACGAAATCGAAGTCTAAATTGGATTGAAAAGTTTGAAAATGACTTGGACAAGACCAAAGTCTAGACTGAAATTGAATGTTTAAGAATGACTTGGACGGAACGAAAGTCTGATTTTTGGCAATTTAATAACCTTTGAATTTTGTTTCTTCCTTCTATTATTGAATCTTAATTCCTGTAGGAGAAATCCTTGGATGCTTGTAATGCTATCGATGCAATGCAATGGTCAATCATAATATTGCAAATGATATCACCAATATCGATGCGGATGCAAATGCTCACTATAATAATGCAAATGTAAATGAAAATATAAATTCCTATTCCATTAATGCAAATGCAAGTGTTTTCTCCCAAGATACAAATGTAAATGTCTACATCAATAATGCAAATGCCCTTTACAAAGACGCAAATGCGAGTATCTATCCCAATTTATGCAAAAGCTTTTCCCAATGATGCAAATGCACATGTCAACTATAAACATGCAAACACAAATACTTAATGCAAAATTGCAAATGGAGATGCAAATGATAAACTAATATCATGCAAATGTTAAATGAATGATGCAAATGCAAAATCAAAACCCTTTAAAACCTGCAATTGTTTTTCCTTCAAAGTTTGACTTAGCTTTTCCATTTTCATTTCAAATCAGAGTGCATCTTGAACACCTCAGCACCAAAATAGATCATCTCCCCTTTTCTTTGTGCTTCTTGGCAAGGTTTACTTGATCAGTATACTATTCTTGCTATGTAAGAAGGAAATTCATATCTTTTACCAAATCTTTTATTGTCTTCTTGTCCCAACAGTTTCCAAATCCATCAATATTCTTATCATTTTCTCCCCATATTATCTTATCGATGAAAGCCTATAGAAGATCTTCCCAGGGGTGAGCTTGTACATTTAATCATCCCTTCTTCCCTAAAAAAAATTGTCATAAAAAATTCATTCCAATTGTTCTATGTTTCTTGATCATGATAACTCTTGTTTCTTGTCAAGGCATTTTTTATTCCTCATTTATAATTCTTTTTTCCCAAAATGTTTCTCCCATTATTGAAAATTCTAACCTTAGTAACAAGGATTGCCTCAGACAAATAAAAAATGTCCCTTTTGGAACCCGAATTTTTAAACAGATTCAGTTTGAAAAAAAAAAAAACTTACGGACAAAAATTTCCCCATGATATCCTAAGAAGTTTCTTTACCTTTTGCAACACATTTTTTTGCTTTTATTTTTTATTCAAAAATAATTTTCATCATAATGTTCACCAAACAAAAGTTTTTTAAGTCAGAAATGTTGCACCACAATAATTGTTTCCCATTATCAGTGTATATCATTTTCAAACAAATGTTTTTTTCATGAAAACGTGACATTCAAGCTCTTGATACTTGGTGATCACAGATAGAAACTTTTCTGAGTGTAATAACAATTTTGGTATGCATTTGAATGTCTTTTCAAATGGATTAAATGACTTGGCAAAATGAGGTTTTGGTTCATCTAGGAAGGCTTTACAACAAGAAAGATGCATACCTCTTCATCTAGGCTCAGAATGAAACATAAACTTTTTAAAAAATGAATTCCTTGATAATCAAATTGCAAAAAGATTCATTTTTGAAATGTAAACAAATTTGACACCCTCTCTAGTCTTTAATTAATGGCATTTTGACAGGCGTCAAGACTAGTAGTGAAAGGTTCAAGATATTGGATGGTCATATTTCAAAGGAAAACAAACTTAAATTTTCAAAGTCAATTTATTTAGTATACCTCAAACTTCAAGCAAAGCTGCCATTTGGGGATCATTTAAAGATCTTGAATGCTCATTGGTTTTTTTTTCAAAATTACTTCTCATGTTTTGTCATGGCCTTGGCAATATCATGTGTGGCTTCAAAAGTTCTCTTTCTTCGCTTTAAACTCTCTTTTCTTTTTTTGGTTTTTCACCGTAGAGTCTTATCATTTTTCATCGATTTTTCCATCACGCATTTAAAACTTCAAAATTCATCCAAAATGGGTTGAGGATTCAAAAAGAACAAAAGCCTTATTGGTTATGAAAATTCTTCAAGAGATAAGCTATGTTGATGTCTTTTGGTGGCGAGCTGACTAAGCTACTAGGAATGTTAGGCAAAGGCTATGAAACCTGAGAAATAGGGAAATGTTAGAGGGATCGAAATTATGTCTCCGAGGCATGCTCCAATGTCTAAGTAAATAGTTTCATAGGATATCAAGTGGAAAGAGAATTTGGCAGAGTTTCAGTAGATTTCAGTGTTTACTTACCTCGGATCAGCCTTAATTATGGCTATTTATACTTGTTTGTGGTCTGTGCTGGGAGCTTCAGGTCTTGACCGGTTTAAACCAGGTCCTCTGTTACTGGAGCTTGCTGGGACAATGTGGTGTCTGGTAGCTTGCTAGGTGTTTCCTACGTGTCCATCATGTAGAAGGTTTTGTTAGCTATGGGCTATTGTTCTAAGCCTTCGCTCTCTGAGCCCAACAAGCTTTTCAGTTCAAATATCCACATTTGATCAAAATGAGCTTTACAAGGTACGTAATGTTGGCCAGATTTGGGTTTTCGAAAGAAAAGATAAATAATGCCCAAAATATGTGTTTAAAGGTGATCAGACAAAGGATCATTTCTTATCATGTAAAGGATTCCCATTTGGGACGTTTGTATTTTCATTTCATCACTTTATTTTTCTGTTTCTTCTTTTCTCTTTTTTTTTTCTTTTGTTTTTTGCATTATTGCTTCGTGCATTTTTCACTTTTGATGAAGTGAGTTCAGTTTTTTTGGAACTTAACTTATTTTACATTTGTCCCTAAAAATAAGACACAATCATTCATGATCTTTGAAAAAACTCTCTTAATATTTGAACCTAATGTGGAGAGTGATACTTGATCAGGGTTTATTAGAAAGAAATCATTAGGCTAAAAAGGGTAGCAAGTGGATAATTTTTATATTTGTGAAAGGGTGATGAAATTTGGGTATTTTTCATCTCAAACACAATCACTTAAATCGAAAAGCTATTCCTTGAACAAAAATGAGTTAAAAAAGGTTTTTCTTTCTTTTGGAGTCATCTTGATAGTCCAAAATGGTTGATGTCACTCTCAATTTTTGCATTTTTCCTTTTTTTTTCTTCTTCTTCTTCCACTATCGTGTATTAATCCACCTTTTGGCAACCACATCCATCAATGATCGCATTCTAGTTTTTCATTCAAATGAAGGTTCGTATGACAATATAAATCTTGTTGCGAGAAACATATCTAGTTTTCATTTCTCGAGGTTTATATTGATGGAACTGATTTTGGTCTTGAGTTATTTTATAGTTGAGAGGAAAAGGTATGGCACGAATTGGGCATTAGATGGTCTTGTTCATTTATTGCACTAAAAAAGGTGAGTCAAGGGTAACTTTGGATAAATAGTTAAAACATTTTCATTTTTTGTGGCCAGTCGAAAGATGTAGAACTCCAAGAGATAAATAGAAAAGGGCTATATTTAGCTAGCCTTGGAGTCAGACTGATATTTATAGATCAAATTTTGGAAGCTCAAGTCAAGGATGTAGGACTCCAGGGGATAAATAAAGTAGTCCTTGATGGCTTTGCTTCTAAATTTAGTATTCGAGGAGGTGGCATGTTGCTTTTCAAGAATCGAATTTGTGTACTTGATGACGATGCCTTAAAAAGAGAGATTCTGGATAAGGCTCATAATGCCTTAAGTATAATGCACTCATGTAGTATTAAGATGTATCGAGACTTGCGTATGATTTATTAGTGGTCAGGGATGAATTGCAGAGTTTGTCTCTAGGTGTTTGGCATGCCAACAAGTTAAGGTAGAACATAAAAGATTATGGACTTTGTGTTACGATTTCCTTGAAGACAAGCAAGTCATAATTCTAATTAGGTGACTGTAGACCAATTGACTTTGTCTGCACACTTCTTACCTGTCAAAACTTCTTTCTCTATCAATAAGTTAGCAGTACTATATTTGAATGAAATTGTAAGGTTACATGTGATCATGGTGTCTATATTATCTGACCAGATTCAAGGTTCACATCTTTATTTTGGTCAACCTTACTGTAGACACCTAATTTTGTCTGGGCCCTCTGAACCAGGTAAATTCTTCCTTGTACTTTTTTAGAATGCAGAAAATCTCTTCTCATCTTGCATTTGGTCCTCCAAGACTTGTGATTCGGAGTTCAGCATGAAAAGTCCATCCAGAAAAAGTCAACTTCGAAAAGTAAACCCTAAAAAGTCAACCTCAAAAAGTCAACCACTAAAAAAGTCAACCCTTAGTCAAAATCAAGATTTTATGTTGAATTAAATAATGGTGAATGAATTTTGATAATCCGAGGTCTACAACGAAAGATATGGAGTTCGGAAGAGGGATTGCGGAAATTTCAGTGTAGGGGAAGCCCTAATTCGACAAATTTGGGAAAAAATGCTAAACGATCAAACTGGTCAAAATTGGAGGTTCCAAATGGAATATAATTAATGACTACGGGTATTGAAAGGGCCAATTGGAAGCAGAACCAAAGGAAGAGTCAATTCGGAAGGAAAATCGGAAATTAGGGTTTCGGGTAAAAAGGGTGAATTTTGCAAATTTGAGGAAAACTACAAAGATGGCCCAATTCGGTGAAATTGAAGCCTCCAGTTGATAAAGAATGAGTAAACAAGGATAGCCCAAGGCCCAGTTTGAAGTGAATCCAAAAGAAGAGCTGATTGGAGCAAAAACGAAAAAACGAGAAAATTCTCGAGTTTAAAAAGGGGAAAACAAAATCGGAGGGGAATTTGATCGTAAAAATTGGGGATTTTTGGACCAACTCAAATTCAATATATGAAAAAGGTAGTAGAAAAAGAAAATCCAAAAATCGGACCTATTTCGAGTAAAAACGAGGCTTTGGAGGTTGAAGGGCAATATTGGAAAATCCTAAAGATAATTCGGGGACAAATAGCAAATGAGCTCGAAAAATTATGAAAACTTACATTTTTGAGTTTTATAATTTTTGGAAGATATCGGGGAAGAAAAATCCGAAATCGGAGCTCATTTGAAAAATGACAAAGTTCTGGTGCACTAAACCAAAATTCTAGAAGATAATTCCAGAAAAAATAGCAAACGAGCTCCAAAAATTATGAAAACTTCTAGTTCTGAGTTTTATAATTTTTGGAAGAGATATACAAAGAAAAATCTGAAATCGGAGCTCATTTGAAAAATGAAAAAGTTCAGGTGCACTAAGCCAAAATTCCAGAAGATAGTTCCAGGAAAAATAGCAAACGAGCTCCAAAAATTATAAAAAATTGTAGTTATGAGTTTTATAATTTTTGGAAGAGATCGGCAAATAAAAATTCAAAATCGGAGCTCATTTGAAAAATGGCAAAGTTCGGGTGCACTAAGCCCAAATTCTAGAAGATAATTTCGGGAAAATAGTTTTATAATTTTTGGAAGAGATTGAAGAAAAAAATCAGGAATAGGAGCTCATTTGAAAAATGGCAAACTTCGATGCACTAAGTCGAAATTCCAAAAGATAATTCCGGGAAAAATAGCAAACGAGCTCCAAAAATTATGAAAACTTCCAGTTCTGAGTTTTATAATTTTTGGAAGAGATCGGCGAAGAAAAATTCGAAATCGGAGCTCATTTGAAAAATGGCAAAGTTCGGGTGCACTAAGCCAAAATTCGAGAAGATAATTCCTGGAAAAATAGCAAACGAGTTCCAAAAATTATGAAAACTTCCAGATATGAGTTTTATATTTGTTTGGAAGAGATTGGTGAAGAAAAATCCGAAATCGGAGTTCAAATGAAAAAGGTGAATTTTGGGTGCTACTAACCGAAAAATCCAAGAGAAAATTTTGGGAAAAATAGAAAACGAGCTCGAAATTTTTTGAAAATCTTCAGATCCCCATATTATATTTATTTGGATGGATTGGAGAAAGAAAAACCGGATTTGGGGTTCGTTTGTAATAAAATTAAGTTCGGGGGCTAAAAGAGTAATTTTAACGAAAAAACCAAAAATGGCCAATTTGTAATTTTAAAAAATATGAAATATGAAGGAATTGCTGGGATATTCCAGGCCCTTGCCTGGTCAGCTCATGAATGAAGGGTGAGATTTGATTAAATTCATCCAATGGTCACTATCAAATTGCAAGATGCCATTTTTAAAGTCATGAAAATATCTTGTCCATCCAATGGCTAATGTGTTTTGTAGAAAGATGAGTACATCCTTCAATGGCTAAGATCAAATGGCCAGATAACATTTTTATTGTCATGAAAATATCTTGATCTAATGGCTTAAATTGAGGGAGAAAGGAGAAGGACATACCATCCAAAGGCTTAGAGGAGAGGACAAAAAAAGGAGCACACACTCTAATCTTCCTAAGGTAGCTATTTTCCTTCATCCTAGTTTCCATGATTGGTTCATATGATTTTATTATTCCTTTATGATTTTCATTTTATTTTCTTTCATGAAATAAAATTGTCTTTTAAAACAAGTTCCAAAAGATTTCTTCATGTTCTATCAAATAACCAAGTTTTGTCAAATTTTTTATTACATATTCTTGATTGATGTGGTTTGCTTGTTGGTTGTGGTAGGATAGATCCCCCTATTTGTTGCTTCCTGTTCATGCATTCATCTCACTCCCACTTGATTTTTGACTTAAGCCAACTAATGGCTCAAAGCCAAGCTCTCATGAGCATGCTTGTGGAAAAATGAAAAGTTGTGCAAGTTGGATTTTCTGATTTTTTTTCTCATTAGGCAACCCTTGTCCAAATTTATAAAAAAATTTATCACTGATTGTAGACCCTTTACGGAGCCTCTAGTATTTTTTTTTTTTGATTTTTGGATTTTTCTATCAAAGGTTGAAAAATAGATTTTGACAAAATAGTTTTTAACTCACTGTCTTGATTTTGGGTAAAAATCGGTCATAGTATCCATTCTCCAAAAATTAAGGTGATTTTTTACCATGGAGATCAACATGTTTAGAGTCTCCTATAATTTTTTTAGATTTTTTTGAATTTTTTTAGGAGGGAAAAAAATAGGTTTTCAAAACTGCCTAATGGATTTTGACAAAATAGTTTTTAACTCACTTTCTTGATTTTGGGTAAAAATCGGTCATAGTATACATGCTCCAAAAATTAAGCTGATTTTTCCCATAGAGTTCGACATGTTCTAAGTCTCCCATTATTTTTTTCATATTTTTTTTGAAATTTTTTAGAAGGGAAAACAAATCAGTTTCCAAAACTGCCAGAGAGAGTTTTGTTTTTAAGAAATAATTTTCTGTTTTGGTTAAGATATTAAGAGGGGGCTGATTTGGGGCATTAGCTACTGTCTTAGGTTAATTTCCAAGTCATTTCAATCATAAAATTCAATTTTATAAAATTTGGGTCAAGGGTGGTCAAACCCAAGTTCCAAAACTAGGAAGATAGGGCCTTTTAAATGAGGGGGTTCGGCCATGAGGCCATTTTCATCCTAAAAATTCCAAATTTTTTTAATCCGAGCCTAAAGTCTTTAGATTTTTGAAAATCCGGTTTAGGTATCTTCCTAAGGTAGTCGGATACCTTTTTAGGTATACGGATGTCCTTACTTCAAGGAAGAAATATATTTCCATATGTTGCATTTTAAAAATGTTTTTACTTGTCATAAAAATGTATGTTTTGGTTTATTAAACATTTGGCAAGAATTAGTTCTCGATCTCTGCTAGTTTTTCCAAGGAGGTTAGGAAATTATTCAACGTACGTGTTTATCGAATCGAAACGTATGGTTTTCAATTTACTCAGAACCATGTAAATATCTTATGAAAGAATTATTTTCCAAGCTTTGCCGAGTTTGCCGGGAAGCACAGTAATATTTTTCGACATATGCTATTTATATGATTCCTCACATGAATAATTCATTTCAAATAATGATTTGTGCATGTGATCATGATGTGATTATGAATATTTTATGATGATGCCATGTCATTTATTATGCCATGTCATTCATATGCCATGTCATGCATATGCCATGTCATTCATATGCCATGTCATCCATATGCCATGTCATTCATTACGCCATGTCATTCATTATGCCATGTCATTCATATGCCATGTCATTCACATGCGATGTCATTCATTATGCCATGTCATTCATTATGCCATGTCATTCATTATGCCATTCCATGCCATGTCATTCATTATGCCATGTCATCCATATGCCATGTTATTCATATGCCATGTCATTCACATGTCGTGTCATTCACATGCCATGTCATTCTTATGCCATGTCATTTTATGCCATGTCACCTATGTCATGTCATCCATGTAACATGTTATGCCATGTCATTCATTATGCCATGTCATTCATATGCCCTGTCATTCATATGCCATGTCATCCATTCACATGTCATGCCATCTAGATTAGGCCATGTCATTTGCATGCCATGTCATTCATTTGTGCCATGTGATTTTATGCCATTTCATATGCCATGTCATCTTGCTTGTCATGTTGATTTCATTCACATGCCATGTCGTCTTGCTTGTCATGTTGATTTCATTCACATGCCATGTCGTCTCATGTTATGTCATCCACATGTCATGTCAATTTATGCCATTTCATATGCCATGTCATCTTGCTTGTCATGTTGATTTCATTCACATGCCATGTCATTTCATGCCATGTCACATGCCATGTCATTTTAGCCATTCCATACGCCAGGTCATCTTGCTTGCCATGTCGATTTCATTCACATGTCATCATTTTATGCCACATCATATGCCATGTCATTCATTAGGCCATGTCATCCATATGCCATGTCCTTCATATGCCATGTCATCCATATGCCATGTCATTCACATGTCGTGTCATTTGCATGCCATGTCATTCATTAGTACCATTTTGCATATTCATGATCATTTTCCATGATTTTCGAAATACATGAAAAACAAATAACATTTTTTTTTAAAATAAGGATATTCCCGAGTTAAAATAATTCATGAGTTCTCTGCCCGGTTTGCTGGGGAGGATATCATCATTTATCATTAACAATGGAATATCTTTCTTTCAAAAATGAAAATGATTCAAAAATTTTCTAAATAAATAACAAATTTCTATATTTTGCCGAGTTTGCCAGGAATATAGGAAAATTTTGAGTTAATAAAATTCCAAATCATTTTCAATTAAAAATGGAATTATTTTTCTTTAAATTGGGAATTATTTTAAAATGCCATAACTAAAACTGACTTTTATCGAGACTTGAGATAACACACGATTAATAAGGTACCATTTTATACGGGCGTTGTGGGGGTGCTAATCCTTCCCCGCATGTAACCGACTCCCGAACCCACTTCTTTGATTTCTTTGGTTTAAAAGCGAAGACTTTGAAATTGGTTTCAAAAATGTTTTAATTAATTTTAAAATGTTTTACAAAACCGATTTTAATAGGTGGCCGATCACACCTAGCCAAAAAAAGATTGGTGGCAACTCCATTTCTTTTTCGAGGATGTTTTCAAACCCTCATTTTATTTCAAGAGGAATTAAGTCGTCTTTTCCTCTGTTATCCCAACGTCACACTTAACGAGTAATGTTTCGCGATGAGACTTGTTATTTTTTAGGTTGCGACAGCTTGGCAACTCCACTGGGGACAACTTAGAGAATTAGGCCTAAAATTAGTCGCGTGTTATCAAAAGTCTCGGTTTTATCGGTTTTTAATTAGTATTTAATTATAATTCCCATATTTTTTATAATAGAAGAATTTTGAAAATAACAGAATGTCTGTAATATGTTCATTTGCATGCATATTATTACTGCTCTCTTGTTGGTTAATGCGTTACACTATTCTTGATTATTGCTTTAATAAATTATTGGGGTATTTAGGATAGAGGTTGTAGAATAGGTGGTGAAAGTTTTGTTGTTCCTCCTCACACACTGCACTTGCATTTGCATAACATGAACTCTCTACCCGGGTTTCGTCCTTTTTAAGTGGAAGTAAAGTAGCTATGCCTTGGTGATGATCCTCCATATGGGCTTAGGAAAATATACTCTAACAAATTGAAGTCGCTTTTATCGAGGTGCCTTACTAGCCTTCTCTGGTGACAGTGAGGAGCAATTTGGAGCCTTTTTAGAACCTAATGCAACCTCATATAGTGAACCTAGACGAAGCCATGCCGAATTTTCGTTAGAGGTACCGAAGCTAGGAACACATGGAGGAATACTTCTAATCTTTTGCCATTTATTTTTGCATTCTGAATAAGCATTGTAGATCGGGTAGCGATGTACGTGCATCGGCCGTAATAAGTTCAATATTTCTTCCCAAAGGCACCATGATGCCTAAATAAGTAGATACTGTTGGGGCACATGTTCATTAATTTTCTCACTTTGCATGGGTGATTTTACCCTTTCACTTGCTTTGCTTCTTTTTTCCACACATCATTTGTAATAATACCGAAACCTAGTGTTTTAGGGCTATTTTGAAAATTCTTCTTTTTATACCTGTACCATTTTAGGTATTTCAAAAAAAGAGAGTTTTTATTCCATGAAAATTTTTCTTAAAGGCTGCAGTATTTGGGATGTATTACCATCTCAAAGCAGTAGCTGGAGTATGAGGAAGATCCTGCACTTGAGAAGCACTGCAATTAGATTCTTCCAGCAAACGGAGCAAGAACTGATTTGGAAGATAGCAGGCACCACTTACTCTACTGCTGCTATATGGGAAGAGATTAGACCAAAGAAAATGAAGGTTCCATGGCATCGTCTTATTTGGTGCAAACTCCATATTCCTAAGCATGCTGTTATAGCTTGGATGGCCATCCTAGATAGGTTTCCAACTAAAGACAGACTCATACATTGGGGGATCTCGGTTAGTGGCACATGTAGGCTTTGTAAACAAGCTGCTGAGACAAGAGACCACCTGTTTTTTAGTTGCAACTACTCCAAGCTGGTTTGGAAACAAGTGTTGCAGCTATGTGGTCTCCATCGAATGGTTGAGGACTGGAACTGGGAGATTCATTGGGTAGTGACAAAAATGAAAGGCAAGGCACTTTAGTGCTGAGAGTGGCATAGGCTGCCTATATATACTAGATTTGGCAAGAAAGGAACAGGAGGATCAATCAAAATCGGGAGCTCCTGGAAGAACAAATTCTCCATATGATCAAGGAAAACATCAGAATGAGGTTTGCTATCTTAAGGGGCATTGTCAAGGACACAATCAACAAGAAACTTAGTACAACCTGGGGCTTGCAGGAATCCATATTCACTGATAACACACGATAGTTTTATTATACTGCTCCGATTGTAATTTTGTTTTGTCAATTTGATTATGTTCATAGCTGACATTATATTGATTGTCAGTAGGTTTTGCTTGCTCTTTGGATAATAATACACATTACTTATCCAAAAAAAAAAATCTTCCTTAAAAAAAAAAGAGAATACTAAAAAAAATCAAAACAAAGCATCCTCTTTTTCTTCGCTCTTCCGGAATCGGTATAGAAATGGGTGCTTTTTTTTATGTTGTTTACATAGTTACTGGGGGGTTTCAGGGAAGACCTATATGGGGCACCTTTTGGGTGTGGGATGCTCGTTTAACCTCAGTATTCATCTCATTCCTTATTTACCTGGGTGCACTGCGTTTTCAAAAGCTTCATTTCGAACCAGCTTCTATTTCAATATGTGTTGGACCGATCGATATACCAATAATCAAGTCTTCAGTCAAATGGTGGAATACATCACATCAACCTGGGAGCATTAGCCGATTTGGTACATCAATACATGTTCCTATGCCCATTCCAATCTTGTCTAACTTTGCAAACTTCCCCTTCTCAACCTGTATCTTGTTTGTTCTGGGTGATATTAAGATTTTCTTTTCCTTGATGTTTTCATTTGCATCTTTTGCATAACATACATATTATTTAAGCAGTTGTAAATATGAAAATTCATCTCCTCAAGCATCTTCGCATTTTGTACATTTCATGCATCAATCATCATTACATTCGTGGATAAAAGAATAGAGCATGTACATTCATAATTGTATTCTTGATCTCATGATATTAATATCAATTTCATTTGCATGAAAGGGGTTTAAGATATGAGGAATGAATTGGAGGAACAAGTGTATACTTTGGAGCGCAATCAAGAGGAATTTGGACATGAAATTCGGGAGGTGAACGGATAACTCGCCCAATTGATAAAAATGTTTGAGGATTTTAGTAAGGGTAAAAGGGAACTTTCTCAAGGCTCTTCATCACCTTCGGATCAACCAAGGCCATCAGGTCCAGATCATACAATTCCTGTTGGGTCTTGCACTTGTCGGTACCATAAAGGATTGAACCTTAATGAAAAGGTGGAATTGGTCAAATCAGGAAGCCAGATGACAAAGACAGAAACCTCGGATCCTCTACCACCCCTGCAAACTGTCCCAGATCTGAGTCAGTATCCTCGCTTTACTATTACCCTTTCGTCCTCTAGGATGACCAACACAAGGTCTCTGGATTCCATTCCATCACCACAAGCTGACTACAGCTCGTATTTTTTCCCTCATTATGCCCCGTGATAAGAACTTCAAGCTATGTGCAACCTGTAAGGGTCCCGTATCCAAATCCATACCCATACCATGCTGTTCCTCTGCCTTTCCATGCAAACACTCTGGTTCGAGCCTTCGTGCCACCAACAAGTGCCCCAACTCCTAGGCCTTTTGTGACCAAGAAACAACCCAAGAACAAGACTCAAAAGCAGTATGATCCCATTCCTATCAGCTACCAAGAGCTTCTCCCTATATTGGTCCAAGATCACCTGGTTGCCTGTGTGCCGTTGAAACCCCTGCTACTACCGTACCCCAAGTGGTATAACCTAAATGCAAGATGTGATTATCACTGTGGAATTACCGAGCATAGCATTAAAGACTGTGAAGCCTTCAAAAGAAAAGTGCAGTCTCTCATAGATGTCAAGTGGTTTGATCCAAAGACACTGGTTGATAGAGGACTAGGGAAGGCTAATTAGGGTTGGGAGATTGATCTTTAATGATGTAGTGGGATTTCATATTTTTAGTAGCCGGCTCTTATAGCCTTAGGATGCAAGGAAAAATAAAGTGCTTGTAAAGACAGGTTTAACCACTGCTCAGATTTTGTAAACATGATTTATGTCTTGTGAACATTGACATGGGAATGAATTGGTTATGCTTCAAATTTATGAGATGTTGATGATTAAGTTCCTCCGATTCATATTTCCCCCGTGGTATCTTCCCCTTCCCCTTTGCATTTGCATCTAATCAATTATTTGTCATTGTTGCAACCTAAAAAATAACAAGTCTCATCGCAAGACTTTATTATTTGTTAAGCGTGACATTAAAAAAAAAAGGAGGAAAAGTCGACTTAATTCCTCTAGAAAATCGATGGTTTTGAAAATAACCTTGAAAAAGACATGGAGTCGGCACCAATCTTTTTTGGCTAGGTGTGATCGGCCACCTATTAAAACCGGTTTTATAAAACATTTTAAAATTAAATAAAATATATATTTTTTAAAACCAATTTCAAGTCTGCGTTTTAAACTAGAGAAATCAAAGAAGCGGGTTCGGGACTCGGTTCCGTGTGGGGAAGGATTACCATTCCCTTAACGCCCGTATAAAACGATACCTTATTAATCATGTGTTATCTCAAGTCTCAGTAAAAAGTCAATTTTTAATTTGGTATTTCAAGTTAATTCCCAATTTAAAGAAAAATAATTCCATTTTTTTATTGAAAATGATCCGAAATTTATTAATTCAAAATTTTCCTATGTTTCCCAACAAGCGCGGCAAAATATAGAAATTTTTATTATTTTGGAAAATTTTCCGAACCATTCTCGTTTTAAAGAAGATATTCCGTTATTAATGATAATTGATGATATCCTCCCCAGTAAACCCGACAGAGAACTCGTGAATTACTTTAAGTCGGGAATATCTTTATTTTATTGAAAATCGTTACCTTTTTCCAAACATTTTAAAAAAAAATATGAATATGTGTGACATAAATAAAATGACTTAGCAAAGTCTAGATAATATAATGCAACCTAAATGGTATGATATAATTTAAATGTCTTAGCATATTCTAAATTAAATGAAATGACCTAGGTAACATGAGATATTCTATATGAAATGTAATATCCTAAGTCATATGATATATTTTAAATGAAATAAAATATCCTAAGTGACATAATATATTCTAAATGAAATGAAATGACCTAGGTAACATAATATATTCTATATGAAATGAAATATCCTAAGTCACATGATATATTCTAAATGGAATAAAATGATTTAAATGACATGGAAAATATAAATGATATGGCATATAATCTAAATGATATGAAATATAAAATAATGCTATCATATAATATGCATGAAAATAAAAATAAAAATAATAATGCATGAACATAGTTTATGCTTAAATAATATGACAAAAATAACTAAATAAAAAGCATAGGATATCATGAAATATTCTAAACCATATAACAATTAATATAATATCAAAAATTTAAATCAAAGGTAATAACACCATCATGAAAATTAACATAGCAAAAATCACATATTATATAGTATGCATGAATATGGAAAATGCAATGCATGAGAATGTATTTTTTCCTTTAATTAAGAAAATCCGTATTTCTAAAAAGATATCGGGCTACCTTAGGAAAATATATCAAATTAAATATTCTAAAACCAAAATACTTTGTGATTGTTTGAAAACAATTTTGAAAAAGCTTAGATTAAAAATAAAAACTTAGCTAAACACTTTTTAAATGGCTCTAATTTCCTAAGTTTAAAATCCCGAAATTGACCATCCTTAACCCGAGATTTAAAAAATTATTTTTAGAGTTTAAAAAGGCTTAGAAACTACCCTAAGTCAGTAGCTAAACTTCCTAATCAGCCCTCTCTAAGTAACTTAACCAAAAAAGAAAAATGTTTTTCCTTCAAATTCAATTTTGCCTCTACTGTCCAGTTTTAAAGCATGATTTTTTACCCTATTTTAAAAATTAAAAAACATCTAAAAAATTAATGGAGACTCAGGACATGTAAAACTACATGGGAAAAAATCAACTTAATTTCTGATTAAAGATGACTGTCCAGAAATATTGGGAAAGTACAAGTACTGGGTGAAAAAACTATTGCCAAAACACATGTTTTTGCCTTTGGTAAAATCATTTAAAAATCAAAGTAAAAATGTTAGAGACTCTCCTAAAGACTCACAAATAGTAGCTAACACTTTTGAAAAGTTAGACAAAAATTGACTAAGTAAAAAAAAATCACAAAGGTAGAATAATAAATTTGACAACTCTTTAATTTTCCACAAGTATGCTCAAAATGAGCATGACTTTAAACCATTAATTGGTCTAAGTCATAAATCATGTGGCAATGACATGAAATGAATGAAAAATACAGCAAATATGATGCATGAAATGCATGATTTAAAACCTAAATGACGTGAAAAATGTATGGCATCAATAAAATAACCTAAACCTAGATGAACTTGCATGGCATTTAATGCAACCTAGGTCTAAAATGCATGAATCTGCATGGCAAAGCAAGCCAAACCTAAATCTAAAGAATGCATGGCAATAACACAAACATATCGCATGCTTAAACAAAATACACAACCAAATATCTTGAAAATGCAAACCTACCAACTAGCATGATGAAAATGCACATACAAAGCATACAACATGAGGGGTGGCCGAATGGTCCCATACTTTAAAATGAGCATGGCATTTTCACAAACATATGATATACTAACATGCAAGATTAAAGAATAATACTCAAATTATGCAAATATAAAGTAAAGGCATGAAAACCAATAGGCATTTTCACAAACACATGGATTAACAAAATGTAAAACATAAACAAACTTTAACATTTTGAAAACAGAAAATCAAAAATGCAAGATAAGTAAAATAAATATGATAACAAGATAATAGACTCAAAAATGGAAACAAGCAAGCAACCAAATCAAAATAAGCTTCATGTTTATGCATTTGAAGAAGATTTAAAGCATCAAAACTTGTTAAATATCATGAATAACATGAAATAAAAATGCAAACAGCAACTATGTCAAAACAATAGCCATTTGGCCAACCCAAAAAACAAAAGAAAAGAAATTTCTCAAAGCTTTTTCCAAGAAAGTATAAAGAAGAACTTAAAAGAGAAACTTAAAAACACTTATTTTAAAGAAGAAAATCAAAAGAAACTCACCAAAATAGCAATCAAAACAACAAATCAAGAATAGAAAATCAAGGAAAGTGCAAGAGTATGGTGCTTAAAGCAACCTCTAGAAGCTATATTGCAAGCTTTTCCTCTTCTAACTTTCTTTTCTTTTCTAAACTTTTCTTTTTGCCTTTCAAAAATGGAGAGAAAATCAGCCAAACAAGAGTGTCCATAAAATGAAAAATACCCATTTCCCCTTGTAGTGGCCGAATGGCCTTCTAGATGGCTAGGATGTTGTCATTTTTTTCCAACCTATTTTGATCCAAAGGATATTAATCCAAATTCTTAAAATGTAAAATTATCTCCCTTAGATTAGGTAATCAGCTATCCACAATTATAGCTGTTCAAGAATCTTAAGCCATTATGTTGACATTCTCCCTCTTCATGCATTGGTCCATGTGGCTCAATTACAAAGGCTTGATCAAAAAAATAACTACCTTACTATCCACTCTTAGCATTTGGATGAAAGAACTCAGCAAAATATTCTCCAACATGGGCTTGGCCGGATGACCATCTAAATTCCATCCCAATCTCCATTTTTTTAAAAGGCAAGAAAAGCCCTTTTCGGTTTCTTGGATAAAATGACCTTTTTGCCCCTCGAACGTAAATAAATAGCAAACGGACTTCAAATTCAAATTTTATTTTTTCAATACTTCAAAAATAATAAAAAATTGGATTCTGGAGGTTTTCAAAATTTTTCGAGCCCATTTGCTATTTATTTGGATTTTTTCCTTCCAAAATTACCCTTTTGTGCTCCCAAACTTTACCATTGTTTAAACAAGCTCCAAATCCAGATTTTTCTTCACCAATCTCTTCAAAATAATTTAAAATTATGATCTGGAAGTTTTCATAATTTTTGGAACTCATTTGGTATTTTTTCAAGATTTATCTGGTTGAATTACTACATAATGGGCCTGGGATTTGGCCATTTTGCAAACGAACTCCGAATCCAAATTTTCTTTTGCCAATCTCTTCCAAATAAATTAATAATGATTTCTACAAATTTTTAAATTTTTTGGAGTTCATTTGCTATTATTTTCGGGATTTATCTTCTTGAATTTCTACATAGGGGACCCGAGATTTTTTCATTTTGAAAACGAACTCCGAATCTGGATTTTCTTTCCCCAATCTCTTTGAAATGATTTAATAATGAGATCTACAAATTTTTAGAATTTTTGGAGTTCATTTGCTATTTTCCCCAAATTTTCCAATTTTGCCCTTTTACCTTCAAAACCCGATTTTGCTCAAAACAAGTCCGATTTTTAGATTTTCTTCAAAATGAGCCTTGGGATATCCTTTTATAATCACTCCTCATCAATTAGGGGCTTTAGTCTTATCGAATCGGGCCATTTTTGTAATTCTTCCAAATTTCACCAAAAACCCGAATTCTCGATTTTCTTTCGAATTGACTTTTCTTTCAAGTAGCTTCTCCATTACCCATAGTCAGTGCTTATCTTTCATTTGGAACTTTCAATTTTGACCAATTTGATCGTTTAAGCCTTTTTCCCCAAATTTCCCAAACTAGGGTTTCTTTTCTACTGAATCTCTGTAACCCAACTTTCGAACTCTATATCTTTCGATGTAGACCTCGGATTATCAAAATTCTTTCGCCATTTTTCAATTGAACTTCAAATCTTGATTTTGAAAGTGGGTTGACTTTTTTAGTAGTTGACTTTTTAGGGTTGACTTTTTATGCTCGCCTTCTTACACTAAGTCTCGTAGTACCACTTGCAGGATGAAAAAAGTCCTTTTACATTTTGAAACATCAATTTAGGAAGAACACATACCTGTTTTAGTGGTCTAGGCAAAATTAGATGTTTACAGCTGTCCCTCTTTGGCTATTGCTGAGAATCAGGAATCAGAGAAAGATAAACAAAAACTAATTTTGTTCGGTTAGTGAAATCAAATGTGAAGAGAAGGGAAAGGGGGTTTCTTTTTTTCATTTCATTTTTTCAAATTTTTTTTTTTGTTGAAAAAAGTAGTAAATAGAAGATACTGTCCTTAAATTGAATTCCCTGACTAATCAAGGCTCGACCCGTCTTAAGAAAACGAGTTCGATTTGCAAGAGAAGAAAAGACCTCGACAATGGTCTCGAGGGCTTAAACTGTCTTGTGCTAAGCTGTGTTTAAAAATTTTGGGTATCTCCTCAAGAAGCTTCGGCTATCACCACCAAAGACTTGCTCAAGCAAATGTAAAACTTTGGATATCTCCACTAGAGGCTTTGGTTATCACCACCAAAGACTTGTTCATTGTTTAAAACTGTAAAAACTCTGGAAACTTATGCCTAGAGGTCTTAAGAATGGTGCCCGGAGGTCTTGAAAATGGTGCCCGAAGGCCTTACCCGTGATTTGAAAATACCTTGACGATGGTCTCAAGGCTCGACTCATTTGATAAACAGAATGAATTCGATTTAAAACAAAAGGAAATATCTTGACGGTGGTCTCAAGGCTCGACTCATGTGATAAAACAGAATGAATTCGATTTAAAACAAAAGGAAATACCTTGACGGTGGTCTCAAGGCTCGACTCATTTGATAAAACAGAATGAATTCGATTTAAAACAAAAGGAAATACCTCGACGGTGGTCTAAAGGCTCGACTCATTTGATAAAACAGAATGAATTTGATTTAAAATAAAAGGAAATACCTGATGATGGTCTCGGGGCTCGACTCATTTGATAAAACAGAATGAATTCGATTTACAACAATAGGAAATACTAAGAATGATTCTGTGTTTGGTTCATTTGGAAACAAAAATAATAAATAAGTAAATTTAACTTGAAAATGAAAAGAACGTACCTCGACGACGGTCTCGGGGCTCGACTCATTTGAGAAGCAAAATGAGTTCTATTTGGAAAAGAACGTACTTCGATGGTGATCTCGGGGTTCGACTCGTTTGAGAAACAGAACGAGTTCACTTTGGGGAAGTCCAAGTTTTCCTAATTTCTGCAATGTTAGCTAAATGCAATGATTAGAATGACATGCTTTGCAAATGCTTGTATGTTTCCTAAGAATGAATGCAATCAAATGATTGTGTCATGCTTTCTAATCCATGGTTTTTTTGAGGTTCACAAATTATCCGAGTTCATGACGGAGTCTTCAATTGTTCACTGATGCCCCACTTAAGGAATCCTCTACTCAAGATAACTTGTCAAACAGTCTCAGTTTCTGACTTTCGCTAAAATTCACAGATTTTCTGACTTCGTGATGGAGTTTCCAACACAGTCACTATTTTTTTTTGGTGAACTTTCCAAACCTTTCCCAAGACTCTGAAATCCTTTTATTTAAAGATTTTTTTATTACTAATCATCATTCAATTTAATAACAATCATGATGCATCTCAAAAATGTATGAAAGAAAATATGAATCAAGCAAAAATGTCATTAAAAGATAACAAGAATTTATTACAACAAATGTTTTTTAAAATTGTAGAAGTGAATATCAAGGATAGAAGAAACAAATGTAATGTTATAGGTTGTAGATGCCCCGGATGCGGAATATCTTGGACCCCTCCTTTCTCAAACCATCTGAAGTTTCTCTTGAGAAGCAATTTACTTGGGTAACCTCTCGACTGTCGTAGTTACGTCAGACTGAGTTGTTCCCTTTTCCTCTAATTTTCAGATACTTTCTCCCCCTTTACATGGAGCATTGATTCGAACTTTAATCAGTACCTGAGCTGCCCTTTGCGGGTTTTCAGCTCAAGTGTCCTCCATTCGGTATTAAGTCGCCCTTTACGGGTTTTTGGCTTAAACCTCTCCTTTTACATTTTTTTTTTCATTTTCATTTTTTTTTATTCTACCATGCATCTGGGAATTCTAAATGCTTCCAAGGTAAAAATGTCAATTCAAAAGATGAAATAAATTCTGAGAACAACCTTTCAAATTAAATATCCCTGCTTGATCAAAATGGACTTTCTAAAGCACGTAATGTAGGCCAAGGTTTGGGTTCAGAAATAAAGGATAAAATATGCCCAAAATGTGTTTAAGGGTGATTGAATCAAGGATCATTTCCCGAGGAGAACTCATTCTTGAAACATTTGTCTCTTTTTTTGACTTTCTTCTCTTTTCTTTTTTTTGCTTTGTTGGCTTTCATTTGCCATTCTTTGATTTTCACATTTTTCGATGGCTTTCTTTTTGCCATGATGTTTGATTATTTTTCCTCACATTTACCCTCCAGTGTAGAGGGTGATCCTTGATCAAGGTTTAAAGAAAGAAATAATTCCTAAGGCTCAAAGGGGTGACTAAGGATAATTTCTTCTTAGTGAAAGGAATATGAAAGATGGCCATTCATCATATCAAGCATGAATATTCTCATTAAAAAGCAATCCACATGGGTGATAGATATATAGAATTTCCATTTTTACACTTGGAATCATTCGAATCTCCATGTGCACAGCATCACACTTTTTTTTTGGTTGAAAAAAACCAATTTCAAGCATAATACTTCTTCAGTTCATCAGCATTCACGAGATTTCTGAAATTCTCCCCGTCCATCCGAGTTAAAATCAATGCTCCTCCAGAAAAAGCTCTTTTTACCATATAGGGTCCTTCCCGATTCGGAGCCCACTTTCCTCGCGGGTCCTTTACTATAGGGAGAATTTTCCTCACTACCAACTCCCCCTCTCGGAACTATCTGGGACGAACTTTCTTGTTTTGGGCTCGAATCATCCTTTTCTGATACAACTGCCCGTGACAAATTGCTTTCAATCTTTTCTCCTTGATGAGATTCAGCTGTTCATAATGAACTCTAACCATTCTGCTTCTTCTAGGCCAACTTCCATCAAAACCCGTAATGAAGGGATTCCAACTTCAATAGGTAGTACTGCTTCCATCCTATATACCAAATAAAATGGCGTTGCCTCTGTAGATGTGCGAACTGAGGTACGATATGCATGAAGAGCAAAAGGCAAGATCTCATGCCAATCCTTGTACACATCAGTCATCTTCTCAACAATCTTCTTGATGTTCTTGTTAGCTGCTTCTACTGCCCCATTCATCTTCGGACGGTAAGGTGCCGAATTATGATGTGTGATCTTGAACTGAGTACACACTTCTCTCATCATCTTATTGTTCAAATTGAGAACATTATCCCAAATAATTCTTCCTGGCAATCCGTAACGGCATATGATTTCTTTCTTAACAAATCTGTATACCACCGATTTTGTTAATTCGCATAGGAAGCAGCTTCTACCCATTTTGTGAAATAATCTATGGCCACCAAGATGAAACGATGTCCATTTGAAGCTTTCGGGGTAATAGGTCCAATCATATCCATTCCCCATACTGAAAAGGGCTATGGTGCAGTCATGGCATGCAATGGCGATGGCGGCACATGAATCTTATCTACATATATCTAGTATTTATGGCACTTTCGGGAATAACTGATACAATCTCCTTCCATTGTCAACCAATAATACCCTGGCCTCATAATCTGCTTAGCAAGCATGTGACCATTAGCATGAGTGCCACATATCCCTTCATGGACCTCTTCTATAATTCTTTGAGCTTCGGCAGATCCGACACATCTCAACAAGACTTGGTATTTTCCTTTCTTGTAGAGAATCTCACTGTCCAGAACAAAACCCATTGCTAGCCTTCTCAGAGTCCTTTTGTCATTTTCTGTTGCTTGTTCTGGATACTGTTGACTTTTAATGTATTGCAAGATGTTGTTATACCAAGGGAGGCCATCTGCTTCTTCTTCAATACTCAGGCAGTGGGCAGGAGACTCGTATAAACTCATCTTTATTGGCATAACTTCAGCCCCTTCATTCACTTTAAACATTGATGACAAAGTAGCCAGAGCATCTGCCATTTGGTTTTCTTCTCGAGGGAAGTAATTGAAATTCTCTTCTTCAAATTCTTCCAATAAACTCAGTATGAGTTCTCGATATCGGATTAGCTTTGTATCTCAGGTTTTCTATTCTCCCCGTAGCTGGTATATCACTAGGGTTGAGTCTCCGAAAACTTCCAATACTCTGATCTTTCTGTCTATTGTAGCACGAAGGCCCATAGTACACTCTTCATACTCGGCAGTATTATTTGTACAATCAAAATTCAATCTAGTAGTGAAATGATAATAATCTTCTTCTGGGGATATGAGCACTGCACCGATTCGATGCCCCATGGCATTAGATACGCCATCAAAGTACATTTTCATACTTTCTTCTTCAGGGGAATCTCATCTACTTGCCAAACATACATCAAATCTTCATTTGGGAAGTCAAAGTTCAACGGCTCATAATCTTCCATTGCCCTACTTGCTAAGAATTCAGCCACTGCAGTGCGCTTGATAGCTTTTTGACTAACATATACAATGTCGTAATCTGACAATAAAACCTTTATTCTTGCTGTTCTCCTTGATAAAAAAGGTGCTTCCAACATGTTCTTGATTGGATCTAACTTGGCAATCAACCACGTTGTGTGGTACAACATGTACTGTCTGACTCTTCGAGCAGTCCAAGCTAAGGCACAGCATAACTTTTCTACCGACGAATATTTCAACTCATAATATGTGAACTTCTTGCTGAGGTAGTAAACTGCCTGTTCTTTCTTTCTAATCTCATCAAGCTGCCCCAAAACACAACCCATGGATCTTTCAAATACTGATAAATATAGTATCATTAGTTTATCCGGAACAGGTGGCATTAATACTGGTGGGTTTGATAGATAATGTTTAACCTTTTCAAATGCAATCTGACAACCTTCATCCCATTCTCTTGGATCATATTTTCGATGTAACTTAAATATTGGATCACATTTGTCGGTTAACTGAGAAATAAATTGGGCAATGTAATTTAATCTCTCCAGAAAGCCTCTTACTTCCTTTTGAGTACGAGGTGGTGGTAAATTCTGAATGGCCTTCACTTTATCTGGGTCAATCTCAATTCCTCTTTTGCTGACGACAAAACCCAGCATTTTTCCCGAGGTGACTCCAAAGTGCATTTTGTCGGATTTAGCTTGAGTCGAAACTTTCTTAGTCGTTCGAAGAGCTTCTTAAGATTCGCAATATGCTCTTTTTCTCCTTGTGATTTTGCAATCAAATCATCAACATAGACCTCAATTCCCTTATACATCATATCATGGAACAAGGTCACCATGGCTCTCTGATATGTTGCCCCAGCATTCTTCAACCCAAATGGCATTACCTTGTAGCAGAAGGTTTCCCACATTGTAACAAATGTGGTTTTCTCCATATCTTCCAGTGCCATCTTAATCTGATTGTATCCTGAGAATCTTTCCATGAAAGAAAATAAAGAACTCTTCGCCGTATTATCCACCAGAGTATCGATATGGGGCAAAGGGAAATTATCTTTAGGGCTAGCCTTGTTCAAATCTTGGTAATCAATGCACATCCGCACCTTGCCATCCTTCTTTGGTACTAGAACAATATTTGCCACCCATTTTGGATATTTTGTCTCCTCTAGAAATCCAGCATCAAATTGCTTCTTCACCTCCTCTTTTATCTTTAACAGAATATCCGACCTCATTCTTCTCAACTTTGCTGAATTGGCTTGCATTCTGGCCTTAAAGGGAGCTTATGAACCACAATATCTTGATCCAATCTTGGCATGTCTTGGTATACCATGCAAATACATCCACATACTCTTGGAGCAAGGCTATCAATTCACCCTTTATTGATGATGACAATGAAATCCCGATTTTGACTTCCTTTATCTCTTCACCATTTCCCAGATTTATCATTTCCAATAATTCCTTATGAGGAAGTACTTGTTTCTCCTCTTTTTCTATTTTTCTTAATAGATCCAGAGGTAGACCATAATCCTCAGTATCTTCGTTAGCCTCAAAATCACCCGTGCAAATGGGTCTTTCAAAATTAATTTCAGAATTACTGACATGAAGGTCCTCATATTCCGCATCCGTACACCTATAAATAGGTGGAGAAGAAACAATATAGGAAAAAATATATAATGAAAACAAAATAAATAGCAAAAATGAAAGGATATGGACATATCAATATGAATAAAATGCATCATGCTTGTTATTTATTGAATGAAAATGTTTAAATAAAAAGCCCATTACAGAAAAAAAAACTCTTAATATCTCTGGGTAAAGATAATTAAGATTGTTTTTTAAAGTATTACTTTGGAATAAACTTAAAAACTATGGGCAACTCAGTCGCACTCCAATTTGTCAGTCTATATCCTGGTGGAAAAGGTCACACCATCTAGTTCGCTTTGTCACTTTCCATCCCTTCTTTCTCATTCACGCAAATCACCATATCCTAAATCTGCCCACCCTTATTCACATGGAATTTTTCAAAAGCTTGCTCGATCATTATGAGTACATCCTCTGAATTCTTTTCTCCGAATAGAAAACTAGCAGAGCTAAAGTTGTGAAGGATTGGTGGAAAAGTCATGGGTTCCCATTCAATATCCATACCTGCGAGACAGGCCATCCTCCTTTGTCGGTTTCTTTCAACTAGTTTCCTCTTCTCATGGGCCTTCGAAAGATACCCTAAGCCAAACCGGTCTTTCTTTCCCACTACTTTTATTGCTCAGGCTATCCTTTGAAGATATTTTCCAAGACCTTTTCCAGCCCTGCAGCCCTTTCCCACTGTGGTTCTTACTCCCAGCCTTGTGTTCTTGGACAACCTTGGTTTTGGAATTTTTTGTCCTTCAGCGACGAAAACCGCATTTATGAATTCCAAAGACCGAAAAGAACATTCCACGGCATCTTCATTGGGTTCAACATAAGGAGATTCAGTAGATGCAAAGGCTATTATGTATTCTTCTCCTGATACATTGACCAAACGACCCTCCATTCACATATTTTAGATTTTGGTGGAGAGACGAGGGTATAGCCCCTGCTGAATATATCCACGGCCTTCCCAACAAGCAATTATATGACAGATTAATATCCATGACCTGAAAGTTCACTGTATAGGTGCATGGGCCTATCTCCAGAGGAACCTCAATAGTTCCCATTACCTCTCTCCTGGTACCAACGAAAGCCCTGACTATTGTGCAACTCGGCAGCATATAAGAAATATCAATTGGCAACTTAGACAGGGTTGCCAGGGGCATTACATTTAATGAAGAACCATTATCTAGAAGCATCATTGGTAGTATATGCCCCTTGCATGTGGTTATTATGTGAAGAGCCTTTGTGGACCCAATACCATTGGGTGGTATTTCATCATAATTGAAATATATATGATCGTCTGCAGCAATGTTTCCCACCAGCCTGTCTAATTTTTCCTACTGATATATTGTTAGCCACATATGCTTGATTCAACACTTTCAATAGGGTATTTTTGTGTGGCTCCGAGTTTAATAGCAAAGATAAGATGGAGATTCTTGCTAGCTGACGCTGCAATTGCTCAACCACACTATACTCACTATGTTTTATGAACTTTAAAAACTCGCAGGCCTTCTTCTCATTCACCGATTCTTTTATCCTGTTTACCAGGGCTGATCCTTCTCTGCTTCTTTTGACAAATCCGTCTCAGTATAGATTGGTTCAGCTGCTTTTTTCCCTTTGTCCAGTCCTCCATCATTTCTTGTTGATCCCTGTTCAACAACCTCAGGGGCATAACACCTTCCACTTCGTGTTAAGTGCCCCACACCTGTAATATCTTGCTGACTTGAAGACCCGGGCATAACCATGCTGCAGTCATATTTCCATGGTGCAGCTTTGTTTTCCTTGTATGAAAAGAAAGAAGACAAATCTATGATTAGCTTAGGCGCAATTTCCTCAACAACCGGAGTAGTCTTCTCTGGTTCATCATAATAGATGATCAAAGGTCTTCTTATTCCATAGCCAGCTGTATTCTCAATAACCTTTACTTCATCATCTATTTTTTCATAAAATTAGGCTTCCCCCTCATCCATCATCTTTTGGACTTTAGCCAAAAACTCCCCTCATTCCTATATGATATGACCTTTGCATCCATGGAACGAGCACCAGTCCTCCACCCTGTTTGCAACCATTTTTAAACTGTCACCATCCTCCACCATTCCAGCTTTTACCATTTTGACCCACACTTTTATCATTGGGGTCTGGACTTCACTGACATGTTTTTTCAATATTTTTTATTCCCCTGTCAATACTGCATTTACCCGATTCTCAGCATGACCAGGTAATGGATTTCCTGCTATATTCAATCCATTCCTTGTCTCGAACTTCACCACCCCAGTATTAATCAAACTTTGGACTTTCTTCTTAAAGTCAATACAGTCCACAGTCGAATGCCCCTGGATCTCTGCGTGATATGCGCAGCTAACATTTGCATTGTACCACCTCGGTTATGGTGGTGTCAGAGGTTTGAGGTATACAGGTGCAATAATTTGACTCTGTAACAAATTAGGATATAGCTCACCATAGGTGGTAGGAATCAGATCAAATTGGAGTTTCTGATCATTCTTTGGTGAATGTTGATCATTGCGTCCAGGACCTTGGGTGTTTGGGATAATGTTTCGTGGAAGATTTATCTGTGGGGATATGCCAGTTGGAAAAGGCTGTTGTGGTATATTGGTATAGGGAAATGGATTTTGGGTAAGATGGTTCACATTGGGATAGTATGGATTATACCCCGGATAAGGTGTGTAGGATGTAGGAGGTGCATAAGATGTAGGAGGAGTATAGGGCTTGGGAGGTGTGTATAGTGTAGCAGGTGCATATGGGTATTGTTTGAAACTGACTGCATGTGTCTCCTCCTTTTTCTTTGCAGGGAAAACCCTCTTTGGGGTAGCAGACTCACCCCCTTCCATTTTCCCGTTCTTAATGGCAGACTCTATCATCTCCCCAGATATCACCATATCTGCAAAGTCCTTGGTGGCACACCCCACCAATTTATCATAATAAGGTGCTTTCAGGGTATTGATAAAAAGCATTGTAGTTTCCTTGTTGGTCAAAGGAGGTTGTACTTGTGTAGCCAGGTCTCTCTATTTCTGAGAATATTCTTTAAAGCTTTCAGTAGCTTTCTTTTCCATGTTTTGCAGAGTTAGACGGTCAGGCACCATGTTCGTCACATGCTTGTATTGTTCCATGAAAGCTTTGGCTAGATCCATCCAGGAACGGATCTTAGTTTGGATAAGCTGGTTATACCACCGAGTTGCGGACCCTATCAAGCTATCTTGAAAACAATGGATAAGCAATTTTTCATCTTCATCATATCCGATCATCTTTCGGCAATACATGGTCAGATGTGCTGATGGGTTGGTAGTTCCATTATATTTTTCAAAGTCTGGTACTTTGAACTTTGGAGGAATCACCAAACCGTGCACTAAACTCATCTCTTTGGCATCTAGATTGCCAAATAGCTCCGCCCCTTCAACTGCCCTCAATCTTTCCTTCAACAGCTGATATTTTTTTTTGGGATTCTGCCGTTTCAACCCTCTTCAGCTCAGTCATCTTTGCCCTTTCCTTGTCAGCCAATTTCTCAAAGTCTGGAACGTCCATATCAATTGGATCAACCCCAATATTACCCTTTTTAGGACCAAAATTTTGTGCTTCAGTCGCTGGTTGCATGTAAATATAGGATGCTGCCCAAGTTAGAAGTTCATTTTCCACATGCTGGGATGTCTGGCCATTCTTCTGTACCACCTCTGGTCGACCTTCTTGGTTTATTGCCCCCATTCCTGTAACTGAATTTTCCCTGGCCATTTCTGCCTCATCATGGTATTCATCATCTCCATGAGTTTGGTCATTTGTTCTCGTGACTCCTCTTGAGATTTAGCCAACTGTTCCTGCAGTTCCCTTTGAGTTATTTCCATCCTTTCAATTCTAGCAAGCTGATCGTTCTCCATAGCTCTGGCTTGAGATCGAGTATTGTAGGGGTGTCGAAAGTCTGATTCTTTCTGAGTGCGACCAATTGTACCTTTAGTTTTAAAAACCATGAATTAGAAATTATTGACACATTTTTTATTTTATTTTGTAAAAATGAATGAATGAATGAATAAATGACTAAATTTTAATGAATGGACAAATAAGTAAATGACTAAGTGTATGAATATGAATGAATAATTATAAAGAATAAATGAATGGACAAATAAATAAATGACTAAGTGTATGAATAATTTATGAAGAATAAATGAATGAATGATTATAAATATAAATAAATGAATGAACAAACAAACAAAATATATAAAGCAAAGAACTAATGAATGATGAATGGATTTAAAAGTATTGGCCCCAGGATAATTGCAACCAAACGGTCTTTCATTGATTTCCTGAAACTAAATACATCAAAAATAAAAGATCACTGCTTAAGACAATCTGATAATCTGTCTATCCTAATTCAAAATGTTATTACAAAACACCGGTCCTATAGTAACTCCCTCGGATCTTGGACCTTTTTTACTGTCCTCTTTTGATTGCCTTGCTCTTCAATTTGACCCATATTTGTTCACGGCCCTTTGACATGTCAGTAGAAGCATCATTGTGTAAGCTTTCCTTAGCTTGTTTCTCTAGTTTATTGGCTCAGGCTTCCTCATGCTTTGCTCTCTCTTTCCAATAGTTCTTCTCCTTCTTGAGGTTTTTGACCTCTTGCTCCCATTCCTCGAAAGTCTTGAGGGTCCCCTCAAATCTGAGCTCGAAGCGGTACCTCTTGTTCTCCAAGTGTTATTCCTGAAGATCGCTCTTAACAGTGTCCCTTTCTCTTTTGATCTTCTCTTTTTCTCCTTCTCGAGCTGATTCCCTATTTTTCATGTCCTCAAGCTCTTCTTGCAGCCAGGCAATCTCTTTGCTCATTCGGGCCTTTTCTTTTTCGAATTTTGCCCTTGCAATTTTTAACTCTGATGGCACTTCCTTCAGTGGCAAACTCAAGAACTGAACTTCTTCCCTATTAGATGCCAACCTCCTTTCTCTCCATGCTAGGTAGTCAGGTGTGACATGTCAGCATATCTGGCTACCTTTATCCGACGGGTCTTTTTCCATGCTTCAATTATTCCCCGCACCTTTCCTAAGTAACCTTCTTCTCTATAGGTGGACTCTAATAGAGCCAGTCCATGAGTCACTAGTGTGAACTGCCGAGACTCAACCTATCTTTGCACTAACAGAGCTGTGTAGCTTACGGCTCCCCAAATCCCAAGTAGTGGAAACCCTGAATTATCTCCACATTTGTATAATATCGGCATAGGAATCATCCATGGAGCTTTCCAAGTTATCAATTCACTCTTAAGATTTCGGAACAGGTTGATCCACTGCTCTTCATTTCTGTCTTCGGGCCAATCTATCTTAAAGAACTCATTGATTGGTACTAGGGTTTTCAAATATGGTTTGAAAGAAACATCCTCCCTGTTCCAAAAATGACTCTGAACCCAAACATAGAGGAGCTGCATACATCCCATGAATCTTCCTTTTCCTTTCCTTTTGCAAAAATTCAAAGATCGAATAGTTTCTACTAAGATGGCTGGAGACGGATCTATCTTATGTCTTAACTTCTCAAAAAGGTCAACTATGACCAACTCGATACGTCCCAGTGTCCCCAGGAAAATAACCAAACCATATACAGCTAAACCAAAAATATCCCTAGCAGTCTCTCTATTTGGGTGACTTCGGATCAAAGATTGGAGAGCATCCCAAGGAATACACTCACTTTTCCTTTTTTTAACCACATATGTATCGACACATTTGCTATCCATTCCCACGATCCTAGCTAATTTCTTCTTAAACCCTAATATCTTTGAATCCTTTAAATAAATCCAATCAGGGATAGCATCCTCAATATGTAATAAAGCCGAATATTCCTCTATGGTCGGTGTCATGTCTTCCTTGTTGAAGGTGAAACATCGATATGCTGGATTCCAGAAATGTACCATAGCCCGAATCAACTCACTGTTAATCTTAATCGGCATCAACAATGCTATGTCTCCATATACCTGAGTGAAAATACTATTTTCTGACACATCCCATTGACTCCAAATATCCATCAACCCCCAGATATCATTTTTCCGGTAAACTAAATCTACCCGTTCTGGCAAAACTGATATATATCCCTCCTTTAAACAATCCCCATCTCTTCGCTGCTCTGACTCCGACCACTGTCGTACCCTTGCATGTTCTTCCACTATCGAACTAGCCTAACCCTCCATGAAAACCCTTTTGGTTGAAGATTATCACGAGGCCAATAATTTTCCCTATGCATTATGATGACACAAAAAATGCATGAAAAAGAAACAAGTCAGTAAAGGTGAAGCAACCAAATAATAACAACATAATATAACAAATATCCCAATGAAAATTCGGCATTACGATGACTTTGGGACTTATTACGGGCGAAATGATGTGCGTTCATCACCGCCCGATTTTGCAAAACTTAATTGGAATGTAAAATATGTAACAAAAGGTTAGAAATATCCTTCCATGTGTTCCTAACTTCGGTATATCTATAAAAATTCAGCAGGGCTTCGCCTATGTTGGCTTTACGGCTCATTATATGTGGGTGAATGAAATTCTAAAGGCCCCAAATTGTTCCTCACTGTCACCGGTGAAGGCTAGTAAGGCACCTCGATAAAAGCGGGTTCAATTCGTTAGAGTATATTTTCCTAGCCCATTCGGACTGTTAATCACAGGAGCTTAGGTAATTTATACTCCGAAAATATTTTGCTAACCCATGCGGATTGTTAATCACGAGAGTGTAGCTACTTTATTTCCACTTAAGGGATGGAACCCGAGTATAGGGCTCATGTATGCAAATTTAGTGTAGTGTGTGAGGAAGAACAACAAACCTTTCACCACCTATTCTACAATGCTTATTCTAAATGCCCCGATAAAATTAAACAACATAAATCATCAATTAATCAAAAAATGAATATATGCACCAAAATAATCAGAGAACAATTACAATATGTATGCACATGAATATGGACATATTTAAGAGCATTTTATTATTTTCAAATTTCTCTTTAATTTTTTTTTTAAATGTGAGAATTAAAATTAAATACCAATTAAACCAACACAATCGAGACTTTGATAACACACAACTAATTCTAGGCCTGACTCTCTAAATGTCCCCAATGGAGTCGCCAAGCTGTCGCAACCTAAAAAATAACAAGTCTCATCGCAAGACTTTATTATTTGTTAAGCATGACATTAAAAAAAACTGAGGAAAAGTCGATTTAATTCCTCTAGAAAATTGAAGGTTTTGAAAATAACCTTGAAAAAGACATGGAGTCGCCACCAATATTTTTTGGCTAGGTGTGATCGGCCACATATTAAAATCGGTTTTATAAAACATTTTAAAATTAATTAAAACATTTTTTTTAAAACCAATTTCAAGTCTGCGTTTTAAACCAGAGAAATCAAAGAAGCGGGTTCGGGACTCGGTTATGTGTGGGGAAGGATTAGCACCCCCACAATGCCCGTATAAAACAGTGCCTTATTAATCGTGTGTTATCTCAAGTCTCGGTAAAAAGTCGATATTTATATTGGTATTTCAAGTTAATTCCCAATTTAAAGAAAAATAATTCCATTTTTTATTGAAAATGATCCGGAATTTATTAATTCAAAATTTTCCTATATTTCCCAACAAGCGTGGCAAAATATAGAAATTTTTATTATTTTGGAAAAATTTTCGAACCATTCTCATTTTAAAGAAGATATTCCGTTATTAATGATAATTGATGATATCCTCCCCAGCAAACTCGGCAGAGAACTCATGGATTACTTTAACAAGAGAATATCTTTATTTTATTGAAAATCATTACCTTTTTCAAAACATTTGAAAAAAATATGAATATGTGTGACATAAATAAAATGACATAGCAAAGTCTAGATAATATAATGCAACCTAAATGATATGATATAATTTAAATATCTTAGCATATTCTAAATGAAATGAAATATCCTAAGTCATATGATATATTCTAAATGAAATGAAATGACCTAGGTAACATGAGATATTCTATATGAAATGTAATATCCTAAGTCATATGATATATTTTAAATGAAATAAAATATCCTAAGTAACATAATATATTCTAAATGAAATGAAATGACCTAGGTAACATAATATATTTTATATGAAATGAAATATCCTAAGTCACATGATATATTCTAAATGGAATAAAATGATTTAAATGACATGGCAAATATAAATGATATGGCATATAATCTAAATGACATGAAACATAAAATAATGCTATCATATAATATGCATGAAAATAAAAATAAAAATAATAATGCATGAACGTAGTATATACTAAATAATATGACAAAAATAACTAAATAAAAAGCATAGGATATCATGAAATATTCAAAACCATATAACAATTAATATAATATCAAAAATTTAAATCAAAGGTAATAACACTATCATGAAAATTAACATAGCAAAAATCACATATTATATAGTATGCATGAATATGAAAAATGCAATGCATGAGAATGTATTTTTTCCTTTAATTAAGAAAATCCGTATATCTAAAAAGATATCCGGCTACCTTAGGAAAATATATCAAATTAAATATTCTAAAACCAAAATACTTTGTGATTGTTTGAAAACAATTTCGAAAAAGCTTAGATTAAAATAAAAACTTAGCTAAACCCTTTTTAAATGGCTCTAATTTCCTAAGTTTAAAATCCCGGACTTGACCACCCTTAACCCTAGATTTAAAAAATCATTTTTAGAGTTTAAAAAGGCTTAGAAACTACCTTAAGTCAGTAGCTAAACTTCCTAATCAGCCCCCTCTAAGTAACTTAACCAAAACAGAAAAATGATTTTCCTTCAAATTCAATTCTGCCTCTACTGTCTAGTTTTAAAACACGATTTTTTACCCTATTTTTTAAAAAAAAAAAATCTAAACAAAATACTGGAGACTCAAGACATGTAAAACTACATATGAAAAAATTGACTTAATTTTCTAATTAAAGATGACTGCCCAGAAAAATTGGGAAAGTACGAGTGCTAGGTGAAAAAACTGTTTTGCCAAAACACATTTTTTTGCCTTTGATAAAATCATTTAAAAATCAAAGTAAAAATGTTATAGACTCTCCTAAAGACTCACAAACAGTAGCTAACACTTTTGAAAAGTTAGAAAAAAATTGGCTTAAGTAAAAAAAAAAAATCACAAAGGTAGAATAATCAATTTGACAACTCTTAATTTTCCACAAGTATGATCAAAATGAGCATGACTTTAAACCATTGATTGGTCTAAGTCATAAATCATGTGGCAATGACATGAAATGCATGAAAATACAGCAAATATGATGCATGAAATGCATGATTTAAAACCTAAATGACATGAAAAGTGCATGGCATCAATAAATAACCTAAACCTAAATGAACTTGCATGGCATTTAATGCAACCTAGGTCTTAAATGCATGAATATGCATGGCAAAGCAAGCCAAACCTAAATCTAAAGATTGCATGGAAATAACACAAACATATAGCGTGCTTAAACAAAATACACAACCAAATATCATGAAAATGCAAACCTATCAACTAGTATGATGAAAATGCACATACAAAGCATACAACATGAGGGGTGGCCGAATGGTCCCATACTTTAAAATGAGCATGGCATTTTCACAAACACATGATATACTAACATGCAAGATTAAAGAATAATACTCAAATCAAGCAAATATAAAGTAAATGCATGAAAACCAATAGGCAATTTCACAAACACATGGATTAACAAAATGTAAAACATAAACAAACTTACATTTTGAAAACAAAAAATCAAAAATGCAAGATAAGTAAAATAAACATGATAACAAGATAATTGACTCAAAAATGGAAACAAGCAAGCAACCAAATCAAAACAAGCTTCATGTTTATGTATTTGAAGAAGATTTAAAGCATCAAAACTTGTTAAATATCATGAATAACATGAAATAAAAATGCAAACAGCACCTATATCAAAACAATAGCCATTCGGCCAACCCAAAAGACAAAAGAAAAGAAATTTCTCAAAGCTTTTTCCAAGAAAATATAAAGAAGAACTTAAAAGAGAAACTTAAAAACACTTATTTTAAAGAAGAAAATCAAAAGAAACTCACCAAAATAGCAATCAAAACAACAAATCAAGAATAGAAAATCAAGGAAAGTGCAAGAGTATGGTGCTTAAAGCAATCTCTAGAAGATATATTGCAAGCTTTTTCTCTTCTAACTTTATTTTCTTTTTGCCTTTCAGAAATGGAGAGAAAATCAGCCAAACAAGAGTGTCCATAAAATGAAAAATACCCATTTCCCCTTGTAGTGGCCTAATGGCCTTCTAGATGGCTAGGATGTTGTCATTTTTTTTCAAACCAATTTTGATCCAAAGGCTATTAATCTAAGATGCTTAAAATGTGAAATTATCACCCTTACAATTACAGTTGCTCAAGAATCTTAAGCCATTATGTTGACATTCTCCCTCTTCATGCATTGGTCCATGTGGCTCAATTACAAAGGCTTGATCAAAAAAATAACTACCTTACTATCCACTCTTAGCCTTTGGATGCAAGAACTCAGCAAAATCATTATCCAACATGGGCTTGGTCGGTTGACCCTGTAAATTCCAACCCAATCTCCATTTTTTTTAAAGGCAAGAAAAGCCCTTTTCGATTTCTTGGGTAAAATGACTTTTTTGCCCCTCGAACATAAATAAATAGCAAACAGACTCCAAATTCAAATTTTATTTTTTTAATACTTCCAAAATAAATAAACAATTGGATTCTGGAGGTTTTCAAAATTTTTCGAGCCCATTTGCTATTTATTTGGATTTTTTCTTCCAAAATTGCCCTTTTGTGCTCCCAAACTTTACCATTTTTTAAACGAGCTTCAAATCTAGATTTTTCTTCACCAATCTCTTTTGAATAATTTAAAAGTATGATCTGGAAGTTTTCATAATTTTTGGAACTCATTTGGTATTTTTTCATGATTTATCTGCTTGAATTACTGCATCGTGGGCCTGGGATTTGGCCATTTTGCAAACGAACTCCGAATCCAAATTTTCTTTCACCAGTCTCTTCCAAATAATTTAAGAATGATATCTGCAAATTTTTAGAATTTTTGGAGTTCATTTGCTATTTTTTCGGGATTTATCTTCTTGAATTTCTGTATAGAGGACTCGGGATTTGGCCATTTTGCAAACGAACTCTGAATCTGAATTTTCTTTCGCCAATCTCTTTGAAATGATTTAAGAATGAGAGCTGAAAATTTTTAGAATTTTTGGAGTTCATTTGCTATTTTTCCCAAATTTTCCAATTTTACCTTTTTGCCTCTGAAACCCGATTTTGCTCAAAACAAGTCTTATTTTCAAATTTTCTTCAAACTGATCCTTGGGCTATCCTTGTTTAATCTCTTCTCATCAATTAGGGGCTTTAGTCTTACCGAATTGGTCCATTTATGTAATTCTTCCAAATTTTACCAAAATCCACCAAAAACCCTAATTCTCGATTTTCTTCCGAATTGACTTTTCTTTCAATTTTTCTTTCAAGTAGCTTCTCCATTACCCATAGTCAGTGCTTATCTTTCATTTGAAACCTTCAATTTTGACCAATTTGGTCGTTTAAGCATTTTTCCTCAAATTTCTCGAACTAGGGTTTTCTTTCTACTAAATCTCCATAACCCAACTTTCGAGCTCCATATCTTTCAATGTAGACCTCGAATTATCAAAAAAAATTTGCCAATTTTCAATTGAACTTCAAATCTTGATTTTGAAAGTGGTTGACATTTTTAGTAGTTGACTTTTTGAGGTTGACTTTTTGAGGTTGACTTTTTGAGGTTGAATTTTTCAAGTTTGACTTTTTATGCTCGCCTTCTTAGACTAAGTCTCGGAGTACCACCCACAGGATGAAAAAAGTCTTTTTACATTCTGAAACATCAATTTAGGAAGAAAACATACCTGTTTTAGTGGTTCGAACAAAATTAGGTGTCTATAGTCATACCATACAATTCATTCTTACGTGCATCTTGTTAGCATCAGGTTGCATTCATGACATACATAGTCAGCATGATTTCTCTGTATGTGCCCATACATCACTTTGTTTACTCTTAACATGCATCATGTTGACATCATGTTGCATGCATGACAAACAACATAATTAGCATGATTTCTCTGTATATGTTCATGCATTGATTTGTTTATTCTTTACAAGAATCATGTTGTATTCATGACAAACGTAGTCAGCATGATTTCTCTGTACATCCATGCATTGATTTGTTTACTCTTCACATACATCATGTTGACATCAAGTTGCATGCACGACAAACATAATCAGCATGATGTCTCTGTATATATTCATGCATTGATTTGTTTATTCTTTACATGAATCATGTTGCATTCATGGTGAATGTAGTCAGCATGATTTCTCTGTACATCAATGCATTGATTTGTTTACTCTTTACATGCATCATGTTAGCGTCAGGTTGCATTCATGACAAACATAATCAGCATGATTTCTCTGTATATATTCATGCATTGATTTGTTTATTCTTTACATGAATCATGTTGCATTCATGATAAACATGGTTAGCATGATTTCTTTGTATATGTTCATGCATTAATTTGTTTATTATTTACGTGCATCATATTAGCATCAGGTTGCATTCATGGCACACATAGTCAGCATGATTTCTCTGTATATGTTCATGCATTAATTTGTTAATTCTTTACATACATCATGTTGACGTCAGGTTGCATTCATGGCATTTATAGTCATCATGATATGCTCATGCATTAATTTGCAATATTGGCGTCAGGTTGCATTCATGGCATACATGTCAGCATGATTTCTTTGTATAAACTTTGTGCCAATCATCTATTCTTTACATACATCATATTGATATCATGTTGCATTCATAGTATATATGATCATTCATTAATGCATCTGGACCATACATGGTCATTCATTGCATATATTCATGCATTGATTTTTCTTATTTCTTTACATGCATCATATGGGGGTATCATATTGTTGCATTTATAACATATATAGCCAGCATGTTTCCACTGTATGTGTCCATACATCACTTTGTTTATTCTTCTCATGCATCAAAAATGCATTCATGGTTCATTCATCATGAAACACATTTGGGGGAGATAAAATAGAAATTGGCTTGGTTTTAAAGAGTTGTTGAAGATATTTCTTATTTCAAATCAGAGGCATAAGAAGTACTGAGCATCTTTACGACACAGGCCAGAGCAACGGAGAGTGAACAAACTGCCCGAATGGAAAGAATGGAAAAGGCACAGGAAGAATTATGAGAACAGTTGGCAAAATCTCAAGCAGAATCTAGATATCAGATGATTAAATTGATGGAGTTGGTGTCCGCCTCGATCAAAAAAAAGGGATACATTGAAAATTGGGTCGCTAGAGCAGGGTCAGAGGCACAAAAGGGTCAGATGGATAAAATAACTCGATACTCTGCTGCTACTGCCCTACTGAAGGAATTCTGTATTTATTCACTAGTCATCTCGTATCTTAGCTGAACGGTCACCGACTTCGCGAGACCATTTCGGTCTACGTTGGAGACTGTCTCAGTCCCTCTGGCTAGGCTCTTTGGGCCGATAGTTTCTCGATCAACTAGATGACGCATTTGAACAAAGACAGAACGAATCCAATCCTTAATATACACAATTTTACTAATGACTGTGTGGTGCAAACTCTATTTGAATGGGTATTCTTGTTACCCTAGCTGAATTACGCTCAGTCCTTCATCTTACTGACCTGTGCATATTCACTCAACCTAAGGCAGGAGATGACTTTGATTACCCGTTTCGCACCTGGACGACTGAATTTCATGCTTCAAGAATAAGGTCGTAATGTTGGATGGCCATTTTTTTCATAACACAATTAATCTCGTCAACGTCCTAAACTTAGATGATCTAGCAGAACAGGCAAAATGAAGAAACCGAATGGTCCTAAGCTCAAAATGAAGAAACCCAAGGGGGTTGAGTCGGTAAATCCCCAAGGGGGTACCAGCTATTAGATGAAAGGCTCCGAGCAGTAGAAAGCACAAATGTATTTGGGAGTGCAGATGCCAATGAACGTTGTTTGGTCCCCGATTTAATTATTCCTCCTAAATTCAAGGTTCCCAACTTTGAGAAATATGATGGAATAACCAATCCGTCAGCCCACATCACTATGTTTTGCCAAAAGATGACGGGCCATATAGATAATGAAGCTTTTGGTCCATTGCTTTCAGGATAGCCTCAGCGGGTCCACAATTAGGTGGTATAGTCAGTTGAGCAAGGATCGGATTCACTCGTAGATTGATTTGGCTAATGTATTTTTAAGCCAATACAAGCATGTGACTGATATGATGCCTGACCGTCTCACTTTATAGAATATTGGGAAAAAGGTTACTGAGAGCTTCAAAGAGTATGCTCAGAGGTGGAGGAACATGGCCACCCAAGTACGACTGTCCCTGACTCAAAAGAAAACCACTATCCTTTTTGTGAATACACTGCAGGCCCCGTACTAAGATAGACTTGTCAGCAATGCCACGAAGAATTTTTCGGACTTGGTGATCTCCGGGAAAATGATTGAGAATGCTATCAAGAATGGGAAACTCGAAGGGGATAAAACATATAATGCAAAGAGAAACAGGACACCTAAAAGAAAGAGGAAGATGTCCAAGCTATGGGAGGCTTTGCCCCGTATCTTCAGGCTCCCTCGTACCAACTATCCTGCCCTTCTATGAACAACATATCCCAGGGTTAATACTTATACCCGATGGCCTCTCAGAATCCAGCAAATCTTCAACTTCTTGTCAGCCAGAGGAAGACAAAAAACATCCAAAAAAGTGATCGGTTTGAGCCACTCCCTTTGTCTTACTTTGAACAATTGCCCTAGCTGGTCGGAGAGCAACTCCTCACTAAAGTTCCAGTAGAGCCTATCGAACCCCCATTCCCGAGATGGTATGACGAGGATGCATATTGTGATTATCATTCCAGGATTCGAGGACATTCCACAAAAAATTGCCTATGTCTGAAACGGAAGGTTCAAGCACTCATCAATAAAGGGCAGTTAGATGTGGGGAAGAAACAAAGGTCAGACAGCATAGAGAATTCACTGAATGAGAATGATGAGAGCATTGTGGATGCCATAATGGGGGAGGAAGATGAAAAGGTCGAAAAGAGTATCGAGGAATAGCCAGTTTGAATTATAGGAAAAATGTCAAAGGGGAGTTTTTTTATGCATGTAGTTCCATACCTCATGATGAAAACACTTGTCTTATGTTGACATCCACATAAAATAAATGAATTTTGAATGCTTTTGTGTTTATTATGTTTTAACAATAATTTGAATGTGCAAAAACAAGCATAAAGGTGTTGGGATTCGACTCATGCTGAAACAGAGATAATGTATAATTTAATCTACAAGTTAAACATACAACGCAGCGGAATAAAATAAAACAAAGAGAAAACTAAATCCCTTCAAGGATCTGCTTATGAATTCAAAACCATTATCTTGTCAAGTATAGATAACAATCAAAGTCTCATACCTCTGTAATAGAGATTGCCGAAACCTCATGACAGATTCTTGATGTTCTTGTTCTTGTACACAAAGCTCGCTTGTCGAAAACCAAAGTCGTCCAATTGTCCGACCTCTAATAGTAATCCATATAGGTGACTCGAAAACCTTCACAAGGTTGAGATTATGTTTTACCAAGATGATGTTAGTAGTTTAGGTTATGAGAAACCTTCCTCCTCTACCTTAGTTAGCCAAAAGAAGACAAGAAGAATCGTATTCCTCTTTTCACTTTTGTTATTCGGCCGAATCTCACTTGGGAGTGTGAGAGGCGTCGATTCCAGGTAAACTTGCTTAGGGGGAAGGCCGCAACAATATAAGGCATATATATAATCAGGTTTAGTGTATGCCAACTATTGGACTAACTACACTAAAGCCTTTATACTATTATTTAATATTCACAATAAACCCACAACACTTAATGAATATTTAATCTGGCCCAATCTCATTTTAATTTCATTAATCACCTTTTGTGTGTGACCCATTAGGCCCTTAACATGTTGGTAATAAATATAATTAATTCAAATAAGAATTTCCTATTTATATTTATAGATCATGAGTGGCATCTAGCAATGCATCATGACCACCCAAATGCCAAGAGAGTCATCAAGCTTCGACTAGCCTTTTGTGAACAATATGTGTCGCAACCTAAAAAATAACAAGTCTCATCGCAACACTTTATTACCCGTTAAGCATGACATTAAAAAAACCGAGGAAAAGTCGACTTAATTCCTCTTAAAAAATGAAGGTTATGAAAATGAACTTGAAGACATGGAGTCGCCACCAATCGTTTTTAGCTAGGTGTGATCGGCCACCTATTAAAACCGATTTTATAAAACATTTTTAAAATTAATTAAAATATATTTTAAACCAATTTCAAGTCTACGTTATAAACCAGAGAAAATCGAAGAATTGGGTTTGGGACTCGGTTACGTGCGGGGAAGGATTAGCACCCCCACAATGCCTGTATAAAAACGGTACCTTATTAATTATGTGTTATCTCAAGTCTCGGTAAAAAGTCGATTTTTAATTTAGTATTTCAATTTAATTCCCAATTTAAGAAAAAATAATTCCATTTTTCATTTAAAATGATCAGGAATTTATTAATTCAAAATTTTTCTATATTTCCCGACAAAGGTGACAAAATATAGAAATTTTTATTTATTTGAAAAAAATTTCGAATCATTCTTGTTTTAAAGAAGATAATCCGTTATTAATGATAATTGATGATATCCTCCCCAGCAAACCCGACAGAGAACTCATGAATTATTTTAACTCAGGAATATCTTTATTTTATTGAAAATCATTGTCTTATTTTAAAACATTTAAAAAAATGAATATGAACATGTGTGACATAAATAAAATGTCATAGCAAAGTCTAGATAATATAATGCAACCTAAATGATATGCTATGATATAATATAATTTAAATGGCATAGCATATTCTAAATGAAATGAAATATCCTAAGTGACATAATATATTCTATATGAAATGAAATGGCCTAGGTAACATAATATATTCTAAATGAAATAAAATTATTTAAATGACATGATTTTCTAAATGAAATGATATGATTTAAATGACATGGCAAATTTAAATGATATGGCATATTTTAAAAGACATGGCATATTCTAAAAAATATAATCTAAATGACATGAAATGACTTGAAACATAAAATAATGCTATCATGTAATATGCATGAAGATAGAAATATAATGCATGAACATAGTATATGCTAAATAATGTGACAAAAATAAATAACTAAATAAAAAGCATAGGATAACATATAATATTCAAAACCATATACCAAACAACATAACACCTTAAAATAAATCAAAATAATAACAATATCATGGAAATTATTAAAAATCACATATTATATAGTATGCATGAACATGAAAAATGCAATGCATGAGAATGTATTTTTTCCTTTAATTAAGGAAATCCGTATATCTAAAAAGATATCTGGATACCTTAGAAAAATATATCAAATTAAATATTCTAAAACCAAAATACTTTGTGATTGTTTGAAAACAATTTTGAAAAGCTTGAATGAAGATTAAAACCCTAGCCAAACCCTTTTAAAAATGGCTCTAATTTCCTAAGTTTAAAATCCTGGACTTGAAAACCCTTGACCCGAACTCTATAAAAATCATTTTTAAAGTTTAAAAAGGCTTAGAAACTATCCTAAGACAGTAGCTAAAGCTTTTAACCAACCCCCTCTAAATGTCTTAGCCAAATTCAACAATTGTTTTTCTTTTGAATTCAAATATGCCTCTACTATCCAGTTTTAACGCACGATTTTTTAACCTATTTTTAAAATTCAAACAAATCTAAAAAAAGTACTAGGTACTCAGTACATGTAAAACTACACGATAAAAAATTGTCTTAATTTGCTGATTAAAGATGATTGCCTAAAAAAAGGGGGAAATACGAGTATTGGGTGAAAAAAAAAACTGTTTTGCCAAAACACATTTTTTTCCTTTGATAAAATTATTTAAAAATCAAAGTAAAAATGTTGGAGACTCTCCTAAAGACCCACAAACAGTAGCTAACACTTTTTAAAAGTTAGACAAAAATTGGCTAAAGTAAAAAAAAATCACAAAGGTAGAATAATCAATTTGACAACTCTTTAATTTTCCACAAAACTTTGAGCCATTCATTGGCCTAAGTCATAAATCATGTGGCATGACATGAAATGCATGAAAATACAGAAAATTGAATTCATGAAATGCATGATTTAAAACCTAAATGACATGAAAAATGCATGGCATAGAGAATATGGCCTAGACCTAAAATGAACTTGCATGGCATTTAATGCAACCTAGGTCTGAAATGCATGAAATGCATGGTAATACAAGCAAAACCTAAACCTAAAGAATGCATGGCAATAACACAAACACATAGCATTCTAAAACAAAATACACAAAAACATATCATGGAAATGCAAACCTATCAACTAGCATGATGAAAATGCACATACAAAGCATACAACATGAAGAAACCAATTAAAAATGGAATTATTTTTCTTTAAATTGGGAATTAACTTGAAATACCAAATTAAAAATTGGCTTTTTACCGAGACTTGGGATAACACACGATTAACAAAGTACCGTTTTATAAGGGCGTTGTGGGGGTGCTAATCCTTCCCCACACGTAACCGAGTCCCGAACCCGTTTCTTTGATTTCTCTGGTTTGAAACGCAGACTTGAAAATTGTTTTAAGAAAATGTTTTAATTAATTTTAAAATGTTTTATAAAACCGGTTTTAATAGGTAGCCGATCACACCTAACCAAAAAAGATTGGTGGCGACTCCATGTCTTTTTCAAGGTTATTTTCAAAATCTTCATTTTTCTAGAGGAATTAAATCGACTTTTTCTCGATTTTTTTTAATGTCACGCTTAACGAATAATAAAGTCTTGCGATGAGACTTGTTATTTTTTAGGTTGTGACAATTTTAATTCCCATATATTTTTTTTAAATAAGGAGAATTTTGAAAATAATAAAATGTTTTAAATATGTTCATATTCATTCACATACATTTTATTATTGTTTTCTAGTTATTTAATGATTGTATATTATAATTGCTTGTTGATTAATGCGTTACCCTATTCTTGAATGTTCTTTTAATAAATTGCTAGAGCATTTAGAATAAGGGATGTAGAATAGGTAGTGAAAGGTTTGTTATTTCTCCTCACACACTACACGTGCATTTGCATACATGAGCCCTATACCCGGGTTTCGTCCTTTTAGGTGGGAGCAAAGTAACTAAACCTTTGTGATTAACAATCCGCATGGGCTAGTGAAACACTTTCGGAGTACTAAATTACCTAAGCCTTTGTGATTAACAATCCCCATGGGCTAGGGAAATAAACTCTAACGAATTGAACCCGTTTTTATCGCGGTGCCTTACTAGCCTTCACAAGCGACAGTGAGGAACAATTCGGGGCTTTTAGAACTGGTTCACCTTCATATAGTAAACCTAGGCGAAGCCATGCCGAATTTTTGATTAGATATCCTGAAGTTAAGAACACGTGGAGGAATATTTCCAACCCTTTTACCTTCTATTCTACTTTCCGAATAAGTTTATTTTTGAAAATCGGGCAACAATGAACGTACATCGCCCGTAATAAATGTGATAATCCGCCCCAAAGGCTTTGTGATGCCTAAATGGGTGGATACTGTTGGGTCAAGTATTCACTAACTTTTTGAAATTGAAAATATAAACATTCTTCTTCAAACATTTTTGCATTTTGCATATTTCATGCATATGTGAATAGAGCATGTACATTCATGGTTGTATTTTTGATCTCATTCTTTGCAATAAACAGTTGGTAATAATAATCCCATTTGATTATTTCATAAACATTCATTGGTTGAATAAGAATTGTAGATCGGTAGTGTTAAATGAACATTTGCATATTGTACCATAGTAGGACCCATTATTCCGAAATTCTTTTGAAAAATAATATGTTTGGTTTTTCATAGAGAAAACATGTTTCAAAAAAATCATAGATTAAATTTGGAGGCAAATCTTGCATAATGAGATTTTTGAATAATCCCACCAATTTTCTTGTAATCATTGGTTAATTGCTTTGTGTATACCTTTGTGTTAATTCATTTATTCTTTACATGTATCATTTTGACATCACGTTACAGTCCTCACATGCATGGTTATTCGTTGTAAAATACATTTGTGATGTACATGGTCATTCTTTGTATATACCTTTGTGTTAATTCATTTATTCTTTACATGTATCATATGGACATTATGTTACAGTCTTAACATGCATGGTCATTCATTGTAGAATACATTTGTGATATACATGGTCATTCTTTATTTATATCCTTGTGTAAATTTATGAATTCCTTACATATATCATATGGACATCATGTTACAGTCATAGCATGCATAATCATTCATTGTAGAATACGTTTATGACATGCATGGTCATTATTTGTATATACTTGTGCACAATTTATTCATTTTTTTTAAATGCATCATGCTGGCATTAGATTGCATCCATGGCATACATAGTCATCATAATTTCTCTGTATATGTTCATGCATTAATCATCAGTATATTCATGCACATAAGAATAGAGCATGTACCTTCATAATTGTATTCTTAATCTCGTGACATTATCATTTGCATGAAAGGGGTTCGAGATATGAGGAAAGAATCGGAGGAACGATTGGGTGCTTTGGAACGAAATCGAGAGGAATTTGGACATGAGATCCGGGAGGTGAAGGAACAGCTCACCAAATTGATGAAAATGTTTGAGGATATGGGTAAGGGTAAGAGAAAACTTTCTCAGGACTCTTCATCATCTTCGGATCAACCAAAATCATCAGGTCCAGAACATACAATCCTTGCTGGATCTTGAACTTGTCAATGCCATAAAGGTTGCAACCCTGATGAAATTGTGGACAAAATCGTGAAAATGATTAAACTCGAGAGCCTGATACCAAGGATAGAAACCTTAGATCCCAAACAGTCCTTGCAATTGCTCCTAGGTCCAAACCAGTATCCTCACCCTACTATGGCCAAATTGTCCACTAAGATAATAACTACGGGACCCCTGAATCCCGCTCCATCACCACTAATTGGCAGTTCGTATTTCTTCCCTCATCAAGCACCTTATCAAGCATCCGGGATAGGAACCTTGAAATACGTACAACCTCCAAGGGTCTCGTGTCCAAATCCATACCCTTACCATGTTGTTTCGCCACCTCTCCATGTAAACACTTCGGTTCGAACCTTAGTGCCACCACCAAGTGCCCCAACTCCTAAGCCATGTGTGACTAAAAAACAACCCAAAAATAAGACTCAAGAGCAGTATGATCCCATTCCAATCAGTTATCAAAAACTTCTCCCTATATTGGTACAAGATCACATGGTTGCCTGTGTCCCCCTGAAACCCTTGTTACCACCATATCCCAGGTGGTATAATCCAAATGCAAAATGTGATTATCACTACGAAATTGCTGGCCATAGCATTGAAGACTGTATAGCCTTTAAAAGAAAAGTGCAATCTCTTATAGAAACAAGTGGATTGATCCAAAGACACTGATTGATAGAGGGCTGGGAAAGCGTAATTAGGATTCAGAGATTTATGGCAATGATGTAGAAGGACTCCGATCTGATATGATGTAGTAGGATTTCACTTTTTCGGTAGCCGGCTCTTATAGCCTTAGGATGTTAACTACTCAAATTTTGTAAACATGGTTTATACTATTATGAATGTTGATATGGGAATGAATTGGTTATGCTTCAAATTTATGAGATGTTGATGATTAAGTTCCTCCGATTCTTATTTCTTCTGTGATATCTTCCCCTTTGCATTTTGCATCCGATCAATTATTTGTCATACCATACATTCATACATGCATCTTGGTAGCATCAGGTGGTATTCATGACAAACATAGTCAGCATGATTTTTTGTATATGTTCATGCACTAAATTGCTTATTACATACATCATGTTAGCATTAGGTCGTATTCATAACACACATGGTCAACATGAGTTTTCTTTGTATATAATCTGTGTCAATCATTCATTGATTACATGCATCATATTTGACATCATGTTGCATTCATAAGTGTATGATCATTCATTGCATATATCCGTGCGTTGATTTGTTTATTCTTTGCTTGCAGCATGTTGGCATCGTGATTGCATTTATTATATATATGGTCAGCATGTTTCCACTGTATATGTCCATACATCATATTGTTTAGGCTTCACGTGCATCGAATTGCATTCATGGCTCTTTCATCATGACATGCACTCGAGGGGAGAAAATAGAAATTGGCTCGGTTTTAGGAGTCTTTGAAAAAATTTCCATTTCAAATTAGAGGTATAAGAAGTACTGAGTACCTTTTCAATACAGGCTAGTGCTATGGAGAATGAACAAGTTTCCCGAATGGAAATAATGGAAATGGTACAAGAAGAATTGCGAGAACAGCTGGCAAAGTATCAAGCAGAATCTAAGGATCAGATGACTAAATTGATGGAGCTAATGTCCACCGTAATCAAAGGATACACTGAAAACTGCCGCCACATAAGGGTTAGAGGCACAAAAAGGTCAGGTCGTAATGATGGATTCCTAGAACACAGTTAAACTCGTCAATGTATTAAATTCAGATGATCCAGCTGAACAGAAAAAGTTGAAAATGGTTGTAGTAAATGAGGTAGAGTTGACAGATTCCCAAGGGAAATATCAGTTGCTAAATGAAAGGCTCTGGGCAATAGAAAATACAGATGTATTCGGGAATGTGGATGCGAAAGAATGATGCTTGGTCCTCGATTTAGTCATTCCTCCTAAATTCAAGGTCCCTGACTTGGTGAAATATGATGGGACGAATGATCCGTCAGCCCACATCACTATGTTCTGTCGAAAGATGACAATTAATATAGATAATGATAAGCTTATGATTCACTACTTTCAGGATAGCCTCAGCGGAACCATAATTAGGTGGTATAGTCAGTTGAATAAGGATCAGATTCGCTCTTGCAATGATTTGGCTAGGGTTTTTCTAAACCAGTACAAGCATATGACCGATATGGTGCCTGACCGTCTCACCTTGCAAAATATGGAGAAAAAGGTCACTAAGAGTTTCAAAGAGTATGCTCAGAGGTGGAGAAACATGTCCTCTCAAGTGCAACCGCCCCTAACTCAGAAGGAAACCACTGTCCTTTTTGTGAATACAGTACAGGCCCCGTACTGTAATAGACTTGTCGGCAACACCACGAAGAATTTTGCGGATATGGTAATCTCAGGGGAAATGATTGAGAATGCTATCAATAATGGGAAACTTGAAGGAGAAGGAACATCCAATGCCGAGAGAAATAGGGCACCTAGAAAGAAAGAGAAAAATGTACAAGCTATGGGAGATTTCGTCCCATATTCCCAATTTCCCTCATACCAATCATATTACCCTACTAAGATATCTCCAAGCCCTTATCCTTACCTACCAACCCAAGCACCTAAACCTATACCAGTCCTTGCTACAAGGCCTGCTTCCAGAAAATGAACACGGGACAACCAAGAAAGAATTCCAATCCCCATTCCTGACCTGCTGCCACTACTAATAACGAATCAGTACCTCACCCCTATAATTTTAAAAATAGCTTCGAATCCGTCAGCAATGAGTTATGACCCTGACAGCAAGTGTGATTATCACCTAGGAATAGTTGGGCGTTCAACTGAAAAATACAGACAACTGAGGGAAAGGATTGAAAGTCTTATCCGCGATGGTATTTTGACACCGGAGCTTATCAATCAGTGGAAGGCCACTTTGCCATAAACCATTTTCTTTTAGGGTTTTAGGAAGAGAATTACTACCTTTGAAGGATGTCAATAGGAGCATTTTGATGCATGTAGTTTCAGACTTTATGATTAAAACACTTATCTTATGTCGACATTGATATGAATTAAATGAATTTTGAATTTTAAATGCTTTGTGTTTGTTGTGTTTTAACAATAATTTGAATTTGCAAAAACAAGCATTAAGAAAGTTTTAATAATGGATAGTCTCGAGAATATTGATGATCAGTGTTACAAATGACCCAATACCCTCTCACCTCTCTTTTGGGCTTTTTTCCCTTGAACCAATACCACTTGGAAAACCTAATGCTTCAAGGAAAATGAATGATTGAACTTCATAAAACCATTGTCATCATAGAATAAGCAAAGATGTAGATCCTAATCTAGGCTATAAACAAAGGAACGAACTTTTTGAAATTTTTTCGAACACCTTGAAATTCAAACAAATGAGACATTCTTTCAAGAATTTAGATCATGGTAATTTGGTGTTTGTCAAGGTTGTGCCAAAACCATTCATGTCATTTTCAACAACCAAAAAACACTAATTACCCAAACATCACTTCATGATTGACACCCTGGGGCATAATGATTAAACTAGATTGTCCCATGTCCTAGAGAAAACCCATTTTTGGGTCATATTTTCCTAGTCTCTTCAAAGAACTCAGATTTGAAACTCAGCCTTTTCAAAATAGACCTAGACTTGCTATGTTCCTCGTTGATACAAATTCTCATGGTTAATCAAATTGGGGCATCATATGTGGAAATTATGGATACATGGTGAATAAGGATGGACTAACGCATGAATTTTTGGGGCATGCGATGAAAAAAATAGAAAAAGAAAAAAAGAAGAAAAATTGTGATATCATGCATATGAGAATTCAGATGATTCCAAAGTGCAAAATGAAATTTTGATTATCTATTTTCCTTGGGGATTGCTTTTCAATGAGAATATTTATGCTTGATATGATGAATGGCCATCTTTCATATCCCTTTCGCAAAAAAAAATAAAAATCCATAGTCACCCATTTTGAGCCAAAAGAATTCTTTCTTTTTTGAACCCTGATCAAGGATCACTCTTTACATTGGGGGCAAATACGAGGAATGATCTTCTCAAAGATCATTGAGAAATGAGTCCTAACTCAAAAACATATACAAAGCAAATTGATCCCCGAATAAATATGGGTTCACTCTGTCAAAATAAAGATGCAAGAGAAAAAAAAAAGAAAAAAAAAGTGTGAAAAAGTATGGCAAATGAAAGCCAAAAGCAAAGAAGGAAAAGAGCAAAGTCAAAAGGAAGGAAAAGTCCAAAAGGGACAAATGCTTCAAAGAAAATCCTCCTCAAGAAATGATCCTTGATCTGATTACCCTTAAACACATATTTTGGGCCCATGTATCCTTTCTTTCTAAACCCCGAACAATGGCCTACTTTACGTGCTTTAAAAGTCCATTTTGATTAAGCATGAATATTTAACTTGAAGGGTCTTTCCACAGATTTTATCCCATCTCATCGAATTATCATTTTACTAAGGAAGAATTTAGAAATCTTCAAGTGCATGGTAAAACAACCAAAAAAAGAGAAGAAAAAATGGAAAGAATAGGACTCTATGGCCAAAACCCAAAAATAATCGGTCTAGAGTAAAATGTAATTTTTGATGCCATTTATGTTAGTGCCGATACCACAAAAGAGAAGGTCATCTTGAAGAAGTGGTCATCGAGGAACATTTAGGAATTCGTGAACCTCCTAAATTGTCAGCTTTATTCGGAGGATTAACTTCAAAAACTGAAACTTTTTTCCCTCCAAGATTAAACTTTCCAGTTTAAACATCCCAGCCAATCTTGACGCTTGTCAAAATGCCTTGATATGGAAACTAAAGAATGTCGAACTTGTTTGACTCTCAATGAATTCATGATTTATAAACCCTGTTTCATTTGAGAGCCTAGAAGGGACATACATTTTTGTTATGAAATTTTCTTTGATCAACCAAAATCGTGTCATACCAAACATTACCAATTCAAATTGAAAAACTCAGATTGACACTTAGAGAAATTTTTAACAGTGACCATCAGTCTTCAAAAGATTTGTACATCACATACTGTAGGGTTTAAATATATATATATATTTTTTGTTCAAAAGTTTTCAAAATGAGAAAACAATTAAAGATATTTTTTGAAATACCCATTTTTGATGTTGACATGAGATAAGGGTTTTTCTAACCCAAAGGTGTGGAATTACTAGGGTTAATCTTGATTTCCAAATATAAGAAAAAGAAATAGAACCCGGCAAGCAGACTTCTGTCAATAAGAGTTTGAAAACTGTTGGGGCAAAAGAAATAGCCAAAGATTGAAAAATGAATTGAAGTTATACTCTGATTTGAAAAGGAAAAATGAATTGGAAAGGCTAAGCCAAAGTATAGAAAAATGATCAGGGGCATTTGCATCTTTTCATGAAACGTTTGCATCATTATCGATCTTTACATTTGCATCATATAGAAGCATTTGCACATTGTTGACCTTTGCATTTGCATCCTTCTGTGAAGTAATTACGTTATTTGAGGATCATTTGCATTTACATCATTTAGAAGCATCTGCATCTTATTCAACACCTGCATTTGCATCAATAAGCATTTGCATCAATCTAAGCCATTTGCATGTACACTATGAAGTATCTGCATCTTATCCAACATCTGCATCTACGTCAAGAAACATTGGCATCAATTCAAAACATTTACATTTGCAATATGAGGTATGTGCATCCTGTTAATCATTTGCACCAGCATCAAAAAGCATTCGTATCTTCTCAAAATCTTCAGGTTAATTTTCAATAAATCTTCAAAAATCATTTTTAAAATCGCATACAACGCAATTTTCGAAATCATAGATCAAACCTCTGGGCATCATTTTTTAAGATCTCCTGGCATCAATTTTCCAAATCATAGATCAGACCTCCGGGCATCATTTTTAAAGTCGCATACAGTGCAATTTTAAAAAATAATAGATCAGATCTCCGTCACCATTTTTTAAGACCTCCGGGCACCAATTTTCCAAATCATATATCAGACCTCCGGGCACCGTTTTTAAGACCTTCGGGCACCAATTTTCCAAATCATAGATCAGACCTCAGGGCATCATTTTTAAAGTCGCATATAGTGCAATTTTCCAAATAATAGATCAGACCTCTGGGCACCATTTTTTAAGACCTCCGGGCATCAATTTTCCAAATCATAGATCAAACCTCCGAGCATCATTTTTAAAGTCGCATACAGTGCAATTTTCCAAATCATAGATCAGACCTCAAGGCACCATTTTTAAGACCCCCGAGCATCAATTTTCCAAATCATAGATTAGACTTCCAGGCACCTTTTTTTAAGACCTCCGGGCATCATTTTTAAGACCTCCGAACATACCTTTTTAAGATCTCCAGGCACAATTTTCTTCTTTTGCAAATCGAACTCATTGCCTTAAGACGGGTCGAGCCTTGATCAGTCAGGGAACTAAATTTAAGGACAAAATCTTCAATTTACAGCTTTTTCAAAACAAAAAAAAAATTGAAACAAAATTGAAAAAAGGATGAATGAAAACTCCCTTTCCATGTTCTTCACATATAGTTCCACTAACCGAAAAAAATTAGTGTTTGTTTATCTTTGCCTGATTCCTGTTTCTGAGCAATAGTCAAAGAGGGGCAGCTGTAGACACATAATTTTGTCCGAATCACTAAAATAGGCATGTTTTCTTTCGAAATTGATGTTTCAGAATACAAGAAGGCTTTTCTCATCCTGTAGGTGGTACTCCGAGACTTAGTCTAAGAAAGCAAACAAAAAAGTCAAACTTGAAAAAGTCAACCCCAAAAAGTCAACTACTAAAAAAGTCAAACCACATTCAAAATCAAGATTTGAAGTTCAATTGAAAGATGGTGAAAGAATTTTGATATCCGAGGTCTACATTGAAAGATATGGAGTTCGAAAGTTGGGTTACAGAATTTCAGTAGAAAGGAAATCCTAGTTCGAGAAATTTAGGGAAAAATGCTTAAACGATCAAATTGTAGGAATTGAAGGTTCCAAATGAAAGATAAGCACTGACTACGGGTAATGGAGAAGCTACTTGGAAGAAAAACTGAAAGAAAAGTCAATTCGGAAGAAAACCGAGAATTAAGGTTTTTGGCAGATTTTGGTGAAATTTGGGAAAATTACAGAAATGGCCTGATTCGGTATAAATAAAGCCTCTAATTGATGAGGAGTGATTCAACAAGGATAGCCCAAGGCTCAGTTTGAAGAAATTCAGAGAAAAGAGACGATTGGAGGAAAAACGAGGAAGTTCCCGATACTGAAAAGAGGGAAAATCAAAACGGAAGAGAATTTGATTGTAAAAATGGGCGTTTTTGGACCAACTCCAATTTAGTATATGAAAAAGGCACAGAAAAAGAAAATATTGAAATCGGACTTGTTTTGGGCAAAACCAGGCTTTGGAGGCTAAAGGGCAAAACTGGAAAATTCGAGAAAAATACCAAATGAGCTCCAAAAAGTTTGAAAATTTTTAGATCTCATTCTTAAATCGTTTTAGAGAGATTGGCGAAAGAAAATCTAGATTCGGAGCTCGTTTGCAAAATGGCCAAATCCCGAGCCCACTATGCAGAAATTCAAACAGATAAATACCGAAAAAATAGCAAATGAGCTTCAAAATTACCAAAACTTCCAGATCACACTTTTAATTTATTTGGAAGAGATTGGTGAAGAAAAATCTGGATTCGAAGCTCGTTTACAAAATGGTAAAAGTTCGGGTGCACAAAAAGGCAATTTTGGAAGAAAAATCTATAAAAAAAATAGCAAATGGACTCGAAAAATTTTAAAAACCTCCAGAATTCAATTTTTTATTATTTTGGAAGTATTTAAAAAAGAAAATTTCAATTTGGAGTCCGTTTGCTATTTATTTAGGTTCAGGGGTCAAAAAAGTCATTTTATCAGAGAAACCGAAAGGGGCTAATTTGTAACTAAGAAAAATATGAAAGATGAAGGAATTGCTGAGATAATTCCTCCCTTGGTCAGCCAGCATAGAGGAGAAGAAGAAAGCTTGATCAATTTAATTCCTTAGTCAATATCAAGCTCAAAATGCTTCCACTAGTACCTTGCAAATGGTCCCCCTTCATCCAATGGCTTAGGTGCCTTGTAGAAAAGTTGAATGCACCATTCAATGGCCAAGATTAAATGCCAAGATGAAATTTTTATTTGTCATGAAAGAACCCTCATCCAATGGCCAAGAATCAAGAATGAAAGAAGAAAGATGAGCACAATGAATCCAAGGGTTGGCATTCATTCGGCCAAGCAAGGGAGTGCATGGGATTGGTCCTTTTCATCCAATGGCTTAGGCCATTTACAAGGGCTGAGTACAAATTTTAAGGTTTGGCATTAAATTCCAAGATGACATTTTTATGTTGTCATGAAAGAATCCAAAGGCCAAGAATGGAAGAAGAAAGATGAGCACAACTCATCCAAGGGTAGAGGTTCATTCGGCCAAGCAAGTGAGAGAGGGGATTGTATGCTTATTTCATCTAAGGGCTGAGGTTATTAGAAGGGCTGAGTACACATCTTAAGGGCTGCTATCAATTGGCAATAAGGTATTTTTATTGTGTCATCAAAAGATCCTAATCTAAGGGCCAAAATTGGAGGAGAAAAAGTGAAAAAATCATCCAAGGGTGAGGGATGCCAACAGGCCAAGAGGAAAGGAAAGAGGGGATATTTGTTTTTTACATATAGGCTAGGTCATTTGATGGAGGAGGGCAGTAGCTAATTTAGCAAAGAAGAGGTTTTTGAAAGAAAGGAAATAAAGGTTTTCTAAAAAAAGCTTGAAGGTAGTCATTCTACCTAGCTCTAGCATGGTTTTCTTCTCATTTTCCATGTTGATTTCTTGATTTTCCATTTTGTTTTCCTACTACATTTCTCATAGAAATCAAAGTTTTAAAATGTTTACTTAAGTTTTCATCTTTTCTTCTTCATCAAGAATGGTTGAAAATAATTTTTTTTTACAAGGTTTTTGTTTAGCCGAATTTGACATGAATGCTTGCTTTGATTTTTCTTTTTTTTTTCTTCTTTGCATGTTGTTGTGGGAAACATGATTTTGGAAAGTTTATTTAAGTATTTAGTGTTCTGATTTTTTACAAAAAAATGAAGAAAAAGAGGTTGAAATGGCTACATGATCTTGATACATATCAAGTGACCATGGTTAAGGGAGAGGCTATGCCCATTTTTACCAACCATGAAGCTCACCTCTATTTTTTTTATTAGCATGGTTTATTTTCTGATTTTTTGAAATGGAAAGGCTTCATGATCTTGACAAGACCAAGTGATTATGGTTAGGGGAGAGGCTATGCCCATTTTGTACCAACCATGGAGCTTAACTTTCCTTGTTCTGTTTACTAGTTTTTCTTGTTATTTTCTTTGCATGTCTATGTTTATTTTGATCATGTTCTTTACATTATTTTTATGCTATATTTGCTTTTATATTTTTTTTTCTTTTCATGAAATGATATTTCCTTGTAGGTTTTGGCCCTTTTTGATTATATTTTGCATTTTTTTTCATGTATCATACCTTGCATGTTGCCATGTTTGCATCTTATATTTTACCATATGACCATTCGACTACTTCCATTTCGTTTGCCTTGTATGTGTATTTTCATCTTGCTTGTTGATTTGTTTGCATTTCCATGTTTGGTTTTGTGTATTTTGGTTTAAAATGCTATGTGTTTGTGTTATTTGCTAGCTAGGATTATGCCATGATTTTTGAGGACCATTCGGCCAACATGACCCCTTTTGCTTTGTGTTTGCATTTTCAATTGGTTTAGCTGATAGGTTAGCATTTCATGCCATGACATTATGTATTTTGATTTGGTTTGCCATGTGTTTGTGTTATTTTATAGATAGGATTGCCTTAGGTTATCTAGTGGCCATTCGGTCTCTTCATGCATTCCTTGCCTTGTGTGTGCATTTGCATTTTGTTTAGGTACCATGCTTTGCATTATTAGCCTTGAGATTGTGTATTAGTTGTTGTTTGTTCATGCATTAGTATTAGGTTATTGGTCATTAAATGTTCATGATATTCTCATGCATTCTCATCACATTTTAGGTCTAGGCCATCTTTGTATTGCCATGCATATTAGGTCTTAGATCATATTGGTATTGCCATGCATTGCTATGCTATTTAGGTCTTAGGTCACATTAATATTGTCATGCATATTCATAACACATTAGGTCTACATCACATTTGCATTATCAAGCATTTCATGCATGTTATGTTAGGATAGCATTTATTGCCATGCAAACTCATGCTAGACATTTAGGTCATTTTGAATTGTCATGCATTTCTTTCATCATTTAGGTTTTAAATCATGCATTTCATGAATTCATCTTGCTGTATGTTCATGCATATCATGTCATGCCACATGATTTATGACTTAGGCCAATCAATGGCTCAAGTCATGCTCACTTGAGCATACTTGTGGAAAATTAAAGGGTTATCAAATTGATTATTCTACCTTTGTGATTTCTTTTACCTTTTAGAAGTATTAGCTACTGTTTTTAGGTCTTTAGGAGAGTCCCCAACATTTTTACTTTGACTTTTAAATGATCTTATCAAAGGCAAAAAAAAATGTATTTTGACAAAACAGTTTTTCATCCAGTACTTAGACTTTCCCGATTTTTCTGGGACGTCATCTTTAATCAAAAAATTAAACCAATTTTTCATTGTGTAGTTTTACATGTTCTGAGTCTCCAGTATTTTTTTTAGATTTGTTTATATTTTTAAAAATAGGTAAAAAATCATGATTTAAAATTGGACAGTAGAGGCAGATTTGAATTCAAATGAAAAACAATTGTTGAATTTGGCTAAGTTACCTAGAGGGGAATGATTAGGAAAGTTAGATACTGTCTTAGGCTGGTTTCTAGGCCATTTTAAACTTTAAAAATGATTTTATAAACCTCGGGTTAAGGGTGGTCAAGTCCAGATTTTCAAACTTATGAATTAGAGCCATTTTTAAAGGGGATTCGGTTAAGATTTATTTTTCATCCAAGATTTTCAAAATTGTTTTCAAACAAATCACAAAGTATTTTGATTTTATAAAATTTAATTTGATATATTTTCCTAAGGTAGCCGGATTTCTTTTTAGATATACGGATTTCCTTAATTAAAGGAAAAAATACACTTTCATGCATAGCATTTTCCATATTCATGCATATTGTATAATATTTTTTTGCTATGATAATTTCTATGGTATTGTTATTATTTTGATTTATATTCTATGGTGTCATTGTTTGTTATATGGTTTGAATATTTCATGTTATCCTATATTTTTTATGTAATCATTTATTTTTGTCACATCATTTAGCATATACTATGTTCATGCATTATTATTTTTAGTTTCATGCATATTTCATGATAGCATTATTTTCTGTTTCATATCATTTCATGTCACTTAGGTTATATTCCATGTCATTTAGGTTATATTATTTAGAATATGCCATATCATTTAAATTTGCCATGTCATTTAAATCCTTTCATTTCATATAGAATATATTATGTCACTTAGGACATTTCATTTCACTTAGAATATATCATGATACTTAGGATATTTCATTTCATTTAGAATATGCTATGCCATTTAAATTATAGAATCTCATTTAGGTTGCATTATATTATCTAGACTTTGTTGTATCATCTTTACTATGTCAAACATATTCTTGTTCATTTTTTTTTAATATTTTGAAAAAGATAATGATTTCAATAAAATAAAGATATTTCCGAGTTAAAATAATTCATGAGTTCTCTGCCGGGTTTGCTGAGGAGGATATCATCAATTATCATTAATAACGGAATATCTTCTTTAAAACGAGAATGATTCAGAAAATTTTACAAAGTAATAAAAATTTCTATATTTTGCCACGTTTGTTAGGGAATATAGGAAAATTTTGAATTAATAAATTCCGGATCATTTTCAGTTAAAAATGGAATTATTTTTCCTTAAATTGGGAATTAATTTGAAATACTAAATTTAAAACTGAATTTTTATCGAGATTTGAGATAACACATGATTAATAAGGTACCGTTTTATATGGGCGTTGTGGGAGTGCTAATCCTTCCCGGCACCCACTTCTTTGATTTCTCTGGTTTAAAACGCGGACTTGAAATTGGTTTTAAAAAATGCTTTAATTGATTTTAAAATGTTTTACAAAATCGGTTTTAATAGGTGGCCGATCACACCTAGCCAAAAAAAATTGGTGGCGACTCCATGTCTTTTTCGAGGTCATTTTGAAATCCTCAGTTTATTTTAAGAGGAATTAAGTCAACTTTTCCTTTGTTTTTTTTAATGTCATGCTTAACGAATAATAAAAGTCTTGCGATGAGACTTGTTGTTATTTATTTTTTAGGTTGCGACAGAGACGGTCAGATGCCATATCGGTCACACGCTTGTATTGGCTTAAAAATGCATTAGCCAAATCAATCCAAGAGCGAATCCGATCATTACTCAACTGACTATACCACCTAATTGCGGACCCGCTGAGGCTATCCTGGAAGCAGTGGATCAAAAGTTTATCATTATCTGTATGATCCGTCATCTTTCGATAGAATATAGTGATGTGGGCAAACGGATCGGTTGTCCCATCATATTTCTCAAAATTGGGAACCTTAAATTTAGGCGGAATGACTAAGTCGGGGACCAAGCAACGTTCATTCGCATCTACACTCCCAAATATATCTGTGCTTTCTAATGCCCGAAGCCTTTCATTTAACAGCTGATATTTCCCTTGGGAATCTATCGACTCAGCCTTCTTCAATTCAGCCATTTTCAATTTTGTCTGTTCAGCTGGATCATCTAAGTTCAGGACGTTGACAGGATTAATTGTGTCTGGAAAAGACTGGGCATCTAACATTATGACCTCTTCCTGACCCTTTTGTGCCTCCGACCCTTCTCTGGCGGTCAAGTTTTCAGTGTATCCCTTTTTCTTTGATCGAGGTGGACACTAGCTCCATCAGTTTAGTCATCTGATCTCTAGATTCTGCTTGAGACTTTGCCTGCTGTTCTCGTAATTCTTCTTGTGTCCTTTACATTCTTTCCATTCGGGCACCTCGTTCACTCTCCATAGCTCTATCCTGTGTCATAAAGTTGCTCAGTACTTCTTATACCTTTAATGGAAATTTCTTCAAAAACTTTTACAGCCAAGCTAACTTTTGTTTTATCCCCTTAAGTGTGTGTCATGATGAATGGGCCATGAATGCAAAGTGATGTATGGAAACATACAGTGGAAACATGCTGACTGTGTATGTTATAAATGCAACATGATACCTATATGATGCATGTATAAAAATAAGAAAAATCAATGCATGGATATATGCAATGAATGACCATGTATGGTCCCGATGCATTTTTCAATCAATGATCATATATACTATGAATGCAATACGATATCAATATGATGCATGTAGAAAATAAATGATTGACACATAGTGTATACAAAGAAAATCATACTGACCATGTATGCCATGATTTCAACCTAATGCAAATATGACAAATTAGTGCATGAGTATTTACAGAGAAATCATGATGATTATGTATGCCATGAATGCAACCTAAGGTCAACATGATGTATGTAAAGAAATGAATAAATTAATGCATGAACATATATAGAGAAATCATGCTGACTATGTGTGTCATGAATGCAATCTGATGCTAACATGACGCATGTAAAGAATAAACAAATTAATGCATGAACATATACAAAGAAATCATGCTGACCATGTTTGTCATGAATGCAACATGATTCATGTAAAGAATAAACAAATCAATGCATGAACATATACAGAGAAATCATGCTGATTATGTTTGTCATGAATGCAACCTGATGCTAACATGATGCATGTAAAGAATAAACAAATCAATGTATGAACATACACAGATAAATCATGCTGATTATGTATGTCGAGAATGCAACCTGATGTATGTGAAGAATAAACAAATTAATGCATGAACATACACAGATAAATCATGCTGATTATGTATGTCGTGAATGCAACCTGATGTGAACATGATGCATGTGAAGAATAAACAAATTAATGCATGAACATATATAGATAAATCAAGCTGACTATGTTTGTCATGGATGCAACCTGATGCTAACATGATGCGTATAAAGAATAAACAAATCAATTCATGAACATACATAGATAAATCATGATGATTATGTTTACCATGAATGCAACCTGATTCCAACATGGTGCATGTAAAGAATAGGCAAATCAATGCATGAACATATATAGAGAAATCTGATGACTATATATGCCATGAATGCAACCCGATGTCAACATGATGTATGTAAAGAATAAACAAATCAATGCATGGGCACATGTACAAAAATAAACTAAAATGGTGGGACCAATCTTGATTTGCCCCAAAATTTAATCCATGATTTTTTGAAACATGTTTTCCTCGCGAAAACCAAAATATTATCTTTTAAAAGAATTTTGGGGTAGAGGATCCTATTATGGCACAACGTCCAAATGTTTATTCAACATTACTCATCTACAATTCTTATTCAATCAATGAATGTTTATGCAATTAACAAATGAGATTATTATCATAGTGAAATCAAAATTGCAATGCTCCATTCACCTACGCATGAAATATACAAAATGCAAAAATATTTGAAAAAAAAAAAGAACTTTTATTTTCAATTTCAAAAAGTTAGTGAAGACTTGCCCCAACAATATCAACTCACTTAGGCATCACAATGCCTTAGGGTGGGGTATTAAACTTATTACGGGCGATGTACGTTCATCGTTGCCCAACCTACAATACTTATTCAGAATGTAGAAATAAATAGCAAAGGATTAGAAGCATTCCTCCATGTGTTCCTAGCTTTGGTGCATCTAACAGAAATTCAGCATGGCTTCTCCGAGGTTCACTACATGAGGGTAAATCGGTTCTAAAGGCCCCGAATTGCTCTTCACTGTAGCCGGTGAAGGCTAGTAAGGCACCCCAATAAAAGCGGGTTCAATTCGTCAGAGTATATTTCCCTAGCCCATGCGGATTGTTAATCACGAAGGCGTAGGTATTTTAGTACTCCAAAAGTGTTTCACTAGCCCATGTGGATTGTTAATCACGAAGGCTTAGTTACTTTGCTTCCACCTAAAAGGACGGAACCTGGGTATAGGGCTCATGATATGCAAATGCACTTGTATTGTGTGAGGAGGAACAACAAACCTTTCACCACCTATTCTACACCCTTTATTCTAAATGCCCCAACAATTTATTAAAAGAACATTCAAGAATAGTGTAACGCATTAACCAACAAACAATTATAATATACACTATTAAATAACTAGAGAACAATAATAAAATGCATGTGAACTAATATGAACATATTTAAAATATTTTATTATTTTCAAAATTCTCCTTATTTTAAAAAAATATGCGAATTATAATTAAACACCAATTAAACCCGACAAACCGAGACTTTCGCTAACACGCGACTAATTTTAGGCCTATCTCTCTAAATGTTACCAGTGGAGTCATCAAGCTGTCGACACATGATCCCATTGCGGGGTGATAACTCTAAGAGATATAGTTATTTTGCCACCTTTTATGCTTTTGAATCGGCCAAGTCTTTAAGGATTTAATTAGGATTTGATTAGTTTTAGATATTTTTATATTTATTTTATTTATCCAACTTATGTTTAAAATAGTAATTTAGTTGTTATTTATGTGTTTTTATAGGTCCAAGGTGTCCTGGAGCTTCGAGGTGCAAAACGACAAAAATCGGTGCAAACCAATGAGCAAGCAGATTCGACCTCTGAGCTTCTTTCAAGAAAAAATCGATCTTGAAGACTTCAAATGAGAAAACTCTCTTCTTGAATTTTGAAGCTGCCTTCCATACCTTTTCAACAGTCTAAGGCACGTCAAAATTGTAGAAGCTTTTCCCAGTCAAAAAAGCTTACGAAGTTCAAGAAGGCTATAGAACCTGCAGGCAGCAAACAGGGAGTTGGGGCTGCGGCCTAGGGCAGCGACGCCGGGGAGGCAGAAAATTGGTGCTGCAACGCCACGCCGTGGGGCCGACTCATGAATAGTACCCGCTCAAAATCATGAAAAAAATGCAAAAAAGCCTGATTTTTACCTGGTTACTTGGAAACAAAGGTTTGGACTCCAGGAGGCCTTTGACACTTTAAATAGGACTCTTTTAGGTCAGAATAAAGAGGATTGGTACCTAGAATACTAATTCTCTCTCAAGAAGATAGTTGCTATCAACTTTTCTCAAGAAGATTTGAAGATTCAAGATTCAAGAACTGACAACTCTTAGTTTCTTCTTTTCTCTTTTCTCTTCTTCATTTTTCTTGTGTTATTGATGATGGTGAAACTATTTGATTATTTGTTTTCATTAATTATCGTGAACTAAATCTCTTTTACTAGGATTTCAATGGAACTCAACACATAGTTTGAATTTACTTTCTCTCTCTAGCTTGATTTAATGGTTTGTTGAGTTGTTTGTTCAATCTTGTTCTTAATGCTTCTAGTTGATTGGCCATCAATTAGATTGATTTGTTAACCTAAATACAACTTGGAAAAAGAAGTTTAGTGTTAGACATGGATTGAATGACACATGTTTCATATTCATTTATTAGGATGAATTGATCTGCAGGTAGGGTAGGAATACACTTACTTGTCATGTGTAACCATTGTTAGAACCTAAGCTTAATGAGTTCGTCTTTAATTCAATTATAATAGGAATATAGTTAATTGGTTAAGAAAGATATTTTTATGAGACCATCAGAAGATCCTTATAAATAAGATAGAACTCTAGGTTAACAACTCAGGATCATTAATCAAGTGAAGAGAGAGAGATTCAAGCGAAGTGTTGAGGGAAGTTGTAATCCTAGGCTTTTATAATTACTTGAATTCACCCTTTTTAATTTACTTGCTTTTAGTATTAGTTTCTTTTAATTTAGTTTTTAATTATCATCTTTAATTAGTTGTTTAGATAAGATTGAGTTTGTTAATTTTAGTATTTAGCAAAATTAATAACAATCCCTCGTGGGTACGACACTCTACTTCCACTTTATTACTTGTTATGATACATGCACTTGCGTAGTGAAAATCGACAACAAGTTTTTGGCGCCATTGCTGGGGAATTGTTTATTATTTTTTTTAATATTAATACCAAGCAACCTTAGTCTTAATTTAAACTTTCTTTTTCTTTCTTATTTTCAGGTACAATGGCTGAAGCTAACGAAACAAAGACTTTGCGAGAGTATGGGGTTCCTCTCATGCAAGATCTTCAAACTAGCATTCAGAGGCCTGCCATCCAGGCCAATACGTTCGAGATAAAGCCTTCCATACTTCAAATGATCAATGCATCAGTTCAGTTCAGCGGCTTACCAAACGATGATCCTAATGCTCACATCATAAATTTTCTAGAAGTTTGCGATCTTTTGAAACAAAATGGTGTTACTGATAATGCCATTAGATTGAGACTCTTCCTTTTCTCACTTCGAGGTAAGGCCAAGAGTTGGTTGAACTCTCTTCTTGCTGGCTCCATTACCACTTGGGCTGATCTGGCCTAGAAATTTCTTGCCAAATATTTTCCTCTTGCCAAGACAGCTAAGATGAGGAATGATATCACATCTTTTATGCAATATGACTCGGAATCATTATATGAAGCTTGGGAAAGGTATAAAGATCTGCTCCGGCGATGTCCTTATCATGGGATACCTGAATGGCTTCAGGTAAACACCTTCTACAATGGGTTAATGGGTCATACTAGAAGTTCTATAAATGCTGCAGCAGGTGGATCACTCATGGGGAAAGAAATTGATGAGGCTTATGATTTAATTGAGGTGATGGCGTCCAATAATTATCAATGGTCCACTGAGCGAATTTTGCCAAAGAAATCTCCAGGCCTTATCGGCACAGATGGCTGCTTTGTCCAAGAAAATTGACACTATGAGTGTGCATTCAGTCTAGAGCCCATTAGTAACTTGTGAATTATGTAGAGAAGGACACACCAGTAATAGTTGCCCAACCAATGCCGAGTCAATGCAATATGTTGGAAACTATAATAGACAGCAAAACAATCCTTATTCCAACAATTACAATCCGGGTTGGAGAAATCACCCAAACTTTTCCTGGAATAATAATTAAGAGTCTTCATCATCTGCTAAACCAGTAATCCTTCATGGTTTTCCATCACAAGCCCATGCTCATGTTCCAGAAAAGAAGATATCATTGGAAGATATGTTTACAAAGTTCATGGCTAGTCAAGAAGTGACAAATCAGACTCATGTAGCGACACCTCAAAATCTTGAGACACAAGTAGGCCAGCTTGCTAATGCACTTAACAATCGTCCTAGGGGATCTTTTCCATGTGATACTGAAACCAATCCTAAGGGCCATGGGAAAGAGCAATGCAATGCCGTTACATTAAGGAGTGGGAAAGAAGTAGAATTGGTAGCCAAAAGAATAAAGAGAAAATTCAAGAGAAGACACCTCGAAGTTACCCACCACTACCCTTTCCTCAACGTCTTCAAAGAAAAGTGCCAGAATTGTCGCCCAAGACTCTTGAAGTGGAACATTTGGGGGAAAAAATTGAAAAAGCACAAGAAGAAGAGAAAAAGCCTCCAGTCTATCCACCACCACCTTTTCCTCAGCCCCTTCAAAAGAATAAGCTTGACAAACAGTTTCAGAAGTTTCTTGAGGTATTCAAAAAGCTCCATATTAATATACCTTTTGCTGAAGCATTAGAACAAATGCCTGAGTATGTCAAGTTTATGAAAGAAATTTTGTCTAAAAAAAGGAAATTGGATGAGATTAAGACAGTTGCACTTACTGAAGAGTGTAGCGCTATTCTTCAAAAGAAACTCCCACCCGAACTCAAAGATCCAGGAAGCTTCGCCATTCTATGAGCCGTTGGTGATAAATTGTTTGGTAAAGCTTTATGTGATTTGGGGGCAAGTATAAATTTAATGCCTCTTTCTATCTATCGCAAAGCTTGGTTTGGGGGAAATAAAGCCCACTATAGTGATGTTGCAACTTGCTGATAGATCCATCAAACATCCAAGAGGCATGGTGGAAGATCTGCTAGTCAAGGTTGACAAATTTTTCTGTCCTGCTGATCTTATTGTGCTTGACATGGAGGAGGATAGTGAAATACCCATAATTCTTGGGAGACCATTCTTAGCCACCGGTAGAACTCTCATTGATGTGCAAAAAGGAGAACTTACCATGAGAGTTCTAGACCAACAGGTAACTTTTAAAGTTTTTAAGGCTATGAAGTTTCCTAACGAATTTGATGAATGTTTCACAGTCAAAGTAGTGAACAGGGATTCCAATGAAGCATTCAATGAAAATTGTTCTACTACACCACTTGAAGCAATTTCACATTCTACTTCCAAGATGCATGGAAGCCACAATTTTGTGAATGCAAGGCCTCATAAAGCAAAGAAAAAGGAGGGGCAATGGTTCAAGTGGAAGGATGCCGGCTAATGGACATGAGATAGTTAAACCGATGACTATAAATCAAGCGCTTCTTGAGAGGCAACCCAAGTTCTAAACTTTTTTTTAATCTTTAGAGTATTTTTTTATTAATTTCTTTTTACTTTGTTTTCTTTTGTAGTAACTAATCACCCAACTTGGACAAGCATGATGAAGTCTAAGAGGAAAACTTAAGCTTCTCCTACGTTGCTTTCATCGATAGGGGAATTTTCTTGTTCTTACTCTTTTTATTTCCAAACATTGAGGACAATGTTTATTTTAAGTTTGGGGGTGTGTCTTTAGATTTATTTTAGTTTGTGTGATTGTTTAATTTTATTATTAGGAGTCTAATTTTTTTTTTTTTTTTGCTTGAGATATATTGTACTTATTATGATGGAATCCTTATCCAATGATGAATCTTAGTTATTGATTTATCTTGATTCTTGGGAAAACATAAGCATGAGAAGAATTTGTGTTAAATTCTTTTTTTAGTTTCATGTTAGGATGTGATTTTCACAAATTAAGCACTTAATCTCTTGCTTAGATTTGCATTGCTTATTTACAGTCTTCTTATGTTGATGTGACTTGCAATTATGTCTAGAACCTATAATTTGTTTGATTCTCTCTTGAGGCGAAATCCTAGACAACACTAAGTTGAAGAAGTGATTTAGGCTATCTTTAGATCGCTTGAGCCTTTCAAGCCTACCTATGCATATATGAATATCCTTAGTCTACCTCTTTGTGCCTATTGATATATCTATTTTCTTTGATTGCCACATCTTTTAGCCTAGCCAAATATGAAAAACAATGATTAACCTTCACTATACAGGCATGTGATGATATTACAGGAAACAACTATGAGCCATGTCAAATTTGAGTGAAGTGGTGATATAAAAAAAAAGGAAGTTATGGTTCTTCGTGAACGAAGAATAAAAAAAAGAATAAATTGGTGAAGCAAAAAGGAAGTGTATTCAAAGAAGAAAGTATGTAATATGAGGAAAAGACTATGGCTCTCAAAAATCCTGGAAAAATTTAAAAAAAAATGTAACGTGTCTATGAGTGAACTTAAACCTAAATTTATCCTTTATCATACAACTATGAGCCATGTCAAATTTGGGTGAAGTGGTGATATAAAAAATAAAATAAAAAGGAAGTTATGGTTCTTCGAAAACGAAGAATAAAAAAAAACAATAAATTGGTGAAGCAAAAAGGAAGTGTATTCAAAGAAGAAAGTATGTAATATAAGGAAAAGACTATGGCTCTCAAAAATCCTGGGAAAAAAATGTAACGTGTCTATGGGTGAACTTAAACCGAAATTTATCCTTAATCATACCTTGACCCTAGCCTTACATTACAAGCTTAATAAAGACCTACTTGATCCTTGATGAAGTGTTAGTCTACATTAGTGGAGAGAGAGATGAAAAGCAAACATATGAGAATCTAGTACTATAATTCGTATTTTGCATTGATATAAACTTATTTGGATTGCATGCATTGATTAGACAAGAGATTATACACACACACACACTTGAAAATCCATTCAAGCATGAAATTTACGATTGAATTGAATCATATATTTGGATTATGTTTATGTTCTACTTTGAAGCAGGATTTTCAGGTAATTTTTGAGGAAAATTAAGAAATGATTGTTTGAGTGCATTTATCTTGAGTGATGCATTGAGTCAATTTATTTATTTATTTAGTTTGTTTTGTTTTGTTTTGTTTTGCTCGAGAACTAGCATAATATTAAGTTTGGGGGTGTGATAACTCTAAGAAATATAGTTATTTTGCCACCTTTTTATGCTTTTGAATCGGCTAAGTCCCTAAGAATTTTAAAAGGATTTGATTAGTTTTAGATGTTTTTATACTTATTTTATTTATCCATTTTATGTTTAAAATAGTTATTTAGTTGTTATTTATGTGTTTTTATAGGTCCAAGGAGTTCTGGAGCTTCGAGGTGCAAAACGACAAAAATCGGTGCAAACCAATGAGCAGGCAGATTCGACTTTCGGATCTTCTTTCAAGAAAAACTCAATCTTAAAGACTTCAAATGAGAAAACTCTCTTCTTGACTTTTGAAGCTAATTTCCATACCTTTCCAATGGTGTAAGGCGCGTCAAAATCGGACAAGCTTTTCCCAGTAAAAACAGCTTACAAATTCGAGAAGGTGATAGAACCTGCAGGCAGCAAACAGGGAGTTGGGGCGCGGCGCCGACTCGTGAACAGTACCTGCAAAAAATCATGAAAAAATGCAAAAAAGCTTGATTTTTACCTGGCTTCTTGGGAATGAACTTTTGGACTCCAGGAGGCCTTGAACACTTTAAATAGGACTATTTTAGGTCAGAATAAAGAGGATTGGATACCTAAAAACCTAATTCTCTCTCAAGAAGATAGTTGCCATCAACTTCTCTCAAGAAGATTTGAAGATTCAAGATTCAAGAACTGACAACTCTTAGTTTTTTTTTTTCTCTTCTTTATTTTTTTGTGTTGTTGATGATGGTGAAACTATTTGATTATTTGTTTTCATTAATTATCATGAACTAAATCTCTTTTACTAGGATTTCAATGGAACTCAACATATAGTTTGAATTTACTTTCTCTCTCTAGCTTGATTTAATGGTTTGTTGAGTTGTTTGTTCAATCTTGTTCTTAATGCTTCTAGTTGATTGGCCATCAATTAGATTGATTTGTTAACCTAAATACAACTTGGAAAAGGAAGTTTAGTATTAGACATGGATTGAATTGCACGTGTTTCATATTCATTTATTAGGATAAATTGATCTGCAGGTAGGGTAGGAATACAATTACTTGTCATGTGTAACCATTGTTAGAGCCTAAGCTTAATGAGTTCTTCTTTAATTCAATTATCATAGGAATATAGTTAATTGGTTAAAAATGATATTTTTATGAGACCATCGGAAGATCCTTATAAATAAGATAGAACTCTAGGTTAACAACTTAGGATCATTAATCAAGTGAAGAGATAGAGAGAGAGATTCAAGCGAAGTGTTGAGGGAAGTTGTAATCCTAGGCTTTTATAATTAATTGAATTCACCCTTTTTAATTTACTTGCTTTCAGTATTAGTTTCTTTTAATTTAGTTTTTAATTATCATCTTCAATTAGTTGTGTAGATAAGATTGAGTTTGTTAATTTTAGTACTTAGCAAAATTAATAACAATTCCTCATGGGTACGACACTCTGCTTCCACTTTATTACTTGTTACGATACGTGCACTTGCATGGTGAAAATTGACAACACGGGGACCCGCTCGAGTGAGGTAAGGAAAAACAAAGCAGGCAGAGGAAAAGACAAATTAATTCCTCTTGAAAATAAAGGATGAGGGTTATGAAAATGACCTCGAAAAAGAAATGGAGTCGCCACCATTCTTTTTTTGCTAGGTGTGATCGGCCACCTATTAAAATCGATTTTTATAAAATATTTTAAAATTAATTAAAATATTTTTTAAAACCAATTTTGAAAGTCTGCGCTTTTAAATCAGAGAAATCAAAGAAACATGTTTGGGAGTTGGTTATGTGCGGGGAAGGATTAGCACCCCCACAATGCCCGTATAAAATGGTACCTTATTAATCGTGTATTATCCTGAGTCTCGATAAAATTCGGTTTTGAAGTTGATATTTCTTTTAAAATAATTCCCATTTTTAAAGAAAAATAATCCTATTTCTAATTGAAAATGATACGAAATTTATTAATTCAAGATTTTCCTATATTCCCCGACAAACTCGGCAAAACATAGAAATTTTTATTTACTTAGAAAATCTCCGCATCATACTCTTTTTAAAAGGGTATTCTTTCGTTAATATAGTTGATGAAGACTCCCCGGCAACCCAGAGGAGAATTCATGAATTATAATAACTCGGGGATATTGCCTTATTTTATTAAAAAAATCTCAATTTTCAAAAAGTTTGATGATCATGAATGTGCAAATTAAAATTAAAACTTGAAGGTATAACATGCATGATTAACATGGCATGGCAAATAAGTTATTATGACATGACAAAATTTAAATGACATAGCCAAATAATAAATGACATGAAATATGAATGACATGACATAAGAATGTCATGTGAATGAAATCGACATGGCATACAAAATGTCATGGCATATGAATGACATGGGACACGAATGAATGTCATGTAAATGAAATTGACATGGCAAACTAAATGACATGGCATGCGAATGACATGGCACATGAATGAATGTCATGTGAATGACATCGACATGGCAAATAAAATGGCATGGCATGTGAATGAAATGACATAATGAATGACATGGCATAGCATATGAATGACATGGCATATGAGTGACATGGCACGTGAATGACATGGCAAATTTGATTACATGGCACGCGAATGACATGGCATATGAATGATGGCACAAATGAATGACATGGCATGCAAATGACATGGCATATGAATGACACAGCATAATGATGATATGGCATATGAATGACATGGGAGTATGGATGACATGGCATGTGAATGACATAGCATATTGATAACATGGCGATATAAATGACATGGCATGCGAATGACATGGCAATATGGATGACATGGCAATATGAATGACATGACATGCAAATGACATGGCAATATGGATGACATGGCAAATGAATGACATGGCATATGAATGATATGGCAAATGAATGACATGGCATATGAATGACATGACAAAATGAATGATATGGCATATGAATGACATAGCAAAATGAATGACATGGCATGAGACTAACATGGCATATGAGTGACATAGCCTAATATGTTATAGCATGGTGATAAATGTCATGTGAATGAAATCGACATGGCAAACCCAAAATGAGGTAAACATAATGACATGACAGACCAAGTGACATGGCATGAGAATATTATGTCATGAAGATAGAATGACATGAATGAAATGAAATAGTGACGAATGGTCATGGTAATGACATGGATGGCATGACATACTTAATCATGGTCTAAAATGAGCTCAAACACTAAATGACATGGCAAATGACATGTTATATGAATGATATGGCATAAATGACATAGATCATAAATAAAATGTCATGGCGGCCGAATGGCATGGTGATGGCATATGAATGGCCGAATGCATGGTGATGACATATGGATGGCCGAATGGCATGAAATGATAACATGGCATGAATGGCATGGCATAAAAATGCAACTAAACTATAAATGACATGGCACGACATGTTATATGGACGACGTGGCATAGGTGACGTGGCATAAAATGACATGTCATAATGAATGACATAGCAAATTCTTGATGACATGGTATGTGAATGACATGGCATATGAATGACATGGCATAATGAATGAAATAGTATGTGAATGACATGGAATGCGAATGGCATATGAATGACATGGCATAATGAATGACATATGAATGACATGGCATAACGAATGACATGGCATAATGAATGACATGGCATTGAATGACATGACATGTGAAGGACATGGCATAATGAATGACATGGCATGTGAATAAATGGCATATGACATGGCATGTGAATGACATGGAATATGAATGACATGGCATAATGAATGACATGGCATGTGAATGAATGACATGGCATGGCATGCTTGACATGGCAAAATCATTTAATGATATCATCATAAAATATTCATAATCACAACATGATCACATGCACACAACATTACTTGGAATGTATTATTCATGTGAGGAATCATATAAATAGCATATGTCAAAAAATATTACTGTGCTTCCCGGCAAACCCCGACAAAGCTTGGAAAATAATCCTTTCATATGATATTTACATGGTTCTGAGTAAAACGAAAACCATACGTTTCGATTCCATAAACACGTTCGTTGAATAGTTCCCTAACCTCCCCGGCAAACCCAGCAAAGATCGGTAACTAATTCACGCCAAATGTTTAATAAACCGAAAAATACGTTTTTATGACAAATTAAATAAAAATATTTTTAAAAATGCAATGCATGAAAATGTATTTCTTCCTTAGAGTAAGGACATCTGCATACCTAAAAAGGTATCCGACTACCTTAGGAAGAGACCTAAATTGGATTTTCAAAATCAAAAGACTTTGGGCTCGGTTTTAAAAAAAATGGAATTTTTGATGAAAATGGCCTCTTGGCCGAACCCCTAATTTAAAAAGGCCCTATTTTTCTAGTTTTGAAATCCAGGTTGACTGCCTTTGACCCAACTTTTGTAAAATCAAATTTTGTGATTGAAATGACTTGGAAATTAATCTAAGACAATAGTTAATGCCCCAAATCTGCCCCCTCTTAATATCCTAACCAAAACAGAAAATTAGTATTTCTTAAAAACAAAACTGACTCTCATTGGTAGTTTTGGAAACTGATTTTTTTTCCCTTCCAAAAAATTTCACAAAATTCTGAAAAAATATGGGAGACTTAGAACATGTCGACCTTTATGGGAAAAAATCAGCTTAATTTTTGGAGCATATATACTATGACCGATTTTTATCCAAAATCAAGATAGTGAGTTAAAAACTGTTTTGTCAAAATCCATTAGGCAGTTTTGAAAACCTATTTTTTGCCCTCCTAAAAAATTTCAAAAAATTCTAAAAACATTAAGGTAGACCTCTATGGGAAAAAATCAGCTTAATTTTTGGAGTATGGATACTATGACTGATTTTTACCCAAATTCAAGATAGTGAGTTAAAAACTGTTTTGTCAAAATCTATTTTTAAACCTTTGATAGAAAAATCCAAAAATCAAAACAAAAATACTAGAGGGTCCTTAAAGGGTCTACAACCTGTGGTTAAAAAATCTGTAAATTTGGACAAGGAATGTATGGTGAGAAAAATCAGAAAATCCAACTTGCACAACTTTTCATTTTTCCACAAGCATGCTCATGAGAGCTTGGCTTTGAGCCATTAGTTGGCTTAAGTCAAAAATCAAGTGGGGTTGGGATGAATGCATGAACATGAAGCAAAAAATAGGGGGATCTAGCCTACCATAACCAACCAAGCAAGAGATATCAAGCAAGAACAAGCACAACAACACAAGTTAGGTTTCGGCTGGTGTGAAAAACATGTAGAAAAAGTTTGACAACTTAGTTATTTGATGAAAAGAAGAAGAAATCTTTTGGAACTTGTTTTGAAAAACAATTTTATTTCATGAAAGAAAATAAAATGAAAATGAAAATCATAAAGGAATAACAAAATTATATGAATAAAGCATGGAAGAGAGCATGGAAGAAATAGCTACCTTGCTTTAGCTTTCCAAATCAAAGAGTAGTAAGAAAATGCCTTCTTCTTTTTTTTTTCTTTTTTCCTCTCCCTTTTTCCTCTTGAATAGCTACTGCCCTCTCTAAAATCTGACCCCCTCCCCTTTGCTTAGAGTGGCCGGCTGCCCTTAGGAACATTAGAGAAAAAACCTTTTTCTTTTTTTAGCCCTTGGATCCTTAGGAGCTTATCCCTTTTTAACAATCTAAGCCATTAGATCAAGATATTTTCATGAAAATAAAAATGCTATCTTGCAATTTGATCTTAGCAATTGAGGGATGTACTCATCTTCTACAAAGCACCTAGGCCATTGGACGAGGGAGGACCACTTTCAAGATAGTAAAAATGACATCTTGTAATTTGATGGTGACCATTGGATGAATTTAATCAAATCTCACCATTCATTCATGAGCTAATCAGTCAGGCCTGGAATATCCCAGAAATTCCTTCATCTTTCATTTTTTTTAATTGCAAATTGGCCATTTTCGATTTCTTCGATAAAATTACCTTTTAGTCCCCCGAACTTAATTTTATCGTAAACGGACCCCAAATCCGGTTTTTCTTTATCCAATCCATCCAAATAAATATAATATTGAGATCTAGAGATTTTCAAAAAATTTCGAGCTCGTTTCCTATTTTTTCCGGAATTTCTCTTGGAGTTTTCGAGATGGGCCACCCAAAATTCACCTTTTTCATTTGAACTTTGTTTCTGGATTTTTCTTCACCAATCTCTTCCAAAAAATATAAAACTCAGATCGGGAAGTTTTCATAATTTTTGGAGCTCGTTTGCTATTTTTCCCGGAATTATCTTCAAGAATTTTGGCTTAGTGCACCCGAACTTTGCCATTATTCAAATGAGCTCCGATTTCGGATTTTTCTTCACCGATCTCTTCCAAAAATTATAAAACTCAGATCTAGAAGTTTTCATAATTTTTTGAGCTCGTTTGCTATTTTTCCCGCAATCATCTTCTGGAATTTCGGCTTAGTGCACCCGAACTTTGTCATTTTTCAAATGAGCCCCGATTTCAGATTTTTCTTCACCAATCTCTTCCAAAAAATATAAAACTCAGATCTGGAAGTTTTTATGATTTTTCGAGCTCGTTTGCTATTTCTTCCAGAATTTTCTTTGGGATTTTTCGAGAATGCCCTTCAACCTCCGAAACCTCGGTTTTACTCAAAATGGATCTGATTTTTGGATTTTCTTCTTCCACTTCCTTTGTATTATATTGAATTTGAGTTGGTCCGAAAATGCCCAATTTTTACGATCAAATTCTCCTCCGATTTAGTTTTTCCCTTTTCAAACTCAGGAATTTTCTTGTTTTTCCTTTTTTGCTCTAATCGGCTCTTCCTTGGGATCCATTTCAGACTGGGTCTTGGGCTATTTTTCTTTATTCAGTCTTTATCAACTGGGGGCTTCAATTTCACCAAATTGGGCCATCTTTGCAGTTTTCTCCAAATTTGCTAGATTAGGTCTTCCCCTACATTAAATTTCCGCAACCCATCTTTCAAACTCCATATCTTTCGTTTTAGATCTCGGATTGTCAAAATTCTTTCGCCATTGTTCAATTCAACTTCGAACCTTGATTTTGACTGGGATTAGACTTTTTCAGTGATTGACTTTTTGAGGTTGACTTTTTTGGAGTTGACTTTTTTTGGATTGACTTTTCATGCTCAACTCCGAATCACAAATCTTGGAGGATCATCTCCAAGATGAGAAGAATTTTTTTGCATTCTAAAAAAGTACAAGGAAGAATTTACCTGGTTTAGGGGGGCCCGGACAAAATTAGGTGTCTACAATCATATTAACAGTTGCAAATAAATCATTTGAAGAAAAAAATAAGCTAAACGATTTGACTATTTACAGATTGGTAGAGCTAGGTGACTCTACCAGCAACTTCAACTGCCAAACTAAGTGTTTGATTTGCCACAACATTTTTCAAAGAATTCTAATCATTGTCAAGGACATCTTCATATACATATATGAAAACAATAGGGGCATTTTTTTGCAAGAAAAAAAATTATAATTAATTAAACAATATGAATGAAAAAAGCTTGTCATCAGAAATCTCATTAATTTGAAATTCAAATAAAAATATCCCAATTCCCACTAATCATATTTGGATGTATTTTAAGTAGCACTGAGCCAAAAGTGTTGCTAAATAGTTATTGATTTGCGAAAAGAAAAATTAAAGAATAATTCGAATTAAAGTAGAAGTGTAAAATTATTAGGTTACACCAAAGGTTCAAGGCAATAAAATTAGGAATTTGTATACCAATCAAGATTACAAAACAATTCTTTTAAGATGATGATTCTAATATATTTAAATTAATTAATAAATATTATAAATATTGTGATTGTATAAATCTTATAATATATAATAAAATATTATTCAAACGGTAATTTATAGATATAATGAACAATCATGTATATAAATATATAAAAAAATAATAAGCATGTATATATTTTGTTAGTTTTAAAGCATTAAATTTATATATTGTCATATAAATTAGTAGTATTTTTTAATATTTTTAAATATAAGATAAAAAATATGAACATTTATCAATTCTCAAAAATCATAGCTCCCAAATCTTACACCTTATGTGATATAACTTTTTATTTTTATTTTTATTTTTTAAGGTTAATAATAAAAATTATAACTTTAAAGATAAAGTAATTCAATGTAAATTTTAACTCTTTTTTTTTTTTAATTTATTATCAAATAAATTCATTTAGCTAAAGTCTATCAATAGAATTAGAATTATTGTTTATAAATTAGATTAATCTTATTAAAAATAAAAAAATATTTAAAATATAAAATATAAAATTAGTAATATAATAAATAATAATAGATATTTTCGTTAGTTCAAAAGATTCTCCATATTCGTTCTTTTATGTATATTATAGATTATAGATAAATGGATTTTGCTAAAGAGAGCTTTAAGGTCACTCTTTAAGGTTAGCACATATAATAATATCTTCATTCAATGTATTGAAAATGATGAATAAAGTTATCGGCCACTGCATTTAATACAAAATTATTATTATAAATAATATATTAACTAACTTTAAAGACACTCGTTAGTAAAATCCTTTATAAATTATAGATGTATACGAACAAAATAGGATAAATAATTAAATGGTAACAATCCTTATTTTTCCAATTTCTAAATAATTGGATAGCTATTTCAAAATTTTTATAACATATTAAATATATTTTTCTAAATTTGTTTTTTTCCTTATTTTATTAATTATATTTAAAATAAAAAATAAAGATAAAAAATGAAAAATAGTTTCCTAAAAAGTAAATGGGCCTCTTGGCCGGAAAAGTAAATGGGCCTTAAACCATTTCAAAGGAATTCCCAGACCGGGTTCGATATCAGCACCCGACAACCCGACCCTTTTAGTATATAATACACACTTAACCAGAAAAACATAGAAACATAAGCAAAATAGAGAATTCCCTCTCTGAATTGTCTGATTCTCTCCTGAAAATTACCCCCCAAAAATGTTGATAACATCTCTCCAAACAAATCTAAAGCCTTGTTTTAAACCCTTAACTTCATTCCCTTCTCAAAACCCAAACTTTTTCCTTCTTAAATCTCTCACTATTTCTCCTAAAACCTCAAATTTTGCTGAACCGATAATCTCTTTACAAGTCAAAGCTAAACCTCATGTTCTTTCAGATGGACTGCCTCTGGATGATTTCCCCTCTGAATCTTCTTCTGATAAAGAGGTCAGTGTTTGGGTCTTTTTTTTTTTTTTTAATTTTTTTTTTCCTAGAAAAAAATTGGGTTTAATTAGATTGATTTTCTGCTATATTTTTTTCTTGTAAAACCCAGGAAAGGCTTTATTTTGAACTTAGTTTCTTGGGTTTTGTGTTTTCGTCTGTTGGGGTAATGTAGAAGCTTGGAGTGGTGGTGAAGCCATTGGAAAAGCCAAGGGTAGTATTGAAGTTTATATGGATGGAAAAAGATATAGGGATAGCTCTTGACCAAGTGATACCAGGGCATGGTACAATCCCTTTGAGTCCATATTACTTTTGGCCAAGAAAAGATGCTTGGGAAGAGCTCAAGCTTTTGCTTGAAAGCAAGCCTTGGATATCTCAAATGCAAAGGATTCACCTTCTCAATCAAGCTACTGATATTATCAATTTGTGGCAGACAAGTGGTGGTAATTTGCCCTAAGCGTTTCAATTTACAAAGTTTTGTTGCAAGCTTTTACATTTCTAATTTCTTAGGACTAGTTTTAATTGTATTCCATGTTTGAAATATGGTTGACTGAATGTTCTTGTGATACCTTTTTGTTGTGAATCAGTGTTTGATTAATATTCCTCGATGATGTTATTGTGATTATCAACTTCTCTATTAGTACCCTTTCCGCTTCTAATTGATCATTTATGTTTTTTTTTTTATGAACTTCTAATTGATAATTTCAAGTTACATGCCTTGGATATAATGTTTCTCTATTTGATGGGAAACAAATCATTTCAAAGACAAACAGACTAATTAGGAATAGTAGACCCTGGCTACCTTGGCTATCAATCAGTAACGGGTTGGTGGAAGAAGGGGGGAACAAGCACACTTGGAGAGCGCAGTACAACGGAGAGTTGTATGCTGCATTCGGGAAGGATGAATTGCTCTCGAAAAGGAATCTATTGATTCTCTCCCAATTGGTTGGACTGTAGGTGCGATGATTTACTTCGGAAAATGAGGTTTTCAAGGGATTAATGTTGCTGGAGACTAGATTTTTAACATCAACGAGTAGAGAAAGCAACTTCTCACTAGGTTGTATTTAGTGTTTTGGTCATATTTACTTATCGAAAAGAAAAGGAAAAAAGGGTCTTTGATCATATTTTCTTGCATTCTTGATTGGAAATCAAACTAAATATCTGGAGACCATGTATCTTTACAAAACCTTATCACTTTCTAAAATGAAGGGACTGTGGAAGAGAGATAACGATAATGAAATTAATGACTTGTTCCTTTTGGTCTCAATATTATGCTATGGTTTTGGATGCATCAATGGATTTGCTCATTTTTCCTTTCAGAGTTCTGCAAATCCTACATGTTCGAAGCGCAGTTTATCAATTATTTTAAGTATGAACTATGAACTTCTAATCTGCCTGTATATACCCTGACTGATATGCCTAAGTCAAAGTAAGTTTGCCCTTTTGATGTGTACCCTCTTGAACACCTCTAAAGGAATTGTTCTATATCACTCTGCTGATTTTAAGTATGAACTTCTAATCCGCCTGTATATACAACGACTATATGCCTAAGTCAATGTGAGTTCTTCGCTCTTTCGACGTTTATCCTCTTCAACTCTTTTGAATGAAGTGTTCTCTGTACTTACACAACACATTGCCATTTACTTCGCTCTTACTTTTTGACTTTCTTTAATCAATATCTGGACTTAAGCTGCTAAAATGATGGTTCTACATTCTATGTGAGAGTATAAACCTGAAGCAGGTTATTTTCTCAACCTTCAGTTCTTACAGTGTAATTTTCATTTCTTTGGATCATTTAAATATCCTCTTTAAGTTGATTTTTTTCTCTCCCTATGTATACTAAAATCCTTTGTGCACCTGCACGAGGCTAATATCACTAGAAGACAGATTGATATTCTGAAGTTTGGGAGGTGTAAAATTATTCCTATCAGTGCAAGCTGAATTTTAGGTTCACCCCAGTTGTATAAGCTGTCCAATGTTCCTCTGTTATTAGTAAAACCTATGTTACCCGACTCTTCATTTTCTCTGAAGTATTCGTGTCCGACATCTGTGCTCGACACATATTCGGATATCGATATTCGGATATGATCTTCCAAATATATGGAAAAACTTTGAAAAAATTGAGCATACTCATGTCGGACACATCCATATCCGACACTCACATTAGAGTCCGAGTAACATAGAGTAAAACTTTTTTTTTTTTAAACTAGAAGTCTTAAATCACTTTCATAAAAAAGAATCGATCAGATTCTTCTTATTAAGTTCTCGAGAGTTCAATGACAGTTCTGCAGCTGCTGATTCAAAAGCCTTTTGAGCAGCTGCAGCTTCTGTGTACTTGTTTCATGCATTTATTGGCTTTGATTATAACCTTTATTCAGGTTCATTTCTCCAGACAAACCATGAGTATTATCTGTGATTTTAGGATCATCTAAGGTATCTGATGTTTTAGGCTTTGGGTATTCTCCTGCAACCATCAGTATCCTTATGCCGGGACAGAAGATTCGCATTGGATCTGATAGAGATTATTGTTTTACAACATTCTTATTGACCATCAGCTTTACCACCTTCATTCTCTATTCAAACACCAGGCTTGGTTGTTTTGTTTGAGGAATTGTTCCTATGCATTTTCTTGGAAAGCAATGGAATCTTATGTTGCTCTGACTTTTTATTTTTCTTGAAGTACCTGTGTCTGATACATTTTCGGACATGGGTATGGGGATATAATCTTCCAAGGACCCTCCAAATATATGAAAAAACTAAAAAAAAAATGAGTATATTTGCGTCAGATACATACCCATATCCAACACTCATACCTTAGTCCGAGTAACATAGTTGGAATCATCCATTTTTGATTAGTTATTTCTGATGTGTTGGGATTGACACAGATTGATCAATAATTCAACCTTGCAAGACTTCACAAGTGAATATATCCATCTAAACCAATATCAAAATTTTCTACTGAACAAGGGTAAAGGTAGTCTAAAAGGCTACTTGAATACTTACAGCTTTTCATTGCTTGAGACCAACATTTGCAATGACAATTATAAGGATATTGGTTTTGCCAGGCTTTCCTATCTTAAAAACAACAATAAAAGGATTTTATCACAATAACCTTTCATTTATTCTGTTTCTCTGACTTAAAAGTGGATTTAAATAACGGTTGTAATGCGGTGTTACGATCGTTATTTTACGGTTTCGGTTCCCTCTACTATCGATATTCACGGTCAATATTTACCGCAATTGATTGTCTTAGTATTCATTACGTCCAAAATCGCAATAAATGTGACGCGATCGAAAACGCGTTCCTTATCACTCACCAAACACTAGATATTATTGTAGAAAAAAGTTAAATGCATTTCTTTTCTTTTTTTGTAAAGATTGATGAAATGTCAAAGTGGGGTATTCACTTAGATTCATCGTTATTTTCATGTATGCATCACAGTTTCCATTTAGAGGTAGACACCTGGTAATATTGGATTTTACACGAAAAAAAATAATTAAAATACACATAAAATACGATACGACATGAAAAAGAATATAGACACAACACAAATATACGAATATATCAAAATCTATATAACGCAAATTATTAACACGCGTGATTATGACACGAAAAAATATACAAACACGATATGGATACAATTGTTAGAGTACTTCTCAAAAGAAATTTGGTTCTCTTGCATGATGAACTCCTTATGATGTTCAGGAAAATTATCATATTTGAAGGAAAAACTGAATGGTCTAATTTTCCTGTGCTACCAGAAACAATCTCGAGGATCCTTGCTTTCTCATTCCCCTCACACGATGTATTTCTCGTTCTCTCTTTAATCAAGCTTCATGCAATCAGAAAATCAAAGTAGAAACACCACTAGTTGTTTTAACATGATCAAAAGACTTAAGTTCATGTCAAATTCATAAACCAGAACACAACCCTATCACCATTGAAATCGCGATCACAGAAAATGACATGAAACGTGCATCAGCTTCAATCTATATGGTAATAAATTTCTAGCCATAATTACCCGAAACATGAAACTCAAAAAGCTTGTACATGCCTATATTACCCTCTTTCATCATGTCTCCTAAATTTGGTTGGTATATCAAGATTAACCACAAAAACAAGAAAAAAGATACTTTATACATAATTGATAAAATAAGAACATTAGATGGTATGGAACTATTGCATAATTCGACTAGCTGCTATGAACATGTTACAGGCCAGGTGATAGGGGCCTAGCCCATTTCAGTTTTTATAATGTTTAGTTTAAAAGTTAGTTAACTATTCAAATGTCATTTAATTATGTCAAAAAAGAATGTTGAGTCAGTATTTCTGTTATAAGATCTGAAAGTGTAACATTGGTTGGCACGGAATTTAAGGAAGTTGTTATTCTCTCTCCAAAATTCTCGATTCTTCTCTCTCTCTTTCTCTTTTCGTTGTTTCTTCTTCTTCTTCTTCTTCCAGTTTATTTCTTCATTTCTGCATACCATATTTGTTCTATTTGCATTGTGTGCATCAATTGGTATCAAAGCCTAAGATCTGGCAACGGTAGAAGGAACTACTACAAGGTTAGAAAAGGATTTGGGACAATTACAGAAAAAATTTGAGAAAATGGAATCCAAATTGGGAAGCACCACAAAACAGTTGAAGACTGAACTACTATCAGAAATGAGTATGGGATTAGAAAACATGGGAGTAAAATGAGAAAAATGTTTGAGCAAATAATGCAAAAGATGGATGGTTCAGTTAAAGGTATGGAATCTTATCACTTATTGGAAATTGGCTCTTCTGGCACTAAGCAGATATCTATACTGAGTTTTTTTATGGTGACAGAGCAGTGATTCAGAATCCAAAGCTCACCAATGATCTGTTCGACGCTCTTAGAATCTAGACCAAGTACTCCAAAATTGAGTGCCCAAGATTTGATGGAGGAGATTTCAGAGGTTGGTTCCTCAAAATTTATAGATTCTTTGAAGTTGATCAAACCAAAGAGCAAGACAAGGTTTGAACAGTGATCATTCAACTAAACTAGATGGTCGAGCTCTTCAATGGCATCATAGGTTTATAAAGAATCAAGGTAAGCTCTAGGAGGTAAGTTGGAAGCATTATGTATTTGAAATGAGATCTCAATTTTTTGAAAACAAATTTACAAATCCTATATATAAATTGATAAGTTTGAAACAAATATGATAGGAAGGAATTTGACAAGGCTCGACATAATAGCACTAGGTCAAACAGGCCTCGCATAGGCCCAGATATACTCCATCAGACCCTTAGACCCAAGGCTTGAAGAAGGCCCATCTGAGGCCCAAAGCAGCACCAAGACTAGTCTAAGGAAAGCAACGGCCGACCACACATGGGGGAGGCTAAAAGGCCACTTGGGCCTATTACACAAGAGAAATGAGGAGAACCCTTCAAGTCCCATTACATCATCCATTGCAAGGAGCCACGAGCCATCCAATCCCTTTTAAATAAGGGGCACTATTCATGATTTTACAAGTCATTACAAGTTTACCTCTCTCTTTCTAGAACTTTCAACATTTTGCGCCTTTCTCTCTCTATCAACTAGCCCAAGTGATATACTGACCTGAGCGTCGGAGCACGCGTCGAAAGAACATCTCCAGCGCCCCCTAACCTCTTGCTTCTCTTGCAAGACCTCGTCTAACCATGTCCGAGGATCACAAGCTTATTAGCACCTCATCCTACATGCCAAACACTTAGCCTCCATGAGTCCAACTTCATAGGAGTGGAAGTGCGATTTCACTCCTTAACATTTGGTGTTTTCTTTGAGAGGAGAATTCATACTATGCCTTCTCACAAAAGGGCTCTCATGGAGGCAGATCCGAACTAATTCTCCCTGAAAGAAGTTATCATCCTATGAGGAAAGGTTGAAGGCAAGACGTGGCCATCTTACCAAAAATCATGTCTGAGAATAAAGACCAAGCTAAGGTTATCAAAGATGAGAACTTTGAGAAATTAGAGTACGAGGTCCGAAGTTTGGCTAAAGTGGTGCGAAACTCTATAACAAGGGATCTACCACCCAATGAACTAAAGCACTCCAATTTTAGAACGCTAAGGAATGATGTCCGATTTGAAGAAAGTGTTCCAAGATTTCATAGCAGGAAATCCACCACCCAAAAGAGCCAAGGCATATTTGATCTAAAGTAAGAATTGTGTGCGAGGTTGCAAAAGAAAGAGAGTTACATAGAAGCACTCTCAATGTCCACTACGAGGTTGCAAAAGAAAGAGAGTTACATAGAAGTACTCTCAATGTCCGCTCTCAATGTTTAAAGTTGCAAAAGAGGGAGAGAGTTGCGTAGAGGCACTCTCAATGTCCGAAGTTGCAAAAGATGAAGAGAGTTGCATAGAAGCTCTCAATATGCACCTCCAAATAAGAGAAAGACCGATGAAACTAAAAGAGACAAAAACAAGCAAAAAGAACTCACAGACTTGGATAAAAGATGGAAAGATATAAGGAGGATCGAAGTAATGGAAGAAAGAATAATGACAAGCAACTGTAGTTTGATTTCGAATTAATAGGTAACTCTATTTTCATAAAGGAAATAGAGGTTGCCTCACCATCTCATGACTTGCCTCACCATCTCATGACTTCAATCACTCCCCATAATGGGATCCTATGGTGGCATGTCTGACGTTGTCAACCACGCATCAAGCGAGTAATGTCGTCATATGTAAAGTCTTCCCATCCAAGATCTTGGTATTCCTCCCTGAAGCCAAGGCCTGCAAACACATTATATTTCGGTTCCTTCAGTTCGGTTTAGTCTATTTTAGTAAATTTCTGTTTAAAATTTTGGTTTAAACATGTTTATTTGGTTGGTTTGTGGTTTTATATTTACTAACCAAACCGACTGAAAAAACTGACACATAATTAAAAATTAAATAAATTTTTTATTTATATTACCCATATCTATACCCACCCAAATCCATAAACAAAAGGACCACCCACCCACGCCCTACCCGCCCCGCACAAAAATCCCTAATCCTAAATGTTTTTCATTTTTTTCTATTTCTCGTTTCCTTCCTCAGAGCCCTCACTCGGCCTTTGTCTCCAAGCTCCACCCATTCTCCAGTCTCCAACCTCACTCACTACCTCCGCCCTCCAGGCTCCAAGATCTAGCCTCACTCATTGCAACACTACCTCCATGCTTGTTTTCAGATTTCACTACGCAAGTGTACGTATCGCAAACAAGTAATAAAGTGGAAGTAGAGTGTCGTACCCACGAGGAATTGTCATTAATTTTGCTAAGTACTAAAATTAACAAACTCAATCTTATCTAAACAATTAAATAAAGATGGTAATTAACAACTAAAACTAAAAGAAACTAATACTGAAAACAAGTAAATTAAAAAGATGAATTCAATTAATTAATAAAAGCCTATGATTACAATCCCTCAACACTTCGCTCGAATCTCTCTCCACCTCTTCACTTGATTAATGATCCTGAGTTGTTAACCTAGAGTTCTATCTTATTTATAATCTTCCGATGGTCTCATAAAAATATCCCTCTTAACCAATTAACTATATTCCAATGATAATTGAATTAAAGAAGAACTCATTAAGCTTAGATTCTAACAATGATTACACATAAAAAGTAAGTGTATTCATACCCTACCTGCAGATCAATTCATCCTAATAAATGAATATGAAACATGTGTCATTCAATCCATGTCTAACACTAAACTCCCTTTTCCAAGTTATATTTAGGTTAACAAATCAATCCAATTGGTGGCCAATCAACTAGAAGCATTAAGAACAAGATTGAACAAACAACTCAAAAAATCATTAAATCAAGCTAGAGAGAGAAAGTAAATTCAAACTATATGTTGAGTTCCATTAAAAGCCTAGTAAAAGAGATTTAGTTCATGATAATTAATGAAAACAAATAATCAAATAGTTTCACCATCATCAACAACACAAGAAAAATAAAGAAGAGAAAAGAGAAAACTAAGAGTTGTCAGTTCTTGAATCTTCAATCTTCCAATCTTCAAATCTTCTTGAGAGCTTGTGGTGGCAACTATCTTTTTGAGATAGAATTAGGTTTCTAGGTATCCAATCCTCTTTATTCTGACCTAAAAGAGTTCTATTTAAAGTGTCTAAGGCCTCCTGGAGTCCGAAACTTCGCGGCCAAGCAAATAGGTAAGTTAGTCAAAACTTGCATTTTTTTCTCTTTTTTATGCGGTTATTGTTCACGTCCCAGCGCTGTAGCGCTGACTCTCGAATTGGAGCACCAACCTTCTCGGTTTGCTGCACTTCGCCTCTGTCATCTTCTCAAACTTCATCAGCTATTTCGACAGGGCAAACCTCGTCCGATTTTGACGAGTCTTACACCGTTGGAAAGTATGGAAGTAAACTTCAAAAGTCAAGAAGGGAGTTTTCTCAAATGAAGTCTTTAAGATCAAGTTTTTTTTTTTTTTTTTGAAAGAAGCTCCGGAGGTCGAATCTGCCTACTAATTGCTTTGCACCGTTTTTTCATCGTTTTGCATTTCGAAGCTCCAGATCACCTTGGACCTATAAAAACACATAAATAATAACTAAATAACTATTTTAAACATAAAAATGGATAAATAAAATAAATATAAAACTAATCAAATCCTAATAAAATCCTCAAAGACTTAGCCGATTTAAATACATAAAAGGTGGTAAAATAACTATATTTCATAGAGTAATCAATGCTCCAGCCTCCAGGCACCGCTGACGATTCACGGATAAATCCATCTTTTGCTGCGCCTCTTCTTTCATTCTTTCACAAGTTCAGTCCATCACATTCTTATGCTTGTTCTTGTGTTGCCATTTTTTTTTTTATCAAAAAGACTATAGCAACCTTTGTTGCCATTTTGTTGTTTTTCTATGTTTGTAATTTAAAAAATAAAAATATTGGTAATAGAAAATGCATTATACTAAAATTATTTTGCTAACCATGTTTGTAATTAGCGAGTATTTTTAAAATTCTTTTGCTAACCATATTTGTAATTAGTGATTCTTTTGATCACAGTCTCCACCATTATAGTAATGTCTGAACTGCAAGATTCTACACAACTTGTTGTATTAGATCTAACCCAACTTGTTGAATCATGTTTTCTGTCTTCCCTTTCACAAACCGAAAAAACAGACCTAATCGAACTAATTAATTTCGGTTTGGTTATTTCGATTTCTAACATTATACTAGGTCAGTTTGGTTATTTTATTTTTTTAATTTCGATTTATTTAGTTTTCAGAATTTTTAAACAAAACCGACCGAAAGCTCAGCCCTAACTGTTCCTTCTTTTCCTTAGCCAGTTATCCTTGGCAGCTCCTAAAAAAAATGGAAACCCCTCATTTTTTTTTTTTTTTACAGCTGTCCTTTTCTAGAAGACACATATTTTCCTCGAATATGGACCCTTGGATCATGTGATCCAAAGGCTCACAATTATCCCTTTAGATGTCCTCTTAATGTGAACCCGTGGGGTTAAACCCTTTGAACCCGCTAACAAATTGAAATACCCTAACCCCAAGAAAGCCAAGATTCAGGCAATTGAACTTAAACCCGTAGAAATCTTGGATCAAAGAACCTAGATTAGCTAAGCTAACTAAACCCCAAAAACACTTGTTTCTAGAACCTAAGTTTGATAGGAAGAACGCCACAAAGAAAGGAATTCTCTGATAAGTTCGCTAGTTCTGTCAAGAACTAAAAAGAGTGAAACACTCACTTTAAATAAATTCAAACTCACTAAATTCAAAAATTGTTAAAATGAATAGACGGCTAGAACATGTATTTATAGCCTCCCTATTAACCTAACCCTAATTGCTAGTTACATGATGAATTCGGCCAGAACTAAATAATAATAATAATAAAACTCCCTAAATATGGGCTGAACATACTCAAGCCTAAACCTAATTAAATTAAAAGGATGTCCAACAAGTTTAATGAAGATAGACCCCACAAGCCAAATGGACATAATACATAAATCAGACCCAAAAGCCTAAGTAATTATAAGACCTAACTAAAACTTCTAATTTAGGCGCCACATCATTAATGAATTGGTCCCCACTTCATATTAAATAATGAACTAAAAACAGGCCCACTAATTCATTAATATTGCCGCCCCTTTGAATTCCTCTATGGCCCATCATGTGAAGCTTGGATCACATGGACCAATTTTTTGTCTTCCTCATTCAAGCAGCCCAACTTGAATGGCTTGACATTGCTTAAAAGACTTGTAGATTCTTCCCAAGTCCTTTACACTAATCCTTGCATAGCTTCTTTAAGCTTCTTGGATCTTGACCTTGTAATAGGCCCAATTGGAACATGCAATGGATCTAGAAGTCCAATACCAGCTTGGTTCTCATCATTCCCCCTTTCCTCAAAAGGATTCGACCTCGAATCATCACCTACATCATAAAGGGAAAGATCAGAAACATTAGATGAAGTGGAAATGTTATACTCACTCGGTAAGTCCACTTTGTAAGCATTGTTATTAATTTTCTCAAGGATTTGGAAAGGCCCATCTCCTCGAGGATGCAACTTGGTTCTCCTATGGGCTGGAAATCTTTCCTTGCGTATATAAACCCAGACCCTATCACCTGGTTCGAAAGTAACGCGCCTCCTCCCTTTGTTTGCTTGTGAAGCAACTTTTGCATTCTTTTTCTCAATTTGAAGCTTTACTTTCTCATGAAAAGACTTTACCAATTTAGCTTTCTTACTCCCATTCAAACTATTCCTTGTATCAACAGGTAAAGGCATTAAATCTAAAAGAGTTAATGGATTAAAACCATAAACAATCTCAAATGGAGAATAAGAAGTAGTAGAATGCACAGTCCTATTATATGCAAACTCTGTGAATGGCAAACAGTCTTCCCAAGTTTTCAAGTTCTTTTGTATAGCAGTTCGCAAAAGTTGTGTTAAATTCCTATTAACTACTTTAGTTTGCCCATCAGTTTATGTTTATGACAAGTAGTAGAAAACAAAATTTTAGTACACAATTTCCCCCACAAAACCTTCCAAAAGTAACTAAGGAACTTAACATCTCTATCAGACACAATGCTTCTAGGAACACCATGTAAGCGCACTATCTCTCTAAAGAATAATTCAGCAATGTTAGTTGCATCATCAGTTTTATGGCATGGAATAAAATATGCCATCTTGCTACCTATCCACTACCACATAAATTGAATCTCTACCCCTTTTTGTCCTAGGTAAACCCAATACAAAGTCCATAGATATGTCTACCCATGGTTCATGATGGAGACTCAATTAAGAGTTGTAAACCCAAGTGCAGGTTATGTTCAAGTAATAAATTCTCGGGTGTCCGAGGTCGAACCACAGGGAAGCGTATTAGTAAGTATAAGTTTATAAATATATAAGACAAAGAAAGTAAACAAGATATTAGGGAATCAACAACAAAATAAGATAAACAAGATATTAGAGAACAAAATAAACAAAATATAAAAGAAATTAAACAATATATAAAAAACAATAAGAAAAGATGTTGAGGTTAGAGAATCCACTCTTGGTGTTATGCTAAGATTAATCTTGTTTTATTACACAATTGAAATCCACACATAAAGGAGGTTCCAATCGGAAGGTTTAGCAATTCAGTCCAAATTGTCCAACGTCCATAGCATATGATATTATGTTCATTTGGTATCCTCAAAACTCATAAAAAGAGTCCAAGCATTCCTTATGCCAAGGTATATGTCTACAACAAATCAAGGTTATGAAACCAAGCATTTACTGTGCCATTTTCATTGTCAATAATGAATCAAGATCCCTACTTTGCAAGTATGATTTTAAACCAAAAGAAAATATTATCTATACTAGTGTTTATAAATGATGATTCATTTTAGCTCATGTTTAAGAGACTAACCTTAGCATTTACCAAGAGCTTCACCTCATCACCTCAACAATATGATTAGCAACACATACTAGATATGAATAAAATGAAAAGAAATGTAAGAAGCATAAGTAAATAAAGAAAAAGAAAACTAGAGAAAGGAAAGAAAAAGAAAACTTAGAGAATTTTATTACAATGGCTAATATCCTCCCAATGTATAATGTATCCTAATACTCATCCAAGGCCCTCTATTTATACACATTTTGGAGAGCTAAATGACAAGAGACAAGCTTTATAAATTTCAAAGGTAGGTATAATAGGTGGGTGCATTTTTCTAACAATTTTCGTCATGTTGTATGACAATTCTGATCAGCCAGCTTGATGGTCAATTTTGTCAATGTTGGAGGCTCGATCTGATCAAATGGTCTTCTAGAAACATATTCCCCTATCAGTTACTGATCCATAGCCGTTGGAATCAGATCATTTGCTCATGTGGATCGGAAGATATGGTCAAAATACCAAAACAGGTCAGCACAGACGTCATTGCACATCAGCCAACTTGATGGTCGATTTCGCTAGGGAAAACGACTCCGTTTCAAGAAGTGTAAAACATGAAAAAGATAGATATGCCTCTTAACTTTGCACTGTAAAAAATTCAGCCTTATTGCTTCAGTGAAACTCCAGATATATCTGATATGGAAAAAGGTGTCGGAACTGGAACTGAATTGGATTTGCCCTTAATTCTTGATTTAACCTAGTAATCTGAAATCACTCAAAGAAACTCGTGAAAAACACCAAATTACATAAAAATATAAAATATCATAAACACAATTAGACTAAGCAATAATAACTCGTATTTGACACAAAACAATAATAAAACATAACTAAAAACTATATAATTATACGAGTTATCACACCCCCACACTTAGATTGTTGCTAGTCCCTAGCAACGACTCAATAAAAATAAAATAAGAAAATCTAATCTAATCCATTTTCGTAGGAAATCACGGTGGCACTTAGCATGTGACACAAGCCTTTAAACCCCTAGGTGTCCCTAATGGACGAGTTTAGTCTCGTGAGGGTTTACTAGGACGATACCCACAAACATTGAAGACATAAGAAAAACTAAAAATAATAATTATAACTAATCCTTCCAATATAAATTAGAGATAATCATTGGACAAGTCTTAAAAACTAACCAATAGCTTAAAGAAATTCACAAAAAATCTTGCTTGAATGTAAATAAATGAGTTAAGCCAATATTAACATAACATATTTCAATCAAAATAGTGCATATTCAAACTTAATCTCAACTTCTCACATGGGATACTCTCTTGATTTTCACTCTTTAAAGTAGTGGTAAAGTGTTTACACTCAATCAATCTCATGAAAACACTTCTACCATATGCTTGCTTGTCCACCTATTCTCCACTATTTAGATCATACAACTTCATAAATCAAGAGGTCTTTATTCAAGGTTGTAATGGGGCCAAAGGGTTATAATGTGGTTAAAGAACAAAAGGATAAAGATATCACAAAGGTTCCAAAGAGTTCATAGAGTTTAGAGACATAATAAGATCATACAAATAAATTTCTCAAAACTCTTTACAAGTACATAGTCACATAGGCTAAATATTCATGTTGAGCCTTTGCTTCATTCTAACCAACTTTGTAACATCTTTTTCTTTACTTTAACTAGAAGTTCAAGAGAAGATTTTTTTTTTTTTTTGAATATGGGAATGTATTTAACAATGATCCCTTTCTTTTTCTCTTGACTTTTTCTTTTCTTTTCTTCCCCCACACTTATCTTTTGTTTCTAACCCAAATTTTCAACTAAAAATATCCCTTGTTTTTTTTGCAATATGTCTCAAAATATATAATCCATCTTTAGAACAAGGGTAAGGATATAAGTATATTTAGGCTAGGTGTAAGTTGTGGTTACCAATAAAACAGCATATTTAATGTAGGCTCAAATTGGCTCACTAGTGGGGATGTTCTCTTAGAACATTAATAATGGATGGCTGTTTGGCTCTGGTTATAATCCTAATGCCTCTATCATATTCATGTTGTCACATGTATCAATATAGTCTCAAACGGTTTAAAGCAAGTTCTAGAGAATCATGTAATCATAAGAGCACTCAAGAAAGAAATTAGATTGATTTGTATAATGCATCAATCATTATAGGCTCAAAAACTCACAAGGATGATTATACAAGTCAGATTAAGTCTAAACATGCTTCTTTCTCAATCAACATATCATATTAACATTGGCTCATAAAAAGGTTGACATCAAGCTCAATTCTCATGAAAATCTTCTCACTAATAAATCTGTTTTAGACTTATGCAATTCATATCTCATCATTGTATTGAAAGTAACTAAAAAAACACACTAAGTCTAAACATGCTTTTTTTTTTTTTTTTGAAGAAGAAGAAGATTAAATCAAACTGACAAGGTATGTCTCAAGTCTCCCTTACTCAGACCTTGTTCAGAATGAATACTTCTAAATGTCTTAAAACACAACAATTTTTTTTTTTTATTAGCAAAATATGTCCCTTACCCCCTACTAAAATATGACATTGTCCCCAATGTCAAATTTTAAAGGTAGAATTTAGGAGATATTACCTGCAGAGGTTGCTAACCACTTATTATAACTGAGACACAACAAGCAAAATGTTAGATAATGTCACAAAGACAAAGTGCAATCCACTCCTTGCTCGTCCATATCTCTTTTTCTTTTTCCGAGCGTTTGCGAAACAACCGTAGCAGATAAATACTCATAAGCTTGGAGCTTTTTGAGTAAATCTTCAATGGTTGTAGCAGAAATTATGGTTCACCTTGCCTCTGAAAACATGAATCCATTATCCACAGCATTATCTAAATATGAAAGCAAATTACTAAAATAACCATTAATATTAAGCAAACCAATGGGTTTCTTATTTGTGACCAAAGATGACCAAGAAGCCACGCAAGCTATTTCTTCCAATGTACCCAGACCTCCTGGTAAAGCAATGAATGCATCGGCAGAATGGTACATGATTGTTATCCGTTCAGGGATACTCCAGACTTGTATTTCCTTACCCATGGTAGGTCCACAAAAACCTGTGAATAGTTTTGGCACGATTCCTAGAACTGGACTTCCTCCGGCGTGTGCTGCTGTAGCGACTGCTCCCATTAAACCCGTACTACCGCCTCCATAAATCAACTGGATCTTTTGTTGGGCAAGTATTACTCCAACTCTTATGGCTTCATCAGCGAATATGCTATTTTTCCCTGGATAAGCACCTCCAAAGACACAAATTTTTTTAATGCGTTGGGACGAAGTACTTTCCATTTTTTTTTCGAGTGCCTGAAAGAGAATGAGTACATGGTGTAATATATAGAGGACTGAGTAGTGAATCAGACAAGAGTAATAATGTCGCCGAAAGTGTATCTGACCTGTCAGAAGAAAATGTTAACCTAACAAAAGATTTTTGCGTGATTTCAGGAAGAAAATCAAAAAGAGAAGAAAAATCAACCGTAAAAGTCCAATGCAAAAAATACGAGAATAATTACACAAATCGAACAACAGTAAATTAAACCGAAATGAAATTATTGCAAATCAAACCAAAAGATGAGAAGTCATTTATTGTAGTTGTGATTGTGGCTCACATCTTCCTCTGGTTTTACGTCCAGAAACGGCTTAAACGCCTTCTATGAGTCGAGGATATGCTTCCCATCCAGTTTTCTTACAAGCTGGCAAACAGGGTCTTTTAACATCAGATTCCCAAGATGTTGCCATTCCCTTTGGAATTGCGGCCATAAATCAAGAATTTCTCTTTGTACGTCTCCACTAGGATGCGTCTCAAGAGAAAGTTGGATATTACCCAAATTCTCCTTACTCAATCCATCCTTAATGAATTCAATTTTATCATCTCGATTAGAGGACGGAATCCCAATAGAACGACATTTATCGTTACACGTCCATCGTGCACATTTGTGGCAATTTGAACTCATGCGCTTTGCTCGTCGCTTCTTTGCAAAAGTGCTTCTACCTGTACCTGGTAAATGCAAAATAGGAAGATATTCATCTTCACGTACCTTGGCTTCAATTATCCAACGTATGTCTTCAGGAATCCCTTTGTGCATAAGCATTCTTAATCTTTCAAATCGAACTTGGTAAAACTTCAGTAAAATATTTCGAGGAAAAGGAGGAAATCGTTTCTGCAATCTTGTGAGAATATCATCCATCTTGAAAAAAAAATGAAAAAGAAATTGAAAGAGAAATTTATATACAATATCAGTTTTGTGGGTAGCTGATGGGACCGACTTAAATAATCACGGAGTACCGTTATCCGCCATTTAACCGGGGTTAAAAAAATAAAAATTATATTTACATCTAGTTATTTTCAAAACAAGGATCAGAAAGAAAAACAACCTCTTCTTGAGCAACATGATTTTCCAAAAAGAGTTTGAGTCTTTGTCCATTTACCTTGAATACGTTACCATTTTTAGGATTCTCAATGTCAACTGCTCCATAATGATACACATGCTTAACCACAAATGGGCCAGTCCATCTTGATCTCAACTTACCAGGAAATATGTGAAGTCTAGAATTATAAAGTAGAACTTTTTGCCCAACATCAAATGTTTTTCTTGAAATTAACTTGTCATGAAAGGCTTTAGTTCTTTCTTTATGAATTTTAGGATTCTCATATGCATCATTTCTGAGTTCCTCAAGTTCATTTATGACTGGAAAAGTTTCATTCTCACCCAAAAAGGAATATTTTAGCTCGGATGGCAATGGTTTTAAATCCAGCTTGGGTGGTTCAATAGTTGATGGTACAGTGACATTTGTGAGTGATGGAAGTTCCTCAAACTTTTGTTTCCAACAATGCTTAACCTGAAAATAATTTAACAAAGAATCAGTGTGTGAAATTTCTGAAGCATTATCAAACTCACATTCAATTAAATAAGCTTCTAAAGGATCATGGAATGTGGTAGTGGTGAGATGTTCATGAACAAGTTCTTCAATGAAATCCACTTCATGTACTTCTGAATCATCACCAAGTTGCTTGCAAGTGTTGAACACATTTAATTCTAAAGTCATATTTCCAAAAGAAATGTTCAACATACCATTCCTGCAATTTATCAGAGCATTAGAAGTTGCAAGAAATGGACGGCCTAATATAACAGGAATTTGAACATTTGGATTTGAAACAGGATGTGTGTCCAAAACAATAAAATCAACAGGGAAGTAAAAATTATCAATTTGAACCAAAACATCTTCAACTATCCCTCGAGGAATTTTTACAGAACGATCAGCTAGTTGAAGTGTAACAGGTGTTTCCTTGAGTTCACCTAAACCTAACTGTTGATAAACAGAAAAAGGCAAAAGATTAACACTAGCACCAAGATCAAGCAATGCACGTTCTATTCTAGTGTTTCCAATGATGCATGAGATTGTTGGACATCCAGGATCTTTGAATTTTGGTGGAGTAAGGTGCTGAATGATTGAGCTCACACTTTCCGTCAGAAATGCTTTCTTTTGTACATTATGTTTCCTTTTAACTGTGCACATGTCCTTCAAAAATTTAGCATAAGATGGAACTTGTTTGATTGCATCCAATAAAGGAATGTTAATCTTAACTTGTTTGAAAAGTTCATAAATTTTTGCATTTTGATTCAAATTCTTTATTGTTTGCAACCTTTGAGGAAAAGGAGCAGGATGCATACCTTTTTCTTTGTCCAAATTTTCAAGAAGTTCAGACTTACCATCATCCTTACCATTACTTTTCGGAGGGGAAGGAGGATCTTGGTCTTTTGATGGAATGTTTTTGTCAATTTCCTTTCCACTTCGAAGAGTTGTGATAGAACTGGCATTTTCCTGTTGAGTTTCATTGGAGCAAGAAACAAGACATTGAGTAGAAGGGTTAGGCTGAGGTTGAGCAGGAAACTTACCTTTTTCTTGAGTGCGTAATGAAGCTGTCAATGTGGACAAGGTGTTTTTGATCTCATTGATGTCCTGTGAAGTTTGGTTATTCACATTTGCTTGTGTTTGCATGAATGCTTGCAATGTCTCTTCCAAGGTTTGTACACGTGAAGGTTGATAGGAAAAAGTGTTGCCCGGCTTTTGAGATTGTGGTACCTGAACATGATTATTATTCCGCCAACTGAAGTTGGGATGATTTCTCCATTCAGGGTTATACGTTTCAGAGTAAGGAGAAGGAAAAGGCTTTTTAAATGTGTTTATGGAATTTACTTGATCATGCAACGCTTCTTTAAGAATGGGAATGTTTGGACATTCAGAAGTGGGGTGTCCCATGATTTCACAAATTCCACAACTTTCTTCATTTTTAACCGTTTTGACTTCTTTTACTTCTCTAAGTTCCATGGCTTCAATCTTTCTAGCCAAATTAGCTACTTTAGCTTTTATTTCATCTTCTTGACTAAAATGATATTTACCTCTGTTAGAAAAAAGATTAGATCTATTGGAACTTTCAGAGGAATTATCTGTGTGCCAGGCTTGAGAGTTATCTGCCAAATGGTCTAAGTAGTCAAAGGCTTCTTCAGGTTCTTTTTCTAGAAACTCACCGTTACACATTGTTTCAACAAATTGTTTAGTTTCGGGAGTTAAACTTTCATAAAAGAAACCAATAAGACGCCATTTTTCAAAACCATGATGTGGACAAGAACTTAACAAATCTTTAAAACGCTCCCAGCACTGAAAAAATGCTTCATTTTGATTTTGATTGAAATTTTGAATCTGTCTTTTCAAAGCAGTAGTTTTATGTGCTGGGAAAAATTTCTTTAGAAACTCAGTTTGTAATTCTTGCCATGTGCCAATTGACCTTGGTTTTAAATTATGAAGCCAAATTTTTGCTTTATCTTTTAAAGAAAAAGGAAATAATTTTAGCTTGACAATTTCATTTGTACATTGTTGGTCATTAAAGGTGACACATACATCTTCGAAGTCTTTTAGAAACGAGTAAGCACTTTCCGATTCTAACCCATGGAAATTTGGAAGCAAAGCTATCATACCTGGTTTAAAACGAAAGTTGTTTGCATTGAGAGGAAAAATAAAACAAGAGGGTGATGAGCTTCGAGTTGGTTGCAAGTAGTCACGCATGGTGCGTACTTGTCTGTTCTCATCTTCAGCATGAACACTTTCATTGTCAGCCATGGTAGGAATTGTATTAGAAAGATTACCTGAAAAAGTTTCACAATAAAATCTAACTAAACGACGAGATCTAAAATCACGTCGCCAAACAAGCATAAAACAAAGTTAATATACAGATTAGGCGGTATAACCAGCCAATAGAAATAAAACAAAGTTAATATACAATATAAATATAAATATATAGAAAATTAGGCGGTATAACCAGCCAATAAAAATAAATATAGGCGGTATAACCAGCCAATAAAAATAAATATACTTATAAACTTATATACTTAGTATTGCCTCCCCGGCAACGGCGCCAAAAACTTGATGGAGACTCAATTAAGAGTTGTAAACCCAAGTGCAGGTTATGTTCAAGTAATAAATTCTCGGGTGTCCGAGGTCGAACCACAGGGAAGCGTATTAGTAAGTATAAGTTTATAAATATATAAGACAAAGAAAGTAAACAAGATATTAGGGAATCAACAACAAAATAAGATAAACAAGATATTAGAGAACAAAATAAACAAAATATAAAAGAAATTAAACAATATATAAAAAACAATAAGAAAAGATGTTGAGGTTAGAGAATCCACTCTTGGTGTTATGCTAAGATTAATCTTGTTTTATTACACAATTGAAATCCACACATAAAGGAGGTTCCAATCGGAAGGTTTAGCAATTCAGTCCAAATTGTCCAACGTCCATAGCATATGATATTATGTTCATTTGGTATCCTCAAAACTCATAAAAAGAGTCCAAGCATTCCTTATGCCAAGGTATATGTCTACAACAAATCAAGGTTATGAAACCAAGCATTTACTGTGCCATTTTCATTGTCAATAATGAATCAAGATCCCTACTTTGCAAGTATGATTTTAAACCAAAAGAAAATATTATCTATACTAGTGTTTATAAATGATGATTCATTTTAGCTCATGTTTAAGAGACTAACCTTAGCATTTACCAAGAGCTTCACCTCATCACCTCAACAATATGATTAGCAACACATACTAGATATGAATAAAATGAAAAGAAATGTAAGAAGCATAAGTAAATAAAGAAAAAGAAAACTAGAGAAAGGAAAGAAAAAGAAAACTTAGAGAATTTTATTACAATGGCTAATATCCTCCCAATGTATAATGTATCCTAATACTCATCCAAGGCCCTCTATTTATACACATTTTGGAGAGCTAAATGACAAGAGACAAGCTTTATAAATTTCAAAGGTAGGTATAATAGGTGGGTGCATTTTTCTAACAATTTTCGTCATGTTGTATGACAATTCTGATCAGCCAGCTTGATGGTCGATTTTGTCAATGTTGGAGGCTCGATCTGATCAAATGGTCTTCTAGAAAAATATGCCCCTATCAGTTACTGATCCATAGCCGTTGGAATCAGATCATTTGCTCATGTGGATCGGAAGATATGGTCAAAATACCAAAACAGGTCAGCACAGACGTCATTGCACATCAGCCAACTTGATGGTCGATTTCGCTAGGGAAAACGACTCCGTTTCAAGAAGTGTAAAACATGAAAAAGATAGATATGCCTCTTAACTTTGCACTGTAAAAAATTCAGCCTTATTGCTTCAGTGAAACTCCAGATATATCTGATATGGAAAAAGGTGTCGGAACTGGAACTGAATTGGATTTGCTCTTAATTCTTGATTTAACCTAGTAATCTGAAATCACTCAAAGAAACTCGTGAAAAACACCAAATTACATAAAAATATAAAATATCATAAACACAATTAGACTAAGCAATAATAACTCGTATTTGACACAAAACAATAATAAAACATAACTAAAAACTATATAATTATACGAGTTATCAGTTCACTAGGAACTGGTAAAGGTGTATACAACCCATGAGATAAAACCTTAGATTTGGCCTTTCTACATGTAATGCATCTATCACATATGCAAATAACATCCCTTTTCATTTTAGGCCAAAATAAATGTTCATGCAATATTTCTAAGGTTTTCTTGACACCAAAGTGTCCCATTAAACCACCTCCATGTGCCTCACGTACTAATAACTCTCTCATAGAACAATTAGGCACACATAGTTTATCTTCTCTAAACAAAAAGCCATCATGCTTGTAAAATTTACCAAATGCTGCCTTATCACATGCTATGTATACATCATTAAAACCAACATCATTGGCATATTCATCCTTTATATATTCAAATCCAAGCATCTTAGCAGTCATAGATATGAGAAATACATACCTCCTAGATAAAGCATCAGCCACAATATTTTCCTTACCTTGCTTGTATCTAATGACATAAGGAAAGGTCTCTATGTATTCCATCTACCTAGCATGTCTCTTATTCAACTTACCTTGACCCTTGAGATGTTTCAATGATTCATGATCAGTATGTATCACGAACTCCTTAGGCCATAGGTAATGCTGCCATGTCTCCAAGGCTCTAACAAGCGCATAGAGCTCCTTGTCATAAGTTGGATAGTTCAAGGCCGCTCCACTAAGCTTCTCACTGAAGAATGTGATTGGATGCTTTTCCTACATTAAAACAGCTCCAATTCCTATTCCTGAGGCATCACATTCAATCTTAAAAGCTTTGTCAAAGTTAGGTAATGTTAAAACAGGTGCTGAACATAACCTATCTTTAAGATTAACAAATGCTTTCTCTTGTTCATTGCCCCAATGAAAACCAACATTCTTTTTAATATTTTCAGTGAGTGGTGCAGCAATAGCGCTAAAGTCTTTAACAAAACGCCTATAAAAACTAGCTAAACCATGAAAGCTTCTTACCTCACTTACCCCTTTAGGCGTCGGCCAGTCCTTGATGGCCTTGACTTTCTCTTCATCCATCTCAATACCTTTTGAGCTAACAACATATCCAAGAAATATAACTCTATCCATGCAAAAAGTACACTTCTTAAAATTAGCATACAACTTTTCAGTTTTCAACACATTAAACACAAACCGCAAATGTTCAACATGCTCATCTAAGCTTTTGCTGTACACTAAAATGTCATCAAAGTAGACTACAACAAATTTACCTAGAAACTCACGCAAAACATGATCCATTAATCTCATGAAAGTACTAGGTGCATTAGTAAGTCCAAATAGCATGACTAAACCATTCATATAACCCATACTGAGTCTTAAAAGCTGTTTTCCATTCATCACCTTCTTTCATTCTAATCTGATAGTAACCATTTTTAAGATCTATCTTACTAAAAACACAAGATCCATACAATTCATCTAGCATATCATCTAATCTAGGAATGGGATGACGATATTTTACCGTAATATTGTTGATTGCTCTACAATCAACACACATCCTCCAAGACCCATCCTTCTTTGGCACTAGAAGAACTGGAACAGCACATGGACTCATGCTTTCTCTTATATACCCCTTACTTATCAAGTCTTCAACTTGCCTTTGAAGTTTCTTTGTCTCCTCCGGATTACTTCTATAGGCTGGTTGGTTTGGAATGACTGCTCCGGATACAAAATCAATCTAATACTCAGTGCCTCTTATGGAAGGCAACCCACTTGGCATCTCCTCTAGGAATAACTCTTCAAATTCCTGTAACAAAGAAACAACAACACTAGGAAGAGCTTGGTTAGATTCATCAAGATTAATATATGATTCTTTATAAACAAGGAAGATCATGGGCTGATCTTCTAAAAAAGCCTTTCTTAACCTCACTCTCTTTTGCATAAAAGCTCATATTTGTTTTTGCTTTTCTTTCTTGTGGCATCACTTTATTTTTTTCACTTTATTTTTCCTTCCCTTTTTCGGCCACTTTTTTTTTTTGTTCTCTTCCTTTTTCCTCATTAGATTCGACCACTCTCCATTCTTTTTTCTCAAATACAAATTTCAATTGGTCTTCATAGACCTGCTTTGGTGTTAAAGGAACAAGGTTGATGGTTTTGCCATCTTTTACAAAGTTGTATATATTCCTAAACCCATCATGTGTAACCTTCCTATCATACTACCATCCCCAACAATAGATGGCCAGCATGCATAGGCACTACATCACAAAGCACCTCATCACTATACCTCCCAATAGTAAAAGCTACCCTTACTTGCCTATTTACCTTAACCTCCCTACAATCATTCAACCATTGCAATTTGTAAGGCTTAGGATGTTTAAGCATAGGTAAACCCAACTTTTCTACTAAGGTAGTACTAGCTACATTGGTGCAGCTCCCCCTATCAATTATCATACTACATACTTTATTGTTCACAAAATATCTAGTATGAAAAATATTTTCCCTTTGTTGCACTACATCATCTATTTTAATTTGTGCATTCAAAGCACGCCTAACAACAAGAGATTTACCTTCCACGGGGTAGTCCAAGTCAGCATCATCACCATCACAATCACTACCATCCTCCAATTCTGGCATGTCATCACAATCACCCTCACTTTCGGTCATGACTTCACCATGAACATGCATGATCGTCACCCTTTTGTTTGGACATTGAGATGCAATATGGCTTGGACCTAAACATTTAAAGCATTTAATATCTCTATTCCTTGAAGAATTGGAATTTTGAAATACCTTGGGTTTGTCTTTGCTAGTGCTCTCTTTTTTCCCCTTTGGTGGTTCGATTTTGCCCTTGACAACAGCCCGATCTTTGTCCCACTTTGGTTTCCAAGGAGTGCTAGAAATCGAAGAATACCTTGCTGCCCCCTTTCTTTTCAATTGCCTCTCCACCTTCATAGCCATGTCTACCATGTCTTCTACCTCTATATAATGCTGCAACTCCACAACATTGGCTATGTCTCCATATAAGCCACTAAAAAATCTAGCCATGGTGGCTTCCCAATCCTCCTCTATTTTGGCTCTAATCATAGCCACCTCCATCTCCTTATAGTAATCTTTTACACTCCTAGACCATTGGGTAAGGTTTTGAAGCTTTTGGTAAAGGTCCCTATAATAGTGGCTAGGTACAAACCTCCTTTTCATGAGAGCTTTCAATTCCCTCCATGTCTCTATAGGTCTCTCATGGTTTCTCCTCCTACTGGCTACTAGTTGATCCCATCAAACTATGGCATAATCAGTAAATTCAATGATTGCCAACTTCACCTTCTTCTCCTCCGAATAGTTGTGACTATCAAAGATCAACTCTATCTTTTTCTCCCACTCCAAATACACCTCAGGATCAGTTCTACCTTGGAATGGAGGAATTTTCATTTTAATATTCCCAAGGTTTCTATCTTTTCTATGTTCCCAATCATGACCCCTAATGTTTCTCCTAGGTGCTACTTCATGCCTAACTCCTCTAGGCCTACCCATAACAACCTCCTCATCGTCCTCCTCATCAAAGTCATGCTCATCAACCACACTAGGCTCACGCCTAGCTCCTCTATGTTGCCCATCTTGTAGGTTTTTAATGGCTGCCGATTGTCTCTCTAACTTATCTTACATATCCGCCATCACAAGATTCATACGCTCAAATGATTGTTGCATGGCTTTCCACGTAAAGAATGGATTTTCATCCCCCTGGTGTGATGAACTACTCTTTTGAGACATCTTAAGATTACAGCAAAACAAATGTTAGTGATAATAAAAATTTAAACTCACACACTCCCTTAGTGTTTACACTCAAATATGATATCACTCAAACTCTTGTTTGCACTCTTTTATGCTTTTTCTTTAATAATCTTACTTACTCTTGCATTTTACCACTCTATTTCCTCTTTCAGGTTTTTAGGAACTAGAAGAATTCTTCAAGAACTCCCATTGCTTAATTCTACCTAGCAAAAGACTCAAAAAACAAGAAACAATTAGTAAGAAGGTAACACAAGTAAAAAAACAAGAACAAGATTACCAAGAATTCAAATCTTTCCTATTTTTCTTGATCTTTTTCGAATATTTCTTTCTTTTTCTTGCTGTTCAAACACTTTTCTTATTTTTTTTTTCAAGAACGAAACTTCTTGATTTTCTTGAAATCTCGAATGAACTTTTTTTTTCTTTCTTGGGACTGTTCGAATGCCCCTCTAAATTATTTTTTTCTTTAATATTCGGATCAAGAATCAACAAGAAGAAATTTTAATAGATCAAGAATTCAAGAAACGAAATCTTGATCTAAACCACTTTTCAAGACTAAAATCTCAAACTTAGACTGCCTAAAAACTATAACCCTAGAGAAAATGCCTAAAGCTATAACCCCAAGATAAAAATGCTTGAAACCTCAAAATCTTGTGACATTGATAAAAATGATATCACCCTAAACCTTGCAATATGGTAAAGAGGATAAAAAGATTAGATCTGATTGGAACCCAGCTCTGGATACCAACTGATGTGAACATGTGAGGTTAAACCCTTTGAACCCACTAACAAATTGAAATACCCTAACCCCAAGAAAGCCAAGATTCAGGTAATGGAACTTAAACCCGTGGAAATCTTGGATCAAAGAACCTAGATTAGCTAAACTAACTAAACCCCAAGAACACTTGTTTCTAGAACCTAAGTTTGATAGGAAGAACGCCACAAAGAAAGAAATTCTTTGATAAGTTCGCTAGTTCTGTCAAGAACTAAAAAGAGTGAAACACTCACTTTGAATAAATTCAAACTCACTAAATTCAGAAATTGTTAAAATGAATAGGCGGCTAGAACATGTATTTATAGCCTCCCTATTAACCTAACCCTAATTGCTAGTTACATGATGAATTCGGCCATACCTAAATAATAATAATAATAATAATAAAACTCCCTAAATATGGGCTGAACATACTTAAGCCCAAACCTAATTAAATTAAAAGGATGTCCAACAATTTTAATGAAGATAAACCCCACAAGCCTAATGGAAATAATACATAAATCAGGCCCAAAAGCCTACGTAATTATAAGACCCAACTAAAACTTTTAATTTAGGCGCCATATCATTAATGAATTGGTCCCCACTTCATATTAAATAATGAACTAAAAACAGGCCCACTAATTTATTAATATTGCCGCCCCTTGAATTCCTCTATGGCTCATCATGTGAAGTTTGGATCACATGGACCAATTCTTGGTCTTCTTCATTCAAGCAGCCCAACTTGAATGGCTTGACATTGCTTAAAAGACTTGTAGATTCTTCCCAAGTCCTTTGCACCAATACTTGCATAGCTTCCTTGAGCTTCTTAGATCTTGACCTTGTAATAGGCCCAATTGGAACATGAAATGGATCTAGAAGTCCAATACCAACTTGGTTCTCATCACCTCTTCTAGTTTCCCTTTTTTTAGTTCACTTTTATGGACCTTTAGATCTAATAAATCAAAAGCCCAGATTAAAACTAAAAAGGGAAGAAAGGGATAATGCCTAAATTACCCCTCCCTTCTTCCTTTCTTTTCCTTTTATTTATTTATTTTTAAATCCTTATTTATTTACTTTTTCATTTTCTTTTACCCATTTTCAAACGTTTTTAATTAAGCACTTCTATTTAAAAATCTAATAAGGATCAACATTAAAGCTCTAGGTTAAAATTTCTTTTGTGTCGGGTTTAACTCAAAATTAAAATTCTTACTGTGCCATTTTGTTTTACCAATTAAAACTCCAAAATGATAAGAAATTTAAGGCATTTAAAAAACTCCAAAATTGCAATCATAAAATTACTCAAAATATTAAATCTGAGGTGACTTGGGAAAAATTAAAAAATTAATAAACTAGTCCGGACAAAATTAAGTGTCTACAGTTGTTGTTTAAAATATTAAAAAAAAATTCAATTAAGCAATGATTATGAAAAGTTATTGCAAATATAATAAAATTTTGCAATGACATTTTTTGTCGTTACAAATAGTAGTTGCTAAAAGTCATTCTTCTAGTAGTGAAGACTTCGAAACATGAAACTCATAAAGCCTACACAAGCCTATTGTCACCGTCTCAAAGGGAACCTTGAATTCACATTGACTGTGGACTAGAGTTTGACTGGTGTATAAGTGTTTACATTATATTCAACATGTGAGGCACCTTTTCTGGACAAAATCTTGAGATCCAATGAGCCGAAACGAACTATACCTTGCACGTTGGTTTGAACCGTGATATTTGATATCAGAGTTGGTTCTAGGGTACTAGCGATATGCCACTGAGGACAGTAGATCTCTATTGGAGTGGGAGGATGTTACAGTCCCAAATGGGAGTCTTGAGTCCCATAACGGAGTACTAGAATTCGATTGGATATATAAGTGATCACATCATTTTCAACTTGCGAAACACCTTTTGTCGAACAAAATTATGAGACCCAATTTAACCGAAACATATAATACCTTATAAGTTGATGATGTGGATTGTGACACCTATGCTGCTATCCTCCCTCATCATTGCAACTAAATTTGATTGGTCTTATCAAGATTATCAAGAACAAGAAGAACAGAAAAAGAAGATATACTCATAGTTGATAAAATTAGAACATATTATCTATGGAACTATATATGGAAGAATTGAACTCGCTAGTATGAAGAGGTAGTGGTAATTCACAAACTTAGATGAGTAAAATTCTAGGCATCTTTGACGAACTCAATTGCTTTTCCAAGATCTAACATTGTGAAACAAGAATCAAATGAATCCGCCCAAATTAAAGAACTCTATTTTGTTCACATTCTGCAGAAAATCTATGATTGAAAATGATGATATATATGATAGTTTGAATAGGACACAAAATATGTACTCCAGCAGTTCAAGCCTTCAATCTGCAAGAAAATTATAAAGTTTAAAAGAAAGTGGTCCTTGAGAATAGTTTGATAAACTATATACTAATAACAACAATCTCATTACCATCCTAAGCTTGCTTAACGTTGTGTTAGATACTTTATGAAAACAACATCCTTCATATGTATCTTGGATATATGAATAATCTGAATCTACAAAGACAATAAGATATTGTTCTTCTTCCTTGTTAGATTAATAAAAGATCCGGTTAACTGGTGTATATAAGCACCAATTAAAGATTATTTATTTATTATTTCAGAAAAGATTTTTACATTTAATATATTATTTTTACTGAATTTAAAAAATAATAATAATATATTCATTACATTTTTTTTTTTTATAAATGCCACTTAATCAGTGCCGTACTGATTAACATTTCCCATTAATAAATATGTCAAACAAAAGTAACAAAACCAAATATAATACCGTTTTTCGGGAATTAAAATTTTAAAATTTTGCTGCCTTGCACTTGATTGTATGTTTAATTCCCAATATCTATCTTGACCCGATTCGGATGGACATAGATTTTTAGGTTTGAGTCTGACTTCATCTCCAGTCCAATTAAATTATTTTATTAATACATAATAATTTTAATTTTAATTTTAAAATATATTTAAAAATATTAATATAAAATACTAATATTTTATAATTTTAATAATATAATAATATGTAAAATTGACGGTTGATCCTAACTTGGGCTTGATTTTGAAAAGGGAAACCTTATAAACCCCACCCAAATTGACCCATGAAAACCTCTCATCCCTTTAAAAATCAAAGCTAAACCTCGTATTCTCTTTGATTCTAATGAACTGCCGCTGCCCCGACTTATTCCTCCCTTGGATTATCTCCCCTCCTTTATTTTATATTACTATCTAATACAACTTTAATCACCGTTCACAAATACGATTTTCACAATTCATGAATGAGTCCTACACATGTAAATAGTAATGATGAATTTATTGAAAAATAATAGACATGATCCCAACCTTTGTTTGAGAAATCATCTTTTGGCTCTTTTTTTTTTTTTCCCTTTTAAGTTTGTTTTTGAAACTAATGTTTCAAAGTCTCCAAATTAATTCATAACCCAAAACTTGCTAAAAAATTGAATGAACAAAGATAAATACAAATGCATAAAAGCAATTGACTAGAAATTCTAGTGAAACAATGTAAGCTTTAAGAAAAGATCATATTTGAATATAAAATAACGAAAAATTCAAAATAAGTGAAGTGAGAGAACATTTTTCAACATTCATTCTGAACATAAACTCCCATGCAAAGGCTTAAGCTTTCCAAAACCAACTTCCAAACCATGAAACAATGCCACTTTAGAACCCTTAAACACTCTTCTCCCAATAAAAAGGATCACTGCCTCCTACTGAATTCAGCGTTAGGCCCAAAGAAGTGGTGATAATAATTTATAAACTCAGAGGAGTGAAAAATGTAGGGCAGATTTGGCAAACTCAATGGCATTTCAAAAACTTTAAATTGTAAAACAAGAATCAAATGCAACAAAATTTAAGAACGTTGGGTTATGGTTTGTGTATTCTGTAGAAAATCTGAGATTGAGAAGTAAGAAAGATACCTTTATTATGGACCCAAAATATGTGTTCGATCTGCTACTAGTAGCCTTGACCTGCAAGAAAAATTGTAGAACTTAAATTGAAGCTACGTTTGAGAGAAATTAGATAAACTACAAGTATTTCCAAGGGAAGCTCTCACATTGAAGGTGAAGGTGGAGTTTCTAAACTCCACGAGCAAAAATAAAAAGTTGACATGTGTTTTAATAAGATATCTTTATAAAAATTAATAAATAATAAATTATTAAATGGACATGACAACTATCTTGTGAAGTTTAAGAACTTCACTCTTGGTGTATTTATTTCCAATATGCTAAAATTATATATATATATATATTAATAACAATAAACGAAACTCATTGCTTACCATATTAAGCATGCCCGCTGTTGTTCAAAAATTTTGTTTTGATCTTCTTAAGAATGGAAACAACATCCTTTATATCTTTCCTTTTCTCGGGTAACTCAACTGAACAATCTAAAGCTAATCTCATGATGGATGATATACAATTTGCTTTCTCCATATAATGTTCTTCCTTTACTTGCAGCAAACTGAAATCCGTAACATCAATTGTTCCCTTAGATAGTAAATCTTTCATCCAATGCATCATAGTCATTTCTCCATCAAAAAGCTCATCCGTGGGCTTCTTTCTTATGAAAGTTTCCATTAATAAAATACCATAACTGTAGACATCACTTTTTATGGAAACAATTCCTGTTGATCCATATTCTACATTTTTAAGTATAATTGAATTACTAAAATGATATAATATGCTTTTGTCATGACATTAACATAAAAAATAAAATAAAAAAGACTACAAATGCATATGCAAATGTAGAAACAGAAATTTGGAAAAGAAACTTAAGTCATCACCTGGTGCCATGTATCCTATAGTGGAAAATGTCATGGTTTGTTTCACAGATTCTGCTTCTCCTAGTAATTTGGCAATGCCAAAATCTCCCACATGTGCAACCAAATTTTTGTCCAGTAATACATATCTTGGCTTTAGGTCACAGTGGATTATAGGATTTGGATGTCCCAAGTGGAGGTATTCTAATGCAGATGCAACATCTTTCATTATGTTGATTCTTTGTAGGATATCCAAGAAATAATGGTCAGAATATAACCATTTCTCGAGACTCCCGTTAGGCATGAATTCAAGCACTAAGGCTTTGAAATCAAGGCAAGAGCAATAATCAATGACCTTGACGAGATTACGATGAAGTATATTTTTCAGTACTTCAAATTCAACATCGAAACTCCTAAAGGCTCCCTCTAACAGCAAATTAAAAACTTTTACTGCAACATTCCTCCCATTTGAAAGTCTTCCTTTATAGACAGAGCCAAAAACTTCCAGAACCAAGCAAGTTACCTTCATTAAATCCCTCAGTCGCTTATAGAAGTCTATTGTACAGATTTCTACTCTGTATTTCCATTGAATCGCCTATAATTGACACATTAGTATTGTTATTCTGGCATTTTTTTAAGAGAATGATGAAGGTAACTATCAATACTATTGAAGCAATTGGGGGCAAAACATATGCCAAAACATGCAAACCGGTACTCTTGGATAGTCCATGGGTGCTATATTTTTTGCAGGGAGTGACTTCGAATCTAGGTGAACCACACAGTGCATAATTCTTCATGAATGATTTTGCTGTGATGTTTTGAAAGCATCCTTCAGTGGGGATTTCTCCTTCCAAACTATTGAAAGCCACGTTAAAATAACTCAAATAGGAAAGTTTTCCCAAGGACTTTGGAATGGTTCCAGAGAAATTGTTATTAGATAAATCCAAGGTTTGCAACCTTGTCAAGTCACCCAGTGGTTTAGGAATAGAACCTTGTAGCCTGTTACTAGATAAAGACAAAGTTTGTAGATCATGTAGACCCCAATTGCTGCTGGAATATCACTTGATAATAGATTTCTTGATAAATTCAAATATGTTAGTACCTTCAAATTTCTAATATATGGTGAAAGTGAACCGTTAAGATAATTTGAAGAGAAATCTACTTTCAAGATATCTTTAAGGCTCCAAAAGGTGAAGGGTATTGTCGAAGACAAATTGTTGGAGGACAAGTTTAGAGATCTTAGAGAAGTCAAATCACCAAAACATGGGAGTATCGGTCCTTGAAGCATATTACCACTTAATGATAATTCACTCAGTTTCTCCAAACGACAAAAATTGTATGGAATAGAGCCTTGTAATTTATTAACATCAAGATACAAATCTTGAAGTTTTCGTAGCCTTCCCATTGTTGTTGGAATTGATCCACTCAATTCGTCTTGAGAAAGACTCAAACGAATATTGTTTAAACCACCAATTTCCATAGGAATGCTGCCTTCAATTTTGCAGTCATTGGCATTGAATTCTTCAAGTGATGCAGAGAGATTTGAGATAGAAGTTGGAAGAACGCCTTTCAATGGATTGGAGTATATGCTTAAGACCCTTAGATTCCTGCACTTCGCTAATGAAAATAAAAAGCTCCATTCATGAGTTGGACTTTTGGTGGTCAAATGTTTTGACCAAAGCCTTAAAGCCTCAAGGGCAGTCAAATTGCCTAGTGTATTTGGAATAAAGCCAGAGAAGGAGTTTTCTTGCAGTTCTAAATCTATGAGCTTAGAAGAATTAGAAATAGAATCAGGAATATTTCCACTGAGATTATTACTCCATAGATAAAGCCCCTTGAGATTTGAAGCCAAGCTCATGGATGGTAATTTGCCTAAAAAAAAAAAAACATTGTAAGGAGAATTTTAGGTTTTACATGAATTTTCGAAAAGAATTTTAGCTTATGTATATTTATATATAGATCACAATAATTAAGGAGGAGCGTGATGAAGTCTTAAACTTTGTAAATCTCAAATTTAACTTATTCATTGTTTCTAGACCCATATTGAAAGACAACTACTATTATTGAAAATTATAATTTTTTAATGAATTTTAAAAAATAAAGTACGAAATATATAATACTATAGCATTAGGTAATGGCTTGAGTAACCGCACTACAAATTCATCTAAACATCACGTTTTATGGGATAAACAAACATTTCAATTTTCATTGCTAATTACTAGGGATGGCAATGGATAGTGTGGATACGGATATTTACAATTATTCGATTCGCTTTTTGCGAATTTAGATATTACGAATTCGGATAAAATTCGGATTCGGATATTATAATTACTATCCGCAGTGGATTTGAAGCAGATGCTAATATGAAACCTCGGATATCCTTATCCGAATACGCATTACTTATACGGATAACGGATTCGGATATCCGAATTCGCTATCCGAATCCGTTTACTTTTATAGATTCGGATATCCGAATCCGCTTACTTTTACAGATTCCGATATCCAAATCCAAATCCGAATCCATTATCCGTTTATTTGAATTTAAAATTATTTTTTGTTTGATTTTATATTTTTATTTAATTTTTTTTGACTTACCGAATTCGGATATTTAACGGATTCGAGTATCCGACGGATAATGTTATTTAATTCAGATTCAGATAGTAATATTCGGGTTTAATGCGGATAATAAACGGATACGTATTTTAACGCAGTTTTGCGGATTTGAATTCGAATATTACAAAAAAAAAAAAAAAAATAGATATCCGATCCGCTATCATTCCTACTAATTGCCTCCGTTGGAAAATGAATCAAGTTAAATAATCCAAACCCATTAATACATTCACATAGAGGTATATATTAAATTCTTAATTAGAGTTGGTTGAAACCTTAATTATTCCTAGACTGCTAATGGACCGGATTGGGTCGTGGTTTAGAAATTTTATATTTTCCTTATCCGAGACGGGCTTTGGGCTGGTCCGGGTCGATCGGTCGACCCATTTTATTATTTAAATAATATTAAAAAATTAAAAAAATTATTTTTATATTTAAATTTAAATAATTTTTTTTTATTATTTAAACAGTGATCCGGGTCGAGCCCGATCGGCCTGAAGTGAAAAAAACTCTGCCCAGACCCAGTCTAATATAGGTTGAGCCTGTCGGGCTGGACGTGCTACCCTGGCCTTGAGCAGGTTTACTTATCTATAATAGATATATATATATATATAATATATATATAAAAGCACGAATATGGAGAATCTTTTGAATTGACGAAAATAGCCATTGTTATTCACTATATTTCTAAATTGTCATTATAAATAATATTTTATTATTAATAAGATTTATCTAATTTATAAGTAAGAAATTTAATTTGACTAAAACACTCTCATTAAATGGATTAATTTAATATTAGATAAAAAATATTAAAAGTTTATATGCAATTTTTTATGTTAAAAGTTCTAACTTTTCACTAATAAATCAAGTTATTTGATACAAATAAAAATTAATTAAAATTTTATATTAAATTGTTTTATATTTGTAACTAATTTTGTATAATTTGATATAATTTGCATATGAAACAAATTTTACATGTTAATGCAAATTTTAGTTAATATATAATTTTTTATTTTATTTATTTTTAAAATATATAACTATATATTCAAAAAATAAATAAATCACCAAGTATTCACATGTGAAGGCATGTGATAACAAATACTAGTATATATAAAAGTAAGAATGTGAAAAATCTTTTGAACTGACAAAAATACCAATTGTTATGCATTATATTACTAATTTTCCATTTTAAATAATTTATTAATAAAATTTATTCAATTTGTAAATAAGAATTCTAATTCTATTGGAAGAGTTTAGTTAAATAGATTTATTTGATAACAAATAAATAAATAGATAAAAGAGTTAAAATTTACATTAAACTACTTTATCTTCAAAGTTATAATTTTTTTATTATTAATCTTAAAAAGCAAAAAAAAAGTTACATTAATTTATTTTAAATCATAATACAAATTTTGATTATTTATATAATATGTAACTTTATGCTCAATATATAAACTTTTTATAAATAAATAAATTTTTATAATATAAATAATTCATATTATATTATAAATAGCAATAAGATTTATTTCACTTTTATTTACGATTTTGTATTATAAACATTAATAAAATTTATCATTGAAAATTTCAATATTATGATAGAATTTTATTTAAAAAAATAATTATTAGATAATACTTTTAACAATTAAATATAATAAAATAATATTTTTTATTTTATGAATTTCTATCATTTTACTATTAATTATTTTTTATTTTATTTTGCCAATCTTATAATTTTCTTAAATTAGTCTCAATTAATGAGTGATGAATTATTTTCAAAGTATTTATTATCTATCATGATCGACTTATAACCCTACTATAGTTTTAATCTACTTATACTACTTCATTAATTTTTTGAAAAATTGAACTTGTCAATTTTAATGCTACTTAATATAGTTTTTACTTTTATCCTGCAAAAGTGGTGTTAGGTTTAGATTAAAAAATTTATACCTTAAAGATAAGTTAAAATTTTCAAAATAATGGTGTTATCATTCAAGAAAATATTACAATATATTTAAAGATAAAATGTTTGTCAATTTCTCTATTTATTTTAGTAATTGTATTTTGTTTTTCTTTATTGTTTTTAATTACCTTTTTTTGTATTAATGAGTTTGATTTGGTTTGCATCATTCTTTTGTTAGTTGATTGATTAATATTACGAGTGTAGTGATTTTATTTTGAAATATATTTAGTCGTAATATATTAGTTGTCAATAGGCCTAAAGTAATGAAACGAATATATGAAATTAAATATGTATTAAACTATAGAGATAAAATTACGCGATCTTATAGTACCTTGGAGAATTTTTCATTTTCACAGAATTTAATCAATTTATAAAAATTGTCGTCCTTATTAATTAAATTATTTTTTTGGATAAATGGACAATTTATCATTCAAAAAGCATGTCAAATAACTTGCTATAAAACATATTTTTTTACCATGTTATCTTTTATTAATTTTTTTTTTTATGTAATTGTTATATGTTTGGCTTACATTGAGTTAAAATTGCTTGCATTTCTTAAAAAAGAATTAGGATAATTAGGATATACAATATTATAATTGTTTCCATAATTTTTTATTATTAAATATAAATTATTTAATAAATAAAAAATAATTAATTTGTAATATCATGTGCAACACATGTGACATAATAACTAGTTCCTAATAAGATGATAATATATAATATATAAATATAAACTTATTAAAATTAATTTAAGTTAGAATCTCAATTACATTACTAAAAGTTAATTCTTCTAAACTCTTTTTACCATAACTAGATACGAGCATTCAATCGATTTGATCGGTTTAATTTAAATATATCAAATTGAATAAACTAAATAAACTTATAGAATTGACCGAACCGACCGACCTATATAATCTAAACCGAACCGACCAAACGAACTTAATCGATTCGATTCGGTCAGTTATTTCGGTTTGCTGGTTCATGAAACAACACCATCACGCAGAAGCCATGGTAGTAGAACAACTTCACCATCTTCAGATTTGGAAATTTCACACACTTGTTAGCTGTCAGCATTTGCTATCTGAAGAAAATCCCAAGCAGCAGCAATGAATCATCACAATGCCAAAGCCTTAACGAAATGATAAGAAGGCTATATGTGACAGTGCCACATGGGAAGTGATAAAAGAGCGAAATAGGGAAGAAGAAGAACTAGGTCACCTAAATTGTAAAATCAGTCATGTTGCTAAAACAATTAAAAAGGAGATGTTGGGAGCAGGAGAGATCCAGTGATCAAGGTCAACTGGGAGACACCAAAAGAGGTTAAAAGAAAAAGAAATCAAACCATCAATTACAGTAGGCTGGCTGTCGACTGAAAGAGGGAAGAAGAAGAACTAGGTCGACTGAAAGGGGACTGGGAGTAGGTTTGATTCTGTGGAATTTGAGTTGGGTTAGGTTGTTGGGATGGGCTTAGCTGCTTAGGTTGTTGGGAGGAGCCATTTGGGTTTGGGTATTTTGAATTTGAGTTGGGTTTGGCCATTTGGGTATTGGGTTTGGGTATTTTAAGTTGGATTTTGGGTTTGAATATTATTAATATTATTTATTTATTGTCTGTTTAATCGGTCGGTTCGGTTTACAAATATTAAACCGCGAACCGACCAATTAAACACTTTTTAACCGAACAAATTAACCGAGGAACCAACTAAACGAAACCGAAAAACCGAATAGTGTCGGTTTGTTCGGTTTAGTCGATTCTTTCGACATTTTTGTTCACCTCTAACCCTAACTAAACGTGTTTGGGGAGATATCCTAGGTGTCCGTATTGATGTTGTAACTTCAATTCAATGAAAGCTCTTTATTTTCCCATGTAGATAAAGATTTTCAATGATTAGAAAACCATCAATCTTATGGTAATTATTCATTAAAGACAATTTATAAATTTTATTGATATAGAGTATTGCGAATTAGTGTTTTAATAAATAAATAGAAAAGTATGCAATAGTTATAGCTAACTAAACATACTATTATAAATGTGAAATTTGAAATATTCATAATTATGAACAATGTGCTAATATTGATTGTTTCATGAAGAGGTGACAATTAGGCATGTGAAATTAGATTTGGGTTAAGGTTTAATTGTTTAATGTTTGAATCATTTTAAATTTTAAGTTTTCGTAATTTCAGGTTGAATTTTAGACAAGTCGAGCAATCAATTAGGTACAGTTAAATTTTGTCATGTACTTGTAATCAAATTATGATCAATTACTTATGGTTATAATTTCACTTTTAAAATATTTTGACCAACTAATTAAATTAATATTCCCATAAAAATAAGACAACAAAGATAAAGAATAAAAAATTAAAAAAAAAAAGCTTAAATAAAGAACTTGTAAATTGTTACGAAAGATGGACGAGCAATATTGGACGTAGGGTTAGGTTACTATTTTGAATTTTGTTTATGCTCAATTAATTTGGGTTTCAACTTATTTTAGGTTGTTCACTTTTTAAAATTAATTCAAATCAACTTGAATTTAGTTCTTTTTTTACAGTAACGCGTACTATATTAGTATTTTTTTAATTATTTTAAAATTGAAAATGAAAGAAAAAAAAATTATATTATGCTCAATTTAACTGCTGAACAACTTCAAGTTTGAGTTTGTTCGAGTTCAAATATTTTCAAATTTGATAGGGTTTAAATCATTAAATTTTAAATTAAAATCGAGTTGAATAGAATTCATGTTCGAGTACACGTTGAATGGATATTTAAAGTTAGTCAGCTTTTTTAATTGTACAAAAAATGTAGAAAAAAAACTTTATTTAACAGTAAAAGCTCAAGTAATTGACATATAAAAAAAATCATAAAAGAAAATATGAAAATTTGATATGATTTGCACAAATAATACACAACTAGCAAAATGCTAAAAGAAACGTTTTAAAAAGTTTGAAGGGAAAATGCTGAAATAAATAAGTTTATATTACACAAGTTATAAAAAAAAAGTCATATACATTATATATATATATATAATTTATAATAAAATATTCACGTGCATGCAACATATATGACAACAAAAACTATTATATAAAAATACGGGTGTTAAAAAACTTTTGAACTGATTATATTTTTAAATTATTTTCTTAAATGTTTTATATGCAATAAACATTAATAAAATTTATCCATTTTATAAATAAAAATATTATTTTCATTAAAATGTTTTTATAAATGAATTTATTTGATTACTAGATTTATCTAATTTATAAATGAGAATTTTAATTCAAATTAACTTTACATGCATATTAACGCAAGTTTCTGTTAATATGTAAATTTTAGTTATTTGTACACAATATATGCAATTATATATTCAATATATAATTATTTTTTTAAAACTAAATAAAAATATTCATGTACAATGTACGTAACGGCAAAAACTAATATATTTGAAATCAATTGGTAAAATTTTTCAATGACCATAATAGACATCTATATTCACTATATTTCTAAATTAATTATCATTTCAAATATTTTTTTTTTGTAAATTGAAAAGATTTATCCAATTTATAAAAAAGAAATTTACTTTCATTGACAAACTTTTATTAAATAAATTTATTTGATAAATAAAAGAATTAAAGTTTACATTGAATTTCATTAGAGTTCTAATGGGATTGATTATAGAACAACTGTAATGTTGTGCATTATTATATTCATCAAAGACTTTTCTCTATCTATGAGTTTGTTCTTTTATTGCAATTACTTGTTTATTGATAAAGTCCTTGGAATAAATATCTTTTGCAAAGGAATTACAAAGAGATAAGAGATCCTTATTGCATATAAGCATTATTCTGAAATTGTTCCTAATCATGATTTATCAATATAGGACATTGAGAAATCTGTGAGACCGACACTTTTTATGATATTACTTATGAAGTAAACAACTAATCTCATAAGTTGAAGTATAGGTATATTTGAACTAACATGTTGATGCTTGTTATAAGAACAAGTTCACTAAGAATGTCATTTGGTAAATCATTTAGTGTCTATGGCAACATTTTATGTGATAGTTGTATAAGTAATCCTTAGACATAAGATTACTATCAATCTTGTATGACAAATGTTATACATACTTTAATACTCTCATATATGTGGTTTTAACCATGAATGCTCAATAGGATAGATGTTGGACATAGCATGAATCATAGGGAGATAAATGAGTAATAATAAGGTTCGTCGGGAGAATATCTCAATGATTCTTGGCAAGTATTAACTTATGAAATCTTTGGTCAAAATGGAATAAAGTTTTGAAAAAAATTTTTTAAGTTCATTTGAAGAATTAATGTCTTTGATTTAAGAGTTGCCATGCATGGTTAGATTCATATAGAGTAGACATTAATCCATACTCTATGTCAAAGAAGAAGAAGAAGAATTAGTATAAATTGAATGCTGAGATAATAGGTTTATCGCAACATTGTCATCATGGAAACCACGGGTTTCATCATTTCCACTTTCCTTCTATTTCTTTGCATTCAGTATAGCTTGAGGCACCATCAAGTGATCTAGCAGCTTTAAGTTTTTGGTGGACTCAAGTCCTTTTGGTGAAAATTTTAGAAAAGTAACAATATGGTGACTACGATCTTTATCAACAACCTACCTCCTTCGGTGAGCAGGATTTGGCTTCAAACAGTAGGTAGCAGATTTGGGAAGGTGTTAGATGTATTCATACCGCAGAAACGATCGAAGAGAGAAGGATTGGATTTGTTAGATTTGAGTCATTTTCTCAGGCTAGAAAAGCTGTCTGAAAGCTCAATGGTGTGTGGGTGCTGGATTACAAAATTGGAGCTAACATTGCAAGATTTAAACCTAGAGATACTTTTTGGAGGAAATCTAAGAAAGTTACAGAATCATTATCATGTAAGCTAGTTGCTGATCAAACGGGACTAAGCTCGCGTCAAGAAGATAGAGTTTGCGGGCATATTAGGATGAATAAAAAAACTTACTGTCAAGTTCTGAGAGAAGGTAATTGTAATGAAAAGACAGTGGATGTGACATCAAATAATCAGGAGCATACTCAGGAGAAAGAAGTGAAAATTCATGGGTTTTTGGATGTTGAGAAACTACATTGGTTAGAACAGTGTGTAGTTGGATGGTGCAATGAGCCATTTAATATTGAATCTCTTACTGAACAGATTCAGCTTGACAATCTGGATGGGATAAACATTAAATAAATATCATGTAAGATGGTGCTGATCTCTGTTGATGACAAAGTTCCTTTTGATAATTTGAAGAGTAAGGAATGGGGAAAGTTAAGAAAATGGTTCGATAAAGTCGAATGCTGGAATGATTAGGTGGTAGCTGATAGTAGAAGAACTTGGATATTTTGTTATGGGATGGCAATTCACGCTTGGAACATAATCACTTTCAAAAATATCGCCAGCAAATGGGGTGAGTTTATTCGGGTAGATAGTGATACTTTAAATTGTCTATAGTTTCTTAGAGGGAATATTCAAATTATCACGCCTCAAATGAGCAAAATAGAAGAAGTTATAAAATTACAAGTGGGCAATAAAGAATTTGATAGTAGAGTTTCTGAGGCTGATCCTGTAGTTATGCCGGTGGCCCCTTGTTATTGCTATGAGAATTCTGTAACAAATTCATCTGATGTCATGGAGTCCTATACGAATTCAGATTGCAATAATCTGGATCATGAGGTGGTAGCAACAAGAATTGGTTTAAAGGAAGATGAACAGACCGGACCAGGAGCAAGATGATGACATGGCTCTTCAGAAAGTGGACAATGGTTTAGAGAATGGCGAAAGATCATTAAAGGATTGGATAAAAGCATGGAACTAGTAAATGTTTCACAGGGCGAGAGTCATAGTAAGGAGGGTGATGTAGTCTTGGGAGGAGTTGATGGTTTCTGGAAGGGAAGAAAATATTTTAGGGAGGCCTAATTCTAATGATCCTGTGTCTTTGAATGGGCCGGGTGCAAATAATAACATGGGCTTGGAAGTTTAGGATAATAATATTATGGTTAATGACGTGACTGGATACTGTGATGAAGGATCAGATCGGGTCATAAAATGATTCTGACCTCAGTGGGTCTTATGGAGAAGGTGTAGATCGGGCCATAATTGTTAAGGGAGTCGGGCGGATAAAGAAATGGAAATTCTATGATGAACTCGAAAAGCACCTGATTGAAAAGAGTAAGAAAAAGCTTATCAAGAAAAAGAGGAGAGTGAAGCGGCAATCCAGCTTCAGCAAGGAAGGCAGAATAGTCAATTTGTCGGTGTCAGATGGAGACTTCTCCAATCGCAACAAAGTTATTGTGAGAAACGAAGAAGTTAATGGAAGATTAAATGAAGCAATCTCAACTTGGAATTTGGGCAAACAACTCGGTTTGGATGCTGTTGGTAATGAGGACGAGGTCATTAGTAAACTGATGGACATGCAAGCTTCGCCAGTGAATACCCAGGTATGATCGCGTTTTATTCAGGGTTCCATGTTTTTCCTTTTTTGGTTACTTTTTCAGAGTTTGTGTGATTGTGATGCTTTGAAGAGATCTGGAAAATTAAAAATAGATTTTAGTGAAATTGGGAATTGGGTGATGATTGCTTTGATCATCTCGGCGTTGGGGTTGATACTACCTGAAGTTTTGATTGTACATATTGGGTTCGATTTTAGTGATATTGGGAGTTGGGTGAATGTGTGGAACCTCTCGGTGTTAGGGGTTGGTATTGCCAGGTGTTTGTTGTTTTTATTGGGTTATTGGGAGATGAAGTTTAGATAAGCGTAGTGTTTCGTACATCAACTTAGGGGTGTTGGTAATTCTTTGATTTAGGAGGATTGGTGATCTAGATTGTGCTCGTTGGATTTTTTTCCTCTAAAAGTATTGGTGGAATGAATTTGTCATTAGGTTATAACTTGTGCGCGAATTCGGTGAGGCTGTTTGTCTAAGAGGAGACTAATATCGTGGAACACCAAAGGTCTAGCTAGTGGTCTAAAAAACTTTTGAGGAAATATATTGCAGCCTTTTATGTGGAGGTGGTTTTTGTTCTAGAAACTAAGTTGTATAAATGCGATGAAATCAAAATCCAAAGACTGTGGTCAAATGATGAGTTCGATTGGGTTTGGCTTCCTGCGGATGGGATGGCAGGTGGTTTTCTAACGATATGGAATAGCAGTATTTACTTCTGGCTCGATGGTATAGAGAACTTTGTTGGCTCTGGAGGATGTAGATAAATTGTAGGAGATGGTAAAATATTTACTTCCAGCCTGATAGATGGAATGAAGAGACTGTTTGCATTAGCTGTTAATAAAATATTTGTGTTTCTGAGGTGTTCAAAAGTTCAGGTGAAAAGAAATTAATTTTCAGAAGATCGTTGCTTGAGTGGGAAAATGATTCTTTGGGATCGTTTTTATTTTTGTTGGACGATGTTCAAGATGAAGGATGCTGCTAAAGATAGATTGGTTTGGGAGGCTGTCCCCAAAGGACAATTCTCAGTGAAGTAACTGGTATAGAATCTGGAGACGCAAAATGTGGCATCTTCTAATCATGATTGGCATTCTACTATTTGGAAACTCAACGTTCCACCTAAAGTCCAGAATTTCTTGTGGTTGGCTATGCACAATATCATTCCTTCTAAGTGCTTTTAGAGGTCTAGGGGTATACTTTCTGAGGAGGGGCAGACTTTATGTAGTTGGTGAAAGATTCATGAAGAGGATGGTGATTATGCTTGGGCTGTTTGGGGAAGGGATGGATGCTATTCAATGAAATTGACAGTATCAAAGATAAGATTGGAGCAGTTGATTTGTGCATGTCTTTAGGGAATCTAACTGCTGTGCTGACTCCTTCGCTTGTTTTGGGTGTTGACAGATCTCGTTTGTTTTATGCTTGGTTATAGATTCAAGGGACGTCTTGCACAGGGGCTATGTGAGAAGACTGGGAGATGGAGGTGTACAATTAAGACTGAAGGAGTTTTAAACTGAAAGCAATTGGAAAAATCAAGCATCCTGATTTTGTTACTCTTCGAGCTTATTGTTGTTCTAATAAGGAGAAGCTGTTCATTTTTGGGTGATCTTACTGCAGCAATTATGGTGTTTCAGGTTTTGTGGGTTGGGTTTCATTGATGCTAATGTGTTGTCGTGTAAGCTGTAATATATATCATTTGGGGAATTGTGTCTATTGTGGTTTAGGAATTTCAGTGTCTGTGATGATCCAATTGGATTTTTGGTGCTGACTCTTAGTATGGGTTTTGGACATATCTTTGTGTATCTCTGAGTCATTTTGGCTCCTTATTTTTTGTTTAATAAAATTATCTCTGACTTAGCAAAAAAAATAAAATAAAATAAAAAGTGATGAAAGAATTGGGTTATGTTGTGAAACTATGTGCAGATAGGTTGGTTAGTCCTCATTGATCTTTCTTAACATTTTGGTGGTAATGACGCAATGCTTGATGCTTACAATTATTTTAAATATGGTTTAATTAGATAGAGAATTAATGATGAACTCAAAGGAGTTTGATAAATTTAACCCTACTTAAATATGGATTACAAATTCATATTTATTATCAACATGTTAAAAACCTAATGGACATAGGTGAGAAATTAAAATGGGATAATTAAGCTGGACTTGATTAAAAAGAAGCTTAGAATTCAAAGACTTAGTTGAAAAAGTTTAATAACCCAAGAGATCAATTAAAATGTTTTAAATCCTAGTTGGACTATGGGATAATGCACTTGAAACATAATAGGGTAAACTAAATGATTAGACACTTAAGTTTTCGGGGTTTATTATTTTGGTGACCTAACTATAAATACCAACGTTAGTAATTAAAACAACCAACAGAAGAGAAAAGCATATCCAAAAAGAATGATCCATATTCTTCATTCTTTCTCAGATCTGTGACTCGGTTGTACTGGTTCGAGCTTTGCTTTTGAGGTTCTTTTGGGGTCTACCTTTTTTCTCTTTTGTTGGCTATTACTTGATTATGTTCTTTCTCTTTTGTTGGCCATTACTTGATTTTATTCTGGAAATAGAATTTGGAGATTATCCACCACTCACTATCTCTTCAGATCTCGTATGGTCAAACACTGGAGCTTGAGTTTTGCAGGGGTTGAATAGTTAACAACTTTGGATTGTTCCAGATCTGGTACCCCTTAAACCAGATTTGGTTTCGTCTTTGCTCCAGCCAAAGTCAGCAAGACGATCTCTTGATTCAATGGTGATTTTTAATGGAGGTTTGGATGAATATCCTTCATAGAAAAGTTTAGATCAGAATACAGGTGGAAAAGTCCAAGACGACGCAAGATCTGAAACGATTTTACCTTCTTCTGCTGATGTATCATCGCTAGACTGGAATTTTTTTTTCTTTGCTCCAAGTGATAATTCCTTGCAATTCTTTGCCACAGAATTTAAGAATGGAGCTATTTAGGGGTGTAAACGAGACACCTGTGCTCGCAAGTTACTCGAGTTCGACTCGAAAAAAACTTGAATTCGATTCGGTCATTATCGAGTCGAGCTCGAGCAGCTCGAGCTATCGAGCGAGCCGAGTTCGAGTATCTTAATACCCGATTCGAGCAGCTCGCGAGCATAATCGAGTTTTTTTTATTTATAATATTTTTATTATTAATTTACTATTTTACCTTTAATATATATATATATATATATATACATACTTAAAAACCCTTAATTCGAGCTCGAGCTCGAGTATATAAACGAGCCTAATCGAGTCGAGCTCGAATAGTTCGATTTTAGCTCGAGCTTCTCAGTATTCGAGCTCAGCTCGGCTCGATTACAGCCCTAGAGCTATTACAGTCCACCCTCCAAAAAAAGTCTTCGATGAGAGGATCACGCAGTGGCAAAATGCAGTGGTGCCCAATTCATTGGTAAGATTCCAAACTTCAGCCAATTTCAAAGAATAGTTACTGTGTTATGGGGCAAGGATAGCACAGTTGAGATCAAACCAGCTGGTTTGAATCTTTTTATCATTCAATTTTCAAACCCTGAGGCTAGAGATAGAGTTCTTGAATCTGGTCCTTGGCACATCCAAAATAAGTCTCTTATTGTTAGGAAATGGGAACCAGTTATGAAATCACTGGAATTCGGCATGGAAAAACTCCCTATTTGGGTTCACCTAGCAAAAATTCCACTTGAGCTATACACAAGGAAGGGTTTGAGTTATATTGCCGTGCAATTGGCATTCCCCTCTACATGGACAAGATCACTGCTGCCCAACAGCATTTGGCTTTCGCAAAAGTCTGTGTTGAAATTGAGGCAAATACTAAGATTTCTCGATCAATCGAAGTAATGCTTATAGATGACACTTTTGTTACAGTCTAGGTGGAAATTCCATGGATGCCATAGAAGTGTTCTTGTTGTAGAATCTTTGGCCATCTTGATAAGACCTGTCCTAAGAAACCAGTAGCAACATTTGAGAAAATTTGGAAGCCTAAAGTCCAAACTAACAGGGGGAACACAGAAGGAAGCAGGAAAGGAATGGAGGGCAATAAAACTCCAGAAGTTTTTAGCCATGATGACAGTAGTAAGGAACTGGTTCTTGGGGTTGACTCTAATGTGGTAAATTAGAAAGAAGGTTGAGTCCTTGTGAGTCAGGAATCCAACAAACAATCTCTAAGCCACAATGACACGAGCTCCATCTCCACCAATAGATTTGCAAATTACCCGGATGACAAAGTGGTGGACAATGTTTTAGTTGATCATGAAGGCACATCTGAAGGTACATGTAGTCAGTCCCAAAGGCATCCTAGAGCAGCCTCAGCTGGTGTTGCAGATTTAATGAAAACTCTGAAAAGTAAGAGGAAATGGCAAATTGACAAAGGCAAAAGAGATAAGGTAGTAATATCTACCACTAGAGGTAATTCTCTTAAAACTTCTCAATGAATATCCTTTGTTGGAATGTTAGAGGATTAAATAATCCTCTAAAACAAAGAGAAGTGGTTAGAAGGACTAATAGATATAATGTAGTAGTTGTTTGTCTTCTTGAGACAATAGTCAAAGAGCAAAGTATGCAGAAGATTCTTGACAAGAACTTTTCGGGTTGGAATCTATATCATAACTATTCTGAAGCCTACAATGGCAGGATTTGGTTTATTTGGAGAAATTATCTGTAGATAGCTTTTGTAGGAATCACAAGTCAGAGTATTACCTGTGTAGTTACCTACAATGCTCAGGAATTCTACATGACTGCTATATATGCATGTAATGAGGGATCTGGAAGAAGAATCTTATGGAATTATCTCCAATCCCTTCATTGCTCTCTTTCCAAAAAACCATGGATGATAGCAGGAGACTTCAACATTGTAGCCTCACCCTCTGAGAGCACCAATCTCATTACTTCCCAATCCCTGAATTCTGATATTCAGGACTTTAGGGAATGCCTACAACATTTGTCTAGCTTCGACCACGCATATTCAGGTCCTCTCTACACTTGGACAAATAAGCAAGTTGAGAGGTATATTGCTAAGAAGCTTGACAGGGTACTTATTAATGAAGTATGGTTTTCTATCTTTTCCAGTTCTTATGTTGAATTCTCGGCTCCAGAAACTTCTGATCATTGCCCTGCTCTAGTGAAGTAAAGCGTAGCTAGCCATTCTCCTCCTAAGCCTTTCAAATTCTTCAATTTTTGGACTAGGTATTCTGACTTCTTGAGAACGGTAGAGACCTCATGGAAGGAACACATCTCGGGAGATCCTATAGTTCGGCTCTACAAGAAACTCAAAAGACTAAAACAAGTTCTCAGGTCTTTCAATGCTACTCAGTTTGGGAGTATTTCAGATAAAGTGGTGGAAAAAAGGAAAGAACTTGAGAAAATCCAAATGACTATACTGGATCAGCCTTCTACTGCACTAAGTGAGAAGGAACGAGCAGTGTCACAGGAATACACATATTTGTAGCTTGCTGAAGAGTCCTATTTCAGGCAAAAATCCAGAATACAATGGATACAAGAAGGAGATCAAAACACCAGATTCTTCCATAAGATGGTAGCTGCCAAGCAATCTAGGAATACAATCAGAGTGTTATATGATGAAAAGGGGAACATGCTTGAATCTTACCAACAAATTGCTGATAACTCAGTTTCTTACTTCTGTAGGGTTCTTGGTACAATTGATGCAAATGTAAAGGGAATTTCCAAAGAATTCCTTGAACAACTGTTACATGTATCTCTCTCTGATGAAGAACAATCAAGCCTTAAAAGGGAAGTAACAGCAGAGGAGATTAGAGAGGCTATGTTTTCCATTAAGGGGGATAAGGCTCTTGGGCCTGATGGTTACACATCTCATTTCTTTAAGGCTGCTTGGAGCATAGTGGAAGAAGACTTGACAGCAGCTATGTTATCCTTTTTCAACTCTGGTAATCTTTACCCTGCCTTCAACTCCACCATCATTGCACTTGTGCCTAAGAGTCAAAGTCTTAGAACCATCATGGACTTTAGGCCAATTTCATGCTACTTAGTGGTTTATAAATGCATCACTTTAATTTTGGCAAACAGGCTGAAAAAGCACCTAGGCTCTCTTATCACTCCCAATCAAAATGCTTTCATAGAGGGTAGAAGCATCTCTGATAATATTCTTATGGCATAGGAACTTGTGAGAGGATACAATAGATCCTCTTTCTCCCCAAGATGTGCCATTAGGGTGGACCTCCAAAAGCCTTTGATTCCTTGAGTTGGAGGTTTATTTCTATTGTATTAGATGCATTGGATTTTCCTAAGGAATATGTTAAATGGATTAGTTGCTGTTTAACTACTCCATGGTTCTCCTTGTCAATTAATGGAGGCTTGGCTGGATACTTTCATGGAGCAAAAGAAGTTCGATAATGTGATCCAATTTCCCCTTACTTATTTGTATTATCAATGAATGTGCTCTCCAACTTACAGGACACAGCAGCTAATTTTGGTGTCTTTGCATTCCATCCTAAATGTAAAAAGATTGGCCTTACACATTTGCGTTTTGCAGATGACCTGCTCATCTTCACTAAAGGCAATCTAGAGTCCATATCGGGGGTACAATATGTCCTGCAATAATTTTATTCAATGTCAGGACGACAATTGAATTGTGCCAAGAGTGAGTTGTATTCCTCAGGTATGACTACTGAAACTCTTCAGCAGATCTCCCAAGTTATTGGGTTCAAACTTGGATCCTTACCTGTTCATTATCTGGGAGTACCCTTGGTTACAAGGAAGTTGACTGCCTTGGACTGTGCTCCTCTAATTGAGAAAGTGACAGCAAGAATTGCGAATTGGACAACCAAATTGCTTTCGTATGCTGGGCGACTGCAGCTTATCCAGTCTGTTCTATTTAACATTCAAAATTATTGGGCTAGGCCCTTCATACTACCAAAGGATGTCCTGAATAGAGGTGGCAAACGAGCCGGTTCGGGTGGGCTCGGATCGGGCTGTCATCAAATTCGAGTTATTTCGTGTTCGGTTTTATTTTAGATTCAGATCATCTCGGGCTCGGATATTTTTGGATTCGGATAACTTTGATTTGGGCTTTTTCGGGTTCGGATAATTTCTGGTTTGGGCTATCTCGGGCTCGGGCCATTTCGGATACAAGCTTTTTCGGGTTCGGATTATTTTGGATTCTGATCGGTTCGAGTTCGGGCCGACCTAGACGGATTCAATAATTTTGAAATTTTTAAGCTATAAATATATATATTTTTAATTTCGAATGTAATGATTAATTTCACTTACAAAAGTACTAAATTAAAATTTTAAAAATTAATAAATATTTATATAAATATAAATTATATAATAATTTTATTTATAAATTGAATACTAATATTTTATATTATTTTTTAGTCCAAAAGTTAAATATATAAGTTCGATATATTTACTTATAGTATGAATAAAAAAGAATTTGTATATTTTGATACTTCTTATTATTTTGCAATTGTTATAGACTTATATTTTTAAATTTTTATGATATTTAGTATCGAATATAGATATAATTAATGATTATATAAGATTTTTTTTTTTTGTTTTATAAGTGAGTTAAATTAAATATAAGGTAACATTAAAAAAATAAAAGTAAAAAAATCATGGGGTTGCATGTAAAAAAATCATTAGAAAGAAACAAGTTATAAATAAAGCTTACTAAACATTTACATAAATGGCTTTTACTCTTAATCCAATAACTCTTATAGTCACTTAATCCAACAAATTTTATTATTATTATTTTGCTTTATTAGGTTTTTTTAGTTATTGTATAATAATTTTTTAAGAGAATTTTAAATTTAAAAAAATTTGTTCTTATATTTATATTTTTTTGTTTGAACATAATTATAAATACTAACATCTAATTGTTTACACTAATTGACCAAATGTTTAATTAAAATGGTGAATGTAGACACTAAAAGAATACCAATTAATTGATTTAATTTTAATAATTAATACTTAGAAATTTTAAGAAACCATGATATATAAAAGCTAATTTATATAGTATTGATATAATTTTAATATTTGATATTGAATATACTATAATTAATAATTATATAAGAATTTTTTTTGTTTTATGAATTAAAATAAATACAAAGTGACATTAAAAAATAAAAGTTAAAAATCATTTGACTACATTTTAAAAAACATCATTAGAAGAAAAGAAGATATAAATAATATCCACTAAACATTTATATAAATGATCTTTTCTCTTAACCCAATAACTCATTGGGCTCTTAGTCACTTAATCCAATAAATTTTTATTTTTAAATTTTTTTCCTTTATTAAATTTTTTAGTCATTGTATTATGATTTTTTTAACAATATTTCAAATTTTCAAGAATTTGTTTTTATATTTATATTTTTTATTTGGACATAATTACAAATACTAACATAATAAGATTAGATCTAATTGTATACACTAATTGGTTTAACCTTAATAACATTATAAATACTAACATAATAACATTAGATCTAATTTTCAAATGTTCAATTAAATGTTGAATAGTAGATATTAAAAGAGTACTAATTAATTGGTTTAATCTTAATATTTAATATTTAAATTTTTATAAAATCCTGATAAGTAAAAGCTAATTTATATAGTAATTGATATAATTTTAATATTTGATCATTTTGACTTTAACATTATATATAATCAATTCATTATATAATCTAATAATAATTATCCAATTATAATATTGAATATCAGACATTGTTAAAAAGAGTATCTATTATCCTTCACCAAAAGTATTTAATATGAATAATTGGTCAATTATTTATGTTAGCCCTTAATAGTTAGAAATTTTAGGATATTATGACGTGTAAAAACTAGTTTATATTAAACTATTTTGATCAGTGTTGTCAATGGCGTAAGGTGCACTCTAGACTCTAGAACTCTTATATTATTTTAGGAGCAAGACATAAAAAACGCTCACCTGAGTGAAGTAAGGTGCAATATGTTTATGTGCGTGTTTTCGTATGCGTGTCTATGTATACATATGAAATAAACTTAAGATATATAATTATGATAATAAACTGTAAAGAGTGATCCAGTTTATCCTACAAAATAATAAAATCTAATTGTATATTTAATGTGTTTCAAATTAATTTTATTTTATAATCCAATTTAAAGATTCACTATTAATTATTTTTATTGATAATACATTATTGATATAATTATATAATAATTATAAATACATTTTCATAAATAAAATATTTTATTTAAGATTTTTTTTATCATTTTTTTAAATAAAATCATATAATCATAGTTCGGGTTTTTTCGGTTATAAATTCGATTTTTAGATCGGATCGGTCTCGGGCTTAGATCGTAGCAGATTCTGGCTTTTAGGGGTTCAAGTTTTTTTGGATTCGATTTTCTCGGGTTTGGATTTTTTTGGATTCGGATTTTCTCGGGTTAGGGTTTTTTCGATTTTGAATTTTTTAGGGTTCGGGCCTTTGACTTTTTTAGTCAATTCGGATCAGATCAGATTCGGTCTCAGATTGACTCGGGTTGGTTCTCAGGTTCGGGCCTGCCTTGTCATCTCTAGTCCTGAATAAGCTTAACCAGTAATTTTCAAGGTTCCTATGGCAGGAAAAGATTCCCTAACTAGAGGGGCCAGAGTAAGTTGGCAGGATATTTGCTTTCTTGAGTCTGAAGGTGGCTTGGGCTTAAAAAATCTATCCGCGTGGAATCAGGCATGTGCTTTGCATCATATCTGGGCCTTTTTTTTTCAAAACAGACTCGCTTTGGATTGCTTGGATACATGCGTATATATTGAAGGACATGTCATTTTGGCAGCTCATTGCAACTCAGTTCCATAGCTGGAACTAGAAAAAACTCTTAAAACTAAGGCAAATGACTTGTCAATTCACCAGTCATCAAGATGGAAGACTGAACTGGAAGTTCCCAGGATCCTTTTACTCAGTTGCAAAGGTATGGCAGGAAATCAGGCTCAAGAAACAGAATGTGGGATGGGACAAGCTGCTTTGGTATACTCATCACATCCCTAAACACTCCCTAATCTCCTAGATGGCCATCTTGAATAAACTTCCTACAAACACCAGACTTCTTCAATAGGGATGGAGGTTGACGCAACTTACAAACTTTGTCTCTCAGAACAGGAGTCTCGGGATCACCTATTCTTTAATTGCACTTTTTCTAAGACTATTTGGTTGAAGGTCATGCACCTCTGTCAGCTACCAATAAGAAGCTATAGTTGGGAACATGTGTTTTCTTGGGCTGCGTTGAAGCTCAAAAGTACATCTCTGCTTACTACTATTCTGAAACTAGCCTGGAATGTAACTATCTACCATATCTAGAAAGAAAGGAATGGAAGACTACATTGAAGTCCGCTAAAGTCTCCCACACAAGTATTTGAAGAGATAAAGAATGAAGTCAAATTCAAGTTGGATGGACTAAAGAATATAGAACTTGATAATGTAAATAATACCCTTTGCATAGCATAGGGATTAAACAACTCCATATTTTTTCATGATTATGTTTAAGCTAGCTGATTAGTTAGCTGATTTAGTTTTGATGTAGCAGCTTTATGCGGCTTCTTGGATAATAAAATGACTACTTATCATAAAAAAAAAAAAATATAAGGAAAAACCAAATGGATGATGTGAACACACACGTCTGCTGATGACACAACATGGTGTGGCCATGTCAGCTCATATCTCAGGTGACCTTACCGACATGGCATTATTATTAAGTTTTTTTGGAAACAAAATGGAGTCTCACGTTTTTAGTGTAAAAAGGAAAGAGAAAAGGGTTTTGTTAACGAGTACCCTTATAGCACTTTTTAAGGTTAGTTATTATACTATTTATAGTAATAATATTGTATTAAATGTACAATTTGATAACTTTATTCATCATTTTCAATGCATTAATTGAAGATATTACTATATTAAGTAATCTTAAAAAGTGCCTTTAGGGCACTTATTAACAAAATCCAAGAGAAAATTATAAAGAGAAACTGAGGGCAGAGGGTTATCGAGAAAGGGTAAAGCGGGTTTATATTTTGGAAATTTCAAATTAGGGTTGCTAAACCTGATTAAGGGTTCTTAACTATGATTTAGGGTTTTTAGGGGTTATCATGATTTAAGGGTATTTGTTTGAGGGTTTAGGACGAACTAGAGCTCTTTTTTTCTTCAGAAAAGCAGGAGATTCTAAAGTGCGTGTTTTGAAAGATTAGGATTTTTGTCTAGTTTGTGGGAAACATATTTGAAAAAAGAAATTTTCAGAAATGAAGTGTTTACGCTACGTTTGTTTTGAAAGAATAAAAAAGAAATTAATCTTATGGAGTTACCTAAAAACATGTACTATTTTTCAACCATTAGATTAAATTTTTTTTGTCTTTCTCCTTTTTTTTTTTTTTTTTTTTTTCTTGTCAAACGGAGAGACAGGTGGGCTTTTCAGTATGCATTTCTCTTTAATATTGCTTGCCCATGATTTTTTTGATAATTAATTAAATTCATAGTTATGATTCGCCACTCTTAATTTCGTGATAATGCCAATTGGTGCGTTGATGCCACACCAACTTAGGTACTGCTTGATAACCGAACAAATTCAATCTAAAAAATTAAGTATTGAATTCTTAATTTTAAAATTTTAATTATTGAGTTTATGATATAAAAGTTATTTGATATGCTACTGACAATTAAATGTAAAAAATTTAAGTATTGAATTTATGATATAAAAGTTGTTTGGTATGCTACAAAAATTAAATGCCTGGTACATTTTTTATCAATCTTTTATGAAAGAGATATATGATTTTATAAGTATTTTACATTAAATAGTTAAAACAAAAGATTACAATATTAATGTAATTAAATAATATTTTTCGTAAAAAATTGACTTAATACATTAAGCAGCTAAAAGCTATATATTTAACATTTTCTAACACTTTTTCATTGAAAATATTCCCTTCAATGATTTGAAATTTTTTAACGGTTTATCACCTAATGTATTCTAAAAATTTAAACCTAATTGGTTATTTATTCAATTTATACTTGTTTTATTTTATTTTTTCTGTCATCTTCAACTAAATAGTTATACATTATATATTTCTATTTTTCGCTCTTTTTTGACAACATAAAGATTAAAATTGTAATCGTTTTAATTTTTACAAAATTTATTTATATAATAAATATTATTTATTAGTTTCACCATGATCACTGTTAAATACTCCAAAAACAAAATATATATTAAAAAAATGCAATTAAACGTTGTTGAGCAAATTACACGATAAACTGTTGTTTTCCAGAGAAATTATTTTCATTGAAGAAATGTTGAAGATGGAATCAACGCCCTTAGACGCATATCTGATGCATAAAATATCTCCAATGTAATCAGATTCCCAATCTCCCATGGGATTTCACCTACGTGGTAAAAAACATAAATCCCAAGGAAACATCTCAGTACCAATAAAACAATATATCTAGTTTGTTAACATTGCAATAATAATATAAAATGGGGATGGAGGGAAGGGTTTAGACCAAAAAAAAATAAATAATATAGAACCATATTTGCAAACAAAATCACCATTACAAATCAATATATCATGCAAACAAGCGGAAATATAATTAAACAATAAATCATAGAAATAAAAGACAACAATTTAATGTGATTTAACAATCAACTTGATTACGTCCCTGGATGAAAAAAAAAATTATTAGTTGTAAAGAATTACAAACATTTAAACAAATAATCAACGTACTCAATCATTCAATCACAATCAATCTCAATTCTAACAAACACTCACTAAATACAAATCAATCTCAAATCCAATCTATGAGCACTCTCGCTCGGCCATATATGAAAACTCTCGTCCGGTCTCTAACAATCTCTAATCAAACACTCATGGACACTATTCCTTAGTCCTATGAGGTGTCTACACATCTAATCCCATGAAACTTTACAACTCTCCTTACATCTTTCTTTCATACCTCATCCTATTGACACTCTCAATATTTATAAGCTCACTAACTTGCTCATGAAGTAAACTTAATCACAAAATTGAATCTTCAGTGAATCCAAAAATATCTTCAAAATATATTTCAACAAATCTTTTGAGATTTGAATTAATATTTCCAATAAAAAGAAAGTTTTGGATTACAAAATAATAATACATACTGAAAAAGAAAGCTAATAACCAAATCAAAATATGAATAAAATTAAAATAATCAAATGTAGAACTTTACCTTCTAAATCATTATAACTTAGATATATCTGCTTGAGCCTGGTTAAATTTCCCATACTTGTTGGAATGTGCCCAATAAATCGATTAACATATATTGATACATTTTAAAGATTGCTGCATTGACCGATCTTCGAGGGAATATGACCAGAAATATCATTGTAAGATAAATCAAGTACTTCAAGTTTGTGAAGATGAGAACACATGTTATCTGGAATACTACCAGACAAACTATTGCTGTAGAAATAAACTCTCTTCAAAGAAGAAATGTTGAAAATGGAAGTTGGAATTTGACCAATGAGGCTCATATTCTCTACAACAAATGTCTCTATAGAAAAGATTACCCACTTCTTTAGGGATCACACCTGCAAATTTAGTAAAAACCAATCACTTGCAAAACCTCATATGTAATGATATATATATATATATATATATATATATATATAAAAACCTATTTTATTAATATCAGAATTCATAAATCATAATAGAACTAGTTGCTTCATGTTCTACTAAATTATAATGTAAATTAATTTAACTGCCGTAAAAAGTTTATGTAAAAAAGAAACTATTTATTCTGGTTAAAGAAAAGAGAAAGGAACCTATATCATTAGCATATAGGTTTTAGGGCTCCATTAGGTTGTTATTAGTGTCTATTTATATATTTTTTTATTTGCTTTTACTTCTCAAAGAGCTAAAATGCAAAAGCAAATTGTAAAATCAAATATAAGAAACATAATTATTAAAAAGGAACAGTTAACTAATAAGTTTTTTTTTTTTGATAGAGCAGTTAACTAATAAGTTGTGATTCCAATTTGGATATAACTACATTTCATAAAAGTAAATTATAATTTTTTCCGTTAAAAATATCTTAATTATTTTTATTATTCAAGATTATTATTTACTTTTATATTCCAATGCCTCTTTTTGCTTTATGTTTCCAGAAATAAAAAGAAAAATTTTTAAAAACCAAACTAAAAACCTTATTCGATTTGGCACAAAACCTTTACTTTTTTTTTTTTTTTGTTGCTAATTCAAAAGATTTTATTCAGTAATCAAAAGATTACAAGACAACCCAAGATCTAGAAAGCAAAGACATAAATTCCTGCAATAACTCCCTCTTAACACATCAAATCTAAAACCGAATAACTAACCAAAAAAAAAAACACCCAAAAAATATATGGATACAACACCATACACCTAGACACCTTCACAACATAATTAATGAAAGACAAGAACTCCCACAAACTCCTACAAAAAGCCTTAAAAGCAGCAAGCAATTACACATCCAACTTCTTAGGGAATATCCAACATAGATACACATGTGCTGCAAGGAGCATAGTCCATAATCTGCTAGACCTGAAATCCCAATCACAAAGCCTTCAAAATAGCTTTTAAGAGCAAGTCATACACCATACCACTTTAAATCCATCCATAAGGCAGTAAAGCACCCTCCCATTAAAAAGGTTTTGTAGATCCAAGTGAGAAGCAATAGAAATAGTCTGTAACTTTATCTCTAATGCATCAATTCCAAGCAAAACAAACTGTAGCAATACCAACAACACAATCTCATTTCAAGTCCAACCACACCAAAAAAATCTCTTTCAAATCCAACCACACTAAGGGTGTCAAAGACCACCTATAAACCATTAAACATTCACATTGTCATCTCGATCCTTTTGTTCCAATTCAACCAATCTATTTATAATGATCTCTTTGTCACTTGCGAAAGATAACCCAAGCTATTTTCCAATTTCCAAAGTTTTTAAGCCTCATCTCTATATAAAGAATTTCTAAGTCGAATATCATTATCAAAGATGCAATTATCATCCTCGAGAATCATATGAGGAGTAGGAATACACACTGAATTCTTTGATTGAACCTTTTTCCTGCTCCACTTAAAATTCTTGCGTTTCTTTTTTTTCTAAGATACTTTGGTAAATTACTTGGTACGTACTATACACAATCTTCAATAGCATTATACATGCCATCACACTCTTCAGATTCTTTCTTAAAATCACACTCATCATCTTGAACGAAGTCATTAACTTTCTCTTCCTCAACTTTAGCCCATAAATTCAAGGGATTAGATGTCAAGCGATCCTCTAAGATCTCTTTATCTATATGAACCACATCCGTACTTTCAACTTCAACTATCTTTGGACAGACACCGTTACTACAAAATTCTCTCGGACTTCCCATTTCAATATTCGCATTCAGATCAACCTTATGACCACTTTCAAAATCAAGAGCTTCATTAATATCATCTGAAGACTTATTACTGCTATCGGAATGCTTACCATCTTTCGAGGGAGAGGGAGATGCCTAAAGGTTATCCTCACCCACTTTTTCAGACAGATTAGTAATGGGCATCTGAACTATTAGACTCTAATAAGACTATTCCTTATCACTATTCGACTTGAAAAGAGATTGTGTATGGGTCAAACACACTAATGGGCATCTAAACTGAAACGGGCTGTATGGGTCTGTGAAGGATCCAAAGTGCCAGGACATAACGGTTTCAACTTCAATTTTTTCAAAAAGTCTTGGACGCTGGTCAAAGAGGAATTGATTGAATTTGTGATGGATTTTATGTCAAAAGGCAAAATGGAGAAGGGGTTGAATATTGCATTCATCACGTTGATCCCCAAGGTGAGTTGTCTAGTCAGTTTGAATGATTATAGAACAATTAGTCTGGTAAATTCTTTATATAAAATCTTATCCAAAATCCTAGCAAATAGGTTGAAAAGGTGATGAACTCGATCATTAGTGATACTCAAAGGGCTTTTATTGGTGGTAGACAGATTATGAATGAGGTTCTGTTAGCTAATGAAGTGATTCATAATATAAAGATAAAAAAGTGGAATATAGGAGGGGTGGTTGTTAAGATTGAGTTTGAAAAGGCATATGATTGTTTGGAATAGGAATTTATTTTATCATGATTATGGAACAAATGGGTTTCGGAAAGAAATGGAGTTCTTGGATTTTGAATGTATCTCTACTGTCAAGATATCAATTTTGTTAAATGGCTCCCAATAGTGGATTTTTCTACAAAACGGGGTATAAGATAAGGAGATCTATTATCACCTTTTTTATTTATCATTGCGGTGGAATTGCTTCATTTGTTAATGGTGAAGGCTAAAAGTATGAGGAAGATTAAAGGAGTTGTGGTAGCGGAATCTGGTTTGAGTATTTCACATCTCCAGTCGCGGATGACACTATTATTTTCTTGGAGCATGGGGTGGAGTTTGCTAAGAACTTGAGAAGATTGCTATGGTGTTTTCAGATGATTTTAGGTTTATCTATAAACTTTTCCAAGTCTAAAGTATATCGAGTAGGAGTGGAGATTGAGGATGCAAGATAGATGGCTAATAACTTGGGTGTGTAGTAGATCAGCTTTCGTTCACATATCTGGGTGTCCCTCTGGATGCTAATTCGAAAAAGTTATCCACTTGGGAGCCGGTAATTCACAGAGTAAAGGGAAGGTTGGCATTGTGGCAAAGAAAGCTTCTTTTATTCGGGGGGAGGGTAACGTTGATTAAATCAGGGCTTAACTCACTCCCTATGTATTAAATGTCAATTTTAAAAGCTCCAAAAGGTGTTATAAAGAAGCTTGAACAGATACGAAAAAACTTTTTATGGGGTGGGGGTTTGGAGAAGAGAAAAATGGCCACAGTAAAATGGGATACTGTTTGTAAACCAAAAGTATTTAGAGGCCTTGGCATCTCGAATATTATAAATAAGAATATAGCTATGAAAGTGAAGTGGTGGTGGAGATATGGGGTGGAGAGAGAAGCTTTGTGGAGAAGATTGATTTTGGAAAAGTATGGGGCTAGTTCATTGGAGTGGCTGCCTTCTGTTGACAATAACCAGAACATGTCTGGTGCATGGAGTAATATAGTGTCAATTTCTAATTAGCAAGGAATGGAGAAGCTTATTGGGAAGGGAGGATGCAGGTGGATCTTAGGTGATGGGAAGGGAATCATATTTTGGCTGGATAAGTAATAAACCTTTGAAGGATGAGTTCCCTAGACTGTTTGCCTTAGCTATTTTTAAAGAAAATACTGTAGAAGAGGTATTGCTGAATTTTGATGAAAAGGAGATAGAATTTAGAATAAGCTTATTCGAGTGGGAGAAAGAGAATTTGAAGGTTCTCAAGAAAATGCTGGAAAGTTGCATTTGAATGAGTTGGTAAAAGACAAGTTGGTTTGAGAGATGGTTAATAATGAAATATTCTCTGTAAAAAAATTTGTGTCCACAATTGATAAACAAATGTGCTGCTGCCCACAACAGGTTTGATTATATTTTGTTTGGAACCTCTGTGTGCCACCGAAGGTCCAGAGTTTCATTTGGCTAGCTGTGTTACAAGCTATACCTTCGAAATGTTTTCTGCGTTCCAGAGGAATAATCTCATGTGATGGACTGTGATGGTGTAACTGGTGTTGAGATTTGGAGAAGGATTGCGATCACATATTGATACCATGCTGTTGCTCGCGGAATGTTTGGGGGCGATATTCCAATAGTGGGGGCTGGTCTGGGTGATGCTGAAGTCAGGTACAGAATTTGTGTATCAATGTGGATCAGTGCCATTTAATGGTGTTGTGAAGAAAAGATGGATGGCAGTATGTGGAGCTACATATTGGACTATTTGGCTGTTTAGAAATGATTCTGTTTTCAATGCCAAATTATAGAATGGAGAAGAGGTGGTGTTTTTGTGTAAATTAAGATCATTCTATTTGAATAATGCAATGGAAGAGGGTGAAAGGCTATATGGGGCAGGATGGTGGTCTACACCATGGAGAAGTGAAATGAACAATAAGGAACTAAGTATTGGCTATTGTGACATATCAGAGGTTGAATGGAGTTGTCCACAAGGTAACATTTTGATGTTCAATGTGGATAAAATGGCAAGGGGCAAATCAGGGCCAGCAGGGTTCAGCGGGGTACTTAGGGACTCGAGTGGAATAGTTCTTGGAGTATTTTATGGTTTGTTAGGTTAATTGGAGTCTAATATCACAGAAACCATGGCGATCAAAATGGCTTTTCAGGTATTTTTGTCATCTCCTTGGGTTAATGAGCATGCGTTAATTGTAGAATCTGATTCAAAGGTAGCAGTCTCTTGGATTTGTAACAAGGATAAGAGGCCGTGGAAGGAATGGAAAATTTAACGAGATTGATCATCTCACAGGTCAAATCAAACAGGTGAATTTTGTGCATGTTTACAGAGAAGCAAACTTTTTTGCTGATTCACTAGTTAAAATGGGGATTGATAGAGAGGTTTTGTTTTATGCGTGGTTATAGAATACTTTGTTCAATAGGGAGGTTTGGTGTAGGGGTTGCTTTGCTGTTGTATGGTGCAGTTACTTTCTGTAAGCATGGTTTTAATGAAATAAATATCTTTTTTTGATTGAGCCAAGAAAAAAAAATTCCACATTATATCTCTTGCTATATAGAGTTCTTTTTTTTTTAATTTCAAAAAAATAGAATTTGTGAAGTTTTAATATTAATTTTTTAACATGTACTTTGTATCATATATTAAAACAAGTTTTACGACATGGTTTTGTTTTTATAAAAAAATTGATTCCTCTAGTTACATAAAACAAAATTTATCGTTCTTAATTAAATTCCCACATTATAGTCTAACAACTATCATACAATCATAAATGAACATTTGAATTAAATTTGAAGCCCTCTATTTTCAATTTAATTATTAAAGGTGTTGGATATGGGTCGACTCAAGTGGATCAAAATTCATATAGTTGTACTTTAAATTTTGTACAAAAAAGTCAAGATCATATGCTTTTGAGGTGTGTAAACGCCATTGAAGTTAAGAAAATAATTGAAGAAATCCATAAAGGAGGTGGTGGGACACATACAAATGGCCAAATAATGGCTAAGCAGATCATGAGGGTGAGATATTATTGGTCAACAATAAAGAATGATTGCACTATAAGATGTCATAAATGTGAAATATACGCGAATAAAATGCATTCCATGTGAGGAATTGATGTAATCAGACCGATCACTCCAAAAGCCTTAAATGAATATCGATTAATCTTGATAGTTTATTTTTCGAAATGGGTGGAGGTTGCTTCTGAGGCTAATGTGACAAAACAGTGGTGTGCAAATTCATCAAAAAAGATTTAATATATCGGTTTGAACACCTAGAAAGGATTGTTTCAAATAATGCTCCTAGTCTGAACAACAAAATGATTGAAGAGGCTTATGCTTAGTTAAAGATAAAGTATCACAATTCGACATCATATCGTCCAAACATGAATGGGGTAGTGGAAACTGCTAACAAGAACATAAAGAAAATTGTTGCAAAAATGACGGACATGTATAATGACTACCATGAAAAGCTTCCCTTTGCATTACATGCTTACTAAACTTCAATTCGTACCTCCTCGAGAGTGACCCCATTTTCATTAGTATATGGGATGGAAGTAGTATTTCCCATTGAGGTAAAAATCCCTTCTTTAAAGATTTTGATGGAGGTTGGAATGAAAGAAGCTGAATGAGTTCGTACTCGTTATGAACAGTTGAATCTTATTAAATTGAAGAGACTTACAACAATTTTTCATATAAAAAAAGAACGATGTGAGCACATGATAAAAAGGTTCACCCTAGAGAATTTCGAGAAGGTGTTTGATTCCAGAAGGATTATCCCTAATCAATAAGATTATCGTAAAAAATGAGCGTCGAATTTGGAAGGTCGATATGTGGTCAAGAGAGCAAAAATCGAGAATGATATTGATTTTGACAGAAATGGATGGAGATGATCTGCCAAATACAATAAATGCTAATGCAGTGAAGGAGTATTATGTGTAAAAATAAAGAGTAAAAAAGGCAAAAAAGGGAAAAAAAGAAAGAAAGGAGAGGCTCAGGTTGAAAATCCATGAGAGTGAATTTGAACCTAAATGGGATATCTAAGTCGAAGACACGAAATGGCGTATTAGATAAAAGAAGAAGGTACACAATAATTGAGTAATCATTAACAATCAATGTAAAAGATCTTACAGGACAAGGGGCAAAGCCCTATTTGAAGCTTTTGAAGAAAGTAGAGAACATAAGTACATGGTTTTTTCAAAAGAATTTCGGATCAATTTGCATGAGGTTGTTTGAGTATTCATAATTTTGATACCAATGTTACTTCTTTCAAATATCGAAATTTTAGTTTATGTTCTTGATCAAAGACCAACATTTTCTTAAGTCCTTCTGAATAAAAATATATCTTTTTCCCAACCATTTCATCTTTATCATTATTATGCTTTTTTATCTCAAAAAAGAAATTTACAATGCACTATATTTGTCATGAAATTTTGAATGATGATGAATAAATGAATGATAGTCATAAGAGATTCTCACATTACTTTGGAAAGGTTTGAGGATAATAAAGGTAATAATAATAATAATAATAATAATAATAATAATAAAGAGAAAGAGAAAAAAAATGAAAAAATGAGGGTCAAGGAAAAAAGCCTGAGAGGACATTTATATACCAGTAAACTTAAAGAGGAAATTTAAAGAATGTTTAAGGACTCAATGGAACAAAATTGCAAGAAGAGTTCAAATGTAGAGAAATATGAGATTATAAGAAAGGGACTTGAAATTGGTCAGAGAGTTCATGAGGAGCAAAATTCAATCAAATTTTAAGCTAATCAACGGCTTGAAAGGAAATGAGCTTTAAGAAACCATAGACAAGGATATATGTTATGATTTATGATGAATTTTGCATCATTACGAACATTCATCACATTTCCACAACATTAAAAGCATCTATAAGGCATCATGTGTGCGGGTATGAGGATATTGGTAACGTGTGGAGAAGAAAAGCAAGAATCCGAGCTTTGGAGTGAAAAATCAAGATCATGAAATTCAAGGGGACACATGATCGAATTAGAAAGAATTTTAAAATTGTGGAACCTCGAAGGAGGAGTTTTTTGTTTTTTTCTCCAATTTTCAAGATTATGATATTCTTTAAGTTATGGAACCTTGAAGGAAGAGTTTTCAGTTTGCAAGGTTATGATATTTTTTAAGTTGTGGAGCCTCGAAGGAGGAGTTTTTCAATTTGCAAGGTTATGATATTTTCAAAGTTCTAGAACCTCGAAGGAGGAGTTTTTTTTTTATTTTTATTTCTTTTAAAGTTGTGGGATTTTAAGGAGTATTTGTTGAATTGTTTTTCTTTCCTCAATTCAGACAAAATTGTTGTATAAGTCTTTGCATGATTCCTATTCTCAATAATACGCAAAGAGAGACAGCTGTAGACACACAATTTTATCTGGGTAGTTTGAGATAGTCCTTAATTGATATTAGATAATAAATTGCTTTTTAATACTTTTTATTTGGGTATTCTGAATGGGCTGAACATCTTTAATTCAAGCCCATTTAAGTTTTTCTTTATTAGAATTAATTTCACATGGGCTTATGGGGTCCAATCCACCTAAAATTTTAACCAATATGATTTTTGGGCATTTGGGCTTGAAAGCTCAAAATCGGAGGAAACCCATAAAAATATTAAAAATTTATTTAAAAAATAAAAAAATAATAAATTAAAATTTTGAAAAAAAATAAATTAAAATTTTGAAAAAAAAATAAGCTCGTGACCCTAAGGAGGTGGTTGGGTAGCTTGAATCATGCTGCTAGCCACCATTTCTCCCCATCCAGACATCAACCATTTTCCCTTTCCTACCTGACACAAGCAAAACCCTATCAACTATCTCGCACACACAACCTGTGGCCAGCCACCTTACGCTCTTTGACCAGCCACCATGGCATACTGCTAGTAGTCCCTTTCCCCATTTTTTATTCCTCAGACAGACTCCATAATCCTAAAAAATCTAAAAAAATTTAGGAATTAGGTTCCATTGCTCTTCAAAAAGAGAAAAAAAAAATTCCAGTAGGAGAAGGCGAAAACACAACAATAAAATTTTCCAGCAAAAAGAAAAAAACTTGAGAAAAAATAATAAAAAGATCACAACAAAATCACAAAAAAAAAAAGCTGTCTCCACAGTCCTGAACTTCCTTGAACCACCTTCAACCTACAACCCAACCTAAACCATCACAAACCCACCTTCTTTAGCCACCACTACCACATCCTTACCACCTAAACCTCTAATACCAAAAACGAAAACAGTACCACCACAATTTTTCAAACAACAAAAAACTTAGCATATCACTACCAAACAAAATAGCTATTAAGCATAAAAACCAACATCGTCCTCACCAAGGTGAGAAAGCAACACAAACACAATGACACAAGAGCAAACCAGAAAATAAAAACATAAACCAAAAAACCAAAAATCACAAAATGGAAGAGAGGGATTTCTAGATTAGTGGCTAATTTCATATTAGAAGGATTTTATTAGGGGGTTTCTTTTCGAGTTTAGAGCAAGAAAGAAAAGCCATTGCTAACGGAGACATCGACAGTCGCTCACAGCATCAAGGGAATTTTTGGGAAAATAAACTAGTGGAAATGTAGAGCAAGAAAATGGGAGTAACATACTAAAATATTAGGCCGTTTGGAGCGATCGAAGGGTGATTTTTTTGTGGTGAAGCTGTGGCCTTTCGAGTTAGATCAAAGATTTTAGGTTACTTTTGTAGAAAATCCATTAGGATAGAAAGAAAAAGGGGATCAAGAGGAATTTAGAGCTGAAATTTAGAAGCAAAATGGTTATCAACGATGGCGAGGTGAGTTTACTGATTTTTTGGGTTTTATTGGGGTTTCGGTCGGTTGGTTCTTTAAGCAAGAGAGATGATTTTTTCTAGAGATAGGGGATTTTTAGAGAGAGAGAGAAAAGGGAGAAATGAAATATTTTTTTTTAGGTTATTAGAAAGTGCTAAACACACTATTCTAGGGGAGAGAAAAAAAAAAGGAAGAAAGGAAAAGGAAAAGGAAAAGGAAAAGGAAAGAAAAAAGAAAAGAAATTAAAAGAAAAGAAAAGAAAAAGAAGGTAGTAATTTCGACTTGGAACCACCTAGGTCAAATTCTCTTGGACCATCAAAGTTTGGGCCATTTCACTTTTTGAATTGGGCTAAAAAACAAGCCCAAGTTAGGTATAATCCTTTCTAAAGTAATTTTATTTCATGTTCATTTATTTATTATTTTTTTATAAAATGTGTTTTGACAATGAATGAAAAAATAAATTAATCAATGTCTAATTGAGTTGTTAAATAAAAAAATGTTTCCTTCCAAGGAAATAACGTGTTATGCAAATATGATGGTAATTTTAAGAAAATCTTTTAAAAGCGATTTTTAAGAAAAATTTAAAAGTATCAATTGTTCCCTAAAGTATCCTGAGTAGAAATGGTTAGTAGGAAGTTATCAAAAGTATTGAGTAGCTACAAATCATTTTTCACATAAAAGATTTTCTGTAAGTAGACACAAATGTATATATTTAATTTTTTTCTAAAAATATGGATAATAAAATTGTGAAAATTTAATTCATATGCATCATATTTTATTGTTTACATCATATGCCTCCATGCTAATCATGAAAATGAATGTGAACCTCCAAAGATAGGATTCTATGAAAGTCCGATTGATAAGAAATCGTTATGTGAGAAAATTACTCTAAGGGTGTGTTTGGATGAGGGATTTCAAGAAGGAAATTCATTTGTAGAGAGATTTTTAAAATCCTAAAATAGAATTACCTTGTTTGGCAAAATAAAAATTAGAATTCTTAAACTTCTTGGAATTTGAAAGAGAATTTTCAGAGGGCTCAAATTTCCTTTTCAAATTCCACCTCCAGAGGTGGAATTTGTGAAATTCTTTGATTTTTTACTAAGATATTAACATTTATTATATTTACTTTTTTTATGCAACTTTTATTTTTTCAAATTCTAATTATGAAAACTCATTTTAAATTTTTTATTTTTCATGTTATTAGTAATATATATATATTTTTACAAATCTAATGACATCCATATTGCATATTTTTCTCAATATTTTTTTTTTATTTTATCTCTAATATTATTTTTTTACCTCATCAAATTCCAATATTCAAAAAAAAAATTCTAAAAAATATTTATCCAAACAATACAATTACAAATGCTAGTACTTTGAATAGATGAATTTTAAAATACTAGCATTTCAAATTCTTCAAAATTTTAAAATTTCTCATCCAAATACACCCTAAATGTTATCAAAAGTATTGAGGTATTTTGAAGATTTTTTAATACAAAAAATCCCATTTACTTTCAAGGGAAATGTTTTTTTAAAAAAGGTAAAAATAAACTTAAATTTTTTTTGTGATAAATAAAAGGAATGATTTTTAGAATATTAAAATTAAGACCACATTTGCAAGGCCAAGTAGAATAATACATAATTAATTGGTATTTTTTTTAAGGGCAATATAGGGATGTTGATATCTTTCCCGCGTGTAATCGTACTACCGAACCCAAACGCTGCTTTTTTGGATAAAAAATTATCTTTAGAATAAATCTTAGTTAATTTTAGGATTTTATTAAAAGGGTAAGTTTTCCTAGATGATCAATCAAGCCTAAAAAAAAAATACTGGTGACGACTCTTGTATTTTAAAATCATCTAGCGGGTGAGTCTTCAAACAAAATCGTTATGACAATAACTAAGTAAAGTCCAAACAGATGACAATGTCCTAGCTAACTAAATTAGTAGATAAAGTTCTTTATGCATCACTAACACTATGTTTGGTAGGAAAGAAGAAAAATGAAGTCAAGGCAAAAAAGTGAGGAAATAAAAAATGAAAAATAGGAAGAAAAACTTTTTTTTTTCATTGTGTTTGGTATTAATGATGAAAAATAGAGAGAAAGAAAAAGTTTAGGAATAAAGTTGTAAATAAAATTGTTAATTAAGTGAAATGAGTTTTTACCTCCTTCATTTTAAGGATTGCATTTGGAGGAAAGAGAAGAATGTAAATCTACTTATTTTCATTCACTCTTTTTATTTTTCTCCTACTCATAGAAAATATGAAAAGAAAATAAATTTTCCTTTCACCAACTTTACTTCCTTCCTTTTTTTTTTAACCAAACATAGTATTCCTTGCAGCAATAACTATGTTGACCATGAAAATTGTATTTAACAAAATGTTATATGAAAAATTATTAGAACTTTAAATTGATTAATTGGTAGAATTATTAGAGTTGAAAGAAAGTCTTTGTTGCACTGACTCTTTTTAATCATCGGGTATTGTCTTAATTTATATATATTTTTTTTATTTCAAATAAAAAATGGCTTATATATAAAATTGCTCCCTGTACGATACCTCTTTTCCAACTTTAGTACTTAAAGAATTTTTGGCCCTACTTTGGTACCAATAGTATAATTCCATACACCAATTAGGTACCCGGGAAAAAAAAATTATACTATAGGTACCAAAGTAGGGCAAAAAATTTTTTAGGTACCAAAGTGAGAAAAGAGGTATAGTATAGGGGGCATTTTTATATATAAGCCAAAAGAAAAAAAAAAGAATGCAAAAAATTGAACCACAAAAAAAATACTAATATAAAAAAAACAATAAAAATACACCAGATGATTATGAGTATAGACACCTAATTTTGTCCAGACCACTAAAACATGTATGTTTTCTTTCTAAATTGGTGTTTCAGAATGTAAAAAGACTTTTCTCGTCCTGCAGGTGGTACTCCGGGACTTAGTCTAAGAAGTCGAGCATAAAAAGTCAAACTTGAAAAAGTCAACCCCAAAAAGTCGACCCCAAAAAGTCAACTATTGAAAAAGTCAACCCACTTTCAAAATGAAGATTTGAAGTTCAATTGAGAAAATGGTGAAAGAATTTTGATAATCCGAGGTCTACTTTGAAAGATATGGAGTTCGGAAGTTGGGTTACGGAGATTCAATAGAAAGGAAACCCTAGTTCGGGAAATTTGGGGAAAAGTGCTTAAACGATCATTTGGTCAAAATTGAAGGTTTCAAATGAATGATAAGAATTGACTACGGGTAGTGGAGAAGCTACTTGGAAGAAAAACTGAAAGAAAAGTCAATCCGGAAGAAAATCGAGAATTAGGATTTTTGGTGGATTTCGGTGAAATTTGGAAGAATTACAGAAATGACCCGATTCGGTAAGACTAAAGCCCTTAATTTATGAGGAGTGATTAAACAAGGATAGCCCAAGGCTCAGTTTGAAGAAAATCTAAAAATCGGACTTGTTTTGAGCAAAACTGGGTTTCAGAGGCAAAATAGCAAAATTGGAAAATTTGGGAAAAATAACAAATGAACTCCAAAAATTCTGAAAATTTGCAGATCTCATTCTTAAATCATTTCAAAGAGATTGACCAAAGAAAATCTGGATTCAGAGTTCGTTTGCAAAATGGCCTAATCCCGGGTCCCCTAAGTAGAAATTCAAGAAGATAAATCCCGAAAAAATAGTAAATGAGCTCCAAAAATTCTAAAAATTTACAGATCTTATTCTTGAATTATTTGGAAGAGATTTGCAAAAGAAAATCCAGATTCAGAGTTCGTTTGCAAAATGGCCAAATCCTGGGCCCACTATGCAGTAATTCAAGCAGATAAATCCCGAAAAAATACCAAATGAGTTCCAAAAATTATGAAAACTTCTAGATCACACTTTTAAATTATTTGGAAGAGATTGGTGATGAAAAATCTGGATTTGGAGCTCGATTAGAAAAGGTAAATTTTGGGAGCACAAAAAGGCAATTTTGGAAGAAAAAATCCAAATAAATAGCAAATGGGCTCAAAAAATTTTGAAAACCTTCAGAATTTAATTTTTTATTATTTTAGAAGTATTAAAAAAATAAATTTTGAATTTGGAGTCTGTTTGCTATTTTTTTATGTTCGAGGGGCAAAAAAGTTATTTTACCCAAGAAACTGAAAAGGGCTTTTCTTGCTTTTAAAAAAGAATGAAGCATGGGCTGGAAGATGAGGGGTCAGCAGACCAAGGCCCAATGGTGGGCAAATATTTTCTGATTTTTAATCAAAAGGCCAACAATAAAGAGGAAGGTAGTTATTTTTGTGATCAAGCCTTTGAATTTGCAACACATGGACCAATGGTTGGAGAGAGAATATATTTATGACATCTTTATGACATCATAATTCAAGGGCTGATGATTCTAATCTAAGGGTGAGAATCCTACATAGAAGACGTCTTGGATTGAAGGCCATAGGATCAAATTTGTTGAAAAAATTCTAAAACCTCCTAGGTTCTTCCAAGGGGCTAGCCGGCCACTACAAGGGGGGAGGGGTTTTTTTTCTTTCATTTGGACTCTATTCATATTCTGATTTTTGCTCATTGCTCTCCATTTTTGAAAGGCAAAATGAAAAGTTTAGAAAAGAAAAGAAAGTTAGAAGAGAAAAAGCTTGCAATATAGCTTCTAGAGGTTGTTTTAAGCACCATACTCTTGCACTTTCCTTGATTTTCTATTCTTGATTTGCTGTTTTGATTGCTATTTTGGTAAGTTTCTTTTGATTTTCCTTCTTAAAATAAGTGTTTTTAAGTTTCTCCTTTAAGTTCTTCTTTATACTTTCTTGGAAAAAGCTTTGAGAAATTTTTTTATGATTTAGAGGGGTAACCGAATGGCCCATTGTTTTTGTGTAGTTGCTGTTTTTGTTTTTTATTTCATGTTCTTAGTGATAATTAACAAGTTTGAAGCTTTAAATCTTCTTCAAATACATAAATATGAAGCTTGTTTTGATTTGGTAGCTTGCTTGTTTCCATTGTTGAGTTTATTATCTTGTTATCATGTTTATTTTACTTGTCTTACATTTTTGATTTTCTGTTCTCAATGTGTTTAAGTTTGTTTATGATTTACATTTTGTTAATCCATGTGTTTGTGAAAATGCCTATTGGTTTTCATACCTACCTTTATTTTATATTTGCATGATTTAAGTATTATTCTTTAGCTATACATGTTAGTGTGTTAAGTGTTTGTGAAAATGCCTTGTCTATATGGACCATTCGGCTACCCCCTCTCTTATGCTTTATATGTGCATTTTTATTGTGCTAGTTGATAGGTTTTCATTTCCATGATATATTGTTGTGTATTTTGTTTAAGTATGCTATATGCTTGTGTATTTGCCATGCATTTTTTAGCTTTAGGTTGTGCTTGCATTATCATGCATGTCATGCATTTTAGACCTAGGTTACATTAAATGCCATGCAAGTTCATGTTAGGTCTAGGTCATTTTATTGATGCCATGCATTTTCCATGCCATTTAGGTTTTAAATCATGCATTTCATACATCATATTTTCTTTATTTTCATGCATTTCATGTCATGGCCACATGATTTATGACTTAGACCAATCAATGGTTCAAAGTCATGCTCATTTTGAGCATACTTGTGGAAAATTAAAGAGTTATCAACTTGATTATTCTACCTTTGTGATTTTTTTTACTTAGCTAATTTTTGCCTAACTTTTCAAAAGTATTAGCTACTGTTTGTGAGTCTTTAGGAGATTCTCTAACATTTTTACTTTGATTTTTAAATGATTTTATCAAAGGCAAAAAAATATGTTTTGGCAAAACAGTTTTTTCACCCAGTACTCGTACTTTCTCGAATTTTTTGGGCAGTCATCTTTAACCAAAAAATTAAGGCAATTTTTTCCCGTGTATTTTTACATGTTTTGAGTCTCCAGTATTTGTTTTAGATCTTTTTGAATTTTAAAAATAGGTTAAAAAATAGTGTTCTAAAACTGGACAATGGAGGCAGATTTGAATTTGAAGGAAAATTATTTTTCTGTTTTGGCTAAGTTATTTAGAGGGGGCTAATTAGGAAGTTTAGCTACTATCTTAGGGTAGTTTCCAAGCCTTTTTAAACCCTAAAAATTATTTTATAAACCTCAGGTTGAGGGTGGTCAAGTCCGGGATTTTAAACTTAGGAAATTAGAGCCTTTTAAAAAGGGTTTAGCTAGGTTTTTATTTTTTAATCTAAGTTTTCCAAAATTGTTTTCAAGTAATCATAAAGTATTTTGATTTTTAGAAAATTTAATTTGATATATTTTCCTATGGTAGCCGGATATCTTTTTAGATATATTGATTTCCTTAATTAAAGGAAAAAATACGTTCTCATGCATTGCATTTTCCATATTCATACATACTATATAATATGTGATTTTTTCTGTGATAATTTCCATGGTGTTGTTATTATTTTTTATTTATATTTTTGATGTTATGTTGTTTATTATATGGTTTTGAATATTTCATGATATCCTATGCTTTTTATTTAGTTATTTATTTTGTCACATTATTTAGCATATACTATGTTCATGCATTATTATTTTTATTTTTATTTTCATGCATATTATATGATAGCATTATTTTATGTTTCATGTCATTTCATGTCATTTAGATTATATGCCATATCATTTATATTTGCCATGTCAATTAAATCATTTTATTCCTTTTAGAATATATCATGTTACCTAGGTCATTCCATTTCATATAGAATATATTATGTCACTTAGGATATTTCATTTCATATAGAATATATTATGTTACCTAGGTTATTTCATTTCATTTAGAATATACCATGATACTTAGGATATTTCGTTTCATCTAGAATATAATATGCCATTTAAATTATATCATATCATTTAGGTTGCATTATATTATCTGCCGGGTTTGCTGGGGAGAATATCATCAATTATCATTAATAACGAAATATCTTCTTTAAAACGAGAATGATTCAAAAAAAAATTCAAATAAATAAAATTTTTTATATTTTGCCACGTTTGTTAGGAAATATAGAAGAATTTTGAATTAATAAATTCTGGATATTTTCAAATAAAAATGGAATTATTTTTCTTTAAATTGGGAATTAACTTGAATTACTAAATTTAAAATCGACTTTTTTACCGAGACTTGAGATAACACACGATTAGTAAGGTACCGTTTTATACGGGCGTTGTGGGGGTGTTAATGCCTCCCCACACGTAATCGAGTCTCGAACCCGCTTCTTTTATTTCTCTGGTTTAAAACGCAGACTTGAAATTGATTTTAAAAATGTTTTAATTAATTTTAAAATGTTTTATAAAATCGGTTTTAATAGGTGACCGATCACACCTAGCTAAAAAAGATTAGTGGCGACTCCATGTTTTTTTCAAAGTCATTTTCAAAATCTTTATTTTTCAAGAGGAATTAAGTCGACTTTTCCTCAATTTTTTTAATATCACGCTTAACGAATATAAAGTCTTGCGATGAGACTTGTTATTTTTTAGGTTGCGACAGCTTGGCGACTCCACTGGGGACTTTAGAGAGTCAGGCCTAGAATTAGTTATGTGTTATCAAAGTCTCGGTTTTGTTGGTTTAATTGGTATTTAATTTTAATTCCCACATTTTTTAATAAGGAGAATTTTTGAAAATAGTAAAATGTTTTTAAATATGTCCATATCCATGTGCATACATATTATAATTGTTCTCTGGTTATTTTGGTGCATATATTCATTTATTGATTAATTGATGATTTATGTTGTTTAATCTTGTTGGGACATTTAGAATAAGGGATGTAGAATAGGTGGTGAAAGGTTTGTTATTTCTCCTCACACACTACACTACACGTGAACTTGTATATCATGAGCCCTATATCCGGGTTCCATCCTTTTAGGTGGGAGCAAAGTAACTAAGCCTTCGTGATTAACAATCTGCATGGGCTAGTGAAACACTTCCAGAGTACTAAATTACCTAAGCCTTCGTGATTAACAATCTGCATGGGCTAGGGAAATAGACTCTAACGAATTGAACCCGATTTTATCGGGGTGCCTTACTAGCCTTCACCGGCGACAGTGAGGAACGATTCGGAGCTTTTAGAACTAATTCACCTTCATATAGTAAACCTAGGCGAAGCCCTACCGGATTTCCAATTAGATATCCCATAGCTAAGAACACATGGAGGAATATTTCCAATCCTTTTACCTTCTATTCTACTTTCTGAATAAGTTTATTTTTGAAAATTGAGCAATGATGAACGTACATCACAATGCCAGTAATAAGTGTTGGTGTTTCGTCCCAAGGGTGTTATAATGCCGAAATTTTGTTGGCATCCTCAGGGATAATTATTGTTTTGAATTATATGTTTTTTAGTATTATTCGAATTTATTCCCGTTACTAATTCTTTTTCTTTTTGTTGTTTTGTTGTTTTTTTTTTGCATTCTTGTCATCATTTTTGCACATGGAAGGTTATTGGTCTCGGGATAATATTCAACCAAAAGCGCTTTCATGGAAGGTCAGAATGTCTCAGTGGTCGAGAAGCATTTAGAGGTTAGGAAACAGTCTGAGAAAGGTCAGCAGGATAATGGGGATTGTTTGAAAATGAGATATGTGTCAGTATTGCCAGCCGAGGTTGATCTTACTATCAAGCAAAATGATCTCCGGGAATTGATGGATATATGGAATGAATGGAACATATCAGAAAAAGAAGCCTTCACTCAGACTTATAGGGACATAGCACTGTTAGTTCAGGTTAAGGTCAGTGGTGAGGTGATCTGGGCTGTGGTGCAATTCTGGAATCCCGTTTATTGGTGTTTTACTTTCAACCGAGAGGATATGACTCCAACCATAGAGGAATATTCGACCTTGCTGCATATTGAGAATGTTATTCCCGACCGTATTTATTTGAAGGATACAAAAACGTCGGGTTTCAAGAAAAAGGTGTTTATGATTTTGGGAGTGGAAAGAAATTGGGTCGAAAGCCATGTTGTCCGAAAAGGGGTAAGCTACTATATATCATAGGATATTTTACGGACCTTAATCCATAGCCATTCAAGTAAGGAGACAGTTAGAAATATTTTTGCTTTGGCTATCTATGGTATAGTTATCTTCCCAAAGACATTAGGGTATGTGGATGTGGCGGTATTTGATGTTTTTGAGAGGCTTGAGCAGAGGATAAACCCAACCCCGACAATTATAGCAGAAACAATCTGATCTCTGAATTTCTGTATACAGGAAGGAAAAGGGCGTTTTATAGGTTGTATACAACTTCTTCACATATAGGTTCAGAGCCATTTTTGTAAACAGGAGAATTTCCCTCTTCGCTCGTATTGGAAGTCTTTTGCACCAATTGGTGAATTTCTTAAAAGGGATTGGCTTGAAAATAGGACTGAGGAACAATGGATCAACATATTCCGAAATATCAGGGCTGAGATGATAATTTGGAGGGCTCCATGAATAGCTCTTATGCCGACGTTGTACAAGTGCAGAGATAAAGCTTCTGTTCTATTATTGGGAGTATGAGGAGGAGTGATTTATGCACCACTGCTGGCACTAAGACAATTGGAATCTCGTTAGTTTACTCCTACGACCCATGACCTTAGTGATTTGGAATTTGCTTATGGAGAAGATGGATACTCAAGAAAGGTACGTGAGGTTGTAGTAGCATGGAATGAAACTCATCGGGTGGAGGTAGCTAGATATGCCGACATCGTCACACCTAATTACCTGGTATGGAGGGAATTGAGGGTTAGATAGGTTGTTGACATCAAATGGAAAAAGAGATCCAGTTCATGAGTCCACGACCTAATGCCCAAATGAGCAAAGAGATTGCCCTACTGCAAGAAGAGCTTGAGGACATGAAAAATAGTGAATCAGCTCGAGAAAAAGAAAAGGAAAAGATCAAGAGAGAAAGAGACACTGCTAAGAGTGATCTTCAGGAATTACACTTGGAGAATAGAAGGTATCGCTTCGAGCTCAGATTTGAGGGGACCCTCAAGATTTTTGAGGAATGAGAGCAAGAGGTCAAAAACCTTAAGAAGGAGAAGAACTATTGGAAAGAGAGAGCAAAGCATGAGGAAGCCCAAGCCAATCAATTGGAGAAACAAGCTAAGGAAAGCTTACACGGTGATGCTTCTGCTGACATGTCAAAGGACCGTGAACAAGTAGGGGTTAGATTGAAGAGCAAAGCAACCAAAAGAGGACAATAAAAAAGGTCCAAGATTCGAGTTACTATAGGACCGGTGTTTTGTAATAGCATTTTTTAATTAGGATAGACAGATTATCAGATTGTCTTAAGCAGTGATCTTTTATCTTTGATGTATTTCGTTCTAGGAAATCAATGAAAGACCGTTTGGTTGGAATTATCTAGGGTCCAATACTTTTAAATGCATTCATCATTCATTTGTTCTTTCCTTTATATATTTTGTTTGTTCATTTATTTATTTATATTTATAATCATTCATTCATTTATTCTTTATAAATTATTCATACACTTAGTCATTTATTTATTTGTCCATTCATTTATTCTTTATAATTATTCATTCATATTCATACACTTAGTCATTTACTTATTTGTTCATTCATTAACATTTAGTCATTTATTCATTCATTCATTTTTATAAAGTAAAATGAAAAACGTGTCAATAATTTCTAATTCATGGTTTTTAAAACTAAAGGTACAATTGGTCGTACTCAGAATGAATCAGATTTTTGACACCCTTACAATACTCGATCTCAAGCCAGAGCTATAGAGAACGATCAGCTTGCTAGAATTGAAAAGATGGAAAGAACTCAAAGGGAACTACAGAGACAGTTGGCTAAGTCTCACGAGGAGTCACGGGAACAAATGGCCAAACTCATGGAGATGATGAATACCATGATGAGGCAAAAATGGCCAGGGAAAAATTCAGTTACAGGAATATGGGCAGTAAACCAAGAAGACCGACCCAAGGTGGTACAGCAGAATGGCCAGGCATCCTAGCATGTGGGAAATGAACTTCCAACTAGGGCAGCATCCTATGTTTACATCCAACCAGCAGCTGAAGTACATAATTTTGGTCCTAAAAAGGGTAATATTGGGGTTGATCCAATTGATGTGGACTTTCTAGACTACGAGGAACTAACTGAAAAGGAAAAGGCAAAGATGATTGAGCTGAAGAGGGTTGAAACGGCGGAATCTAAAAAAAAAAATCAGCTGCTGGAGGAAAGATTGAGGGCAGTTGAAGGGACGGAGCTATTTGGCAATCTAGATGCCAAAGAGATGAGTTTAGTGCACAGTCTGATGATTCCTCCAAAGTTCTAAGTACCAGACTTTGAAAAATATAACGAAACTACCAACCCATCAGCACATCTGACCATGTACTGTCGGAAGATGACCGGACATGATGAAGATGAAAAATTGCTTATCCACTGTTTTTGGGATAGCTTGATAGGTCCGTAACTAGATGGTATAACTAGCTTACCCGTACTAAGATCCATTCCTGCATGGATCTAGCCAAAGCTTTCATGGAACAATACAAGCATGTAACAGAGATGGTGCCTGTCCGTATAACTCTGCAAAACATGAAAAAAAAAGCTACTAAAAGCTTTAAAGAATATTCTCAGTGATAGAGAGACCTGGTTACACAAGTACAACCTCATTTGACCAACAAAGAAACTACAGTGCTTTTCATAAATATCCTGAAAAGCACCTTATTATGATAAATTGGTGGGAAGTGCCACCAAGGACTTTGTAGATATGGTGATATTCGTGGAGATGATAGAGTCTGCCATTAAGAACGGGAAAATGGAAGGGGGTGAGTTATCTACCCCGAAGAGGGTTTTCCCTCCAAAGAAGAAGGAGGAGGCACATGCAGTTAGCTTCAATCAATATCCCTATGCACCTCTTACACCATACACACCTCCCAGACCCTATACTCCTCCTACATCTTATGCACCTCCTACACCCTACACACATTATCCGGGGTATAATCCTTACTATCCCAATGTGAACCATCTTACCCAAAATCCATTTCTTTATACCAATATACCACAACAGCCTTTTCCAACTGGCATATCCCCATAGATAAATCTTCCCCAAAACACTGTCCCAAACACCCAATGTGCTAGAAGCAATGATCAACGTTCACCAAGGAATGATCAGAAACCCCAATTTGATCCGATTCCTACCACCTATGGTGAGCTATATCCTAAACTGTTGCAGAGTCAACTTATTGCACCTGTATACCTCAAACCTCTGACACCACCATACCCAAGGTGGTACAACACAAATGTTAGTTGAGCATATCACGTAGGGATCCAGAGGCATTCGACTGAGGACTGTATTGCCTTTAAGAAGAAAGTCCAAAGTTTGATTAATACTGGGGTGGTGAAGTTCGGGACAAGGAATGGGCCGAATGTAGCAGGAAATCCATTACTCGATCATGTTGAGAATCCGGTAAATGCAATATTGACAGGGCAAGAAAGAAGGTTGAAAAGACATGTCAGTGAAGTCAAGACCCCAATGATAAAAGTGTGGGTCGAAATGGTAAAAGCGGGAATGGTGGAGGATGGTGACAGTTTAAAAATGGTTGCAAACAGGGTGAAGGATTGGTGCCCGTTCCATGGATGTAAAGGTCATATCATACAAGGATGCGCGAACTTTCTAGCTAAAGTCCAAAAGATGATGGATGAAGGGGAAGCCCAGTTTTATGAAAAGAATAAAGGATGAAGTAGAGGTTATTGAGAATGCGACTGGCTATGGAATAAGAAGACCTTTGATCATCTATTACGATGAACCAGAGAAGACTACTCTGATTGTTGAGGAAATTGCACCTAAACTAATCATATATTTGCCTTCTTCCTTTTCGTACAAGGAAAACAAAGCTGCAACATGGAAATATGACTGCAGCATGGTTATGCTTGGGTTTTCAAGTCAGCAAGATATTACAGGTGTGGGGCATTTAACACGAAGTGGAAGGTGTTATACCCCTGAGGTTGTTGAACAGGGATCAACAAGAAAGGATGGAGGAATGGACAAAGGGAAAAATGCAGCTGAACCCATCCATATTGAGATGGATTTGTCAAAAGAAGCAGAAAGGGGATCAGCCCCGGTTAACAAGATAAAAGAGCCAGTGAATGAAAAAGAGGTTTGCGAGTTTTTAAAGTTCATAAAACATAGTGAGTATAGTGTGGTTGAGCAATTGCAGTGTCAGCCAGCAAGAATCTAAATCTTATCTTCGCTATTAAACTCAGAGCGACACAGAAATACCCTATTGAGAGTGTTGAATCAGGCATATGTGGCTAACAACATATCGGTAGAAAAATTAGACAGGCTGGTGGAAAACATTGCGACAGACGATCATATATATTTCAGTTATGATGAAATACCATCCAGTGGTATTGGGTCCATAAAGGCTCTTCACATAACAACCACTTGCAATTGGCATATACTACCAAGGGTGCTTCTGGATATTGGTTCTTCATTAAATGTAATGCCCTTGGCAATCTTGTCTAAGTTGCCAGTTGATATGTCTTATATGTTACCAAGTTGCACAGTAGTCAGAACTTTTGATGGTACCAGAAGAGAGGTAATGGGAACTATTGAGGTTCCTTTGGAGATAGGTCCATGTACCTATACGGTGAACTTTTAGGTCATGGATATTAATCCGTCCTATAATTGCTTGTTGGGAAGGCCGTGGATACATTCAGCAGGGGTTGTACCCTCATCTCTCCACCAAAAGCTGAAATTTGTGATAGAGGGCCGTTTGGTCACTGTATCAGGAGAAGAGGACATAATAGCCTCTGTATCTACTGAATCTCCTTATGTTGAACCCAATGAAGATGCCATAGAATATTCCTTTCGGTCTTTGGAATTCGTAAATGCGATTTCCGTCACTGAAGGACGAAAATTTCCAAAACCAAGTTTGTCCAAGAACACAAGGTTGGGAATAAGAATCACAGTGGGAAAGGGTTGCAGGGCTAGAAAAGGTCTTGGAAAATATCTTCAAGGGATGGCCTGTACAATGGAAATAGTGGGAAAGAAAGACCGGTTTGGCTTAGGGTATCTTCCGAAGGCCCATGAGAAGAGGAAACAAGTTGAAAAGAACCGAGAAAGGAGGATGGCCCGTCTCGCGGAAATGGATATTCAGTGGGAGCCTATGACTTTCCCACCAATATTTCACAGCTTTTGCTCTGCTGGTTTTCTATTCGGAGAAAAGAATTCATAATATGTATTCATAATGATCGAGCAAGCTTTTGAAAAGTCCCATGTGAATAAGGGTGGGCAGATTCAGGATATGGTAATTTGCATGACTAGGAAAGAAGGGATGGAAAGTGACAATGCGAACTGGATGGTGCGACCTTGTCCACCAGGATAAAGACTGACCAATTGGAGTGCGACTGAGTTGCTCATAATTTTTAAGTCTATTCTAAAGTAATACTTTAAAAAACAATCTTAATTATCTTTACCTAGAGATATTAAGAGTTTTTTTTTTTTCTGTAATGGGCTTTTTGTTTAAACATTTTCATTCAATAAATAACAAGCACAATGCATTTTATTCATATTGATGTGTCCATATTCTTTTATTTTTGCTATTTATTTTGTTTTCATTATATATATTTTCCTATATTGTTTCTTCCCCACCTATTTAAAGGTATACGGATGCAAAATATGAGGACTTTCCTGTGAGTAATTCTGAAATTGATTTTGAAAGACCCATTTGCACGGGTGATTTTGAGGCTAACAAAGATACTTAGAATTATAGTCTACCTCTGGATCTATTAAGAAAAATAGAACAAGAGGAGAAACAAGTACTTTCTCATAAGGAACTATTGGAAATGATAAATCTGGGAAATGGTAAGGGATAAAGGAGGTCAAAATTGGGACTTCATTGTCATCATCAATAAAGGGTGAATTGATAGCCTTGCTCCAAGAATATGTGGATGTATTTGCATGGTCTTACCAAGACATGCTAGGGTTGGATCCAGATATTGTGGTTCATAAGCTCCCTTTAAGGCCAGAATACAAGCCAATTCAGCAAAAGTTGAGAAGAATGAGGCTGGACATGCTGTTAAAGACAAAAGAGGAAGTGAAGAAGCAATTTGATGCTAGATTCTTAGAGGTGGCAAAATATCCAAAATGGGTGGCAAATATTGTTTCAGTACCAAAGAAGGATGGCAAGGTGCGAATGTGCATTGATTACAGAGATTTAAACAAGGCCAGCACTAAAGATAATTTCCTTTTGCCCCATATCGATACTCTGGTGGATAATACGGCGAAGAGTTCTTTATTTTCTTTCATGGATGAATTCTCAGGATATAATCAGATTAAGATGGCACCGAAAGATATGGAGAAACCCACATTTGTCACAATGTTGGGAACATTCTGCTACAAGGTAATGTCGTTTGGGTTGAAGAATGCTGGGACAACATATCAGAGAGCCATGGTGACCTTGTTCCATGATATGATGCATAAGGGAATTGAGGTCTATGTTGATGATATGATTGCAAAGTCACAAGGAGAAGATGAGCATATTGCGAATCTTAAGAAGCTCTTCGAACTACTAAAAAAGTTTCGACTCAAGCTAAATCCAGCAAAATGCACTTTTGGAGTCACCTCGAGAAAATTGTTGGGTTTTTTGTCAGCAAAAGGGGAATTGAGTTTGACCCGAATAAAGTGAAGGCCATTCAGAATTTGCCACCACCTCGTACTCAAAAGGAAGTAAGAGGCTTTATGGGGAGAATGAATTACATTGCTAGGTTTATTTCTCAGTTAACCGACAAATGTGATCCAATATTTAAGTTACTTCGAAAACGTGATCCAGGAGAATGGGATGAAGGATGCCAGATCACTTTTGAAAAGGTTAAGCATTATCTATCAAACCCACCAGTACTAATGCCACCTGTTCCGGATAAACCAATGATACTCTATTTATCAGTATTTGAGAGATCCATGGGTTGTGTTTTGGGGCAGCTTGATGAGACTGGAAAGAAAGAACAAGCAGTTTACTACCTCAGCAAAAAGTTCACAGATTATGAGTTGAAATATTCTTCGATAGAAAAGTTGTGCTATGCCTTAGCTTGGACTGCTTGAAGACTCAGACAATACATGTTGTACCACACAACGTGGTTGATTGCCAAGCTCGATCCAATCAAGTATATGTTGGAAGCACCTTCTTTATCAAGGAGAATAGCAAGATGGCAGGTTTTATTGTCAAAATACGATATTATATATGTAAGTCAGAAAGCTATCAAGGGCAGTGCAATGGCTGAATTTTTAGCAAGTCGAGCAGTGGAAGATTATGAGGTGTTGAACTTTGACTTCCCGGATGAAGATTCGATGTATGTTTCTCAAGCAGATGAGATTCCTATGAGGAAGAAAGTATGGAAAATATACTTTGATGGCGCATCTAATGCCATGGGGCACGAAATCGGTGTAGTGCTTATATCCCCAAAAGAAGATTATTATCCTTTCACTACTAGATTGGATTTTGATTGTACAAACAATACTGCCGAGTATGAAGCATGTACTATGGGCCTTCGTGCTGCAGTGGACAAAAAGATCAAAGTATTGGAAGTTTTTGGAGACTCAGCCCTAGTGATATACCAGCTACGGGGAGAATAGGAAACCCGAGATACAAAGCTAATCTGATATCGAAAATTCATACTAAGTATATTGGAGGAATTTGAATAAGTGAGTTTCAATTACTTCTCTTGAGAAGAAAACCGAATGGCAGATGTTCTGGCTACTTTGTCATCAATGTTTAAAGTGAATGAAGGGGCTGAAGTTGTGCCAATAAAGATGAGTATATATGAGTCTCCTGCCCACTGTCTGAGTATTGAAGAAGAAGTAGATGGCCTCCCTTGGTATAACGACATCTTGCAGTACATCAAGAGTCAACAGTATCCAGAATAAGCAACAGAAAATGACAAAAGGACTCTAAGAAGGCTATCAATGGGTTTTGTTCTAGACAGTGAGATTCTCTAAAAGAAAAGAAAAGACCAAGTCTTATTGAGATGTGTCAGATCTGTCGAAGCTCAGAGAATTATAGAAGAGGTCCATGAAGGGATATGTAGCACTCATGCTAATGGTCACATGCTTGCTAAGCAGATTATGAGGGCAGGGTATTATTGACTGACAATGGAAGGAGATTGTATCAGTTATTTCGGAAGTGCCATAAATGGAAGATATATTCAGATAAGATTCATGTACCGCCATCGCCATTGCATGTCATGACTACACCATGGCCCTTTTCAATGTGGGGAATGGATATGATTGGACCTATTACCCTGAAAGCTTCAAATGGACATCGTTTCATCTTGGTGGCCATAGATTATTTCACAAAGTGGGTAGAAGCTGCTTCCTATGCGAATGTAACAAAGTCGGTGGTATGCAGATTTGTTAAGAAAGAAATCATATGCCGTTACGGATTGCCAGCAAGAATTATTTCAGATAATGCTCTCAATTTGAACAATAAGATGATGAGAGAAGTGTGTACTCAGTTCAAGATCACACATCATAATTCGGCACCTTACCGTCCGAAGATGAATGGGGTAGTAGAACCAGCCAATAAGAACATCAAGAAGATTGTTGAGAAGATGACTAATGTCTACAAGGATTGGCATGAGATCTTGCCTTTTGCTCTTCATGCATATCGTACTTCGATCTGCACAACTACAGGGGCAACGCCATTTTTTTTTGTATACGGGATGGAAGCAGTGCTACCTATTGAAGTTGAGATCCTTTCACTTTGGGTTTTGATGGAGGTTGGCCTAGAAGAGGCAGAATGGGTTAGAGCTCATTATGAACAGTTGAATCTCATCAAGAAGAAAATATTGAAAGCGATTTGTCATGGGCAGTTGTGTCAGAAAAGGATGATTCGAACCCACAACAAGAAGGTTCATCCCAGATAGTTCTGAGAGGGGGAGTTGGTACTGAGGAAAATTCTCCCTATAGTGAAAGATCGCGAGGAAAATGGGCTCCTAATTGGAAATGACCCTATGTGGTAAAAAGAGCTTTTTCTGGAGAAGCATTGATTTTAACTCGGATGGACCGGGAAGATTTCAGAAATCTCGTGAATGCTGATGAAGTGAAGAAGTATTATGCTTGAAAAAACAAAAAAAGTGTGATGCTGTGCACATGGAAATTCAAATGATTCCAAGAGTAAAAATGGAAATTCTATATATATATATATATATATCTCCCCTGTGGATTGCTTTTTAATGAGAATATTCATGCTTGATATGATGAATAACCATATTTCATATTCCTTTCACTAAGAAGAAATTATCCTTAATCACCCCTTTGAGCCTTATGAATTATTTCTTTCTTTAAACCTTGATCAAGGATCACCCTCTACACTGGAAGGCAAATGCGAGGAAACATAGTCAAAAATCATGACAAAAAGAAAGCCATCGAAAAATGTAAAAATCAAAGAATGACAAATGAAAGCCAACAAAGCAAAAAAAAAAAAAAAAGTCCAAAAAAGGGGACAAATGTTTCAATAATGAACTCTCCTCAAGAAATGATCCTTGATCCAATCACCCTTAAACACATTTTGGGCCTATTTATCCTTTCTTTCTAAACTTGAGCCTTGGCCTACATTATGTGCTTTAAAAGTCCATTTTGATCAAGCATGGATATTTAATTTGAAAGGTTATTCTCATAATTCATCCCATCTTTTGAATTGAAATTTTTACCTCTGAAGCATTTAGAATTCTCAGATGCATGGTAGAATACAAGGAAAAAGAGAAAACAAAAACATGAAAATAAAAAGAATGTAAAAGGAGAGGTTTAAGCCGAAAACCTGCAAAGGGCGACTTAATACCGAATAGGAGACACTTGAGTTGAAGACCCGTAAAGGGCGGCTCAAGTACTGACTAAGGTTTGAATCAATGCTCCATGTAAAGGGGGAGAAAGTATCTGAAAATTAGAGGAAAGGGGAACAACTCAATATGACGTAACTATGGTAGCCGAGGGGTTACCCAAGTAAATTGCTCGTTCAAGAGAAATTTCAGATGGTTTGAAAAAGGAGGGGTCCAAGATATTCCTCATCCGGGGCATCTACAACCTATAATATTACATTTGTTTCTTATATCCTTGATATTCACTTTTACAATTTTAAAAACCATTTGTTGCAATAAATTTTTGTTATCCTTTTCATGATATCTTGCTTGTTCTATATTTTCTTTCATGCATTTTTGAAATTGCATTTTATTTGTTATAAGATTGAATGATGATTAGTAAGCATAAAAGTCTTCAAATAAAGAAATTTAGAGTATTACTAAGGAATAGATTTAAATCTTAGAAAAAGTTTAGAAATCACTAATCTTGATGGAAAATTCACCACATAAAAGAAAACAGTGAACGTTTGGAGACTCAATCACGAAGTCAAAAAATTTGTGAATTTCAGCGAAAGTCAGAAACTGAGACTGTTTAACAAGTTATCTTGAGTGAAGGATTCCTTAAGTGGGGCATCAGTGAAGAATTGAAGACTCCATCATGAAGTAAGATAATTTATGAACCTCAAAGAAACCATGGATTAGAAATCATGACACAATCATTTGATTGCATTCATTCTTAGGAAACATACAAGCATTTGCAAAGCATGTCATTCTCATTATTGCATTTAGATAACATTGCAGAAATCAGGAAAACTTGGACTTCCCCAAAGTGAACTTGTTCTGCTTCTCAAACGAGTCGACCCCTGAGATAACCGTCGAGTTACGTTCCTTTCCAAATCGAACTCGTTTTGCTTCTCAAATGAGTCGAGCCCCAAGACCGCCATCGAGGTATGTTCCTTTCATTTTCAAGTTAAATTTATTTTGTCCAAATGAACCAAACCCAGAATCATTCTTAGTATTTCTTTTTGTTTTAAATCGAATTCATTCTGTTTTATCAAATTAGTCGAGCCCCGAGACCATCATCGAGGTATTTCCTTTTGTTTTAAATTGAATTCATTCTGTTCTATCAAATGAGTTGAGCCTCGAGACCACCGTCGAGGTATTTCCTTTTGTTTTAAATCGAATTTATTCTGTTTTATCAAATAAGTCGAGCCCCGAGACCACCTCGAGGTATTTCCTTTTGTTTTTAATCGAATATATTCTGTTTTATCAAATGAGTTGAACCTTGAGATGACTGTCGAGGTATTTCCTTTTGTTTTAAATCGAATTCATTCTGTTTTATCAAATGAGTCGAGCCTTGAGACCACCGTCGAGGTATTTCCTTTTGTTTTAAATCGAATTCATTCTGTTTTATCAAATGAGTCTAGCCTTGAGACCACCGTCTAGGTATTTCCTTTTGTTTTAAATCAAATTCATTTTGTTTATTAAATGAGTCGAGCCTTGAGACAGTCGTCAAGGTACTTTCATCATGGGTAAGGCCTCCGGGCACCATTTTTAAGACCTTCGGGCATAATTTTTCAAATCATAGGTAAGGCCTTCGGGCACCATTTTTAAGACCTCCGGGCACCATTCTTAAGACCTCCAGGCACAAGTTTCCAGAGTTTTTACAATTTTAAACAATGAACAAGTCTTTGGTGGTGATAACCAAAGCCTCTTATGGAGATATCCAGAGTTTTTCAGCTTTAAAAGTGAACAAGTCTTTGGTGGTGATAGCCAAAGCCTCTGGTGGAGATATTCAAAGTTTTACATTTGCTTGAGCAAGTCTTTGGTGGTGATAGCCGAAGCTTCTGGAGGAGATACCCAGAATTTTAAACAGAGCTTAGCACAAGACAGGTTAAGCCCCCGAGACCATCGTTGAGGTCTTTTCTTCTCTTGCAAATCGAACTCGTTTCCTTAAGAAGGGTCGAGCCTTAATTAGTCAGGGAATTCAATTTAAGGACAAAATCTTCAATTTGCAATTTTTTCAAAAAAAAAAAGAAAAAGAAAAAGAAAAAAAATGAAAAAAATGAAAAAGAAGAAAAAAATGAAAAACCCCTTTCCCCTTTCCTTCACATGTGATTTTACTAACCGGACAAAATTAGTGCTTGTTCATCTTTGCCTGATTCCTGATTCTCAGTAATAGCCAAAGAGGAGCAGTTGCAGACACCTAATTTTGTCCGGACCAATAAAACAGGTATGTTTTCTTCCTAAATTGGTGCTTCAGAATGTAAAAAGACTTTTCTCATCCTGCAGGTGGTACTCTGGGACTAAGTCTAAGAATTCGAGCATAAAAAGTCAAACTTGAAAAAGTCAACCCCAAAGAGTCAACCTTAAAAAGTCAACTATTAAAAAAGTCAACCCACTTTCAAAATCAAGATTTGAAGTTCAATTGAAAAATGGTGAAAGAATTTTGATAATCCAAGGTCTACTTTGAAAGATATGGAGTTCGGAAGTTGGGTTACAGAGATTCAGTAGAAAGGAAACCCTAGTTCGGGAAATTTAGGGAAAAGTGCTTAAACAATCAAATTGGTCAAAATTGAAAGTTCCAAATGAAAGACAAGCACTGAATACAGGTAATGGAGAAGCTACTTAGAAGAAAAACTGAAAGAAAAGTCAATCCGAAAGAAAATCGAGAATTAGGGTTTTTGGTGGATTTCGATGAAATTTGGAAGAATTACAGAAATGGCTCGATTCGGTAAGACTAAAGCCCCTTGATGAGGAGTGATTAAACAAGGATAGCCCAAGGCTCAGTTTGAAGAAAATCTGAAAATCGAACTTGTTTCGAGCAAAACCGGGTTTCGAAAATTGGAAAATTTTGGAAAAATAGCAAATGAACTCCGAAAATTTTGAAAATTTGCAGATCTCATTCTTAAATCATTTCGAAGAGATTGGGAAAAGAAAATCCGGATTCGGAGTTCGTTTGCAAAATGGCCAAATCCCGGCTCCACTATGTAGAAATTCAAGAAGATAAATCTCGAAAAAATAGTAAATGAGCTCCAAAAATTCTGAAAATTTGCAGATCTCATTCTTAAATTATTTAGAAGAGATTGGTGAAATAAAATTCGGATTCAGAGTTCGTTTGCAAAATGGCCAAATCCCGGGCCCACTATGTAGTAATTCAAGCAAATAAATCCCGAAAAAAATACCAAATGAGTTCCAAAAACTATGAAAGCTTTCAGATCATACTTTTAAATTATTTGGAAGAGATTGGTGAAGAAAAATCTGGATTTGGAGCTCGTTTAAAAAATGGTAAAGTTTGGGAGCATAAAAGGGCAATTTTGGAAGAAAAAATCCAAATAAATAGCAAATGGGCTCAAAAAATTTTGAACACCTCCATAATTGAATTTTTTTATTATTTTGGAAGTATTAAAAAAATAATTTTTGAATTTGGAGTCCGTTTTCTATTTATTTATGTTCGGGGGGGAAAAAGGTCATTTTACCCAAGAAATCGAAAAAGGGCTTTTCTTGCTTTTAAAAAACATGAAGCATGGGCTTGAAGATGAGGGGTCAGCCAGTCAAGGCCCAATGCTGGGCAGATATTTTTTGATTTTTAATCAAAAGGCCAACAATGAAGAGGAAGATATTTATTTTTGTGATCAAGCCTTTAAATTTGCAACACATGGACCAATGGTTGGAGAGAGAATATATTTATGACATCATAATTCAAGGGCTGATGATTCTAATCTAAGGGTGAGAATCCTACATAGAAGGCATCTTGGATTGAAGGCCATAAGATCAAATTTCTTAAGAAAATTCTAGAACCTCCTAAGTTCTTCCAAGGGGCTAGCCGGCCACTACAAGGGGGGAGGGGTTTTTTTTCTTTCATTTGGACTCTATTCACATTCTGATTTTTGCTGAATGCTCTCCAATTCTGAAAGGCAAAAAGAAAAGTTTAGAAAAGAAAAGAAAGTTAGAAGAGAAAAGGCTTGCAATATAGCTTCTAGAGGTTGCTTTAAGCACCATACTCTTGCACTTTCCTTGATTTTCTATTCTTGATTTGCTGTTTTGATTGGTATTTTGGTGAGTTTCTTTTGATTTTCCTTTTAAAGTAAGTTTTTTTAAGTTTCTCCTTTAAGTTCTTCTTTATACTTTCTTGCAAAAAGCTTTGAGAATTTTTTTTCATGATTTAGAGGGGTAGCCGAATGTCCCATTGCTTTTGTGTAGTTTCTGTTTTTGTTTTTTTTATTTCATGTTCTTAGTGATATTTAACAAGTTTGATGCTTTAAATCTTCTTCAAATACATAAATATGAAGCTTGTTTGGATTCGGTAGCTTGCTTATTTCCATTGTTGAGTTTATTATCTTGTTATCATGTTTATTTGACTTGTCTTACATTTTTTATTTTCTGTTTTCAAAGTGTTTAAGTTTGTTTAAGATTTACATTTTGTTAATCCATGTGTTTGTGAAAATGCCTATTGGTTTTCATGCCTTTATTTTACATTTACATGATTTAAGTATTATTCTTTAGCTATACATGTTGGTGTGTTATGTGTTTGTGAAAATGCCATGTCCATATGGACCATTCGGCTACCCCCTCTCTTAAGCTTTATGTGTGCATTTTTATTATGCTAGTTGATAGGTTTTCATTTCCATGATATATTGTTGTGTATTTTGTTTAAGTATACTATATGTTTGTCTATTTGCCATGCATTTTTTAGTTTTAGGTTGTGCTTGCATTATCATGCATGTCATGCATTTTAGACCTAGGTTACATTAAATGCCATGCAAGTTCATGTTAGGTCTATGTCATTTTATTGATGCCATGCATTTTTCATGTCATTTAGGTTTCAAATCATGCATTTCATACATCATATTTGCTGTATTTTCATGCATTTCATGTCGTAGCCACATGATTTATGACTTAGACTAATCAATGGTTCAAAGTATTGCTCATTTTGAGCATACTTATGGAAAATTAAAGAGTTGTCAAATTGATTATTCTACCTTTGTGATTTTTTTTACTTAGCCAATTTTTGCCTAACTTTTCAAAAGTTTTAGCTACTGTTTTTGAGTCTTTAGGAGAGCTTCTAACATTTTTACTTTGATTTTTATATGATTTTATCAAAGGCAAAAAAATTGTATTTTGGCAAAACAGTTTTTTCACCCAGTACTCGTACTTTCCCGATTTTTCTGGGCAGTCATCTTTAACTAGAAAATTAAGCCAATTTTTTCCATGTATTTTTACATGTTTTGTGTCTCCAATATTGTTTTTAGATTTTTTTGAATTTTTAAAAATAGGTTAAAAAATCATGTTATAAAACTGGACAGTGGAGGCAGATTTGAATTTGCAGGAAAATCATTTTTCTGTTTTGGCTAAGTTATTTGGAGGGGGCTGATTAGGAAGTTTAGCTACTATCTTAGGGTAGTTTTCAAGCCTTTTTAAACTCTAAAAATGATTTTATAAACCTCGGGTTAAGGGTGGTCAAGTCCGGGATTTTAAACTTACGAAATTAGAGCCATTTAAAAAGGGTTTAGCTAGGTTTTTATTTTAAATCTAAGTTTTCCAAAATTGTTTTCAAACAATCACAAAGTATTTTGATTTTTAGATTATTTAATTTGATATATTTTTCTAAGGTAGCAGGATATCTTTTTAGATATACGGATTTTCTTAATTAAAGAAAAAAAATACATTCTCATGCATTGCATTTTCTATATTCATACATACTATATAATATGTGATTTTTGCTATGATAATTTCCATGGTGTTGTTATTATTTTTTTTTTATTTTTTTTATGTTATGTTGTTTATTATATGATTTTGAATATTTCATGATATCCTATGCTTTTTATTTAGTTATTTATTTTTGTCACATTATTTAGCATATACTATGTTCATGCATTATTATTTTTATTTTTATTTTCATGCATATTATATGATAGTATTATTTTATGTTTCATGTCATTTAGATTATATGCCATATCATTTATATTTGCCATGTCATTTAAATCATTTTATTCCATTTAGAATATATCATGTTACCTAGATAATTTCATTTCATATAGAATATATTATGTCACTTAGGTTATTTCATTTCATATAGAATATATCATGTTACCTAGGTGATTTCATTTCATTTCATATAGAATATATTATGTCACTTAGGATATTTCATTTCATATAGAATATATCATGTTACCTAGGTTATTTCATTTCATTTAGAATATATCATATGACTTAGGATAATTTATTTCATTTAGAATATGCTATGACATTTAAATTATATCATACAATTTAGGTTGCATTATATTATCTAGACTTTGCTATGTCATTTTATTTATGTCACACATATTCATATTTTTTAAAATGTTTTGAAAAATATAATGATTTTCAATAAAATAAAGATATTCCCGGGTTAAAATAATTCATGAGTTCTCTGCCGGGTTTGCTGGGGAGGATATCATCAATTATCATTAATAACAGAATATCTTCTTTTAAAATGAGAATGATTCAGAAAGTTTTCCAAACTAATAAATATTTCTATATTTTGCCATGTTTGTTGGGGAATATAGGAAAATTTTGAATTCATAAAATCCGGATCATTTTCAATTAAAAATGGAATTATTTTTTTTAAATTGGGAATTAACTTGAAATACTAAATTAAAAATCGACTTCTTACCGAGACTTGAAATAACACGTGATTAATAAGGTACTGTTTTATACGAACGTTGTGGGGTACTAATCCTTCCCCACACGTAACCGAGTCCCGAACTCACTTCTTTGATTTCTCTGGTTTAAAACACAGACTTGGAATTGGTTTTAAAAATATTTTAATTAATTTTAAAATGTTTTATAAAATCGGTTTTAATAAGTGGTCGATCAGACCTAGCTAAAAATGATTGGTGGCAACTCCATGTCTTTTTCAAGGTTATTTTCAAAATCTTCATTTTTCAAGAGGAATTAAGTCGACTCTTCCTCGGTTTTTTTTTAATCACACGCTAAACGAATAATGAAGTCTTGCGATGAGACTTGTTATTTTTTAGGTTGCGGCAATGAGATTATAAAAATAAAAAATCATAAGCAATAGCTTACCTTCTAATTTATTTCCACCCAAATATGCTTTTTTGAGCTTGGTTAAATTGCCAATGCTTCTAGGAATGAATCCACTGAATTGATTAGACGATAATGCTAGAGTTTGAAGATTGCTGCATTCACCAATATTTGAGGGAATAGGGCCAGAATTCATTGTGGTATATATGAAGCACTTCAAGTTTGTGAAGATGGTGACACATATCACTTGAAATACTACCAGATAGACTATTGTTGTAGAAATAAATTTCTTTCAAAGAGGAAATGTTGAAGATGGAAGCTGGAATTGGACCAATAATGAGCTTCATATTTTGTATGGAAAATGTCTCCAAAGCAAGAAGATTACCAATATCCCAAGGGATTTCACCTACAAATATAATAAAAGCAAAGTTTTAACACCTCTTGTATCATTAAAGTTTTTTTTTTTTTTCTTTCTATTAACTTTACAATTTGAGAAATTAAAAACTAAACTAATTAAATTCCCTTTCCTTTCCTTTATATAGGCAAGAGAAAGAAAGAAAAAACTATTCCAGTAATTTATCCTAGAATTATTAAAGAGTCGAGTTATCTGACCAAATTTGAAAGTTCGATAGATATTTAACAAAATCAAAAAAATATTTTGGGTCTGTTGGGAGAGCTTGGACAATAGAGTCAGGGGCGAAACTAGAAATATTGACAAGGGGGCCGAAATTAGCTTACTCATGGGCTGAGGCGTAGCTCAGATTTTTTTTCAATCTTACCCAAGCCCGACTCGTGCGAGGCTTGAACCGACCCGCTGGCCCGTTTCACTGTTTATTTAATATTAAACAATTATTTTTATATTAATATATTAATATTTTTATAATTAAATTTAAATAAAAAATATTTTATTTTTATTTAAATAGTGATCTGAGTTGATTCGGATCACGAAAAATCCTGTCCAGGCCCGACCCAAGAGCAGGTACAACTGGAATATACATATAAATATTTAAAGAAAAAATAAAAATTGTGTATGAAATAAACATGTCCAAGGATAGGGTTATTCGTCGGCTCGAATCGGGCCGAGCCTTGGACAAGTAATTTTTTTACTATGTGAGCCTAACTCGACCCAGTCCATGAAAAACTCTAGTATAAATTTATTAAATTTAAATATTATATATGATATCAAATTTGCTAATAATATATAAATTCCTTATAATGAAATAATTTTTTTAAAATTTTTAAATATTATAATTCATGTTGCATATGAAAAAAAATTAATAAGAAATAAAATCTCAACGTTAAAAAAATTTATTCTCTAGTTAAAATATGCATAAAATTATTTCATATTATAAAAAGAAATCATAAGATTACATATATTTAGAAAAAGAAAAATAAGTTAAATGCACAATTCGTATTAGATATTTTAATTGTTTAACTTTTTTTTATTTATTTTTTTCTTATGAGTATTAAATGAAAAATATTAAATAAAATAATTAATGTTTTTTTTCTAAATCAAAAGATATTATTAAAGGCAAGAGAGTAAACTCTCAAAACATTACAGAGACATCTGTCACAAAACATCATAGCAACAGAACATCATCTAAAACATAACAAAATAGAATGTACCCAACCCAGACTCCAAATCAACCTGTTGAAACCCCTCTTAAACAAGACTATAATAACAAGCAAAGTATGATGCAACCCACCTGAACCATTAAACAATTCATAATTCTACAACACTCCGTACGTCAGACAAAAACTAGAGAGCAAATATATAAAATTCCAGACAAATCCCCAAACTAAAGGACGAGGATGTAATAGCACAGCTTCCAAATCCAATTAGTCAGTAAGAAAACTACACAGAAGGAGCAATAAAGAACACCTTAAAATAACATCAGCAGCATGACCTCGTAAAACTCTGATCCCCTATCACCCCATGAATATCTCAGTGCGATCCACACTAGCTTTAGTTATTGCATCAGCCATGGCATTGGCTTCACGAAAACCATGAACAATTCTTAGCTCCCTACCTTAGCCCTCGATACATCTGTCGCAACCTGAAAAATAACAAGTCTCATCGTGAGACTTTATTACTCTTTAAGTATGACATTGAAAAAACAGAGGAAAAGACAACTTAATTCCTCTTGAAAAATAAAGGTTTGAAAATGACCTTGAAAAAAACATGGAGTCCCCACCAATCTTTTTTAGCTAGGTGTGATCGGCCACCTATTAAAATCGGTTTTGTAAAACATTTTAAAATTAATTAAAACATTTTTAAAACTAATTTCAAGTCTGCGTTATAAACCAGAGAAAATTGAAGAATGGGGTTTGGGACTCGGTTACGTGCGGGAAAGGATTAGCACCCTCACAACGCCCGTATAAAACGGTACCTTATTAATTGTGTATTATCTCAAGTATCGGTAAAAAGTCAATTTTTAATTTAGTATTTCATGTTAATTCCCAATTTAAAGAAAAATAATTCCATTTTTAATTGAAAATGATCCGAAATCTATTAATTCAAAATTTTCCTATATTCCCCAAAAAAATGGCAAAATATAAAAAATTTTATTAATTTGGAAATTTTCCGAATCATTCTCGTTTTAAAGAAGATATTCCGTTATTAATGATAATTGATGATATCCTCCCCAGCAAACCCGGGAGAGAACTCATGAATTATTTTAATTCGGGAATATCTTTATTTTATTGAAAATCATTATCTTTTTCAAAACATTTAAAAAAAAATATGAACATGTGTAACATAGTAAAGATGATATAACAAAGTCTAGATAATATAATACAACCTAAATGATATGATATAATTTAAATGGCATAGCATATTCTAAATGAAATGAAATATCCTAAGTGACAATATATTCTAAATGAAATAAAATATCCTAAGTGACATAATATATTCTATATGAAATAATATGTCCTAAGTAACATGAAATATTCTAAATGAAATGAAATATCCTAAGTGACATAATATATTCTATATGAAACAATATGATTTAAATGACATGGCAAATTTAAATAACATGGCATATTTTAAATAATATAATCTATATGACATGGAATATAATCTAAGTGACATGAAATGATGTGAAACATAAAATAATATTATCATGGAATATGCATGAAAATAAAAATAATTAATGCACGAATATAGTATATGCTAAATGATGTGACAAAAATAAATGACTAAATAAAAAAGCATAGGATAGCATGAAATATTCAAAATCATATAACAAACAATATAACATCATAAATAATAACAATACCATAGAAATTATCATAGCAAAAATCACATATTATATAGTATACATGAACATGAAAAATGCAATGCATGAAAGTGTATTTTTTTCCTTTAAATAAGAAAATCCGTATACCTAAAAATATATCCGGCTACCTTAGGAAAAGACATCAAATTAAATTTTCTAAAATCAAAATACTTTGTGATTGGTTGAAAACAATTTTGAAAATCTTGGATGAAAACTAAACCATAGCCGAATTCCCCTTTAAAATAGCTCTATTTTCCAAAGTTTGAAATCCCGGACTTGACCACCCTCGACCCGAGCTTTATAAAATAATTTTTTAAGTTTAAAATGGCTTAGAAACCACCTAAGACAGTAGCTAAAGTTCCTAATCAGCCCCTTCTAAGTAACTTAGCCAAAACAGAAAATTAATTTTTCCTCAAATTCAAATCTGACTCTACTGTCCAGTTTCAAAGCGTGATTTTTTAACCTATTTTTAAAATTTCAAAAAAATCTAAAAACAATAATGAAGACTCATAACATGTAAAACTACACGGGAAAAAATTGGATTAATTTTCTGATTAAAGATAAGTTCCCAGAAAAATCAGGAAAGTCAGAACACTAGGTGAAAAACTATTTTGTCAAAACACATTTTTATGCCTTTGATAAAATCATTTAAAAATTAAAGTAAAATATTGGAGACTCTCCTAAAGACCTACAAACAGTAGCTAAAACTTCTAAGAATTTGGCCAAAATTGGCTAAGTAAAAAAAATCACAAAGGTAGAATAATCAATTTGACAACTTTTTAATTTTCCACAAGTATGCTCAAGTGAGCATGACTTTGAGCCATTGATTGGCCTAAGTCATAAATCAAGTGGCATAACATGAGATGCATGAACATACAGCAAATTGAATGCCTGAAATGCGTGATTTAAAACCTAAATGACATGAAAAATGTATGGCATAAAGAGCATGGCCTAGACCTAACATGAACTTGCATGGTAATAAATACAACCTAGGTCTGAACATGCATGAAATGCATGGTAATGCAAATGAAACCTAGATCTAAAAAATGCATGTGAATAACACAAACACATAGTATGTTAAATCAAAATACACAAAGTCATGGCATGAAAATGCAAACCTATCAACTAGCATGATGAAAATGCACATAGGAGACATAAAATGGGGGAGGTAACTGAATGGTCTATAGGTCTAAATGGGCATGGCATTTTCACAAACACATGGCACACTAAAATACATAAAATCATAGCATGGAAATGCAAACCTATCAACTATTATGATGAAAATGCACATACAAAGCATAGAAAATGGAGGAGGCCGAATGGTCACATGCTCTCAATGATGGTATTCTAGCATGGCATTTTCACAAACACATGACATACTAAATGCAAGGCTAAAAAAGAAACATGCTAAAACATGTAAACATGAAGTAAAGGCATGAACACAACTAGACATTTTCACTAACACATAGTATAGTAAAATGCAAATCATGAACAACTCAAACATTTTGAAAACAGAAAATTAAAAAATGTAAACAAGGAAAGTAAACATGAATACAAGATGAAAGAATCAAAAATAGAGGTAAGTAAGTAAAAAGATCAAAACAAACACCATTCTTTAGTTATTTTTAGAAAAAAAAATAGAACATCAAAACATGCTAAGCATCCCAATCAACATGAAAAAGAAGCAAACATCAACCATTCCACAAAATAGGCCATTCGACCACCCTCAAACAGATGTTAAAAAAAATTGGTTTTTTCAAAGTTTTTCAAGAAAGCACAAAAGAGAAAGTTGAAGAGAAAACTTAAAAACACTTATTTCAAAATCAAAATCAAAATCAAAAGAAACTCACCAAAATCAAATGAAAAACAGCAAATTAAGAATGCAAATGTAAAAAAAAAGTGCAAGAGAAAGGTGCTTTTAGCTACCTCTAAAAGCTATATTGCAAGTTTTTTTTCTCTTCTTACTTTTTATCTTTCTAAACTTTCTATTTGCTTTCAACAATGGAGAGAATTCCGCCAAGCAAGAGTGTAAAATGAAAGAGACCCCCCTCTCCTTTAAAGTGGCCGAATGTCCTTAGAATGGCGTAGGAGGTTCTAGAATTTTTCCTACCAATTTTGATCCTATAGCCTTTAATCCAAGATGCTTTCTATGTAGAATTCTCACCCTTAGATTGGAATAATCAACTCCTAAATATGATGTCATGAAGATAATGTCATAAATAGGATGTCATAAATATGACATCATCCCTCTCCATCCATTGGTCCATGTGTCACAATTTCAAAGGCTTGATCAAGAATAATAACTACCTTCCTCTTCACTCTTAGCCCTATGATCTAAACTCTCATCAACATCATTCTCCATTATGGGCTTGGCTGATTGCATTTTTAAAAACCAGCCCAATCTCCAATTTTTAAAGGCCTTCTTTAGTTTCTTCGGTGAAATGACCTTTTTGAGCTCCAAACCAAATTAAATAGCAAATGGACTCCAAATCCAAAGTTTTATTCACCAATCTCTTCCAAATAATTTAAAAGTGAGATCTGGAAATTTTCATAATTTTTGGAGCTCATTTGCTATTTTTTGGGGGTTTATTTACTTGAATTTCAGCATAGTGGGCCCGGGATTTGCCATTTTGCAAACGAACTCCGAATCCATATTTTATTTCGCCAAACTCTTCCAAATAATTTAAGAATGAGATCTGCAAATTTTTAGAATTTTCGAAACTCATTTGCTATTTTTTCGGGATTTATCTTCTTGAATTTTAGCATAGTGGGCCCGAGATTTGCCATTTTGCAAACGAACTCCGAATCCGGATTTTTCTTCTTAAATCTCTTCCAAATGATTTAATAATGAGATCTGAAAATTTTCAGAATTTTTGGAGCTCATTTGCTATTTTTGCCGAATTTTCCAATTTTGCCCTTTTGTCTCAAAAGCCCGGTTTTGCTCAAAACAAGTCCGATTTTTAGATTTTCCTTTTCTGTGCCTTTTTCATATATGGAATTGGAGTTGGTCCAAAAACGCCAAATTTTTATGATCAAATTCCCTTCCGTTTTGATTTTTCCTCTTTTCAGTATCGGGAATTTCCTCATTTTTCTATTTTTCCTCCAATCGGCTCTTTTTGCTCGGAATTACTTCAAACTGAGCCTTGGCTATCATTGTTTACTCATTCCTCATCAATTAGGGGCTTTAGTTTTACCAAATCAGGTCATTTCTGCAAATTTTCCCAATTTCACCAAAATCCACCAAAAACCCTAATTCTCGGTTTTGTTCCAAATTGACTTTTCCTTCGATTTTGCCTCCAAATGGCTTCTCCATTACCCGTAGTCAGTGCTTATCTTTCATGTGGAACCTCCAATTTTGACCAATTTGATCGTTTAAGCATTTTTCCCCAAATTTTCTGAACTAGGGTTTCCTTTTTACTGAATCTCCGTAACCCAACTTCCGAACTTCATATCTTTCAATGTAGACCTCGGATTATCAAAATTCTTTCACCATTTTTCAATTGAACTTTGAATCTTAATATTGAGAGTGGGTTGACTTTTTAGTAGTTGACTTTTTGGGGTTGACTTTTTCGGGGTTGACTTTTTCAAGATTGATTTTTTCTGTTTGCTTTCTTAAACTAAGTTTCGGAGTACCACCTGCAGGATGAGAAAAGCCTTTTTGCATTTTGAAACGTCACTTTAGGAAGAAAACATACTTGATTTTGTGGTTCGGACAAAATTAGGTGTCACAACATCAATCTTAATAAAATGTTCCATAATTTTCAAGGACTGTCCTCCTCTTTGCCACACCTGGTATCCAAACAGACAACCACAAAGGAACCATGCATCAAATCAGCAGAGATTTCAGCAGGAAACAATTACCAACATCATGTAATAGTCATAACAACAGTCAGTTTAGCTTTAATGATCTTCACTACAAACTCGAGGCAAAATAGGGTTGCGAACAAGATCACCACCTGCCCATCCATTTACTTCAGTTCAGTTTAAAGCAAAATAACACAGGCATTTAGAATTCAAAATTTAAAGATTATGTCTTTATCAGCTAGACCTCTTTTATTAACCCTCCTACCAACATAATCATCTGATAAATCCACACCTTTCATAGTCAAAACTCATGCACTACACCATTTAAATAAAAAAGAGCACAAGTATCACAATTAGACCCAAGCTAAAGTTTCTTCATGAGTCAAAAAGTATCTCGAAGCCAATTGAATAGCATTACTGAAAGCTTGATCTTATAGCACAAAGAATTATCACAAGAACCATACCACCCATATATCACAAGACATAAAAGGAGACTCAAATGAAAGCAGAAGGAAGTAGGGCCATTACGCTTCACGAAGCACCATTGCCTTAAGGAACACAAAAAAAAAAAATCAATTTTGCTGTCATACACCCAGACCACAAAATATTCTTTCAATGTCACCAACAGAACTCCTTCAACAATTGACCAGATCCTTAAACCAAAACAATCATCCAATCAACTAATGAGTTCATCTCTCTCTCTCTCTCTCTCTCTCTTTCTCTTCCTCTCCATCCATCTATTTTCCTTTTTTGATAATTACGTTCAATTTAGATGAAAATCCTAAACACGCACAACTCCAAGACTCTACAACACACCAAGGCCATGACTGACATACGAAAATTGAAAAGGATACAAAAAAAAACATCTTAGGATAATGGAACTAAAAGTCTCCGCCAAAATGCCCTCATTCAATAAATAGTCACCACCATGCTATTAAATTTTCGTTTCATTCGACCCGCTTTTACAAGTGCTTCCCTTGTTTCTGAACCTTTGTCGTCGGATGGGATTTCATTATGCTTTCAACATGTTCATCAACATTATCGAAACTTCTCACCTTAATCATGGATACTATGTATCAGAACAGTATGAGTTAACTTAATTTCGTGGATCTAGTTCCTTGAGTCTTTCAACTACCACTTCATCCTTGCAATTTGCAGAACACCCCAGTAACTTACCCAGTTTCCAAGTCTCTTTTGCATCTTCCTCAATAGTTTTTTTGAGGTCTCTGTATTCTCTCTCTGGGGTAAATTCGTTTATCACCTTACTACCTCTTCTTTGACTAACTCTTCCCTTTTTCTTACTTGCTTTCTTACCAATTTTTTCAGTTTTGTTGAATAGATTACACAGAAGTTCCTCTTCAAAGTCTACCAAATCTTTTACCCTTTTTTTCCTCGATCTGGTGGCATAAATCCTTTGAGGGTCCAGCTTGAAATTTCCATTTTGAGAAAGTACCATGGATGGAGAAGGGCATTGCCCAACAAGATCATCGGGCCCATTCCCCATTTGATCAACAGCTGGCCCATTCACTTCACCTGTTGAAGGCCCACCAGCAGCATTTTCATTCCCTTTACAGACTGAATCATTAATATTGTGCTGCTCCACACTCCTTGAATGGTTCAATGGAATTTCTCCCTCGAATTTTTCACCACTGTCTTCGCACATCGAGGGGCAATACTCTGCCGCCAAATTAATTATCTGTTCCCCTCTTGATTTTTCATCCAAGGCACGTCTACCTCGGATTCTGCCACATTTTCACAATCCTCGTCAGAAAATCCAACCACCTTTCTGTTACTCAAAACCTTCTTCCCCATTGACACCCACCATTGATTGCCCTACCATGAAGCCAGAAGAGGAGTAAATATCATCTGGTTGCAGATTCTGATTTAAGTCATTTCTCATCAACATATCCAATTTCTCCGGATCAATATCACACTCTGAAACACGGATTGGAACCTCCTTATCTCCGCAACTCATCATAATAGTCTCGTCAATTCTGAGGAATTGATTCGTCCTAATACAAATGGCACCTTTCTTAAAGTCCAATGATTTTGAAGTTTTGCTATCCATTTGGATTAACTCGCCCCATAATTTGTCAATGTTTTGGAATGTGCCAACACTCCAAGCATGAAGAGGAATGCCAAAGCAAAGTAACCATACGTACCTGCTCTTCACTTGAAAATTTTCAGACCATTTTTCAATATCAGTTAGCCAATCCCTTAGCCAACTCTAATTTTCTTTCCTCATCTGCTTCATTCTATTTTTATTTTCAAACTCAATCATAAAGTGGCATTCTGAAAAAAAAAAAATTTATAGTCACATCAAATATACCTAGTTGATGAAAATTTTCTTGAAGCCATTCTCTATCAAAACACCTTTGGCAACACGCACCTTTGAAGGTTCAGAACAACTTCCTCCTCAATAATAGCAGCACACGATTTTCGAACTCTTAAACTGTTTGAGGTATTATCATTCTCAACCCTACCCTCCTTAACATTACCATCCTCGACTCCACCATTCACCAACATTTGCAGATATGTTATTTGACCATTATCCTTGGTTGTCGGAGCATTAGTTCCCATTTCGAGCCTTTTCCCCTTGCCTACCCTTTCACTTGGATTAACCTTTCTCCAATACAATTCTCTACCGTTGAATTTGGCCAAGTTCACCCCTAGCTTATAGTCAAGAATCCAAGCACCATTAAGATTCGAAACTACTCTTCTAGCATCCACTAAATTGGCAAAACGAACAAAACCAAACTTACGACCCCTACCGCTTTTTTTTTTGGGTATGAAAACATCAACAACTCTACCTTGATTCATGAAAATTCTATGAAGCCACCTCCAATGAACTCTGGGAGGAATGTTGTTCACAAAAACTGAAACTATCGCCATGAAGAAGCCTCATTAATGCCTATGCATCTATAACTATGCTTCTATTGGAATTTAAAATGGTCAAAAAGTTCCTTCGGGGACATCCGATAAAATGAGTACGTATACTACTCTATCAATCTGATATATATATATATATATAGAGAGAGAGAGAGACTTCAATCTGATATATATATATATATATATATATATGGACCAATAGACTGTTCATGAGACCCGAGTGGGATAACCGATAACCACTTAACAAAGCTTTGATCTCTATCTGAATGTCTCTCCCTTTAAAAAATGAATGCATCTATTTAATTGATTGAAAAGGTAAATAGAGAGAATTAAGCTAATAATAATGAATGAGGTTTAAACTAAAAATATTACTAAATTTATTATATCAAATAAATTCTATAAATAGGGAGGGCAAATTGAAGGGGCCAAACAAAATTTGGAGGGACCAAACATGATTTTATTTTATTTTAAAAAATTTAAAGGGGGCAAATTGAAAGTCAAACAAAATTTGAAAGGACTAAACATAATTTTACTCTTATATAAAAATCTTAAAAAAATAAAGGAGGGCCAAGGTCCCTCCCATTCCCCCTCCCTTCGCCCCTAAATAAAGTGAGGCTCAGTTAAATTTGATTCCGACATCGGACAAGAAATTTAAAGTCCAAACTTGATTTAATCCAACTTAATTTATTCATAATTACATAAAATAATAATCTCTATGTAAGTATAGAATTAAAAATTTATATTTAAAGTTTTTTGTAAAAAAAAAAAAAAAAAAAAAAAAAAAAACAAAGCTTGAAGCCTTGAACCGTAAAGTAATAAAGGAAAGACGTATAGATGACAAACTCAAATAAACTTTTTAAAGGTTTTCCTTTATATATAGAAAGCTAGCCACTTTTTATAGGTCTGTTCAAGAGTAATAAAGGAAAGACGTATAGACGACAAACTCGAGAAGCTTTTGAATGGTTTTCCTCTTTATATAGAAAGCTATCCACTCCTTTTAGACATGTTCAAAAGTTGCGTTATCCTATGAAGGTTCGTTGATATTTGAAAGGGTTTGCATAAAAATATTAGGTTTGAAATTTAGTTTGGTCAAAAAAATGAGGCTCGTTTAAAATAAGGTCGAGCCTTGACTCTAACAATGAAAGCCTGAGTCTGGCCTGTTTTTATTTATATAATATATTATGTAATTTATATCATATATATACTTTTATAGTGTAAACATTTAAAAATATATTAAATTATCCATATTTTAGAACTTAATTAAGAAAAGAAAAAGAGAGATAAATTACTAAAAATTAAATAAAAAATAACATATTTGTTTAATTTTTTTTTTAAATATAGGTGGGTCTAAACGAGTTTGAACTATCCATTTTCAAATATGGGCAGGTTTGGGCAGAATTTGAGACTCATATTTCAGACCAGACCAAATTTGTGCAAATATGTATGGTATTGATATCATAGTTAAGCTCGACCTAAACCTAACCCATGAACACCTCTAACTATTTCTTATATATATATATATATATATATATATATAGACAGATATTTGCTGTTACATGTGTCAGACGTGAATTCTCGTTATTTTATATATTTCTAAACATATGATTGTATATTTTATAAATAAATAAAATTAATAAAGTGTTGATTAACGAAATATCAAATTAATATAAAATTTATTATTTTTAATGTTAATGTAAAATTAAAGGTACAAAGATAAAGAAAATTTTTAACTTTTTTTGTTTATCGTATAAATTTTTTGCCTTTTATGGTTAATGAAATTTAGAATTTTGAAGAAAGAATTTAATGCAAATTTTAACTCCTTATTTATTATCTAAAAATTAATTTATTTAACAAAATTTTTTAAATATAATTAAAATTTTTACTTATAAATTGAATAAATTTTATTAATAATCAAAACATTTACAATGTTTTGTCAATTCAAAAGATTTTACACATCATACTTATATATATATATATATATTATAGATAATCCACATATATATCTAAGATTTTCAACAACAAAAAAAATGTAGTCACTACAATTAAAAGTAAACGACCTATCAAACATACCAGAAAGCATTGACCACTCTCTCCCTTCTTCACCCACAAACCTAATCTCCATTTTGATGTCTTTTCCCACTCTTCCACCTCACATGCATGTTTTGGCCACCAACCAGATTCATCCCTACGTCTCTCCATTAAATCTCTAGAACAAAATCTTCCTAGCCACAAGCTAAATAAGATGTATCATATCCTAAAGTATTTTTACTATTTTTTTTTTGTTTTTGTTAGAGATTATTTCGGTTTATTAGAAATCTATACAAATAAGTTTTTTTGTTTTTTGTCCCAAAATAACTTTGATATTTTATGTTATTCTTGTATTATCAATATATATATATATATATATATATATATATATATATATATATATAAGTAATACTAGACCTGCTCATGGGCTGCGCTGAGACCCTGGAAAAAAAATTTGCCTTATGCAAGCCCGTTTCGGGCCTGGCCTGAGCTCAGTCCGCAAGCCCATTTCACTGTTCATCAAATATTAAAATATCAAAAAAATAATTTTTATATTAATATTTATATATTTTTATAATTATTTTTAAAAAAAAATTATTACACAAATAGCAATTCAAGCTGGCCCGAACAGAAAATTATCCTGCCCAGGCCTAGCTCGATCAAGTCAAACGGGTAGCCCGACCCTTGAGCAGGTCTAAATAATTAATACACTTTGATTTGAAATTATTCAATGCACTATTTTTTTTATTTTTGGATAAGTTACTATTTGATTTAAATTTTTTGGAACGGGTTTTTATTATTATTATTATTATTTTAAGAGTTTGTCTTTGGTACACTAGTAGTTAAGTTTTTTAACTCCACAAGTAGGATTAAGATACTGACACATGTTTATTTTTTTAAATTAGTTTTTTATTTTTTAAATATACTTAAGGGGTATGTGTCACTTTTCTTATCCTGCTTGTGGAGTCTAAGAATTTCATTGACAGTTGATGAGATGATTTCTCTTATTTTAATAGATTTATTTTGTAAATATAGCAAAGGTGGGCTTTAAAGCTATGTACATATTCAGCAAGATTGTGCTATAAAAGGGAATGAGAATTACGTGAACAAAGGTGAGTGTGCTTTTGTTCTACGATGACAATTATAATGATATTGTCTTTGCAATTTCTAAAGGTATGGATGCAAATTCAAGTGATGGTTGGTATTTAGATTTTGCTAGCGTCACTCATGTATGCTCCTAAAATGATAATTTTAATCTGCTTCAAGAATGGATGGCTAAGAATTTTACTTTGCACAATAAGTTACTTGTGAAGGTTATAGGTGTTAAAGTTATGAGAATCAAAATGTATGATGGTGTTTTGCACTCTTTGAGTGGTATGGCATATGTCCCAAAGATGTGTGGAAATTTAATATCTTGAGCCTGTTAGACTCCCAAAGGTATGCATATTCTACCATTGATGTAGTTGTAAGACTTACAGAAGGAAACATGGTCCTGATAAATGAAATTTTCACAAAGTCTTGTATCATCTAGAAGGTGAGGCCTGGAAGGGATGGGAACAGTGCACAAGGAAGGGTAACTACCAAAGTTAGGTTTCATCTTCCCAAGTTAGACAAATGGAAGATGACAAAAAATCTCGCCAATGTTAGTGAATTGAAAGGATCATTGAGGTCATTTTCTGAAGTCAACTAGTACCATTGACTTGGGCTACACATGTGCATTGACCATTTTGGAATCGAGTATTGGACCATGCTTCATTCATTATGTATAGTCAGGGTAGTTTTGAAGGTTAATTGTTGGGGAAAATATTGTGCTTGAAGAATTCTTCAAGGTGTTGAAAAGTAAATGGAGTTGAAAACTTTCAATTTGGTGCAATTAGTCGAAGAAGTTTGAATCTCTATATTATTAAAACTGAGTCCTGAGGAATCCAGAGATATTTTTTAAAAGTCAGAAAAATTTCGTCCTATTTTGTCGGTTAATAAGAGCAAAAAGTTATATTGATTTGAAAAAAAAAAAAAAATAGAGAGAGAGAGAGAAAAAGTCGATAGTGAGTGGGAAGGAGATGAGGGGAGAAAAAAAGTAGATAGTGAGTGAGAAGGAGATGAGGGGAGAGGGAAGACAAGAAAAGAGGAGAAGAGAAGAGAAGAGAGCAAATAAGAGAGAGGTGGGTGAGAGAGGTCGGGTGGTGATTGACTGGCAGGGTGATTGGCTGGAGCTGAAATGGTGCAGGAGATGGGAGGATATGGAGGAGAGAAGGCTGCCGACGATGGAGAAAGAGAGAGGAGGATAAGATCGATTGGATCGGGCCGGCTACCTCGACATGGTTGACTACGATGCAGGCAGTCAATAGACTGGAGAAAAAGGATGAGGGAATAAAGGGAAAAAAAAAAAAGATAAAATAATAAAGATAAACGTTTTTTATTATTATTGTGGATTAAGTTTTTTTATAATTTATTATTTTCATAAAAAATTCACAAATTACTTAATAAAAAAAAAAGAGAACAAAAAGAAATATAAAAATGAAAAAGAATATAAAAATAAGAAAGCAGTACTTTTTTTATTATTATTATTATTTTTAATTTTCAATGAATTATAATTCTTAATAATATCACTAAAAAATTAACAAATACATATTTAGCGAAAATGTTTTACTTAATTTTTTATTTTTATGTAGGAAAAAAATTATAGATATTTTTTAATATTTTTTATTTTTTTTCTTATCGTTTTTTAAATATCTTTTTGAAAACAATCAAGATTTAAAAATAATTTTAAACTTATTTTAAAACAATTGAATAAAAAAAGCATTAAAAATAAAAGAAGATAATGAAAAAATTAATAAAAAAATATTAAATCTTTTATTTGTTGTTTTTTCTTTTTATTCACTCTTCCTTTCATTGAATTTTTTTTTTTTAAACAATTTTATTTTAAAATAATTTAATAAATTTGTTTATATATAAAGTTTTTAAATATATATATAATTTCTGTGATATGGCACGGGTAAAATTCTAGTTCAAGTAAAAGTTGGAGATTTGTTAAGTTTTCGTTTTACTAAAATTCAAAGATCATACTGATTAGGATTTTAATTTGTGTACAACATTTAGTAGTTATACACTTTTAAACTTCTTGTCCCTCGTGGTTTTGTGGATTGGTTTGTAAAATCATAGAGAAGATCTTATTGTCTTATCATATTTATCTTTGAGTTAGAATTAGCTCGAATAATTACTGCTAGGTTTGCGATTTTTGAATTTTGAGTCTTTATGGTAAAATTAGAGGCTCATATTTAGTACAAAAGTAAAACTGACCTTTATTCCTAGGAATTAAGATAACTTCATGCCATAAAATGTTAAGTCAGAAAATGAAAAATATTGAGCAGATAATGAAACCAAATATAAGCTTAAAACTCAAGTGTGGAATCTTACCTTTGGAAACTATTTCCACCAAGATACACAGCTTTAAGTGTAGTAAAATTTCCTAACCATGTAGGAATCTCTCCATTAAAAGCATTTTGACTCAGATCAATAAGTTTCAACCGATGCAACTTCGCCAACTCTTTGGGTAGATAGCCATGGAAATTATTGCCACTCATGTTAAGAGAGACCAGGAAAGAGAGATTTCCTAGGTGAGGAGCGATAGTTCCATTAAGATCCATGTCTGAAAGATCCAAGACGGCGACTCTTCCATGGCGAGCACCGCAAGAAACACCAATTCAATGGCAGACAGAGGTCGCGTTGGACCAATTGCTGTCCAGAAAACTGTGAGGAGCAATGATATGGTGTTTGAATTCAAGGAGCGTAGACTGATCTGTGCTGAGATTAGTCACAGTCATACTCATAATAAAGCCAACCATGAAACATTGTATGATCATCGAAAGGAGATGGAATTTGTTATTGTCCATGAGGGTGGGATACATCGATTTTCAGGGAAAAGAGTAGGAGAAAAAGAAACTTAAACTTGCTAGAATGGTAGGGTGATTAAAAATAGAAGTCATAAAACATTGGTTAAATAAAAATTTCCATATTCGAGGGACCCATACGAGTTATGACATTATCTATTGAAATGAGACCCGTTAAATTATCCAAAAAAAAAAAACATTAATGGTTAATTATCCAAAAACAAAAACTATTAGTAGTCAATAGACCAGCTCATAGACTGGACCTGATCGCGGTTAGGAATTTTTTTTTTATCTTATCCAAACTCGATTTTGGATCGGCTCGGTTCACTATTCATTTAATATTAAAAAAAATTTAAATTTAAATTTTATTTTTATATTAATATTTATATTTTTTATAATTAAATTTAAATAAAAAATTAACTTTTTATCATTTAAATAGTGATCCGGATCAACACGAATCATTGAAAATTCTATTTAGATCTGACTCAATATATATCAGACCGTACGAACTACTCGGTCCATGAACAAGTCTAGTGATCACCGGTGATGTGACAAAAAATTCACCACTTATCTAACATTAGTGATCAAAACCATATTTTTTAAAGCTGCGCCACTAAAACAAAAATCTCCAAACTTAGGTGATAATTTACTCAAATAAATAGATTGAATCTTGAAACTAAGCATTGGTCAACATTATATTTTAAATAGTTAACGTGATGATCAATCTCTTTAAATGTATAATTTAAAATATAATAAAAAATAATTAATAAAATAATTTTGTATTTAACTTTTTCCTTGAGCAAGTACGGATCTTAAATCGATCCGCGAGTCAACTTGCGGATCAACTCTTTTATAAACATCATTTAAAAATAAAATAATAAAATAAATTTCTTATATTAATTTTTTTTCTTGAGCGAGTTAGGTACCGATCATAAATTGACCCGCAAATCAACGTGCGGACCAACCCCTTTAAATACATCATTTAAAAATAAAATTAAAAATAATTTATAAAATAATTTTATTTTTTTCCGAGTGGGTTGGATACGAATCCTAAATCAACCCACGAGTCAACGTGCAGACCAACCCTTTTAAATATATTATTTAAAAATAAAATAAAATTAGTTAATTAATAAAATAATAAAATATATTTTTTTTGGTGTGGATTTGATATGGATCCTAAATCCATTCACAAATTAATCTGTAAACTAACATTTTTAAATATATCATTTAAAAATGAATTTAAAATAAAAAACTCACCATGTGTCGAGCAAAAGAACTCGACCCATGTCGAGAAAAACCCGCCTAGGGGATTTTTTTTTTATGTTTAGTGTATAGATTATCATTATGCGTTGGTTTTTCTACTTTTTTAGTAAAAATATTATAAAAAAACTACCATGTGACAATTTATTTACTTAACTTTCAGAAAATATAAAAATTATTATAATATTTTTATTGAAAAAGCAATACATAATATTTTTATTAAAAAATAAAAATTTGTCATGTGTCAATAAATGAGTTATCAAAAATATTATAATAATTTTTGTGTCTTTTTAAAGTTAACTCGATAATATCTACGTTTCTTTGAGTAATATTATCGGATTTGAATTGATATTTTATAATAAATTTAAAAGATTAAAAAGCGAGAGGAGTAAAGATAATTTAGAAAAATAATAATTTCTATCCTTATATGGCACTTGGTATAAAATTGAGAATTTTTTGAATATGATCAATTAGATCCGACAATTTCAAACACAACATAATTATACAATACGAACATAATATGAGAAAAATAATTAAAACACCACATGACACAAAAAATAACATGAACATGACGCAAATACACGAACGTGTCAAAATCTACATAAAACGAATTATTAACGTGTAAAAAATTATATAAATTTATAATATTTTAAACACACGATAAAATAATACGAACATGTTAAGAACATATAATTTTTCTTTAAATTGAATCATTATAACAAATTATGCAAAATATGAGATGAATTGAGATACGACACGAACATACAAAATTTTCTCTAAATTGGATCACCATGACAAACTATGCAAAATATTTGGATGAATTGAAACACGACACGAACACATAGAAAAAATAATTAAAATACGGCACGACACGAAAATAACATAAACACAACACAAATACACGAACGTGTCAAAATCTACATAAAATGAATCATTAACATGTAAAAATTTATATAAATTTATAATACTTTAAACACACACAAAAATAACACGAACACAAAAAATAATATTAACATGACGAATATCCGAATGTGTCAAAATCTACATAAAATAAGTTATTAACATGTAAAAATTAAATAAATTTATAATATTTTGAACAGACGAAAAATAACACGAACATGACACGAATATGCGAATGTGTCAAATTTTACATAAAACGAATTATTAACATGTAAAAATTGTATAAATTTATAATATTTTGAACACACAAAAAATAATACTAACACAAAATTTTTCTTCCATATTTTTTCCTTTCTTTCTTTCTTAATAATTTTTTTTTTTAAATACCTAAATTAACCCTCCAAAACCCCCTTAATACCTTTGGTTAGTTATCAACTAACCCTACACCCAAAATTCTTAATTCTCTTTTCTCATTGATTTGGGATTATTTTTATAGTAAAAAATAAATTATAAATTAAAACTATTTCCATGTGCAATTTTTTTTTTAAAAATTGACATGTGGAATTTTTTTTAAAATATCTTGTGGCAATTTTTATTTTAAGGTTAAAATACAAAAAATAACGCAAAAATTGAAAAGTGGAGAAAGAGAAATTAAAAAATTAAAAAAAAAATTAAAGAATTAAAGAATTAAACCAAACTAGTTACAATTTTATTTTTTATTTTTTTAAAAGAGAAAAATGAAAAAGAAATGTATGAAGAGTGGAGTAGACCTATCCATGGATCGAACTATCAATCAAATCCGTAAGCCTAGGATTGGATAGTGATTTTTAAGCTTGAGCTTGGCTTGAATAATTATTTACTAATAAAAGTTAATTTTTATTTAAATTTAATTCTAAAATAATATTTAAAAATATAAAAATATTTTTTAATATATTAATATTATTTTAAATAATAAATGGGTCTATTCGAACCAAATTAAAGGGTTGTGCCTAGGACTGTAATCGAGCCGAGCCGAGCCTGAATAGTGAGAAACTCGAGCTCGATTCGAAATTCGCGGCTCCAAGCTCGGCTCGAGCTCGATCGAGTATCTTTTTCTAAGCTCGAACTCGGCTCAAGATAAAATCGAACTATTCGAGCTCGACTCGATTAGATTCGTTTACTCGAGCTCGAATTAAGCTTTTTCATATACAATTTTTTTATTTTATTAATTGAATTTAATATATAATAAAAAAATTCAGATGATATAATGATAAAAATAAAAAAATACATCCAAAAATTTTTAAACACAAAAATAAAAAGTTTAGATCTTCAAAATCATGTACTATTTTTGTTCTTTGTTGATTGAGAAAAAATAAAATAAAATTAGGAATATGTGTGGTTAAAAAAGCCAAAAGAAAGGCCAAGGCATACCCTTTACAAAGATTGAACTTTCTGTTTAAATCTCAATTAAGAAAACGATTCAACACTGAGAATTGACCAGAGTCTCCATTCAACAAAAAAAACTTCCAGAGGAACATAAGGAGAGTCCAACAATGATCCAAACTTGCAAGTTGGCTGTACTAATCTGCAACATTTAGCACACTGGATAGCTAGGAGACGTGGTCCAGTTCTCATCTGCTTGCTTGGACATTTGAAAAAAACCCATAAAACAAAAGAGAAATCAAAGATCATCCCAAGCATTGGAATATACATTTGATCGGCGACAAACTAGGAAAAGCGAAAAAAACCCAAATAAAAAAAACCAGAAGTGGAGGAAGGACGAGACTCTGGTTTGGACTTTGGATGAGAGTGGAATTGTGGGAGAGGGAGAGAAAGGGACTGGGACGGAGAGAAAGAGAGGCACGGGTGAGAGGAAAAAAAATAAGTTTTAGGGTTTTAAAGTATATATATAATAATATAAAGGGTAAAATAGTAAATTTATATAAAAAATTATAAATATATATTATAAATAAAAAAGTTAGATTAGGCTCGCGAGCTGCTCGAATCGGGTATTAAGATACTTGAATTCGGCTCGCTCGAGCTGCTCGAGCTTGAGCTTAGCTCGATAATAACCGAATCAAATTCGAGTTTTTTTTTAGTCGAACTCGAATAGCTTGCGAGCACAAGTGTCTCGTTTACACCCCTAGTTATGCCTTCGGCAATATCTTGAAAGTGTCAAATGGACTAACCCGACCTGATTCACAAATACCTTTAAAGTGTAAAGAGAGAGAAAATAAAAAATTCAAACAAAACTTTTTTGCAAAGAATTAAACCAAAATATCCACAAATACTAAAATTTTGCAAAGATACAAACTAAATACATAAAATGTTTGGTTTCCAAAAATTCAAATCAAATACCAACTACTCCAAAAATTCAAACCAAATTTTTGTTGGTATTTTGTTGTGTCATGGGACCATTTTACATTCCACGTTAAACAACAATTAATGGCGTTAACGTCACATTGGCCCATATGATCACGTTCCATCCACATAAGGACTTAAATAGGTAAAAAGACTTTTATTCATTTTTCTTGATCAATGTCATATTCCTCTTTGATTTTCAAACCAATGGACACGATAGTCAACAAAATTAAAAGACTTGGATTTTAATTAAGGATCCGATTAATTAGTGTCTATAGACACTGATTAAAGATTATTAAATTATTATTTAAAAAAAGTTTTTTATATTTATAAATTTTGCTAACGAATGTCCTAAAAGCACTTGTTAAGTTTAATTAAGTTGTTATTTATAGTAATACTCTTATATTATTAAATGCAGTAATTGATAGTTAATTTGATAATTTTTTATGCATTGAAAATTGTAACTTACCTAATATGGTAACCTTAAAGAGTGTCACCCTAAGGACACTCATTAGCAAAATTCTATATTTAATACATTACTTTTATTGAGTTTTAAAAAATAATAATTTATTATTTACACTTTTTTTAAAATATCACCTTAACTAGTACCACTAGACACTAATTAACATTTCTCTTTAATTAAATCTTAAGATTCACTTTTTTTTTTTTTTGTTGATAAAGAGGTCATAATCTCGAAATAAAAGGTAAAAAGACTTTTATTCATTTTTCGTGATCAATGTCATATTCCTCTTTAATTTTTAAACCAACTAGATTAAAGCCCGAGCGATGTATGGATGATAATTTTAATTTACAAATTTTTTTTGAAAGTAGAATAAAATTAACAACATAAGTGGAAAACATACATTTTGAATAATGTTTTAAAATTTTGATAATTAAAAAAATAAGTGGTTCTATAATACATATGATTACTTTTTTTTTTTTAAATGTAATAAATTCAACAATCAAAATACAACAATAAGTCAATAAATCAATAATTCAAGCACAACAAAAAGGTAATATGTAATTCAACTACCAAAAATCCATGTTCAATATTTTTTATTAGTTGAATTTGTATTAAAAAATTGAAATCTAAAAAGTAAATTAAAATTCAATATATAAAAATTAAAAAATAACTCCTATCATCCAAAACAAAGAAAAAACAAAAGCAAAATCAAAAGAACAATAGGACTTAACAAAATACTAATACGATGAATTTGAAAAAAAAAAATCTTCTAATTGAATAGCTTTTATATACATGGCAAGACACCTCAATTTATATTAATGAGATTGTCAAAATTAATCATAATTAACTCAAAATTTTAGCATAAAAATTTTATTATGACTTATTTGTGAATAATTTAAGGAAAACAATAATTGTATTTAAATTTTGAAAAAAAAAAGCTTATTTGAGAAAATGGAATATTCTTTTTTAAATTTGGTATAAATAATGGTAATAAGTTATATAAAATTAATTCGATCCTACATACCTAATTTTAAAGTTTTCTTAAGGACTATGATCATGAGCGAAAATATTCTTTCAATAATTAAATTATTAAGATTAAATTATCATTTATGTATTCACTTGAGTCAATAAGTAGAAATCATTGCTAAATTTAACATAATTTAATGCAAAGAACATATCATATATATATATAAAGCAATTAAAGATGCTGTTAATTGGTCAAAATTTCAATCAGTGTTGAGTTCCATTAAAATCTTAGTAAAAAAAATTAGTTCATGATAAATAATGAAAATAAATAATCAAATAGTTTCACCATCATCAACAAAACAAGAAAAATAAAGAAGAGGAAAGAGAAAACTAAGAGTTGTCAGTTCTTGAATCTTGAATCTTCCAATCTTCTTGAGAGAATTTGATGGCAACTATCTTCTTAATAGAGAATTGGGTTTCTAGGTATCCAATCCCCTTTATCCTGACTTAAAAGAGTCATATTTAAAGTGCCCAAGGCCCCTGGAGTCCGAAACTTCGCTCCAAAGCAAAGTTTAGCTTTTTCTACGTTTTTGTAGTTACTGTTCACGTTGCAAACAGTAGCTGGGCACCGCGGCGTCGACATTCTGCCTGGTCTCCGGATTCTGTTATCTTTGCAAACTTCGTCAGCTATTTTGACTGGGCAAATCTTGTCCGATTTTGACGAGTCTTACATCGTTGAAAAGGTATGGAAGTCAACTTCAAAAGTCAAGAGTGGTTTTTCTCATTTGAAGTCTTTAAGATCAAGTTTTTCTTAAAAGAAGCTCCGGAGGTTGAATCTGCCTGCTCATTGGTTTGCACCATTTTTGTAACAACCAAGGTTACGTACAATCGTGTAAAGTTAAATCCCGAAATTTTTTAAGGGCAAACTTGAAAGTTGGTAAGAAGTTATACGTGAAGGAAATAAAAGAAGAAAGGATCACATTGAACAAACTAAAAAGTTTAAGGCCTTAATGGTTATTTATGAAAAGTTGATGGACCAATGTGCAATTATACCAAAAATTGAAAAATATCTTTATAATTATCTTTATATCTTGAAAATTCTAGAAATTCTTCCTTATTTCTTATGTGCTAGCCGGCCACCCCTCCCCTCTCATTCTCTCAAATTCTCTTCATCCTCTCCAAAAATTCTTTTCAAGTATTCCACAAAAATCTCATCAACAATCACATCCAAAGTTAGTTTCTTGATAAATTCTTCATTTTCTTTAGATAATCTTCTTGAGCATGCTAATATCTTAGCTCCATAAACATGCTAAGGTTTTAAATCCATCTATTAAGTATGAGTTTTACTCACCTTTGTTAAGAACTAAAAGGATTTGAAAGCATAAACAAGAAAATGGGAAGAAAAAGCAAAACAGGGGAAATTGAGCATGCTTGTTGTTTGGATTTTTTGGGTTCGGCACATCTTGGTTTGTATCTTTTTGATATTTTTCCTAGAAACTAGACTTCAATATGAGAATTTTTGTTTTTAAATCATCCAAAATCGATAAGCGATTAAAAAGATAAAATTCGGTGAAGTGGGTTGTTCTGTGTTGACCCCTATTTCGGCATAGTTTCGGGATTTATCAAAATTGATCAAGATTTGTTCTAATTGTCTAAGTTAGTTATTTTCTTCATAAATTAGACTTATTTATTGAAATAAACCAATTGGAATCACTTCAAAATTTCTTACCAAACTCAAGTTATAATTTTTCTAATCTAGCTTGATAGTAAGGAATTTATTGCTTAAGAGAAGTATAGTACTAAATGATGGTTATGGATTATGAAAATCTCTAAGGCATGCAGTACTAGAAAGAAATTTGATAAGGACATGAATATGGAGTTTAATTTTGGACAAAATGATTATGGAAATGATATTAAAATTTGGGATATGTTGTTTTGAGTATGAGAAATTAGTATTGACCTTGGGGGAAGATTATGAGATTTAAGTTACATTCATAATTGTGTAATGCTTTGAGTATGTATAGATACTAATTATCATTAATCTCTAGGCCATGTAGATCCAACGTCACCTGTGGATCCCGAAGTTTCAGATCGAGGTGTATAGTGAGATCATCTCAAGGATTGTGAGTAGACGACAATTATAGTTATTTGAAATTTCTTTAATTATAATTATAATTTTTTTTAGCATGATATTTATTTTACGTATTAAAGGTATATGCGATATATAATCAATATGAATTGATTTGTTATTAAAGTACATTTATTTCAAGAAATATTATATCGAGCAAGTTGGTTGATTTATGAAATATGATTATACATAGAATTTGACGTACATGGTTTTGACTCCACTTGACTTAATGTATGAGATTATTCCCTTGACCGGAATATGGGAGCTCCGTGCTACGCCTTTATGGTGGGAGACACCTCCAGAGTCTCAATTCCGTGATATTAGACTGGGTATGGGAGCTGCGTGCTACGCCTTTATGGTGAGAGCCACATCCAGAGTCTCTATCCCGTTATATTTGCCTTTTGGGGGCACATCATAGTGACACATATGCCTTTGGGGCGTCCTATGGTGGTATTGGCCTTTGGGGCTGGCTACTAGTATGCCTACATGGATATTACCTGGTTATTTTATGTATGTATGGATAATCTTATGCATGACAGTAAGTTGGAGTTCAATTACATGAAATTTGATTTACTTTAAAGATTTAATACATTGATTTGTTATTATGATGCTGTTATACATTTGCAAACTTCGCTATATCTTCGAATTAATCATTATAGTTTTACTATTATTTATTTCTGAAAATGTCTATTATGCTTTAAAGGTTACCATTATAGTTTTCAAATGTTTTAAAAGTTGGCTACGCACTAAGATATTTACACATTTCACCTATTTCATGTTTCTAAATTTTCAAGTTATAATTAGGTGTTGAGATTGCTACCTTCCTCTACCCTTCGCTTCAATGAGTATATTGACGTGGTGGGCATCATACCTAAATTTTTAGAAGTTTTGATCTCTTGATGTTTTATCTAGTAAACCTTGCTGAGATAGGTTTACTTTTGGATATATTGTATATATATTTGAAGTTATGAGACAATAGATCAATATGTATTGACTTGAGTATAAATTGATCATGGAAAAATTTTAAGCATGCATGTATAAATGTGATAATGGTATTGAGAGATATTGCTTGCTGGGGATATGAACAGAGTGTATTTGCAGGAGGGTTATAGTTAAGATAGAAAGAAAACTCTACCGGATTCTAGGTAGATTATCTGGACAAGGTGTTACAATTTGGTATCAAAGCAAGGTTATTGGTCCTGTAGACTTAGGAACTATTTGTTGAAGTATTAAAATATTGTCACATGTACCAGAAATCAGACACGATGCCACCACGTCGAAGATGAAGGCCTAGAATCAATCCCTTACCCCAAAATATGGATAGGAATAGAAATGAGAATATCGATGAGCAAATTATAGAACAAGCTTCAGCTGCTGGTTCATCTTCTATTGCTGCACCCTCAGTAGCACCCCCAGCAGCTGATCTTAATTTAGCTGAGGTAGTTGCTGCCTTGGCAAGAGTAATTCTGGCTTTGACTGCCCCTGTTGAAAAAGGGATAGTTGATTACTGTAAAGATCTGAAGAATACGAGTTGCAAGATTTTCACGGGATCTTTGGAATCAGATTTAGCCTGGTCATGGCTACAAAAAATTGAGACTACTTCCATTACTCTCCCGAGCCTATGAGGTTACCATGTGCGGTGCAATTTTTGGAGGATCATGCACACACATGGTGGAAAACTACAGTGCAAAGGTATGCTGGACGTCCTGCCATAACTTGGGCAGACTTTTGAAGAGAGTTTGAAGAGAAATACTATTCTCGGGCTTTGTAGGAAAAGAAATTGACTGATTTTATGAATTTAAAATAGGGTAGTATGTCAGTAGCAGAGTATGAGTAAAAATTTAGCGAACTATCAGAATTTGCTCCATAAGTAGTAGCCAACGATGTTGACAGATGCAAGAAATTCCAAGATGGGCTACATGTTAGTATTCGAGATAGGTTGATGACCCTGGATACAAATAACTTTAATAAATGGGTCAACATGGCAATCAAAGCTGAACAGAATCTGAAAGAAATGAAAGATAGAGAAGAGAAGTTTAAAAAAAGAAAAAGGCAGTCCTCCAGTGAGGACGTGAGGCCTAAGAAAAGTTATGTAGAGAGCAGTGTCAGTGGTTACAAACCCTCGAGATTTCAAGAGGGATTAGATAGAAAACCTTTTAGTGGTTCTTCTAGTAGACCTACCATGAGACCTCAACAGCAGACTAGATCGCTGCTTGGAAGGTCAGGAGGACCTCGTACATTGACTTATCCTCAGTGTCCCCATTGTGGGAGGAATCACCCTGGTGAATGTTGGAGACTACAGGGTGTATGTTTTTACTGCAAAGAATCGGGACACATGAAATGGGACTATCCCAAGCTGGAGAACAAGGGAGTTACTAGTCAGTTATCAGTAGGTCAAAGGGAAAGGACCCAACCTACTGCTGCACCTCAGCCGACAGTAGTTAGAGATAAAACTGGGGCAAAATCTCAAGTTGGTTCATCTACTAGCCCTCGACAGAGTGGACAGCTTGGTAGACCTCGAATGGCAGCCAGAATTTATGCTATGACCCAATAACAGGCTCAGGCTACTCCTGAAGTGGTTACAGGTACTCTCCCAATTTCTAAGGCAAATGCTAGGATCTTAACAGATCCGGGTGCAACTCATTATTTTGTTGCTAATTCATATGTCATGCATTTGGGTAGAGATTCTAAGAGGTTAGACATCCCTATCGTCGTTAGTACCCCAATGGGATAAACTTTGAAAATTGATGTGGTTTATCTGGACTGTACCTTTATGGTTCAGGAGCATGAATTACCAGTTAATTAGTTTCCATTAAGAATGTATGATTTTGATGTGATTTTGGGAATGGATTGGTTGTCTAAACACAATGCAGTGATAGATTGCTTTTTCAAAATTGTGACTTTTAAGAAGTCAGGAGACTTTGAGTTTACCTTTCAAGGACAAAGGAAAGTTTTACCTTCTTGCCTTATCTCCAAGATAGCAGCCAATAGATACTTGCAGAAAGGGTATTATGCTTACCTTGCTTATGTGATTAACAAGGACATACATGAGGCAAAGTTGGAAACTATACCTGTGGTCAAAGAGTTTCCTGAGAGCTTTCCTGAAGAATTGGTCGATTTACCTCCTGACATGGAATTGGAGTTTACTATCGACTTAATCCCTGGCAGTGCTCGTATTTCTCAGGCACATTATAGAATGGCACCTTCGGAGCTAAAGAAATTGAAAGTGCAGTTGCAAGACCTAGTTGACAGAGGTTTCATTCGGCCTAGTACTTCACCGGGGGAGCACCGATTTTATTTGTAAAGAAAAAGGATAGATCTTTACGATTGTGTATCCACTATCGACAACTGAACAAGGTCACCATTAAGAATAAGTATCCTTTTCCAAGGATTGATGACTTGGTTGATCAGTTGCAAGGTGCAAGTGTGTTCTCCAAAATAGGCCTAAGGTCGGGTTATCATCAATTGAAGATCAAAGAATCTGATATTCCAAAGACTGCTTTCAGAACTTGATATGGTCATTATGAATTTTTAGTTATGCCTTTTGGGCTAACTAATGCACCTGCAGTCTTTATGGATTTGATGAATAAGGTGTTTCGGCCCTACTTAGATAAGTTTGTTATTGTGTTCATCGATGACATCCTAGTTTATTCCAGGAATAAGGATGATCATGTAAACTATTTGAGAACGGTGCTGCATATTATGCTTGAAAAGCAACTTTATGCTAAATTTTCCAAGTGTGAGTTCTGGTTGGACAAAGTAGCATTCCTTGGTCACATAATATCTAAGGAAGGGATTTTTGCAGATCCACAAAAGATAGAAGCTGTAGTTGCTTGGGAAAGACCCACGAATGTCATAGAAGTTAGAAGCTTTCTCGGGTTGGCAGGATACTATCGAAGATTCGTGGAAGGATTTTCCATGATTGCCTTTCCCTTATCGAAACTAACAAGGAAGCATGCTAATTTTGAGTGGACTGACGAATGTGAGCAAGCTTTCCAAGAGCTCAAGTGTAGATTGACCACAGCACCAGTTCTTACACTATCATCAGGGACCGTTAGCTTTGTGGTATACAGTGATGCCTCGAGGCGAGGTTTGGGTTGCGTTTTGATGCAACATGGGAAGGTGATAGCTTATGCTTCTCGGCAACTGAAACAACATGAGCAGAACTATACCACTCACGATTTAGAGTTGGCAGTAGTGGTGTTTGCATTGAAAATTTGGAGGCATTATTTATTTGGAGAAAATGTACAATCTACACTGATCATAAGAGTCTGAAATATCTGATGGATCAGAAGGAACTAAATTTGAGGAAAAGGATATGGTTGTAATTGATAAAAGATTATGACTGTGTAATTGACTACCACCCAGGAAAGGCCAATATAGTGGCCGATGCTCTTAGTCGAAAGTCTTCTAGTTCTCTTGCTCATATCCGAGCGATTCAGAAACCCTTGCAAAATGAGTTGAAGTTTTTACCTTTGGAATTGATGATTGATGAAAATGATCTCCTAATAGCTCACTTGAAGGTTAAACCGATTCATATTGATAGGATACGTGAAGCACAGAATAATGACCCTATGTTGGTAAGTTAAAGCAAGAAGTAAGGGATGGCGTGAGGACTGACTTTCAAATAAATGATGATGATGTACTGATAATGAGAAACAGGCTTTGTGTGCCTCAGGATAAAGAGCTCCGAAAAGTGATTTTGGAGGAAGCTCATAATGCACCATACGTTTTACATCCCGGTAGTGTGAAGATGTATCGAACCTTAAGAGAACATTATTGGTGGCAAGGTATGAAACGGGACATAGCTGAGTTTGTTTCTAGATGCTTGGTATGCCAACAAATTAAAGCGAGCATCAAAACCTTCAGGAAAATTGAACCCCCTACCTATTCCTCAATGGAAGTGGAAAGATATTGCAATGGATTTCGTTTCAGGATTACCAAGATCGCAGTCTGGTTATGATAGCATTTGGTGATTGTTGATCGTCTAACAAAATCAGCTCACTTTTTGCCAGTCAAGAAGACTTTTTCCATGGAAAAGCTGGCTAAACTTTATGTGAACGACATTGTTAGGTTACATGGTGCCCCAGTATCGATTGTATCTGATCGAGACGCCCGATTCACATCTCAGTTTTGGCCAAGTTTGCAAAATGCTATGGGCACTAAACTCAAGTTCAGTACCGCTTTTTATCCCCAGACGGATAGACAATCTGAATGGACAATTCAAATTCTGGAAGATATGCTCAGAGATTGTATTATGGAACTCAAAGGAAACTGGGATGAACACTTGCCTCTAGCAGAGTTTTTATATAACAATAGTTATCAGTCCAGCATTGACATGGCTCCGTTTGAAGCTTTGTATGGAAAGAAGTGCAGAACTTCGATGTGTTGGGATGATACATATGAAAGGAAATTGCTAGGTCCAGAAATTGTTATGATGACTGCGGACAAAGTAAAGGTAATCCGGGAAAAGATAAAAATAGCTCAAGACCGACAAAAAAGCTATGCAGATAACCGGAGAAAGGATTTAGAGTTTGAAGTTGGTGATACGGTGTTTTTGAAAGTGACTCCTTGGAAGGGAGTAATCTGGTTTGAAAGACGAGGAAAGCTGGGTCCTCGATATACAGGACCGTATGAGATCATCGAACGGATTGGCCCAGTTGCTTATAGATTGGCCTTACCAGAAGAATTGTCATGAATTCATAATGTGTTCCATGTTTCTATGCTCCGAAAGTACATTTTCGATTCTTCACATATATTGAAGGACTTGCCTATGGAAATTGAGGAAAATTTAACTTATGAAGAGCAACCGGTTGAGATTTTGGATAGAAAGGACCAAGTTCTAAGGACTAAGACTATTCCATTAGTGAAAGTTCTTTGGAGGAATCATTCATATGAAGAAGATACATGGGAAAGGGAGGAAGATATGCACACTCAATATCCTCACTTGTTCAATCAAGTTGGTAAGTAAATTTCGATGACGAAATTTTTCTAAGAGGGGTAGGTTGTAACAACCAAGGTTACGTACAATCGTGTAAAGTTAAATCTCGAAAATTTTTAAGGGCAAGCTTGGAAGCTGGTAAGAAGTTATAAGTGAAGGAAATAAAAGAAGAAAGGATCAAATTGAACAAACTAAAAAGTTTAGGGGCTTAATGGTTATTTATGAAAAGTTGAGGGACCAATGTGCAATTATACCAAAAATTGAAAAATATCTTTATAATTATCTTTATATCTTGAAAATTCTAGAAATTCTTCCTTATTTCTTATGTGCTAGCCGTCCACCCCTCTCTTCTCATTCTTTCAAATTCTCTTCATCCTCTCCAACAATTCTCTTCAAGTATTCCATAAAAATCTCATCAACAATCACATCAAGGTTAGTTTCTTGATAAATTCTTCCTTTTCTTTAGATATTCTACTTGAGCATGCTAAGATCTTAGCTCCATAAACATGTTAAGGTCTGAAATCCATCTATTATGTATGAGTTTTACTCACCTTTGGTAAGAATTAAAAGGATTTGAAAGCATGAACAATAAAATGGGAAGAAAAAGCAAAACAGGAGAAATTGAGCATGCTTGCTGTTCGGAGTTTTTGGGTTTGGCACATCTGGGTTTGTATTTTTTTGATATTTTTCCTAGAAACTAGACTTCAATACGAGAATTTTGGTTTTTTAATTACCCAAAACCGATGATTGGTTAAAAAGATAAAATTCAGTGAAATGGGCTATTCTGTGTTGACCCCTATTTCAGCATAGTTTCTGGATTTATCAAATTTGATCCAGATTTTGTTCTAATTGTCTAAGTTAGTTATTTTCTTCGTAAATTAGACTTATTCATTGAAATAAACCAATTGGAATCACTTCAAAATTCCTTACCAAACTCAAGTTATGATTTTTCTTATCTAGCTTGATAGTAAGGAATTTATTGCTTAAGAGAAATATAGTACTAAATGATGGTTATGGATTATGAAAATCTCTAAGGCATGCAGTACTATAAAGGAATTTGATAAGGACATGAATATGGAGTTGAATTTTGGAGAAAATGATTATGGAAATGATATTAAAATTTGGGATATGTTGTTTTGAGTATAAGAAATTAGTATTGACCTTGGGGGAAGATTATGAGATTTAAGTTGCATTCATAATTGTGTAATGCTTTGAGTATGTATAGATACTAATTATCATTAATCGCTAGGCCACGTAGATCCGACGTCACCTGTGGATCCCGAAGTTTCAGATCGAGGTGAACAGTGAGATCATCTCAAGTTATTTGAAATTTCTTTAATTATAATTATAATTTTTTTTAGCATGATATTTATTTTACGTATTAAAGGTATATGCGACATATAATCAATATGAATTGATTTGTTATTAAAGTACATTTATTTCAAGAAATATTATATCGAGCAAGTTGGTTGATTTATGAAATATGATTATACATAGAATTTGACGTACATGGTTTTGGCTCCACCTGACTTAATGTATGAGATTATTCCCTTGACCGGAATACAGGAGCTGCGTGCTACGCCTTTGTGGCGGGAGCCACCTCCAGAGTTCCAATTCCGTGATATTAGACTGGGGTATGGGAGCTGCGTGCTACGCCTTTGTGGTGGGAGCCACCTCCAGAGTCCCTATCCCGTTATATTTTCCTTTTGGGGGCACATCATAGTGACACATATGCCTTTGGGGCGTCCTATGGTGGTATTGGCCTTTGGGGCCAGCTACTAGTATGCCTACATGGATATTACCTAGTTTTTCATGTATGTATGGATAAATCTTATGCATGACAGTAAGTTGGAGCCCAATTATATGAAATTTGATTTAGTTTAAAGATTTGATACATTGATTTGTTATTATGATGCTGTTATACATTTGCAAACTTCGCTATATCTTCGAATTAATCAGTATAGTTTTACTATTATTTATTTTTGAAAATGTCTATTATGCTTTATAGGTTACCATTATAGTTTTCAAACGTTTGAAAAGTTGTCTACTCACTGAGATAATCAGCTATTTCATGTTTCTAAATTTTCAGGTTACAATTAGGTGTCGGGATTGCAACCTTCCTCTACCATTCGCTTCAAAGAGTATATTGACGTGGTGCGCATTATACCTTAATTTCTAGAAGTTTTGATCTCTTGATGTTTTATCTAGTAAACCTTGCTGAGATAGGTTTACTTTTGGATGTATTGTATATATATTTGAAGTTATGAGACAATAGATCAATATGTATTACTTGAGTATAAATTGATCATGGAAAAATTTTGAGCATGCATGTATAAATGTTATAATGGTATTGAGAGATATTGCTTGCTGGGGATATGAACTGAGTGTATTTGCAAGTGGGTTATAGTTAAGATAGAAAGGAAACTCTGCCGGATTCTACGTAGATTATCCGGATAGGGTGTTACAAATTTTCATCGTTTTGCACCTCGAAGCTCCAATCCAAATCACCTTGGACCTATAAAAACACGTAAATAACAATTAAATATTTATTTTAAACATAAAATGGATAAATAAAATAAATCTAAAAAAATCTAAAACTAATCAAATCCTAATAAAATCCTCAAGGACTTAGCCAATTCAAAAGCATAAAGGGTGGCAAAATAACTATATTTCCTAGAGTTATCAAATACACAGTCAATAAAGCAATCCCTTCACTATGATTATAGTGATACAATGTTTTCCTTCATGTTAGTACAATAATAAGGACTTATTAAGTACTAATCGGATAAAGCCCATGGAACACAATGGCCTTGCAAAGGAATTATAAAGAGTTATAATTATGAGATCCTTATGCGTCAAAGCCTTGTTCCTCAAACTATTCCTGGTCATCGTATTGCCAGGATGGAGCATTGGCAATGCTCTAAGACATGTATATGTTAAGCCTTCTTACTTATGAAGTAAGCAACCGGTCTCATATAGGTTGAAGCATGGGATACTTGGGATAACATATAGGTGTTTGTCTGTTGAACAAGTCCGCTGAACATGGCCCACCAAGAGAACTTTATTTGGTAATATATCACTCTAGTGTCTATGATAATGTTCTCTTAGTACCAGTCGTGTAAATTAGTCCTCAGACTTGTGATACCAGGTCATCTTGTGTGGAGAGTGTCATACTTAGATTTCATCACAAACGGGTCCCTAACACGAGGATGCTTATGGTAGGGTGTTATTGGGTATGACATGAACCATACGAAGATGAATGAGTGATTGGAGACATATCTCATTTGTTCTTGACTACGATTAACTTGATAAAGTCTTTGGCCAAAGCATAATGGATTTAGGAGAAAGTTGTTTCTCTAAATTCATAAGGTTAATCATAAAGTTACGAAGAACTAATTGGATTGGTCATGAGTAAACACTGCACCATGCTCATGCGCTATCCGGGATATATGGTCAAAGGACCGTATTACACCGACAGGCTGATTGTTGAAAGGTTTTAAAAAGGTCACACTGACTTCACAATATTTGGGTGGTCATGATGGGTTGCTAGATCCCGCTCTTGATCTATGAAAAACAAGTTAATGAGATTAACTTATAATCATTTCCAACATATTGGGAACGTAGAGGGTCACACACATAAGAACATATATGTATGGATTAAACATGGTATTCTATTAAGGTAAAACTTAATGGAATAAAAGGTCTATATTAAGGACTCAATTGAAGAAGTTCAATTGAGATGAATTAAGACATAATTGAGATTGAGAAATCCAAGGACAATGTCTTAATGAGATAAGAGGAATCAAGAAGTCTTATCTAGTATAGTTGTCGACTTTGACATAGAAATGTGCAAAGTGAATTGTGATTGACTATACTATATTGGAATAATATCATGAGATGATATTAATAGATTAATGACATGAATTGTTTTATGAGGAGAAAGAAATTTAATTGAGAATTAAATTACTTTCGTTTAGAAATTAATCTATCCAATAAATAAGCATGATAAAATTAGAATGAGTCCAAAGAGACTATTCTAATTTATGACTGTCCACTAAGGATGTCTGGCCCAACTTAAGGCATTAAGATTGTTGGACCATTATTATTATTAGATAATATAATGGGCTTATTGATCCATCTTAGAATTAAATAGTTTAAGTCCAAGTGGATTAATGAAAATCTTGTGCAACAAGTAACAGGTGGCCGGCCAAGCATAGGGAGATAGGTTTTAGGGTGTGCGCCATTATATGATCTAATTTAGAGGCTATAGCCGTCTAAGGGAGAGATATTTTACTTGTGATATTCTGATTTTGCTTAAGAAAAAGTTCGGTTTCAAGAAGAGAACTCTAACTTACCAAAAAGGTGAAATCGCAACCTCCCTAAGTCCCTAGTGCTTGTCGCAATTCCTCTTTTCTTGGTGTTCTTCTTGCCGCTTCTTCACCTAGTTGAGTGAGATTGATTAAGTGAGAAAGATACAAGAATATAGACCTTTTGATTGTGATCTTAGAATCAACTTGCTAGCGCAAGTGAATCGCCATACCTTAGAGAAGGATCTATCAGCTGTTCGTGTGGACTAGCTCTAGAGGAAGGACAATTGTGCATCTTGTGGTCTTGGACAAGTTGGAAGCTTTGTAGATCTTGGATTCAAGATAAGGATCTGTAACTTAAGGTTAAGATATCTAAATTAGGTAACTCCTAAAATCATATGGGTGATTTAATTATTTTTGAATGATATAAACCTATGCAAACACAAGCCTAAGATCCTGTTGTACTTCAGGTGCTTCTTTGTTTATTTCTGATGCACTTTGATTATCATGTTTTTGCATAAGCCCGAGGTAGTGTCTTCCCAACACTTAATTGTCCTCAAAAGTTGTCTCAAAATCCAAACTCAAAATAGAACACAAACATAATTCAAATTCATGATTTAATTCAATCGTATACCTCATGCTTGAATAGATTTTCAGTGTGTGTGTGAATAATCTCTTTGCAAATCATTGCATGCAATCCAAATAAGTTTATGCTAATGCAAAATACGAATTAGTACTAGATTCTCATATGTTTGCTTTTCATCTCTCTCTCCACTAATGTAGACTAATACTTCATCAAAGATCATTGCCGATATATGATCCTTCCGTCGTCGGGGCCCCGTTCGAGTGAGGTGAGGAAAAACAACAGAGGAAAAACGGCTTAATTCCTCTTGAAATTAAAATGAGAGTTTGAAAACGACCTCGAAAAAGAAATGGAGTCGCCACCAATCTTTTTTGGCTAGGTTTGATCGGCCACCTATTAAAACCGGTTTTGTAAAATATTTTAAAATTAAGTAAAATATTTTTTAAAACTAATTTTGAAATCTGCGCTTTAAACCAGAGAAAAATCAAAAAGTGGGTTCGGAAGTCAGTTATGCGTGGGGAAGGATTAGCAACCCCGCAATGCCCGTGTAAAACGGTACCTTGTTAATCATGTGTTATCTCGAGTCTATGTAAAAAAGTCAATTTTGAAATTGGTATTCAAAAATAATTCCCATTTAAAAGAAAAATAATTCTACTTGATTTGAAAATGATTCAGAATTTATTAATTCAAAATTTTCTCTACATTCTCCGGCAAACCCGGCAAAATTTAAAATTTTTTATTTATTTGGAAAATTTTCCTAATCATTCTCGTTTTGAAAAAAAGATATTCCGTTATTAATGATAATTGATGATGTCCTCCTCGACAACCCGGAGGAGAACTCATGAATTATTTTAACTCGGGAATAACTTTATTTTATTGAAAATCATTATTTTTATTACATTAAAAACATTTAAAAGAGATAGTTATGAATATGCAAATTACTACTAATGACATGGCATATGAATGAATGACATGGCATGCTTGACATGGAAAAATCTAGACGACATGGCATAATCTAAATGACATGGCAAAGATCTAAATGAAATGACAAGAATTAATGACATGATAAAACCTAAATGACATATTAGAAATCTATATGACATAGCAAAAATCTAAATTAAAAGGAAAGAATTAATGACATGATAAAACCTAGATGACATATTAGAAATCTATATGGCATAGCAAAAATCTAAATTAAATGACAAGAATTAATGACATGATAAAACCAAGATGACATATTAGAAATCTATATGACATAGCAAAAATCTAAATAAAATGGCAAACATATTCATAATTATGCCATAATCAAAATGACAACATAAAATCTAAATCAAAGCAATGACATCACTATGGAATATTCATATATATATATATATATATATATATATATATATATATATATATATGGAATTTATATAACAAAAATAGAAAAAATTAAATGTCATAAAATATGCATGAATATGAAAAATGCAAATGCATGGAAATGTATTTCTCCCACAAAATAAGGATATTCGTATATCTAAAAAGACATCCGACTACCTTTGGAAGAGACCTAAGTGGGATCTTCTAACTCTGATTTTAGACTCGGATTAAAAAAAATCAGAATTTTTGGATGAAATAATACTTGGTCGAAAACACCCTTTAAAAGGCTCTAATTTTTCCTAATTTTGAAACCCAGGGTTGATCGACCTTGACTCGACTTTTGTAAAATCAAATTTTAGGATTAAAAGGACTTGGAATTTAACCTAAGCAAGCAACTAATGTTTTAAATCAGCCCCCTCTTAGTGCCTTAAACAAAACAGAAAAATTATTGGTTCATAACAACAAATCTGACTTTACTGACCAGTTTCGGAAACCGATTTTTTTACCCTTCTAAAAAAATTCAAAAAAATATAAAAACATTATGGGAGACTTAGAACATGTCAAAATATATGGAAAAAAATTGGATTAATTTTTAGACTAAGGATGACTACCTGAAAATTCATGAAAGACAAAACCGTGGGTACAAAAACTGCTTAACCAAAAAATATTTTTAAACCTTTGATAAAAAAATCCAAAAATCAGAATAAAAATATTAGAGACTCCTCTAATGTCCTACAACCAATGGTAAAAAATTGGACAAGGGTTGCCTAATGAGAAAAAATCATAAAGTTAGAAAATCCAACTTGACAAATCTTAATTTTCCACAAGTATGCTCATTAAAGCTTGGCTTTGAGCCATTGATTGGCTTAAGTCAAAAATCAAATGGGAAATGCCAAAATGTATGAAATAAATGACATGGAATATGCATGACCTAGTGTCTAAAATGACATGTAAAATGACATGGTATATGAAAATGGTCTAAGGCTTAAATGACATGTAAAATGACATAGCATATGAAAATGGCCTAAATGTCTAAATGAAATGTAAAATGACCTAGCATATGAAAATGGCCTAAATGTCAAAATGAAATGTAAAATGACATAGATAACAAAAATGAACTAAAACTTAAATGACATGTAAAATGACATAGCATATGAATATGGCCTAAATGTGTAAATGAAATGTAAAATGACATAGATAATAAAAATGACTAAAACTTAAATGACATGTAAAATGACATAGCATATGAAAATGGCCTAAATGTCTAAATGAAATGTAAAATGACATAGCATATGAAAATGGCATAAATGTCTAAATGAAATGTAAAATAACCTAGCATATGAAAATGGCCTAAACTATATGACGAATAGCCACAATATGCAAAAGTATATCATAAATCAAAAGAAAAAAATGGTTAGTAAGAATAATAAATACATATAAAAATAAATAATAATAGAAATAAGCAAGTTAAAGTAGCAAATAAATAAATAAAAGAGATAAAATAAAATAAAATAAAAATGGAAATGGACTCCATGGTTGGTATATTGGACAAAGCCCATCCTAACCATTATCACTGGATTCATATCAAGATCATGAAGCCTAATCATTGTTTTATTTGTTTTGAAAAAGCAAGAAAAACAAGAAAGCTTTCATAAAAACCTTTATTAAGCAAATAAAATAGTAGGAAATCACATGAAAAAAATGAAGAATAACATGAAGAAGAAGAAGGAAAAAATGTAAAAACCTAAGAAGAATGGCTACCTTAGCAAAAACTTTCTATCTTTCCTTTCAAAAATCTTTTTTTTCTAAGGTTTATCTACTGCCTTCTTTTCAAAATCAACCAACTTGTGTTTTAAAAAATGAAAAACCCTCTCCTTTTTACATGCCTTGGCCGGCCACACCTCTCTTTGGTGAATTGTGAAGATCATTTCATTTAATTTCCTACATAATCTAAGCCCTTGGATCCAAGATATTCACATGACAATAAAAATTTCATCTTGCCAATTGATCTTAGCCATTCAAGGATGTACTCATCTTTTCGTAATGTGCCTAAGCCATTGGATGAGCAAAGATATTTATTTGGCTACATGCATTTCCAACCATTGGATGACTTGTGCTCATCTTTCTTCCATCAATATTGGCCATTGGATAAGGACATTTGCATGACAATAAAAATGTCATCTTGCAATTAGGTCTTGGCCATTCAAGGATGTACTCATCTTTTCATAAGGTACTTAGGCCATTGGATGAGTAAGATATTTTCATAACATTAAAAATGACATCTTGTAGCTTAATATGGACCACTTGATGAAATGAATTAAACCCACCCTTCCCCTATGTATGATCAGCCAAGGGCCTGGAATATCCCAGCAGTTTCTTCATCTTTCATATTCTTTTAATTGCAAATTGGCCATTTTCGGTTTCTTTGGTAAAATTGCATTTTGGCCCCCCAAACTTGATTTTATTGCAAACGGACCCCAAATTCGGTTTTTCTTTCTCCAATCCATCCAAATAAATATAATACTAAGATCAGGAGATTTTTAGAATTTTCTGAGCTTGTTTCCTATTTTTTTCGGAATTTTCTCTTCGATTTTCCGTTAGTGGCACCCAATATTCACCTTTTTCATTTGAACTCCTATTCCAGATTTTTCTTCACCAATCTCTTCCAAAAAATATACAACTCAGATATGGAAGTTTTTATAATTTTTGGAGCTCGTTTGCTATTTTTCCCGGAATTATCTTCTGGAATTTCGGCTTAGTGCACCTGAACTTTGCCATTTTTCAAATGAGCTCCGATTCTGAATTTTTCTTCTTCGATCTCTTTCAAAAATTATAAAACTCAGATCTGGAAGTTTTCATAATTTTTGGAGCTCGTTTGCTATTTTTCCCGAAATTATCTTCTAGAATTTCGGCTTAGTGCACCCGAACTTTGCCATTTTTCAAATGAGCTCCGATTCTGAATTTTTCTTCGTCGATCCTTCCAAAAATAATAAAACTCAGATCTGAAATTTTTTAGAATTTTTGGAGCTCGTTTGCTATTTTTCCCGGAATTATCTTTTGAAATTTCGGCTTAGTGCACCCGAACTTTATCATTTTTCAAATGAGCTCCGATTCCTGATTTTTATTCGCGGATCTCTTCCAAAAATTATAAAACTCATAATTGCAAGTTTTCAGAATTTCTCAAGCTCATTTGCTATTTTTCCCGGAATTATCTTTGGGATTATCCAATATTGCCCTTCAACCTCCAAAGCCTCGTTTTTACTCGAAACGCGTCCGATTTTCAGATTTTCTTTTTCTACTGCCTTTTTCATATATTTAATTTGAGTTGGTCCGGAAACGCCCAATTTTTACGATCAAATTTCCCTCCGATTTAGTTTTTCCCTTTTCAAAATCGGGAATTTTTTTCATTTTTTTTGTTTTTGCTCCAATCGACTCTTCCTTTGTATTCACTTCAAACTAGGCCTTGGGCTATCCTTGTTTACTCATTCTTTATCAACTGGGGCTTCAATTTCACCGAATTGGATCATCTTTGCCGTTTTTTCCAAATTTGCAAAATTCACCCTTTTTAACCGAAACCTTAATTTTTGATTTTCCTTTCAAATTGACTCTTTCTTTGGTTCTGCTTCCAATTGGACCTTCCAATACCCATAGTCGTTAATTATATTCCATTTGGAACCTTCAATTTCGATCAATTTGTTCGTTTAAGCACTTTTCCCCAAATTTGCCCAATTAGGACTTCCCCTACACTGAAATTTCCATAATCCCTCTTCCGAACTCTATATCTTTCGTTGTAGACCTCGGATTATCAAAATTCTTTCACCATTATTCAATTCAACTCCAAACCTTGATTTTGACTAAGGGTTGACTTTTTTAGGGGTTGACTTTTTGGGGTTGACTTTTTAGAGTTGACTTTTTCGAAGTTGATTTTTTTCGGATTGACTTTTCATGCTGAACTCCGAATGACAAGTCTTCAAGGACCATCTGCAAGATAAGAAGAGATTTTTTGCATTCTAAAAATGTACACGGAAGAATTTACCTAATTTAGGGTGCCCGGACAAAATTAGGTGTCTACAATCATGTAGGTCTTTATTAAGCTTGTAATATAAGGCTAGGGTCAAGGTATGTAAAGAATATATTTCGGTTTAATGATCACCTATATACACTTTTCATTGTTTTCAGGATTTTCGATAGACATAGTCTTTACCTCAAGTTACATTCTTTATTCTTTGAATGCATTCTCCTTTTTTTCTTCACCACTGTTATTCTTTTTTTTTTTTCCTTTTTCGAAGAAGCATAGTCTTTACCTCAAGTTACATTGTCCATTCTTTGAATGCATCTTTTTTTAAAATCTAAATTTTCATTCATTGATAATTACCATTCCACCCAGATTAGACATGACTCATAATTATTTCCTGTAATATCATACACATGCTTATGTAGTGAGGGCTAGTCATGATTTTCTTATTAAGCTAGGCTAAAAGATGTGGCAATTAAAGAAAAGAGATATATCAATTTGGCACAAAGAGGTAGACTAAGGATATTCATATATATAGGTAGGCTAGAAAGGCTCAAATGATCCAAAGATGGCCTAAATCACTTCCTCAACTTAGTGTTGTCTAGGATTTCACCTCGAGAGAGAATCAAATAAATTCTAGGCTTCTAGACATAATTGCAATCCACATTAACATAAGCAGTCTTTAAATAAGCAATGCAAATCTAAGCAAGAGATCAAGTGCTCAATTAGTGAAAATCACATCCTAACAAACTCAAATCATGCCTATGTTTTTCCCAAGAATCAAGATAAATAAATAACCAAAAATTTCATCATGGGATAGGGCACTCATTATAATAAGTGCAAAATATCTCAAACTCTTTATATATATATATATATATATATATAAAGACTCCTAAATATAGAAAAAAACTAAATAAAAAAAAACACTCAAAACAAACTAAAGTAATAAAAAATCACATAAAACAAAAGAAACCAATAAGCTAAAGACACCCTAAACTTAAAACAAACAGTGTCATCAATGTTTTGAAATAAAAAGAGTAAGAACAAGAAAACTCCCCTATCGATGGAAGCAACCCAAGAGAAGCTTTAGTTTTCCTCTTAGACCTCATCATGCTTGTCCAAGTTGGATGAGTGGCTACTAAAAAAGAAAACAAAGTAAAAGTAAATTAATAAGAATATCATAAAAAAAATTAAAATTCAAAATTTAAGAAAAGAGAAAAAAAATTTAGAACTTGGGTTGCCTCCCAAGAAGAGCTTGATTTATAGTCATCGTCTTGACTATCTCGAGTTTATCATCTTGTATCTAACCACTTGATGATTTTTGGTTCATGTCATTTGTTTGTCTTTTCTTTGAACAACTTAGCATTCTTACAGGCTTGACAACGGAATTCATCCCTCTCAGAAGTAGAATTCAATAATGCCTTGAGCAAATTAATGGGAAAAATCTCTATGAATAACATTATTTGCCACACTTACTAGCTTTGGCTATTGGATGCATTGGGAAAAAAATGGTGGTGGGTCACATTGAATCTTCTCTTCTTGATCCTTTTTAATTTCATGCTCCATCATAACTTCTTCTTCAAACTGCTTATTTGGCAATTCAGGGTTCTTGCTATCCTTTTCTATCTTTTTTTCACTACTGAGTGTGAATTCATTACAATGCTCATCTCCACCTGGTCTGGGATTAGTTTCAATGCACTTGGAAGAGTTTCTTGAAGGCAATTGTTAATGCCTTTTGCAAGCTGGCCCATTTGTGTTTCAAGAGCTACTTAACTTTGAAGGATAGCATCAGTACTCGCTATGTACTTCATAAATATCTCTCTTCTAATGATGGATTCTTTTCTGGGGCAGGTGCTTGAGCATATGGTGGAAACCCATGAGGATATGCTTGATTTTCTGAATAGGAGATCCATTGATTGTTGTTCCAAGAATAATTTTGGTGATTTCCCCAACATAGATGTAGTTGTTGGAATAGAAATTATTTTGATGCATATTGTAGTTTCCAACATATTGTAGTTTCCACTATTTCAGCATTGGTTGGCCACCAATCACTATGATGTCCTTCCCCACATAGTTCACAAATTACAACTGGATGATTTCCCCAACTTGGATTGCAATTGTTGGAATAAGAATTATTCTGCTGCATATTGTAATTTCCAACATATTGACACCAATCACTATGATGTCCACCCCCACAGAGTTTACAAATCACAAACGAACTTTGGACGGCATGTACACCCAAATTGTCTAATTTCTTGTTAAGTGCAGTCACCTGTGCGGTTAAGGCATTAATTGCATCCTGTTTATGATCCCACATAGTGCACTCTCTTTGCATTCAACGATCAATAAACCTTGAAAATAAAATAATAAAAAAAGTTTGAATTAAGATTAAGATTGCTTGGTATTAATATTAACAAAAATAGTAAAACAATTCCCCAGCAAAGGCTCTAAAAACTTGTTGTCGGTTTTAACCACGCAAGTACACTTATCATTCACAAGTAATACAATGAAAAGTAGAGTATCGATCCCACGAGGAATTATCACTAAATTCATTAATTACTAAAATTAAAAGAACTTAATCTTATCTAAACATTTAATTAAAGTTTGTGAATTAAAACTAAATTAAAGAAAATAATAAAAGAAAACAAATTAAAACTTAGATTAAATCAATGAGAAAAGCTTAGGATTACAATTTTCCTCAACACTTTTTATGAACCTCTCCTACCCTCTTAACTTGATTAATGCAGTTGAGTTCTTAACCTAGAGTTCTAATCTATTTATAAGTATTTGTCGATGGTCTTATAAAAATATCTCTCTTAATTATTTAACTATATGTCTATAATAATTGAATTAAAGAGAAACTCATTAAGCTTAGACTCTAATATTGGTTACACATGACACGTAAGTATATTTCTATCCTACAAGCAACTCAATTCAGCCTAATAAATGAATCTGAAACATATGTTATTCAATCCATGTCTAACACTAAACTCCCTTTGTCAAGTTGTATTTAGGTTACTACTTCAATCTAATTGGTAGCTAACCAATTAGAAGCATTAAGTACAAGATTGAGTAAACAACATCAAGTATCATTAAATCAAAAAAGAGAGAAATATTTTCAAGCTATATGTTGAGTTCCATGGCAATCCTAGAAAAATAAATTAGTTCATGCTAAACATTGAAAATATAAAGCAAAGGAGTTTTACCATCATAAATATTACAAGAAAGATAAAGAAGATTAAGGGAAAAGAGAAAACTAAGGTTTGTCAGGTCTCCACTCTTCAATCCTCCAAAATCTCTCTTGCTCCTTCCAAATTTATGGTGGCTACTCTCCTCTTAAGAAACTAGATTTAAGAAAGATAAAATATATGTACAAGCTAAGAAGATGTTGAGCAATCCTTATTTGAGCCTTAAGAGATCGTATTTATAAAGCTTTAAAACCCTAGAATTAGAAACTTCGCATGTAAGTAACAGGTAAGCTTTCATTTTCTTTATTTTTCTTTTTTGCACGTCTCGGCACTGCAGCGTTGGAATATGGTGTTGCAAAGCTAAGTACATTGCCTGGCTGGCGCTGTAGCACTGGTTTCTGGCGCTGTAGCACTGGTTTCTGGCGTTGCGGCACCAGACGCTCTGTTTGTTGCATGCCGACTTTGTTGTCTTCTCAAACTTTGTCAGCTAATTTGGATGGGAAAATCTTATGCGATTTGGGCAAATAATATACCATTGGAAGGCTATGGAAATTAGCTTCAAAAGCGAAGAAGGAAGTTTTCTGGAATAAAGATGTTAAGCTCATGTTTTCCTAGCAACAAGTTTCGAAGGTCAAATGTGCCATTGTTTTGTTTTGCACCTTTTTCATCTTTTCGCACCTCGAAGCCTTTCTTGTTTTGGACCTATAAAAATATAAAAATACTAAATTAATAACTAATTTAAACATGAAATAAATAAATAAAATCTAAAAAAAAAATTAAAATAATTAATTCTGAACAAAAACTTCAAGGACTTAGTCGATTTGAATGCACAAAATGTGATAAAATAACTATTTCATAGAGTTATCAATAGCTAGCTGGCAACTCATCTAATTGATGATCGTGGAAAGAACTAGAACCACATTCTTATTATTATTATTTTTTTATTTTTCTATTTTTTATTTTTGGAAAAAATAAAAAATAATAATAAATTGAATTGAATTGAATTTTTTGAAGAAATCGAATTGTAAAAGGAAAAGAAATCACGGGTGCAAAATTTTGGGTGAAAAAATATGTTGTTTTTTATTTCTTAGAGCCAAAGACAGATTTGAAACAAAAAAAGGAAATTTTGAGAAAATCTGGTCAAAAGAAAATCAAGTAAAAAAAGTAAAAGAAAAATCAGATCTGCCTTGACAGATCCCATTCTTGGATTCCAAGTTTTGAAGCCCTATTTACAAACACAATCCCAGCAACCAGATCAACAACAATATCAATAATCATCAGAGCAAAAAACTTTCGGTTTAAAAAGCAAGGGTATTTTTAAAAATATTTTGTCTTTACTTGATGTTTGATGGAGTCTGGTTTTAAAGGAAGAGCACCAAAACAATTTTGAAAAAAAAAATAATAATAAAGTTTTGTTTGAGTTTTGGTTTTCAAATAAATAAAGGCAGATTGTTGTTTTCTTTTCTGATTTCTTTTTCTAAAAATTTTAGGAAGGTTTTGGTTTTGAATGATTTTTTTATTTAAAAGAAATGAGGTTTTGAAACAAGATTTTAAAATATTTTTTTTAAAAATTTGGAAAATTTTCAGTTTTTGGTGACCAAAAATTGGGAAATTTTGAAGTGTCCGGCGCCGGTTGAGTTTTCGGACGCCAAAAACTAAGTTTGTAGGGTGGCTGAATTTTGCTGAAAAGAAGAAGATGTAAAAAAAAAAATAGAAACAGTTAGTAAATGAAAAAAAAAAAACTTTGAATTTAAGGATATGAAATCGAGTCCCGCGCGTCAACCCGTGTGACCCGCATGTTGACCCGCGTTGATCTGCACCGCATGTTGACCCGCGTTGATCTGCACGAAGAGCCGACCTGTATGTATGATTACCTTTTTTATTTTATTTTATTATTAATAGTTAACTTATTATTTGCTTGTTTTATTTTTTTTATTCTGTTTTATTTAAGTATCTATTTCTTTATTTGTATTATATTATTTATTTCACGTGATTTATTAAGTGTTACTTGCTTATTACTTTAATTGTTTGTTAATCATTTATTTGTTTTTTATTACTATTTCTAATATTACTATTTCATTCTTAATACTAATCTATTTATTTATCATATTCTTTATTTAGTTATTTAATGTGTTAACTTTTCGGTTAATTTAATTATTTATTCTTTTTATTATAAACCTTAGGTGCTTTCAGAAAAAAAATTATAATTAAAATCCTTGAGACTTATAAACTTAAATAAAAAATAGGGTAAAAAACATTTACTCCCTTTAGGTTTGATAAAAAATCTACTTATCCCCTTTAGTTTGAAAAACACTCACTTACCCCTATAAGATTTTGCACAAAATACATTAACCCCTTTAAGGTTTTATTTCTAGGTTAATTTTAAATAAAAAGATAAATATACCCTTTGTTAATTATTAATTATTAATCATTTTTTTTTCATTCTTTTTTTTTATTCAAAAATGTTTTAACTACAAAATAATGAGAATTTATTTAGTCTTAAAATTATCTGTAGTTACTATTAAATTAAATTATAATTAAGTTATATTCTACTTCAAGTGCATGTTAAATATTTTAAACTTATTTTTAATTCAATTATATATTAACTTTGAAATGAATTTATTAAAATATCTTTATTTAATTAATTAATTACTGTTATTTAAAAAATTTAGTGATAATGAAATTGGTTAAAGAAAATATAAAAAAAAAAAAGAAAGGGAAGAAAGGAAAATAAAAAATATATATATAATTAACTTTAATGATATTTTATTGAAAATAAACTTGTCCCTATTATTTTGAAAAACATATTTTATCTCTTGAAAAAGTAACTATATTTGCATTCTATTAATCAAATTAATATTTATTCAAAAATTACTTTAAATATTAAAATTACTATCATTTTTTTAAAATAAAAAAAATTTCTATCTATTTTTTGTTTTTTATTTTAATCAATTTTTTATCATTAAACTTTTTTAAATAATGGCAATTGATTCGTTTTTAAATAAAAATAACATAATATATTAATATCAAAATTAATATATATAATTTAATTAAAAACACTCACTTACCCCCAGCTATTTTGTGTTTTATCAAACTTGCTAGGGTAAATATACTTTCTCTAAAAAATATGAATAAATTACTTTTCAATGATGAAATTTTAGAATATTGCGAATTGTCAATATCTAAATAATTTCTAGGTGAGGGAAATTGATAAGTATCTAACTCGAATTAGAGGTGCTCATGGCCAGGCCGGGCCACGGCTCGAAATTTTTTTAAGGTTCTTGCCTAGGCCAGGTCGTGGGCAGGCCCAAACCACTGTTCATTTATATTAAAAAATTATTATTTTTTATTAATTTTTATATACTTTTATAATTAAATTTAAAAAAATATATTATTATTTTATTATGTAAACAGTAATCCGAGCCGGGCCCAGTACGGGCCAGGCCGGGCGGGCTACCTTGCCTGTGAGCAGGTCTAACTCGAATGGTGGAAAGTACTCTAAAAGTTTTTCAATATTCTAAATTTCAAATAATAATATTTAAATATATCAAATTCACATAATTTCGACGACGGAGTCTCTTCATAAGAACGAATGATTTTCATTGAAAACTCTTGAGATGAGGTGAATTTTTAGAATTATTCCCGAATGGTGGAAAGGATTTTAGAAATTTCCCAATATTTAAGTATTAATAAAAATAAATTTAAGTAAAGACCATTTAGTTAAAGACCAATTTAGGATAACATCATACTAATTAGGTACCGTCCTCTTGGATGATCGTTGTGCGGGTGCTAATTGTCATAACGTGCCAAATACGAATTCAGCATGCTAGACGCACATCAATGGAGTCGCCACTAATCATCTAATCTAGGTGTGATTAGTCACCTTTATGAATCTATCCTATTTAAAGTAATCCTAAGCTTGACTAAGGTACCTTAAAAAGAATAGGTTCTAGTCTACTTTATCAGAACTAGGTTCGGGAATACGGTTACGTGTGAGGAAGGATTAGCACCCTCACGACGCCTATCTAAAAGATAGTACCTAATTAGTCTTGTGATACTTAAAAAGTCTTAACTAATTGGTCTTGTCTATCCTATTTCGTTTTAATTGTTAAAGTTAGAAATATCGGAGATTATTTTTTAGGTCTTCCTTCCATTCATTCTGGAGAAATTACTAAAAAATGTTTCCTCACCTCGAGAGTATTCAAAAGAAACCATTCGTTCTATTGAAGAGGCTCCGTCGTCGGAAAAGTTAGAATTATTTAATCAAATTATTTTCATAAATTAATCTTCCAAAAATAATCCATATTTTATTAATGTTTGTTTTGAAAAATAAATTCTGATTTTTAATATCGAAAATCATCTCTTAAAATATTCTTCCATTCTTTCTGGAGAATTTTTAAAAGAATTTTTCTCACCTAGAAATTTCTTAAAAGTCAACCATTCGCAACTTTCTTGAATTTCATCATCGGAAAAAATCCGAATTTATTCTTCAATTTAAATTAAGCATTTATTATGGAAAATCAATTTTGAGAAATAGAGATTGAAGATTAATTATTTCAAAAGAATAAATTTCGATCTTTATTGATATCGAAAATAATTCCTTAAAAAAAAAATCCTTCCATTCATTCTCGAGAATTTTTTAAAAAGAATTTTCTCACCTAGAAACTTCTCAGAAATCCACCATTCGTGATCTCTTCGAATTTCATCATTGGAAAAATCTCAATTTATTAATTTAAAAATAACTAATCTTCAATTAAAATTAAAAAAAAAAACTTAATTAAAAAAATCTTCCTAATAATAATCAAATTAATAATTAATAAATAATATAATTAAAATAATAGTTAAAGTAAATAATAATGGTTAAAAATATATCTATGATACTAAAAAAATAAATATAATAATCATATCAATTTCTAAAATCATGCAATATCTAAAAAAATAAAAAATAAAAACTAACATGCTTTCCTAAAAATAATCATAATCATGCAAATTCTAAAAAGTAAAATAAAAATAAAACCTAACATGCAATTCTAAAAATAAAATAAAATTAAAAACCTAATCATGCTTTTTAAATAAATAAAATAACCTATATATGACATCTAAAATATAATAATAAAACTTAAACATGCTATCTAAAAAGTAAAAATTAAAAAAAAAAAAAATCTAATCTAAAATCAAAATAGTGTTAATAATATAAAATAAATACTCATAGAATATTACATAAATAAAAAATATATATAACCTAAACCTGAAACATGAAATAAAATAATGTTAGTAATATAAAATAAATAAATCATATCTAATAATGAATAAATAAAGATTTCATCCAGACATATTATCATAAAACAAATGAATTACCTAATCATATAACTAAAAAATATCTAATAATAATATAATCATCATGTCAAATCATAATAATCATCATATAATAAAATATATAATCATTGCATAATCATCATCTCATAACAATCATATCATAATAATCTATACTAAGTATAAAAAAACAATAATGTAATATCCCAATATAATCACGTATGCAAGTCTCAATTATAGAAACCCACCGTGGATCTACTTCTTTTGGAATCTCTAGCTGTTGGCTCATGAACCCTACAGCTCCAATCACCTGCAAGTAATCTGCATTGAGGTAAGATTATCCCAAGGTATCTTCTCGGTAACAAGCGAAACAAATTCCCACGTGGAAGGAACTCTTAGTTGCCGATTCAGCAGGGACGAAATCCAGGCGATGCTTCAGAGAAATGCCACGTACGGGACCCTTCTAGATTCGTTTCATCAAATGGATGAAGAATCCGACGATCTTGTTGCGGAGCCTCTTGGATGGGATTATAGCTGCTTCTTCGATGATTTTTTGTTGGTGTTGAACTCAAAGTGTCATGCGAGAGTAGTACCGCTCAATTAGCTGATGAGAAAATTTCTTCACTGTCTTTGTGCGAACACGGCCCACGGTTTGGATCGGTGGAGGTGGCTGAGTAGTTGTCTGGAGTTTTTTTTTTTTTTAACCTTCGGGTTTCCTCCTCTGATTGTTGATTTTAAAGCTGTTTATATAGGGAGGACTCATGAGAGTCCTACTGCAATCTGGTTTAACAACTTTTATCAAAATCTGATTTTAATCCAAGTAGAAACTCTTTCCTTAGTATTTATCTTTAAGTCCAGAGTTTAATCCTAACGAAATGGGGAATTTCAATTTGAGCTGAACACTATTTTCTTTTTTCTTTTTTTTCTTCCATTTTTTGGTTTTTTCTTTGTTTTTATTTAATTTCAAAAATAAAATTAAAAATAAAATAATAACTAAACTAAATTAAAAACTAAAATAAAAATACAATAAAATAGCCCGGATAAAAACGGGTGTCTACAGTTGCCCCTCTTTGTGCATTCCCTGAGAAACAGGGGATGTGCAAAGACGTAGACACCCTACTAAGTCCTATGTACTTAAAGAAAATCCTATTGTAGAAAAGCTCCTCTAAACGAGGCATAAACTTCAAAATAAACTCACCGTAAAAACATACTCCTCCACCGAGTCATCAACTTTAAATGAAAATACTCCTCCACCGAGGCTTCAACTTTAAAAGAATATACTCCTCCACCGAGGCTTCAACTTTAAATAAAAACTCCTCCACCGAGGCTTCAACTTTGAAAGAAAAACTCCTCCACCGAGGCTTCAACTTTAAAAGAAAATACTCCTCCACTGAGGCTTCAACTTTAAATAAAAACTCCTCCACCGAGGCTTCAACTTTAAAAGAAAATACTCCTCCACCGAGGCTTCAACTTTAAATAAAAACTCCTCCACCGAGGCTTCAACTTTAAATAAAAACTCCTCCACCGAGGCTTCAACTTTAAATAAAAACTCCTGCACCGAGGCTTCAACTTTAAAAAAAAATACTCCTCCACCGAGGCTTCAACTTTAAATAAAAACTCCTCCACCGAGGCTTCAACTTTAAAAGAAAATACTCCTCCACCGAGGCTTCAACTTTAAATAAAAACTCCTCCACCGAGGCTTCAACTTTAAAAGAAAATACTCCTCCACCGAGGCTTCAACTTTAAATAAAAACTCCTCCACCGAGGCTTCAACTTTAAAAGAAAATACTCCTCCACCGAGGCTTCAACTTTAAATAAAAACTCCTCCACCGAGGCTTCAACTTTAAAAGAAAATACTCCTCCACCGAGGCTTCAACTTTAAATAAAAACTCCTCCACCGAGGCTTCAACTGTAAATAAAAACTCCTCCACCGAGGCTTCAACTTTAAAAGAAAATACTCCTCCACCGAGGCTTCAACTTTAAATAAAAACTCCTCCACCGAGGCTTCAACTTTAAAAGAAAATACTCCTCCACCGAGGCTTCAACTTTAAATAAAAACTCCTCCACCGAGGCTTCAACTTTAAAAGAAAATACTCCTCCACCGAGGCTTCAACTTTAAATAAAAACTACTCCACCGAGGCTTCAACTGTAAATAAAAACTCCTCCACCGAGGCTTCAACTTTAAAAGAAAATACTCCTCCACCGAGGCTTCAACTTTAAATAAAAATACTCCTCCACCGAGGCTTCAACTTTAAATAAAAAATTAAATAAATTTTCAAAATTCTCAAATGTGAATGTAGACTTCAAAAAATCTTACCTTGAGTCTCGAAAGAAATCGCTAACCTCGCAAATTAGCATTCCAAACCCATGTCCAAATCATACTGAGTACCTGAAATAAACTTTCTTGTGTGCAAATAAATGCAATGCAGTACATGAATGCCATGAATGCCGATGCATATCGTGCAAATGGATGTCATGAATGCTCTGTAAATCAACTCCCTGAATTTCATGATAAAAGGTTCTCAAGCTCATCATTCATCTCTGTTTGCGCTTGGCTTCAAGCTGGTAGAACGAATCTTATTGTCTCTTTCAATTTTCAAAATCTGCTGAATATAAATTTCTTTCTTCAAAAATTTCAAAACGCCAAACATTCTATATCTCATCTTATGCCAGCTTAACTGGGCTTCACATTCCATCCCGAGAATTCTCATCTTCACGGATTCTCACTTTTAAAAATCAGATCTCATCTCATCTCCTAACTTTTCTGTTCAATTATCCATATATTTCTCATAAAAATAAATGCAGGGATCTCTTAAGATCATATTCTAATTTATCAATCATTATTCTAATTTCATAGCAAACGCAATGCATGATGCATTCCCTCTATTCAATGCAAAGGTATAAAGTTGAGAATAACAAATGGAATAACAAATGGAATAACAAATGGAAGGCAAAAAGACAGACTGGATAAGCTGGAAAAAAATATCTTTATTATCAAAATAATGAAAAGAATTCATCTCAAGGAATAAAGGAATATCTAAAAAAAGTTTATCAACAAGGTGTTAGGATAACAAAACAATATCCAAACAATGAATACTTAGACAATCTTAACAGTTCATTCAAAATTCTCATTTAAAAACCAACTCTAATCGATGTCTTCAATCCTTCAGAGTTCATCAAACTAGACATTGTCCCCATCTTCATGAAATTTTCTGGACGACACTGATCCTCCTCATATCTAAGCCGCCCTTTCGGGTTTTCAACTTAGACAACCCCCATTGACCCAAACCGCCCTTTTCGGGTTTTCAATTTGAGTCCTCCTTTTTCTTTTTCTTTTTCTTTTTTTCTCTCTTTTTTTTTCTTTTTTTTTTATTCTTTTTTTTTTAAGTGAAATACTTCTTCACAGCATCTGAATTAATTGGGTTTGGCAAAACATCCCCATCCATCTCAGTCAAAATTAAAGCTCCACCTGAGAAAGCTTTTTTCACTACATAAGGACCTTCCCAATTTGGCGTCCACTTCCCTCGATGATCATGCTGATATGGAAGAATCTTTTTCAAGACTAACTCCCCTTCCCTGAAATGTCTGGGACAGACTTTCTTATCATGCACTCGCATCATTCGCTTCTGGTACAACTGACCATGGCACAACGCTGCAAGTCTCTTGTCCTCAATGAGATTCAGCTGCTCAAAACGATCCCGTACCCATTCTGCTTCTTCCAGATCAACCTCTTTCAGTACCCTTAAAGAAGGGATTTCTACCTCGACTGGTAACACAGCCTCCATCCCATACACCAATGAAAACGGGGTTGCCCCTGTGGATGTGCGAACCGAAGTTCTATAAGCATGCAAGGCGAAAGGCAACTTTTCATGCCAATCTTTGTAGACATCAGTCATCTTTTCTACAATCTTTTTGATGTTCTTATTGGCTGCTTCCACTGCTCCGTTCATCTTCAGACGATACGGCGCCGAATTGTGATGCTTGATTTTAAATTGTACACAAACCTCTTTCAACATCTTGCTATTCAAATTACGAGCATTATCAGAAATAATTCTCTCTGGTAGTCCATATCGACAAATTATTTCTTTCTTTATGAACTTACAGACCACTGCCCGTGTTACACTCGCATATGAGGCTGCCTCTACCCACTTTGTAAAATAATCGATCATTACAAAAATGAACCGGTGCCCATTCGTCGCCTTTGGGGTGATAGGTCCAATCACATCCATGCCCCACATCGAGAACGGCCACGGAGGTGCCAAAACATGCAATTCATTCGGAGGAGCGTTGATCTTATCCGCATAGATCTGGCATTTATGACATTTTCGAGCATAGTCTATACAGTCTTTCTCCATCGTCAGCCAATAATAACCAGCCCTCATTATCTGCCTAGCCATCATGTGACCATTCGCATGTGCCCCGCAAATTCCATCATGCACTTCCTCCAATATCCTCTTTGCTTCTCTGGCGTCAACACACCTCAAAAGCATCATATCTCGACCCCTCTTATACAATATTTCTCCGTCAAGGAAGAAACCCATAGCTAATCTTCGGATGAGCCGTTTATCATTGTCCGAGGCGTATTCCGGGTATCGCTGATATTTGACGTATTGCATGATGTCAAAATACCAAGGCTGACCGTCAACTTCTTCTTCGATATCTAAACAATATGCCGAAAATCCTTTCACACCCAACTTGATTGGTTGAATCTCAGCTTTTGCATCCAACTTAAACATCGCAGCTAAAGTGGCTAAAGCATCGGCCATCTGATTTTCTTCTCGGGGCAAGTGTTGAAACTGAATCTTCTCAAAATGTTTGATCAATTCAGTTGTGTATTTCTGGTACAAGATCAACTTCGAATCTCTTGTTTCCCATTCTCCTTTCAACTGATAAATGACCAAAGCTGAATCACCATATACCTCCAACACATCAATCTTTCTTTCAATTGCCGCTTGCAAGCCCATGATGCACGCCTCATATTCAGCCATGTTGTTGGTGCAATTAAAATCCAATCGTGCAGTAATCGGATAATATTGACCATCCGGGGATATCAGGACTACCCCAATTCCATGCCCAAAAGCATTAGAAGCCCCATCAAAGAACATCTTCCAGGTTTTTTCTTCACCTTCTTCATCATCTCCTTTTGAAATAGCCATCAAATCCTCATCCGGGAAATCAAATTGCATTGGCTCATATTCTTCAGAAGCCCGATCCGCCAGGAATTCGGCTATCACACTTCCTTTTATTGCTTTTTGAGTCACATAAACAATGTCATACTCGGATAAAGTGACTTGCCATCTTGCAATTCTTCCCGATAATGACGGCTTCTCAAAAATATACTTCAGAGGATCCAACCTTGCTATGAGCCACGTTGTGTTGTACAACATGTATAGTCTGAGTCTGTGAGCTGTCCATGCTAGAGCGCAACACATCTTTTCTAGCGTTGAGTATCTAGATTCATAGTCAGTAAACTTTTTACTCAGATAGTAGATGGCATGCTCTTTCTTTCCTGTCTCATCTTGTTGCCCCAGAACACATCCCATAGATTTCTCGAACACCGTCAAATACAAAATCAATGGCTTTCTCGGAATTGGAGGAACTAAAACCGGTGGATTCGACAGGTACTCTTTAACTTTATCAAAAGCTTTCTGACATTCTTCGTTCCATTCACCAGTATCCTGTTTACGAAGAAGCTTAAAGATAGGATCACATTTGAGGGTGAGTTGAGAAATGAAGCGTGATATGTAATTCAGCCTTCCCAAGAAACCTCTAACTTCTTTTTGCGTGCGAGGGGGAGACAGATTCTGAATCGCCTTTATTTTGTCTGGATCCACTTCAATTCCTCTATCACTAACCACAAAACCCAGCAATTTGCCGGATTTGACGCCAAACGTACACTTGGCCGGATTCAATCTCAGCTGAAATTTTCTCAATCTTTCAAACAGCTTCCTGAGGTTGACCAAATGATCTTCATCTTCACGGGATTTTGCTATCATGTCATCCACATAAACTTCAATCTCTTTATGCATCATGTCGTGAAACAGAGTTACCATTGCCCGTTGGTAAGTAGCTCCGGCATTTTTCAACCCAAAAGGCATGACTTTATAACAGAAGGTCCCCCACATTGTAACAAAGGTGGTCTTCTCCATATCATCCGAAGCCATCTTGATCTGGTTATACCCTGAAAAACCGTCCATGAACGAAAACGTGGAATGTCTAGCAGTGTTATCCACAAAGGTGTCAATATGAGGCAAAGGAAAATTATCCTTGGGACTTGCCTTGTTTAGATCTCGGTAATCAACACACATTCTCACTTTCCCATCTTTCTTAGGAACTGGGACGATGTTGGCTACCCACTCTGGATACTTAGCTACTTCCAGAAAGCCTGCATCAAATTGCTTTTTTACTTCTTCTTTAATCTTTAACAGCATATCTGGTTTCATCCGTCTTAACTTTTGCTGTACCGGCTTGCATTCTGGCCGCAAAGGCAATTTGTGCTCCACAATCTCTGTATCCAAACCCGGCATGTCTCTATATGACCATGCGAACACGTCCACAAATTCTTTGAGCAAATCTTCTAATCTATTCTTTTGAACAGGTGGCAACGACGCGCCGATCTTTACTTCTTTCTTATTTTTTTCATCTCCCAAATTGATCATCTTGGTAACCTCTTGATGTGGTTCAATCGGTTTCTTTTCTTGTTCCATTAATCTCAATAAATCTTGAGACAAAGTATAATCATCTGATACCTCTTCATTATCAAATTCATCAACATGAACTGTGTTTTCAAAATCGAATCCCAAATTATTATTAAGATTGTCTTTGTATTCATTATTTGGAACCCTGAAATTGAATGGAATCGAAAGAATATATATTGGTATACGAAGAAAGATAATGGCAACAATGAAAGAAAGGAAAAATAACAACCATGAATGAAAGAGGGAATGAAAATGCATCTTGTTCCTAATTTATTAAAATAATGAGAAATAAAATAGCCCATACATAAAAGACCATCCCTAATGCCCTTGGGCATGAGCAAATAGGGATTTGACTCACTGCATTACATTTTATGAGATTCAAGGATAACCGGCAGTTTTGTCACTTTCCAATTACCCAGCTCCATTTCAGGTGAGCACGGGTACACCAACAACTCTTCCTTGACATCAGATTTCATTCCTGCTTTCTCCACCATCTGAATAGAAAGCTCGGAAAACGCTTCTTCTAAATTTGGCGGAAGTGTGTCGGGTTAATAAATCCCCCTAAATGAAAAGTGGAACAAAGATGAGGAAAGACCATCTTCTTCGGCTCCCACTCATACCCTTTCACACGAGCTAATCTCTTCTTTCTCTTCTCGAACTCGACCATCTCCCAATCCCTCCTAGTTGGCCTGTAGCCTAACCCAAACCTTTCTCTGTTTACTTGAATCTCTGGCATCTCCCTGATCCCTTGAAGATGCTTCCCTAATCCAGAACCAATTCGCCAACCCATTCCAATAGTCTGCTTAAACAACATGCCAACAGTTCGAGAAAAACGCGGAGCAGGCACTTTTGACCCTTCACCAACATATGTCGCATTGATGAACTCAAACGATCTGAAAGAACACTCCAATGCTTCATCAGCTGCCTCGGCATAAGGCGTAGTTGGGGACTGGGTTACCAATAAATCATCTTCCCCGTTGATACATACCAGATAATCCTCCATAACAAATTTGATTTTTTGGTGCAACGATGAGTGAACTGCCCCTGCCATATGAATCCACGGCCTTCCCAATAGACAACTGTAGGATGGTGAAATCTCCATAACCTGAAACTTTATCTTGAAAGTACAAGGCCCAATCTGCAGAGGCATCTCGATATCTCCCATGACTGCTCGACGGGTCCCATCAAAAGCTCTCACAATCATATGACTAGGTTGAATATGAGACACATCTATGGGAAGCTTGGACAATGTAGTCATTGGCATAACATTAATGGAAGAACCATTATCAATAAGTACTTTAGCCATGACATGACTGTAGACACCTAATTTTGTCCGGACCACTAAACAGGTATGTTTTATTCCCATATTGATGTTTCCGAGTGTAAAAGGACTGTTTTCATCCTGCAGGTGGTACTCCGAGACTTAGTTTAAGAGGGCGAGCACAAAATGTCAAACTTGAAAAAAAGTCAACCCCGAAAAAGTCAACCCCAAAAAAGTCAACCCCATAAAGTCAACTACTGAAAAAGTCAACCTACTTTCAAAATCAAGATTTTAAGTTCAATTGAAAAATGGAGAAAGAATTTTGATAATCCGAGGTCTACATTGAAAGATATGGAGTTCGGAAGTTGGGATTTTGAGGTTCAGTAGAAAAGAAACCCTAATCCGAGAAATTTGGGGAAAAGTGCTTAAATGATCAAACTGGTCGAAATTGAAGGTTCCAAATGAAAGATAAGCACTGACTACGGGTAATGGAGAAGTCACTTGCAAGAAAAACCGAAAGAAAAGTCAATCCGGGAGAAAACCGAGAATTAGGGTTTTTAGTGGATTTGGGTGAAATCGGGAAGAATCACAGAAATGGCCCGACTTGGTAAGACCAAAGCCCCCAATGGATGAGGAATGATTAAAAAGGATGGCCCAAGGCTCAGATTGAAGAAAATCTGAAAATCGGACTTGTTTTGAGCAAAACCGGGTTTCGGAGGTTAAAGGGGCAAAATTGGAAAAATTTGGGAAAAATAGCAAATGGACTCCGAAAATTATGAAAAATTTGTCAATCTCATTTTTAAATTTTTTGGAAGAGATTGGCGAAAGAAAATCTTGATTCCGAGTTCGGTTGCAAAATGGCCAAATCCCGGGCTTCTTATGCAGTAATTCAAAAAGATAAATCCCGAAAAAATAGCAAATGGACTCCAAAAATTCTGAAATTTGGCAAATCTCATTTTTAAATTATTTGGAAGAGATTGGCGAAAGAAAATCTTGATTCCGAGTTCGTTTGCAAAATGGCTAAATCCCGAGCCTCCTATGCAGTAATTCAAGCCGATAAATCCCGAAAAAATACCAAATGAGCTCCAAAAATTATGAAAACTTCCAGATCACACTTTTTAATTATTTTGAAGAGATTGGTGAAGAAAAATCTTGATTTCGAGCTCGTTTAAAAAATGGTAAAAAGTAGAGGCATAAAAGGACATTTTGGGAAGAAAAAATCCAAATAAATAGCAAACGGACTCGAATAATTTTGAAAACTTCCAGAACTCCATATTTTATTATTTTGGAAGTATTAAAAAAAAGAAAAATTGAATTTGGAGCCCGTTTGATATTTATTTGCATCCGGGGGGGGCAAAATGGTCATTTCACCCAAGCAACCGAAAAGGGCTTCTTTGGGCCTTTCAAAAATCAGAGCTGGGCTGGAAAAGAGAAGTGCTGGCCTGCCCAAGCCCAAAGGAAGGAGGAAGCTTAGGATTTTTTTCAATCAAGTGATTAAAAATCAAGAGTTAAGTTAGAGATTTTCATTTTTGAGCCTAAGTCTCAATCCCACATCCCTTTGTAATGTCAAGCCAAGGAGGTGCTCACCTTATAAATAAGGAGTCTTGGCCTTTGGTTGAGACCACCCACTACCCCTTTGTGAGATAGTCTATACACTTGTATTAGGATTATCCGGGTGGTGAGTCATAGTGTTTTTGTTGAGAGGGTTTGTAGCTTAATCCGTTCAAAAGCTACTCTGAGGGTTTGTAGCTTAATCCGTTCAAAAGCTACTCTGAGGGTTTGTAGCTTAATCCGTTCAAAAGCTACTCTGAGGGTTTATAGCTTAATCCGTTCAAAAGCTACTCTGAGGGTTTATAGCTTAATCCGTTCAAAAGCTACTTGTGAGAGGGTTTATAGCTTAATCCGTTCAAAAGCTACTTGGTGAGTTTTCATTTTAAAATAATGTTTCTTGTTCTTCCTTCATTTCCTTTCTTAAGTATATTTTTCTTACATTTTGTTTTTACAATAAACTCACCATGGCCAAATGGCCTACATTATTTATTTTAAGTTGTTGTTTTTGATTCATTTTACCATATTGTTTATGCTATTTTCTTTATTTTTGATGTTTTAAATATTATGTTATTTCATGTTCTTAAGTTATATTTAATTTGGTTGCTTTGTTTGTTGCCATTTATGTCTTAGATATCATGTTTTTGCATTTTTAATTTTCTGTTTTCATGTTGTTTAAATTTGAGCATGTTTTAGAGTTAGCATATTAAGTGTTTGTGAAAATGCTTGTGTGATTCTTTGCATGATTCTTGTTTTATATCTTAGTGAGCATGTTTTAGATTTGGTATATTAGGTGTTTGTGAAAATGCTTGTGTGATTTTTGTGTTATGACTTAGTTTTTCATGCTAGCATACCAAGTGTTTGTGAAAATGCCATGCTTGTTGAAGCTTGGGGCCATTTGGCTACTCCATGTGTTTTGCATTGTGTGTTGTATTTTTGTCATGCTAGTTGTTAGGATTTTGCATTTGCATGATATTTGGTTGGATTTTTGAATTAAGCATGCCTTGTGTTTGTGAAAATGCCATGCATGTCTTAGGTCTAGGTTACATTAAATGCCATGCAAGTTCATGTTAGGTCTAGGCCATATTATTTATGTCATGCAATTTCCTTACATTTAGGTTTAGATCCATGCATTTCATGCATTATGTTTGCTGAATTGTTTCATGCATTTCATGTTCATGCCACTTGAATAATGACTTGAGCCAATTAATGGTTCAAGGTCATGCTCTCTTGAGCACACTTGTGGAAAATTAAGTTTGTCAAATTGATTATTCTACCTTTGTGATTTTTTTTACTTAGCCAATTTTTATCTAACTTTCAAAAAGTCCTAGCTACTGCTTTCAAGTCATTTTATGAGTTTCAAATATTTTTATTTTTATTTTTAAATGATTTTATCAAAGACAAAAAAATGTGTTGGCAAAACAGTTTTTTTCAGTTTTTTTTTCTTCAAAAAAACTCATACATTTCTGATTTTTCTGGGAATTCATCTTTGATCAGAAAATTAAGCCGATTTTTTCTCGTGTATTTTTACATGTCCTGAGTCTCCAATAATTTTTTCAGAATTTTTGGAATTTTTAAAAATAGGGTAAAAAATCATGGATTAAAACTGGACAGTGGTGTCAGAATTGAATTTAAAGAAAAACAAAGCAGTTTTTTTTTTCTCCTCCAAAAACTCGTACATCTCTGGTTTTTCTGAGAATTCATCTTTGATCAAACAATTAAGCCGATTTTTTCTCGTGTATTTTTACATGTCTTGAGTCTTCAATAATTTTTTCAGAATTTTTGGAATTTTTAAAAATAGGGTAAAAAATCGTGGATTAAAACTGGACAGTGGTGTCAGAATTGAATTTAAAGAAAAACAAAGCAGTTTTTTTTCCTCCAAAAACTCGTACATCTCTGGTTTTTCTGGGAATTCATCTTTGATCAAATAATTAAGCCAATTTTTTCTCGTGTAGTTTTACATGTCTTGAGTCTCCAGTATTTTTTTTAGAATTTGTGGAATTTTTAAAAATAGGATAAAAAATCGTGGATTAAAACTGGACAGTGGAGTCAGAATTGAATTTTAAAAAAAAAACCATTTTTCTGTTTTGGTTAATTTACTTAGAGTGGGCTGATTAGGAGAGTTAGCTACTGACTTAGGGTGGTTTCTAAGCCTTTTCAAATTCTAAAAATGGTTTTTCAAGTCCCGGGTTAAGGGTAGTCAAGTCCGGATTTTTTAAACTTAGGAAATTAGAGCCATTTTAAAATTTTTAGCCCAGTTTTTATTGATAATTCAAGCTTTTCAAAATTGTTTTCAAACAATCACAAAGTATTTTGGTTTTAGAATATTTAATTTGACATATTTTCCTAAGGTAGCCGGATATCTTTTTAGATATACGGATTTCCTTAATTAAAGGAAAAAATACATTTCATGCATTGCATTTTTATTTTCATGCATATTATATGATAGCATTATTTTATTCCATGTCATTTAAATTATATGCCATACCATTCATATTTGTCATGTCATTTAGGTTGCATTATATTATTTAGACTGTACTATGTCATTTTATTTATGTCATGCATATACATATTCATTTCTTTTAAATGTTTTCAAAAAAGGATAATGGTTTTCAATAAAAAAATATAAAGATATTCCCGAGTTAAAATAATTCATGAGTTCTCTACCGGGTTTGCTGGAGGGAATATCATCAATTATCATTAATAAAGGAATATCTTTCTTTCAAAAAAAGAGAATGATTCGGAAAGTTTTCCAAAACTAATAAAAATTTCTATATTTTGCCACGTTTGTTGGGGAATATAGGAAAATTTTGAATTTATAAATTCCGGATCATTTTCAATAAAAAAAATGAAATTAATTTTCTTTAAATTGGGAATTAACTTGAAATACTAAATTTAAAACCAACTTTTTACCGAGACTTGAGATAACACACGATTAATAAGGTACCGATTTATACGGGCGTTGTGGGGGTGCTAATCCTTCCCCACACGTAACCGACTCCCGAACCCGCTTCTTTGATTTCTCTGGTTTAAAACGCAGACTTGAAATTGGTTTTTAAAATGTTTTAATTAATTTTTAAAATATTTTATAAAACCGGTTTTAATAGGTGGCCGATCACACCTAGCTAAAAAAGATTGGTGGCGACTCCATGTCTTTTTTAAGGTCATTTTCAAAACCTTCATTTTTCTAGAGGAATTAAGTCGACCTTTCCTCGATTTTTTTTTTTTTAAATGTCACGCCTAACGAATAATAAAGTCTTGCGATGAGACTCGTCGTTATTATTTTTTAGGTTGCGACAGCTTGGCGACTCTACTGGTAGGACCTCCAAGCTATCGCAACCTAAAAAATAATAACGACGAGTCTCATCGCAAGACTTTATTATTTTTTAGGTTGCGACAGCTTGGCGACTCCGCTGGGGAATATTAGAGAGTCAGGCCTAGAATTAGTCGTGTGTTATCAAAGTCTTGGTTTTGTTGGTTTTATTGGTATTTAATTTTAATTCCCATATTTTTTTTAATAAGGAGAATTTTGAAAATAATAAAATATTTTTAAATATGTTCATACTCATGTGCATGCATTTTATTATTGTTCTCTAGCTATTTAAGGTTGTATATTATAACTGCTTGTCGGTTAATGCGTTACACTATTCTTGAATGTTTTAATTGTTAGGACATTTAGAATAAGGTTTGTAGAATAGGTGGTGACAGGTTTGTTTTGTTTCTCCACACACACTACACGTGCATTTGCATAACATGAATCCTCTACCCGGGTTCCGTCCTTTTAAGTGGAAGTAAAGTAACTAAGCCTTCGTGATTGATCCTCCGTATGGGCTAGTGAAACACTTTCGGAGTATAAAGTACCTAATGCCTTCGTGATAATCCTCCGTACGGGCATAGGAAAATATACTCTAACGAATTGAACCCGCTTTTATCGGGGTGCCTTACTAGCCTTCACCGGCGACAGTGAGGAACAATTCGGGGCCTTAGAACCGATTCACCCTCATATAGTGAACCTAGGCGAAGCCATCCCGAATTTCCGTTAGATATACCGAAAATAGGAACACATGGAGGGACATTTCTAAACTTTTTGTTACATGTTTTACACTCCGAATAAGTGTGGTAGATCGGGCAACGATGTACGTACATCGCCCGTAATAAATGTGATACTCCGCCTCGAAGGCATCGTGATGCCTAAATAAGCAGATATTGTTGGGGCAGATGTTCATTAGCTGTTTTTTTTTTTTAAAAAAAAAATCCTTTTTCAAGCATTTTTGCATGTGGCACATTTCATGCATGTGTAAATAGAGCATGTACATTTTTGTTTGTATTATTGATCTCATTCTTTGCAATAAACAGTTGGTAATTGAATTTGATGATTTCATAAAACCGTTAGTGTCACATGAACATTTGCATATTGTACCATAGTAAGATCCACCCTGAAATTCTTTTGAAAATGATGTGATTGGTTTATCAAAAAAAAAAATTTGGAGGCAAATCCTGCATAATGAGATTTTTGAATAGTCCCACCAATTTCGTGTAATCATTGATTTCTTTGTATATACCTTTGTGTTAATTCATTTATTTTTGCATGTATCATTTTGACATCATGTTATAGTCATAGCATGCATGGTCATTCATTGTAAGATACGTTTATGACATGCATGGTCATTATTTGTATATACTTATATATCAATTTATTCTTTCTTTACATGCATCATGTTAGCATCAGGGTGCATTCATGGCATACATAGTCATCATGATATGCTCATGCATTAATTTGTCATATTGGCATCAGGTTGCGTTCATGACATACACGGCCAGCATGACTTTCTTTGTATATACTCTATGTCAATCATTTATTCTTCACATGCATCATAATTGACATTGTGTGGCATTCATAGTGTATATGATCATTCATTGAGAAATGCATTTGGAACATACATGGTCATTCATTGCATATATCCATGCATTGGTTTTTCTTATTCTTTAAATGCATCATGTTGGCATCGTGTTGCATTTATAACATACATGGTCAACATGTTTCCACTGTATATGACCACACATAACTTTGTTTATCCTTCACATGCATCAAATTGCACTCATGACATTCATAGCTCATTCATCATGAAACACATTAATAAGATGAAATAGAAATTGGCTTAGCTTTGAAGAGTTTTCTTCGTCAGCTAAAAGCTATGACCCCAACAGCAAGTGCGAGTATCATATTGGGGCAATTGGGCATTCGACTAAAAATGCAGAAAACTGAAGGAAAGAATTGAGGGTCTTGTCCACAATGGCATTTGGATTCCAGAGCTTATCGAACATTGGAAATCTGTTTTACCATAGATTGATTTCCTCTTGAAGAATTTTGAGGATAAGATTTGTTATCTTTGAAAGCATGTCAATAGGAGCATTCTAATGCATATATTTCTACACTTTGATGATGAAAGCTCTTGTCTCATGATGACATCTACATGAAATAAATAAATTTTGAATTTTAATATTTTGTGTTCATTTTATTTTAGCAATAAATTTGAAATTGTAAAAAAAAAAAAAAAAAAAAAAAAAACAAATGAAACTTTGAGAAAATTTGTGGTACACAATAAATAAGTGGTTTTCACATGAAATAATGAACAATCTTGAGAATATTGATGATCATTGTTAGAAATGACCCAATACCTTCAGCCTTCTCTTTTAGGCTTTCCTAAGCCTAAATCCTTTGAACCGAGACCACTTGAAAGACCTAATGCTTCAAGGAATATGAATGATTTGACTTCATAAAACCATTGTCATCACAGAATAAGCAAAGACTTAGATCTTAGTCTAGGCTATGAACAAAGGAACGAACTTTTTGAAAATTTTCAAATTCCTTGAAAATCAAACAAATGAGACATTCTTTCAAGAGTCCAGATTTTGATAATTTGGTGTGTGTCAGGATTGTGCTAAAACCATTCATGACCTTTCCCAATGACCACAAAACACTAATTGCCCAGACATCACTTCATGATTGACACCTTGGGGCACAATGATTAAACTAGATTATCCCTTGTCCCAGAGAAAACCTGCTTTTGGGTCATGTTTTCCTTGTCTCTTCAAAGAACTCAGATTGGAAACTCAGCCTTTTCAAAACAGACCTAGACTTGCCATGTTCCTCGTTGATACAAATTTGCATGGTTAATCAAATTGGGGCATCATATGTGGAAATGATGGATACATAGTGAAGAAGGATGGGCTAATGCATGAATTATTGGGGGCATGCAACGAAAAAAAAAAACAAAAAAAAAAAAAATTGTGATATCATGCATATGAGAATTCGGATGATTCCAAAGTGCAAAATGAAATTCTGAATATCTATTTCCCCTAGGGATTGCTTTTCAATGTGAATATTTGTGCTTGACATGAGAAATGACCATCTTTCATATCCCTTTCACACAAAAAGAAATTATCCATAGTCACCCCTTTTGAGCCAAAAGAATTCTTTCTTCTTTGAACCCTGATCAAGGATTACCCTCTACACTGGGGGGCAAATGCGAGGAAAGATCTTTTCAAAGATCATTGAGAAATGAGTGATAGCTCAAGGACAGACACAAAGCAAATAGAGCCCCGAATAAATACGGGCTCACTCTGTCAAAGAAAAAGAAGAGAAAAAGATGGTGAAATGAAAGCCAAGAAAAACAAAAGAAAAACACAATAAAAAAATGTGTGTGAAAGACATGGCAAATTGAAAGCCAAAAGCAAGGAAGAAAAAGAGCAAAATCAAAAAGAAAGAAGTGTCCAAGAAGGGACAAATGCTTCAAAGAGAATCCTCCTCAAAGAAAAGATCCTTGATTTGATTACCCTCGAACACATATTTTGGGCCTATTTATCCTTTCTTTCTGAACCCTGAGCCATGGCCTACATTACGTGCTTTAAAAGTCCATTTTGATCAAGCATGAATATTTAATTTGAAAGGTTTTTCCTCAGATTTTATCCCATTTCATCGAATTATCATTTCACTAAGGAAGAATTTAGAATTCTCAAGTGCATGGTAAAAAAAAAAAAAAAAAAAAGAAGAAAAAATTGAAAATAATGGGACTCTACGGCGAAAACCCAAAAATGGGCGGTCTAAAGTAGAATAGGAATTTTTGATGCCATCTATGATAGTGCCGATACCCCAAAAGAAAAGATCTTATTAAATGAGTGGTCATCGAGGAACATCTAGGAATTCCTGAACCCCCCAAATTGTCAGTTCTCATTCAGAGTATTGTCTTCAAAAACTGAAACTTTTGTTCCCAAGATTAAACTTTCTGGTTTAAACATCTCAGCCAATCTTGACGCTTGTCAAAATGCCTTGATATGGAAACAAAAAATAATGTTGAATTTGCTGGGTTCTCAATGAATTCATGATTTATAAAACATGTTCCATTTGTGAGCCTAGAAGGGATATACATTTTTGTCATGAAGTTTTCCTGGAAAAGCCAGAATCTTGTTATACCAAGCCTTGCCAATCCCAGTTGAAAAAACCCAGATTGATACTTAGAGAAATTTCTAACAATGATCATCAGTCTTCAAAATATTTGTACATCACACATTGTGGGGATAATATTTTTCGTTCAGAAGTTTTCAAAATGAGAAAACAAATAAAGATATTTTTGAAATACCCATTCTGATGTTGACATGAGACAAGGATTTTTCTAACTCAAAGGTGTAGAACTGCCAGAATAGGTCCTGACTTCCAGATATGAGAAGAAGAAATCGAACCCAGTGCAGATCTCTGTTGATGAAAGTTTGAAAACTGTTGGGGCAAAGAGAATAGCCAAAATGAATTGAAGATATACTCTGATTTGAAGAGGAAAAATGAATTTGAAAGGCTAAGCCAAAGTCTAGAAAAACAACCGGGGGCATTTGCATCACTCATGAGCACTCATCTCTTTATCGAGCTTTTGCATCTGCACAGTGTCAGCAAGCATTTGCATCATTCATGGGTATTTGCATTGGCACTATTCCATAAGCATCTGCATTTTACCTTTACATTTACAATTCTTCATGGAATTCGTATTTGTGTCATCTCAAACAATTGCATCATTTCTAGAATCATTGCATTTTCGTTAATGTGTGGTAATTGTAGTTACACCATTCATAAACCAGTTACATGAACACAATTAGTAGAGGCATCTGCATCATGAAACATGGGCATCAATCCAAGTCATTTACATTTGCATTAAAGACATTTGCACCAGTTTAAGTCATTTCGTATCTTATTCAACATATGCATTTGCATCAAAAAGCATTCGCATCTTCTCAAAATCTTTAGGTTAATTTTCAACAATTCTTCAGCACCATTTTTAAGACCTCCGGGCATAATTCATAGGTAAGACCTCCGGGCAACATCTTTAAGACCTCCGGGCATAACTTTTTTCAGGGGTAAGGCCTCCGGGCACTATTCTTAAGACCTCCGGGCATCATTTTTAAAGTCGCATACAGCGCATTTTTTTCAAATCACGGGTAAGGCCTCCGGGCACCATTCTTAAGACCTCCGGGCATCATTTTTAAAGTCGCATACAGCGCATTTCTTCCAAATTATGGGTAAGGCCTCCGGGCACCATTCTTAAGACCTCCGGGAATCATTTTTAAAGTCGCATACAGCGTATTTCTTCCAAATTATGGGTAAGGCCTCCGGGCACCATTCTTAAGACCTCCGGGCATCATTTTTAAAGTCGCATACAGCGCATTTCTTCCAAATTATGGGTAAGACCTCCGGGCATCATTTTTAAAGTCGCATACAGCGCATTTCTTCCAAATTATGGGTAAGGCCTCCGGGCACCATTCTTAAGACCTCCGGGCATCATTTTAAAGTCGCATACAGCGCATTTCTTCCAAATCACGGGTAAGGCCTCCGGGCACCATTCTTAAGACCTCCGGGCATCATTTTTAAAGTCGCATACAGCGCATTTCTTCCAAATTATGGGTAAGGCCTCCGGGCACCATTCTTAAGACCTCCGGGCATCATTTTTAAAGTCGCATACAGCGCATTTCTTCCAAATTATGGGTAAGGCCTCCGGGCACCATTCTTAAGACCTCCGGGCATCATTTTAAAGTCGCATACAGCGCATTTCTTCCAAATCACGGGTAAGGCCTCCGGGCACCATTCTTAAGACCTCCGGGCATCATTTTTAAAGTCGCATACAACGCATTTCTTCCAAATTATGGGTAAGGCCTCCGGGCACCATTCTTAAGACCTCCGGGCATCATTTTTAAAGTCGCATACAGCGCATTTCTTCCAAATCACGGGTAAGGCCTCCGGGCACCATTCTTAAGACCTCCGGGCATTATTTTTAAAGTCGCATACAGCGCATAATTTTTCAAATCACAGGTAAGGCCTCCGGGCCCCAATTTTTAAGACCTCCGGGCATAATTTTCAATTTTTAAGACCTCCGGGCATAATTTTCAATTTTTAAGACCTCCGGGCATAATTTTTCAAATCACAAGTAAGACCTCCGGGCAACATCTTTAAGACCTCCGGGCATAACTCTTTTTTCAGGTGTAAGGCCTATGGGCACCATTTTTAAGACCTCCAGGCAACATCTTTAAGACCTCCGGGCATAACTCTTTTTTCAGGGGTAAAGCCTATGGGCACCATTTTTAAGACCTCCGGGCATAATTTTTCAAATCACAGTTAACACCTCCGGGCATAACTCTTTTTTAGGGGTAAGGCCTACGGGCACCATTTTTAAGACCTCCGGGCAACATCTTTAAGACCTCCGGACATAACTCTTTTTTCAGGGGTAAAGCCTATGGGCACCATTTTTAAGACCTCCGGGCATAATTTTTCAAATCACAGTTAAGACCTCCGGGCATAACTTTTTTCAGGGGTAAGGCCTCCGGGCACCATTCTTAAGGCCTATGGGCACCATTTTTAAGACCTCCGGGCATAATTTTTCAAATCACAGGTAAGACCTCCGGGCAACATCTTTAAGACCTCCAGGCATAACTTTTTTCAGGGGTAAGGCCTCCGGGCACCATTCTTAAGACCTCTGGGCACCATTTTTAAGACCTCCGGGCATAATTCACAAGTAAGACCTCTGGGCAACATTTTTAAGACCTCCGGGCATAACTTTTTCAGGGGTAAGGCCTCCGGGCGCCAATTTTTAAGACCTCCGGGCATAATTTTCAATTTTTAAGACCTCCGGGCATAATTTTTCATAAGTCACAAGTAAGACCTCCGGGCAACATCTTTAAGACCTCCGGGCATAACTTTTTTCACGGGCACCAATTTTTAAGACCTCCGGGCACCAGTTTTTTAAGGCCTCCGGGCGCCAATTTTTAAGACCTCCGGGCATAATTTTCAATTTTTAAGACCTCCGGGCATAATTTTTCATAATTCACAGGTAAGACCTCCGGGCAGGGAATTCAATTTAAGGACAAAATCTTCAATTTATTGTTAAAAAAAAATCAAAAAAAAAAAATTTGAAAAAATTGAAAAAGAGAAAAAATAGAAAAAAAAAAGAAAAAAAGAAAAAAAGAAAAAAGAGAAGGAAAAAAAATAGAAAATGAAAAATGCAAAAATGAATGAAGAAATGAAAAAGAAAACCCCTTTCCTTTCCATGTGATTTCAAATGACCGTATAAAATTAGTGTTGGTTTATCTTTGCCTGATTCCTGATTCTCAGCAATAGCCAAAGCATGAGCACCTTGTTAAAAGACATGTACATCTGCATCATTTCTCAAAGCTTCTGGTGGGGATATCCAGAATTTTACAGTTTTAAAAGAACAAGTCTTCGGTGGTGATAGCTGAAGCCTCTGGTGGAGATATCCAGGGTTTTATAATTTTGAAACATGAGAAATCTTCTTCTGAAGAAGTTACCTAGAATTTTACATTGAGCAAGTCTTCGGTGGTGATAGCCAAAGCTTCTGGTGGGGATATCCAGAATTTTACAGTTTTAAAAGAACAAGTCTTCGGTGGTGATAGCTGAAGCCTCTGGTGGAGATATCCAGGGTTTTATAATTTTGAAAAATGAGAAATCTTCTTTTGAATGAGTTATCCAGAATTTTATTCAACATGTGCATCCACATCAAGAAGCGCTTGCATCAACTAAAGACATTTGCATTTGCATCATGAAGCATTTGCATCATCTCTTAAAGCTGTCATGTAGAATCGAACTCGTTTGCTTCTCAAATGAGTCGAGCCCCGAGATCATCGTCGAGGTACTTTTTTTTTATTATGAACAAGTCTTTGGTGGTGATAGCTGAAGCCTCTGGTGGAGATATCCAGAGTTTTAAAATCCTTTGAAAAGGTTAAAAGTCTTTGGTGGTGATAGCTGAAGCTTCTGGAGGTGATACCCAGAATTGTTTTTTTTTTTTTTACATTTTAAAAAATGAGCAAGACTTTGGTGGTGATAGCCGAAGCTTCTGGAGGAGATATCCAGATATTAAACACAGCTGAGAACAAGACAGGTTAAGGCCCCGAGACCATCGTCGAGGTCGTTTCCTTTCTTGCAAATCGAATTCGTTTCCTTAAGACGAATCGAGCCTTGATTAGGTAGGGAATTCAATTTAAAGACAAATCTTCAATTTACCGTTTAAAAAAAAAAATTGAAAAAAAGAAAAAAAAAGGAAAAATGAAAAATGAAAAAAAATGGAAAAAATGAAAAAATGAAAAAAATGATAGAAGAATGAAAAAGAAACCCCATTCCCTTTCCTTCACATGTGTTGTCACTGACCGTACAAAATTAGTGTCGGTTTATCTTTGCCTGATTCCTGATTCTCAGCAATAGCCAAAGAGGGGCAGCTGTAGACACCTAATTTTGTCCGGACCACTAAACAGGTATGTTTTCTTCCCATATTGATGTTTCCGAGTGTAAAAGGACTGTTTTCATCCTGCAGGTGGTACTCCGAGACTTAGTTTAAGAGGGCGAGCGCAAAATGTCAAACTTGAAAAAAAGTCAACCCCGAAAAAGTCAACCCCAAAAAAGTCAACCCCATAAAGTCAACTACTGAAAAAGTCAACCTACTTTCAAAATCAAGATTTTAAGTTCAATTGAAAAATGGAGAAAGAATTTTGATAATCCGAGGTCTACATTGAAAGATATGGAGTTCGGAAGTTGGGATTTGGAGGTTCAGTAGAAAAGAAACCCTAATCCGAGAAATTTGGGGAAAAGTGCTTAAATGATCAAACTGGTCGAAATTGAAGGTTCCAAATGAAAGATAAGCACTGACTACGGGTAATGGAGAAGTCACTTGCAAGAAAAACCGAAAGAAAAGTCAATCCGAGAGAAAACCGAGAATTAGGGTTTTTAGTGGATTTGGGTTAAATCGGGAAGAATCACAGAAATGGCCCGACTTGGTAAGACCAAAGCCCCCAATGGATGAGGAATGATTAAAAAGGATGGCCCAAGGCTCAGATTGAAGAAAATCTGAAAATTGGACTTGTTTTGAGCAAAACCGGTTTCGGAGGTTAGAGGGGCAAAATTGGAAAAATTTGGGAAAAATAGCAAATGGACTCCGAAAATTTTGAAAAATTTGTCAATCTCATTTTTAAATTGTTTGGAAGAGATTGGCGAAAGAAAATCTTGATTCCGAGTTCGGTTGCAAAATGGCCAAATCCCGGGCTTCTTATGCAGTAATTCAAAAAGATAAATCCCGAAAAAATAGCAAATGGACTCTAAAAATTCTGAAATTTGTCAAATCTCATTTTAAATTATTTGGAAGAGATTGGCGAAAGAAAATCTTGATTCCGAGTTCGTTTGCAAAATGGCTAAATCGCGAGCCTCCTATGCAGTAATTCAAGCCGATAAATCCCGAAAAAATACCAAATGAGCTCCAAAAATTATGAAAACTTTCAGATCACACTTTTTAATTATTTTGAAGAGATTGGTGAAGAAAAATCTTGATTTGGAGCTCGTTTAAAAAATGGTAAAAAGTAGAGGCATAAAAGGACATTTTGGGAAGAAAAAATCCAAATAAATAGCAAATGGACTCGAATAATTTTGAAAACTTCCAGAACTCAATATTTTATTATTTTGGAAGTATTAAAAAAAGAAAAATTGAATTTGGAGCCCGTTTGATATTTATTTGCATCCGGGGGGGGCAAAATGGTCATTTCACCCAAGCAACCGAAAAGGGCTTCTTTGGGCCTTTCAAAAATCAGAGCTGGGCTGGAAAAGAGAAGTGCTGGCCTGCCCAAGCCCAAAGGAAGGAGGAAGCTTAGGATTTTTTCAATCAAGTGATTAAAAATCAAGAGTTAAGTTAGAGATTTTCATTTTTGAGCCTAAGTCTCAATTCCACATCCCTTTGTAATGTCAAGCCAAGGAGGTGCTCACCTTATAAATAAGGAGTCTTGGCCTTTGGTTGAGACCACCCACTACCCCTTTGTGAGATAGTCTATACACTTGTATTAGGATTATCCGGGTGGTGAGTCATAGTGTTTTTGTTGAGAGGGTTTGTAGCTTAATCCGTTCAAAAGCTACTCTGAGGGTTTGTAGCTTAATCCGTTCAAAAGCTACTCTGAGGGTTTGTAGCTTAATCCGTTCAAAAGCTACTCTGAGGGTTTATAGCTTAATCCGTTCAAAAGCTACTCTGAGGGTTTATAGCTTAATCCGTTCAAAAGCTACTTGTGAGAGGGTTTATAGCTTAATCCGTTCAAAAGCTACTTGGTGAGTTTTCATTTTAAAATAATGTTTCTTGTTCTTCCTTCATTTTCTTTCTTAAGTATATTTTTCTTACATTTTGTTTTTACAATAAACTCACCATGGCCAAATGGCCTACATTATTTATTTTAAGTTGTTGTTTTTGATTCATTTTACCATATTGTTTATGCTATTTTCTTTATTTTTGATGTTTTAAATATTATGTTATTTCATGTTCTTAAGTTATATTTAATTTGGTTGCTTTGTTTGTTGCCATTTATGTCTTAGATATCATGTTTTTGCATTTTTAATTTTCTGTTTTCATGTTGTTTAAATTTGATCATGTTTTAGAGTTAGCATATTAAGTGTTTGTGAAAATGCTTGTGTGATTCTTTGCATGATTCTTGTTTTATATCTTAGTGAGCATGTTTTAGATTTGGTATATTAGGTGTTTGTGAAAATGCTTGTGTGATTTTTGTGTTATGACTTAGTTTTTCATGCTAGCATACCAAGTGTTTGTGAAAATGCCATGCTTGTTGAAGCTTGGGGCCATTTGGCTACTCCATGTGTTTTGCATTGTGTGTTGTATTTTTGTCATGCTAGTTGTTAGGATTTTGCATTTGCATGATATTTGGTTGGATTTTTGAATTAAGCATGCCTTGTGTTTGTGAAAATGCCATGCATGTCTTAGGTCTAGGTTACATTAAATGCCATGCAAGTTCATGTTAGGTCTAGGCCATATTATTTATGTCATGCATTTTCCTTACATTTAGGTTTAGATCCATGCATTTCATGCATTATGTTTGCTGAATTGTTTCATGCATTTCATGTTCATGCCACTTGAATAATGACTTGAGCCAATTAATGGTTCAAGGTCATGCTCTCTTGAGCACACTTGTGGAAAATTAAGTTTGTCAAATTGATTATTCTACCTTTGTGATTTTTTTTACTTAGCCAATTTTTATCTAACTTTCAAAAAGTCCTAGCTACTGCTTTCAAGTCATTTTATGAGTTTCAAATATTTTTATTTTTATTTTTAAATGATTTTATCAAAGACAAAAAAATGTGTTGGCAAAACAGTTTTTTTTCAGTTTTTGTTTTTTCAAAAAAACTCGTACATTTCTGATTTTTCTGGGAATTCATCTTTGATCAGAAAATTAAGCCGATTTTTTCTCGTGTATTTTTACATGTCCTGAGTCTCCAATAAATTTTTCAGAATTTTTGGAATTTTTAAAAATAGGGTAAAAAATCATGGACTAAAACTGGACAGTGGTGTCAGAATTGAATTTAAAGAAAAACAAAGCAGTTTTTTTTTCTCCTCCAAAAACTCGTACATCTCTGGTTTTTCTGGGAATTCATCTTTGATCAAACAATTATGCCGATTTTTTCTCGTGTATTTTTACATGTCCTGAGTCTCCAATAATTTTTTTCAGAATTTTTGGAATTTTTAAAAATAGGGTAAAAAATCGTGGATTAAAACTGGACAGTGGTGTCAGAATTGAATTTAAAGAAAAACAAAGCAGTTTTTTTTCCTCCAAAAACTCGTACATCTCTGGTTTTTCTGGGAATTCATCTTTGATAAAAAAATTAAGCCGATTTTTTCTCGTGTAGTTTTACATGTCTTGAGTCTCCAGTATTTTTTTTAGAATTTTTGGAATTTTTAAAAATAGGATAAAAAATCGTGGATTAAAACTGGACAGTGGAGTCAGAATTGAATTTTAAAAAAAAAAAACCATTTTTCTGTTTTGGTTAATTTACTTAGAGTGGGCTGATTAGGAGAGTTAGCTACTGACTTAGGGTGGTTTCTAAGCCTTTTCAAATTCTAAAAATGGTTTTTCAAGTCCCTGGTTAAGGGTAGTCAAGTCCGGATTTTTTAAACTTAGGAAATTAGAGCCATTTTAAAATTTTTAGCCCAGTTTTTATTGATAATTCAAGCTTTTCAAAATTGTTTTCAAACAATCACAAAGTATTTTGGTTTTAGAATATTTAATTTGACATATTTTCCTAAGGTAGCCGGATATCTTTTTAGATATACGGATTTCCTTAATTAAAGGAAAAAATACATTTCATGCATTGCATTTTTATTTTCATGCATATTATATGATAGCATTATTTTATTCCATGTCATTTAAATTATATGCCATACCATTCATATTTGTCATGTCATTTAGGTTGCATTATATTATTTAGACTGTACTATGTCATTTTATTTATGTCATGCATATACATATTCATTTCTTTTAAATGTTTTCAAAAAAGGATAATGGTTTTCAATAAAAAATATAAAGATATTCCCGAGTTAAAATAATTCATGAGTTCTCTACCGGGTTTGCTGGAGGGAATATCATCAATTATCATTAATAAAGGAATATCTTTCTTTCAAAAAAAGAGAATGATTCGGAAAGTTTTCCAAAACTAATAAAAATTTCTATATTTTGCCACGTTTGTTGGGGAATATAGGAAAATTTTGAATTTATAAATTCCGGATCATTTTCAATAAAAAAAATGAAATTATTTTTCTTTAAATTGGGAATTAACTTGAAATACTAAATTTAAAACCAACTTTTTACCGAGACTTGAGATAACACACGATTAATAAGGTACCGATTTATACGGGCGTTGTGGGGGTGCTAATCCTTCCCCACACGTAACCGACTCCCGAACCCGCTTCTTTGATTTCTCTGGTTTAAAACGCAGACTTGAAATTGGCTTTTAAAATGTTTTAATTAATTTTTAAAATATTTTATAAAACCGGTTTTAATAGGTGGCCGATCACACCTAGCTAAAAAAGATTGGTGGCGACTCCATGTCTTTTTTAAGGTCATTTTCAAAACCTTCATTTTTCTAGAGGAATTAAGTCGACTTTTCCTCGATTTTTTTTTTTTTTAAATGTCACGCCTAACGAATAATAAAGTCTTGCGATGAGACTCGTCATTATTATTTTTTAGGTTGCGACAATGACTTTTGCACTTGACCGTGATATGGAGGGCCTTAGTACTGCCCCTGCCTTCGGGAGGAATTTCATCATCATCAAAGGTTATGAAATTAGTAGCCACCAGATTTCCTGCAATATGACCCACATTTTCCACGGAAATATTGTCAAGCACATGTGCCTTATTCAAGACATTTAGCAAAGCTTCTCTGTGAGGCTCGGAATTCAACAATAGTGACAACAGCGAAATCCGAGCTGGCATCTTATTCAACTGTTCAACCACACTGTATTCACTGTGTTTGATCAGCTTCAAAAATTCACAAGCCTCTCTCACAGTTACAGGCTTCTTATATTCCGTATCCTGAACCACCAATGGGTTCGTCTTGCTTCCTGGATCTTCACTCTTTTCTTCTTCCGCTGCTTTTCCCTTCTTGTCTCTATCAAGTATTTCAGGCGAATAACAACGCCCACTCCGAGTCACTCCTCCTACTCCAGTTAAATTGGCAGCCTCAGGATTGATCATGACATCACATCCATATCTCCATGGTACTGCTTTATCATTTTGGTATGGGAATGGATTAGGGACACTAATCGTAATAACGGGATTTTTGATCCCCATTGGCTTCTCATCTTCGAACTGACTCGCCCTTTTCTCATAAAAGAATGTGATCGGTTTCACAACAGGCACCGAAGATTCTCCAATTACCATATCAATTTCATCTGCCCCAAATTCTGTGTAAAACTCGATCCGGGAGAGATCCATTAGTTTCTGTAACTCCTGCCGGAATTCAACACAACCTTCCAACGAATGGCCAAATATACCTTGGTGATACTTGCAAATCTTGCCTGGATCATATTCACCAAGATAGCTACCTAAATTAGCCTGTATAGGACTAATCATGCTAGCTTTAACCACGACATCGAAGATGTAATCCATTGATGTTGTAACCTCATCCACTTTACGCTTGACCACGGTAACCTTGCCATCTCCCAAAGCATTTACCGCCGGCTTTGCATGGTTTGGTAGCGGATTACCGTTGACGTTCGGGCCACTTTTCTCCTCAAAATTTATCAACCCGGCCTTAATCAAACCTTGTACTTTGTACTTCAGAGCTGTACAATTTTCGGTGGAGTGTCCCACGTTTCCCGAATGGTAGTCACATCGGGCATTAGGATCATACCACCTGGGGTATGGAGGTTTCAAAGGTTCCAAGTGTACAGGTGCAACCAGATGGTTCTTGATAAGATCTGGAAGCAAGTCTGCATAAGCCATGGGAATCGGATCAAATGATATTCTTTCCTGGTTGGCTCGTGGTCCCCTCGGATTACTCGTGGGTTGATTAGCTTGTACGGATGGCCCAACTGGAGGAGCCAATGGTCTTGGACGGAAATTAGGTTGGAATGTCTGCGGAGGTGCAGGTGGATAAGCATATGAAATCGGATTGATGGCATTGGTATTCGGGTAGTATGGTTGGTACATGGACTGCGGGAAGTGTGGGACGTAACCTCCCGTTTGTTGCCCCCCATATGCAACAGTCTGGACATCAGCTTCCTTCTTCTTTGTCACATTATTCCTCTTCACAACAGATTCTCCCCCTTCAATCTTGCCACTCTTGATGGCATTTTCTATGATTTCGCCAGAAATCACCATATCAGCAAAGTTCTTTGTGGTGTTCCCAATCATCCTGTCGTAGTACGGAGCCTTAAGAGTACTAACGAACAGTACCGTAGTCTCTTTCTCAGTCAGAGGTGGCTGAATCTGGGCAGCAATATCTCTCCATCTCTGGGCATAGTCCTTAAAACTTTCGGTAGACTTCTTCTCCATGTTTTGTAGAGACAAACGGTCAGGAGCCATATCAACGATATGCTTATATTGGCTAATGAATGCCTTGGCCAATTCTTTCCAAGTACGAACTCGATTCCTGTCTAGTTGAACATACCATCTAGCAGCGGACCCCGTAAGACTATCCTGAAAGACATGGACCAGCAGCTTGTCATTTCTGGTGTGGGCTGCCATTTTCCGGTAGTACATGGTGACATGAGATATGGGACACTTAGACCCATCAAACTTTTCAAAGTCAGGAGTCTTGAACTTAGGCGGGATTACTACATCCGGCACTAAACAAAGCCCCTCAGCATCCATAGAACCATAGCAGTCTAGCCCCTCAACAGCTTGAAGCCTTTCTTCAATCATCTTCATTTTACGAGACTCGATCTCTTCTGCCACTTTCAGCTTCTCTAACTCTTTAGGATCGTCCAAATCTGGAACTTGGACTGGGTCTATCTTTGTTCCAGGAACAGGAAAAGTGAACCCCGGGATTTGAGGTTGGCCGTGTGGATAAGTGAATCCTTCCATGTAGGGCATCTGTTGCAATTGTTCATGTTGTGCTTGAGGTCGAAAACCGGGCGGACATAAGGATTCACCCACATTCTGCTCTTTCCCCTGAGAACCAGATTCATCATCCTTATTCTTCCCTTTCAGACTTCTCATCATTTCCAGCAAAGAACTTAACTGCTCTCTAATCTCATCCTGAGCTTGTTCTACCTTATCTATTCTTGAAGATTTTTCTTCAGCCATTTCTTTAACTCTTGATCTGGTGTTGTAAGAGTGACGAGAAGACTGTCTCGAAGATTCTGACTGTCGAGCTATCCTTGAACCTTTAGCAAAGTTTCTTAAATTATGATGATATGCTTAAAACTTTAAATCTAAATTGATGATGTTTATGCACATATGGATGAAATGCTATGAAAGAACACCAGCCACATAACAAATATAGATAAAAAGAATTTTATAAATAAAATTACCAAATCCATAGAAATCCTAAAAACCAAAGCGATCCTAAAAACATAAAAAATAAAATAACAACTTCAACTGGTCCTAAAAAATGAAAAGTTCTTACAAAGAATCCTAAAATCATAAATCTAAATAAGAAAAATCCTAACGCCTCCAAAGGAACTTGACAATCTGACGGTAGTGAGACTGAGCTTCATCCAAAAGTTCGTATATGAGATGGCCGTTTTCATGGAATGGATGTACTTTCGCCTTAACTTCCATGATCCTATCATACATGTCTTCTGCCTTACGGGATGCCACATCAAAATGGTCAAACATATTTTCAAGAAGATTTCGCTTTTTAGAGTCCGTATCTCGGAGTTTGGAACATTCTTCCTTCAAGTTCATTAATTCGGTAACTAATTCCTGGCAATCAGCTATTCTTCTTTCTTGATCAAACAATAACTCCCCATTCTCATCTTTTAGGCGTTCGACCTCGGTAATCAAAAGCGAATATTTATTTTCCATAACTGTCAAGGATTCTTTCAAAATGTCGCCATCCTCGGTGAGCTTCTGAACAATACCATCTCTTTCCACTAAACCATCCCCCAACTTTCGAACCTTCAATCGAAGCTTCTTGGCCTTGCTTTTTTTCTTTGTTCAATCCTTTTTCTAACTCTTCTACCCTTGATTGAAGCTTTCGGTTTTCTTCTCCCAATCCATCTTTCTCTTCTTGTAGCTTTCTTTTAACCTTTTCTATCCTTAGCATAGGATCCGAAGCTATAACCTTGGCCAAACCGTCTGAACTTCTTTTGCAAGGAATCACAATATCTTTGGTTCTCCTGGCTTGCCACACAGAGTATTCAAGAGTAGTGTTCCATGAGATACTACCCCTTCGACTCTAACCGTTAATTTCCAAGCCTTTGTGAGTTCTTCTATCCTGGTGATAACCCCATTGTCTGAATAGGAGAAGTCCACCTGGTTAAGTCCATGGGTCATCGGTATGAACTGCTTATACCCCGCCTGTCTCCGTACCATTATGGGAGAGTAGCTAACGGCACCCCAAAGTCTCAAGAGAGGAACCCAAGGTTGATCACCACAGCTAAATAACATAGGTCCATGAGGCATCCATGGTGCTTTCCAGGTCACTTTTCGGCTTGTAAGTTCTCGTAACATCACTATCCATTCTTCTTTTGACCTTGACTCAGGCCATGTGCTTTCACAGAATTCCTTGATAGGGATGCTAGTGGTGAAGTACGGCTTTCGGAACTTCGACTCTTGGCACTCAAAATGACTTTTCATCCAGATGTAGAGCAACTGTAAACATCCGATGAAACGCCCTTTTCCATTTCTCCTGCAGTGATTCAGTGACCTGATAGACTCGGCTAATATAGCTGGAGCTGTATTGATCTGATGTCGAACTTGGTCCATGAAATTCACCACAGTTGTTTCAATATGTCCCAATATCTTCGGGAAAACCATAAGTCCGTAAATAGCCAAAGCCATCACCTCCAAACCTGTATCATCATCCGGGTGTTTGACAATGAGGTTTCGGAGAATATTCCATGGAATACCAATGCTTTTACCCTTTGTCTTCACAATCTTGTCAACTTCTGTCAAGCTGATTCCCATGATCTTTGCTACTTTCTTCCGATAACCTATCTTGTTCTTCCAGTAGACTTTGTCTGGATTAGGAGGATCCAAACGAAGCAGTGCTGAATATTCTTCTATAGTTGGAACCATATCTACTTCGTTGAACACAAAGCACCTGTATGATGGGTCCCAAAACTGCATCATGGCTCTTACCAGGTTATTATCAACTTCAACAGATAGGAGTAAGGCCAGGTCCCCATACTTTCGTCTGAATGTTTCTTGTCGAGTTCCATTCCAGGAATGCCAAATGCTGATCAAATCTTCAAGGTTGTTCTGTGCCAGATCCATGTGAACTCTCTCGGGAAGAGTAGAGACATACCCGACTGGAAGACAATCTCCTGTATTTTGCTGGATTGCTTCGGACCTAAGCTTCAAACTATTGGCAGATTCACACTTGGCGACTGTCAGGTTTTCCATGGATTCAGTAGACATTCTTTCTATCTAGACCGTTATGTGGCAAGATGACTTTATGAAGATGCATGATGTATGAAAAGAAAGAAACAAACAGTTAGATGTTATGTCAACAAACTTATGAAAAGATAAAAATACAACAACATGTGTAAGCATTACATCATCATGGTAAGCATATCAACAAAACAAACGTGTTAGGTGAACAAAGCATCATGTTAATGATAAAAGTATAGGGTAAGAAGTGTCCCTTCATGTGTCCTAAATTCGGGTTCTCCTCTATATAAGGTTGGATATGGCTCTATCTTAAAGTTTGGCCACTTAAGTATTGTTTATATGCTGGGTTAGGATACTTGACCAAGCTAAAAAGGTTCCCAAATTGCTCCTTAACATCATCCATGTAGGATGAGTAAGGCACCCCATTCCTCACCCATTACAGGCTCCAACCGGAAGGGTTCAATTCGGGTGAGAGTATTTTCCAAAGTTATGGCGGAGATTCATCATCTCTCAAAGACTTTGGTACTTTACACTCTGAAGGTGTTTCGCTAGCCGTTGCGGAGGTTTTCACCTCTCGAGGCGTAGGTACTTTACCCCCTCCTAAAAGGGACGAGTCCGGGTATAGGACTTTATGATATGCAATGTGTCGTGTGTGCGAAGGGACATTCAAACCTCTCTTTACCCATAAATGTACAATGAAACAAAAATTGTTAGTACAAATAATAAAAATCAATAAAATAAATAAATAAATACATAAAAATTAAACACTTAAAGACCAATATTTCAAACCTAAAGTATCACAAGACTAATCTATGGCTCGACTCTCGAGTGTCCCCAGTGGAGTCGCCAAACTGTCATAACGTGCCAAATACGAATTCAGCATGCTAGACGCAAATCAATGGAGTCGCCACTAATCATCTAATCTAGGTGTGATTAGTCACCTTTATGAATCTATCCTATTTAAAGTAATCCTAAGCTTGACTAAGGTACCTTAAAAAGAATAGGTTCTGGTCTACTTTATCAGAACTAGGTTCGGGAGTACGGTTACGTGTGAGGAAGGATTAGCACCCTCACGACGCCTATCTAAAAGATAGTACCTAATTAGTCTTGTGATACTTAAAAAGTCTTAACTAATTGGTCTTGTCTATCCTATTTCGTTTTAATTGTTAAAGTTAAGGATATCGGAGATTATTTTTTAGGTCTTCCTTCCATTCATTCTGGAGAAATTACTAAAAAAATGTTTCCTCACCTCGAGAGTATTCAAAAGAAACCATTCGTTCTATTGAAGAGGCTCCGTCGTCGGAAAAGTTAGAATTATTTAATCAAATTATTTTCATAAATTAATCTTCCAAAAATAATCCACATTTTATTAATGTTTGTTTTGAAAAATAAATTCTGATTTTTAATATCGAAAATCATCTCTTAAAATATTCTTCCATTCTTTCTGGAGAATTTTTAAAAGAATTTTTCTCACCTAGAAATTTCTTAAAAGTCAACCATTCGCAACTTTCTTGAATTTCATCATCGGAAAAAATCCGAATTTATTCTTCAATTTAAATTAAGCATTTATTATGGAAAATCAATTTTGAGAAATAGAGATTGAAGATTAATTATTTCAAAAGAATAAATTTCGATCTTTATTGATATCGAAAATAATCCCTTAAAAAAAATCCTTCAATTCATTCTGGAGAATTTTTTTAAAAGAATTTTCTCACCTAGAAACTTCTCAGAAATCCACCATTCGTGATCTCTTCGAATTTCATCATTGGAAAAATCTCAATTTATTAATTTAAAAAATAACTAATCTTCAATTAAAATTAAAAAAAAAAACTTAATTAAAAAAATCTTCCTAATAATAATCAAATTAATAATTAATAAATAATATAATTAAAATAATAGTTAAAGTAAATAATAATGGTTAAAAATATATCTATGATACTAAAAAAATAAATATAATAATCATATCAATTTCTAAAATCATGCAATATCTAAAAAAATAAAAAATAAAAACTAACATGCTTTCCTAAAAATAATCATAATCATGCAAATTCTAAAAAGTAAAATAAAAATAAAACCTAACATGCAATTCTAAAAATAAAATAAAATTAAAAACCTAATCATGCTTTTTAAATAAATAAAATAACCTATATATGACATCTAAAATATAATAATAAAACTTAAACATGCTATCTAAAAAGTAAAAATTAAAAAAAAAATCTAATCTAAAATCAAAATAGTGTTAATAATATAAAATAAATACTCATAGAATATTACATAAATAAAAAATATATATAACCTAAACCTGAAACATGAAATAAAATAATGTTAGTAATATAAAATAAATAAATCATATCTAATAATGAATAAATAAAGATATCATCCAGACATATTATCATAAAACAAATGAATTACCTAATCATATAACTAAAAAATATCTAATAATAATATAATCATCATGTCAAATCATAATAATCATCATATAATAAAATATATAATCATTGCATAATCATCATCTCATAACAATCATATCATAATAATCTATACTAAGTATAAAAAAACAATAATGTAATATCCCAATATAATCACGTATGCAAGTCTCAATTATAGAAACCCACCGTGGATCTACTTCTTTTGGAATCTCTAGCTGTTGGCTCATGAACCCTACAGCTCCAATCACCTGCAAGTAATCTGCATTGAGGTAAGATTATCCCAAGGTATCTTCTCGGTAACAAGCGAAACAAATTCCCACGTGGAAGGAACTCTTAGTTGCCGATTCAGCAGGGACGAAATCCAGGCGATGCTTCAGAGAAATGCCACGTACGGGACCCTTCTAGATTGGTTTCATCAAATGGATGAAGAATCCGACGATCTTGTTGCGGAGCCTCTTGGATGGGATTATAGCTGCTTCTTCGATGATTTTTTGTTGGTGTTGAACTCAAAGTGTCATGCGAGAGTAGTACCGCTCAATTAGCTGACGAGAATATTTCTTCACTGTCTTTGTGCGAACACGGCCCACGGTTTGGATCGGTGGAGGTGGCTGAGTAGTTGTCTGGAGTTTTTTTTTTTTTAACCTTCGGGTTTCCTCCTCTGATTGTTGATTTTAAAGCTGTTTATATAGGGAGGACTCATGAGAGTCCTACTGCAATCTAGTTTAACAACTTTTATCAAAATCTGATTTTAATCCAAGTAGAAACTCTTTCCTTAGTATTTATCTTTAAGTCCAGAGTTTAATCCTAACGAAATGGGGAATTTCAATTTGAGCTGAACACTATTTTCTTTTTTCTTTTCTTTTTTTCTTCCATTTTTTGGTTTTTTCTTTGTTTTTATTTAATTTCAAAAATAAAATTAAAAATAAAATAATAACTAAACTAAATTAAAAACTAAAATAAAAATACAATAAAATAGCCCGGATAAAAACGGGTGTCTACACTAATCCTTCCACACAAGTAATTGTACTCTCGAATTTAGTTATGATATTATAGACTAAGATCTATTCTTTTTAAGTTCCTTCATCAAGCTTAGGATTACATTAAATTTGATAGATTTAGTTAGGTTGCTAATCACACCTAAATAAAAAAAGATTAGTAACAACGACTCCATAATTTGTATCTAGCGGTCGCATTCGTATTTAAGATGTTATGACACATAGATATAAAACTAATTAGTTTTATATGTTTTTATAACTTTATCTACAATTGAATTTTTTTTAAATTCTATTTCTTGACTCGTCTTTGTATCTATTGGTTAAAACATTGATTTTAAATGAGGATTAAGAATAACATAATAATTGTCATTTTGGTTTCAAATTCTTAGTTTTGAAAAGAACACCTACACAAAAAAGACATATATGTAAACTTAGTCTTGTCTTGGTTTGGCTACATGCACTCGTCATGAGAAGCTGTGTGTGTAGTTCATAAAACACTACCGAAACCATGATTATAGCATTTTCATTATAACAGAACTGAACACAACTTTCATATAAAGTCTAACTTCGGTACAAACGTTTACGTTTTTTTTAATCTAATTTTTTTATTTTTAATTTTGTTCCACTAAAGTAGTATGAGTATATTGTTTTTTAAAGAGATTTTTTTTTTAATTTAAAAAGCTTATGTGTATATATCTATGTATATATGTATACATACATACATATTTATGTATATATATTATTTAAATACTTTTTAAGAAAATAAAAGTTGACCGTGCAAACGGACCAAAAAAACCTAGTATAAATATAATTTAATAAAACTAATATTAATTTATGTTCGTTAAATTATAAAATAAAATATAAATATTTTAAAAGTAAAAGGTATATCAATTATACCTAAAAATATGTATCCTGCCATTAAAGAAAAGAATTCAATACATTTTTTTTTATTCTGCCCAAAGAATTCAACACATTTTCCAATTTACATGAAAATTATGCTCTAATACAACCATAGATAGTTGGTGCCTAAAATATTCTAGATTTAGTGGTCCTTAATTGTCTCAGAAGAGTACCATAAAAAAAGCATATTTCCTGGGAGAAAACCTGTGAATGTTTTCTTTACTACTGTTGGAACAAAGACTGGTACTTTTTTTTTTTGGTGAACTTTGGGTTGGTTAAAGATCCCTCTCTAATTCATGGACCATGTAAATTGGAAGTCAAATTAGTGAAAAGCTGATACTTTTAGTCAAAAGCAAAAAAAAAAAAAAAAATTACTAGTATTGTAGTGTACCTGAATTTTTTATTTTCCTTAAATTCGTGTCCAACACTTGTATCCAACACATATTCGAATATGAATATAGAGGTATGATCTTTCAAATGTATAAAAAAAGCTTAAAAACAAAAAAAAATTGAACATATTCGTATCGGAGATATACTCGTATCCAACACTCATTCAAATTCGAATAATATAAATTTTACCATGTTTTGACATTTACCATGAAGCAATCTGAAGTACCCTGATCTTCCTTTAAAAAGTAGTAATTGGAATCTGTCAATCTTTTTCCTTTAAAGAGTCAATATCTTATGGTACTATTCCTTTAATTTTTTTTTTTTTATAAATGAAATCGCAACTTGAGATAGGGGAAGGGATCGCAGATGTTGAAATTCGAATCGCAAACCTGTTGGATGCCATTTCTTAAGAATAACTACATAAACTAATTGAAATTACAGTTTTTCCTTTAAAATGTTATCATTTTCTTTGGAAGGGTGTTGAGATAATTATAGAAAAGTTTCATTTTCCTACCAAAAGATTAAGACATGCAGATCTGTTTGAAAAAAAATGTCATGAAAGTTTAAAGCCATAGTCTTGAGATAAAGTGACCAGAAGTAACTCAACATTAAATGGCAAGAGTCTCATTTGTCTTAGCAATTGCTGAAACACTCAATTGTTTTCTTATTAGCCACCAAAGCTCAGGTAGTATGAATTAGGGTTTAGTTCAGTTGATTCATACAATCACTCTTAAGTGATGGCATTCATCAAGTTTAGGATCGCGACCTACTTTGTACCAAAAAAAGAAAAAAGCTTAGCGTAGTACTGAGTTTTAGCTGCATGTAGCTTCACTTATGGACGAACAAATTTAAACTAAGTAAATACTAGTTATTAATTAACATATGTTTTTAGCTGCATGTAGCTTCACTTATGGACAAACAAATTTAAACTAGGTAAATACTAGTTATTAATTAACATATGTTTCAATTAACTAGACATTGACATAGCAACTATAATATCTAAAATTTACATGATATATCTAAAAAACTCAGCAGCAACTGATATAAAACATTAATCAGTTACTGGTTGATGAAAGTCTTAATATGTGACATCATTTCCTGCAACCGAATTTGAGAAAATGGAGAATTATGCAGAATTTGAAATGCATGCCCAACTCCTTTGTAAATCTTTGTTTCCACCCTTTTGCCAGCACTAGCCAAGGCATTGCAGAATTCCAGGTTCCTATCTTTTAGTATATCCATCTCTGATATGCACACCATTGTAGCTGGAAGTTTCAATTGCTGTAACTTAGGAGCATTTTTTGCTAAAGGATTGCACCATGGATGGTCACGATTGGAACCTAAAGGTAGTGATAATCTCCAATAGGTATCAGAATCTGATAGAGTGAGTGCTGAGTTAACTCGTTGTGTTGCATACATTTCTGTTTCAGTTCTTGCCTCTCCTCCGAAAAATGGTTGAATCAAGATTATACCTTTGAGAACCAAAGGCTTGAAGCTTGAATAATCAGATGTGCCATAGGATCCTAATCTGGTTGCAAGATTATAAGCTATATTTGCACCAGCACTATCACCTGCTAGAAACAAACTAGACAAATCACATTGATTTAACCACCATTTATGTTCATTAGAGCCATTTAGAGCTTGTTGTTTCACCCACATAAGGGTGTTGAAACCATCATCGTAAGCAGTCGGAAGCCGATTTTCGGGAGCTAGACGGTAGTTGACTGAAAAGATAATGCAACCAGCTTTGGAAGAAAGAGCAGATAAGAAATCATGGTAACAGCTCCAAGCAGCTGAGCCAACACAGAATCCGCCGCCATGGAAGTAAACAAGTAAAGGACTCTTCTTGCTGGAGTAGCTTATTGGGGCATAGATACGTATCCATGAGCCGGTGAATTTGTCGATGACAACATCTTTAGCTGCCGCCGTGCAAGGGACAATAGGGATGATTTGTGGCCTCTCAATGTGTCCGTTTTTGTAAACTTTGATGAGCCCTTCAATCTCTTCAACTACAACACCATGGCTGCTTTTCTGGCCTACCTGAATATTGAGCCTAGGATCAAAGGAAATGGCTGCCATTCTTTTTGTTCTCATACAATGTAAAAGTAGAATTGATGGGTAATGGTTGTGACTTGTAAGTACTTTGAAAGGATCCTTATATAGAGAATGCAAAGGTTAGACCAAGGACATGGCTTCAAGTTGTAAAGGAAGCTTCCTTTTCTTTTCATATGACAAGTGGGGGATTGAACTCATCGTATGCCGTCACATAGATTCTCAATCTTTTTCCAGAACTCTTAATTGTTAAATTAACATGACTTATACTATAACTTTTTTGTTCATTGAAAGTTAATTAAGAATCAGTGCATGTGAATGTATCATAATATGAAAGAAAAAGAACCTTCTATCCTATGATGCTCCGACTCTTCATTTTTTTTTTAAGTAATCGTGTTCGACACCCATATCTAGCGCATATTCGTACATGGGTATGGGGATATGATGTTCCAAGAATCTTCCAAATACATGGAAAAAACCCATAATCATTCTTAGTATTTCCTTTTGTTTTAAATCGAATTCATAGTATTTCCTTTTGTTTTAAATCGAATAAGGCACATGTGCTTGACAATAAATCATACATACCCGTGTCGGACACATATCCGTGTCCGACACTCACACCCGAATCCAAGTAACATAGCTTCTTTCTATGAACTTTGTATCATTGCTGGACCAAACAAACTGGCCATAGTAAAGAAATATTTATCCTGTCTATTCAAGTTAATTTCTGCGCACTTATTATGATACTTGAAGAAAAGGAATTGGAAGAAAGTTTACCAGAAAACTTTTGACAGTCAGAGGAGTATATTGTTTGATTCTCCCCGTGTGAATAAAAGTGAGGTTACCACAACTTGCCTGATATTGTTTAGATTATTAGAAAAAAGGGAAAATCTCCTGAATAATTTTGATCCATTTATGCTAAAAGCCAACTCAAACATATTTTTGTTAAGATCTGTTGGTGAATTTCTCCTGCACAGGGTAACATGCATTATGATAATCTATACCCACTCATTTTCCAGGGAAACAGCAGATAGTCCAACATAGGTATTTAAATTGAGGTCGCAGAAATGTTTTCAGTCGCGCGCATTACGTTTATTGTAGTTGTAGAGATAATGAATGCTATCGCAGTCAATTGCGGTAAATATCGACGGTGAACAATCGATTGAGAAGAATGCCAAAACATCAAAATAACGACAGTAACGCCGCGTTGCAGCCGCTATTTAAATCCCTGAACTCAAGCATAGGATTTGCATTCCATGCAAAACCTACTAGACACTTTCCTGTAAACAATTGACTCTGAAGTTTTGTTCTTTAATCTGCAGGTACATGTGCAAATTGACTCGCCAACTTTATTCTTCAAATATATGACCCTATCTCTTTCTTAGCTTTTTGACCTATGGATATGGCTTTTCTCATATCTTCCAACTATATCTTTCTCTTTTGTAATTTGAAGACAAAAATTTAGATCTCCTGCATGGTTTCCCTGCATATAGCAGACAGTGACTGGAGGACTGTAAATGCTCTTACTAGATAAACATGACAGCATATATATTAAGACAGTTTCAGTATTGATGCTGAATTAATGTCATTCGAACCTTATGCTAAGTAATGGTACAAAGTTTTTTTCAGAATTATATAGAAAGAATGTCAATCTATCCAAAGCGTGTAGTTTTGTCCTCACTAGGCTAAACTATAAGAAAATTAACTGGAGATATTCCCATATTATCAAGAAAAAGGAAAGAAAAAGGTTGCATGAAGAAAAAAAAAAAAAAAAAAAGCATGTGGAAAAGTTGGGAGAGAATTTTAAAGATTTTGTTCTTGTACTTGCTATATATAGAATCTTTCCTTCCGCCCATTTTTGAGGCTTCATTATTCCTGAAATAAGCATTTTGGTACTACCATGTTTTTGGCAGCTATTTTAATGTTTCGGCTCTTTCCATCGTTGATATTTACCGCAATTGATTATGATAGCATTCGTTACATCCGTAACCACCATAAACGCATCCGTAACCACCATAAACGCGTCGTAATCTAAATCTCTATCCAATACCTTGTTCTCCTTTAATCAATTCTGACTGAGGAGATAAAGAAGAACCCTGTGTCAGAAGTTTTGAATCAGGTTTACAGTGTACTTGGATAAGCCTAAGCTGATAAATTTATGCAGTAATGCGTGTTGATCTCTGATGACATCTGCCACTGGCCCTTGCAGCTCTGGTTTGGTTGCATATTATAAGAAGGGATCTGCCGCACCAAGAAAAGCATAAAAAGGCCTGCAAGAAATGTTCATTCATATGGGAATTAATGGATAAAAAAGATTAGAACAAGAAAGATAAACTTCAGAAATAGCGTACGATTGTTCTTCACAAGGAATACATTTTTTCGAATATGATACGAAGTTGATATCTGTGGTACGAGAACGAATGCATGATTTGAGAATCATTCTAGTCAGACTTAGAATTTTTATAATGGAATAGAGAATTCAAAATTGAAGTTGATGGCAAGAAAGTCAATGCATGTTGAAGGAAAAAGGGGGGGGGGGGCAATTTGTTCCTTTGACATATTGTCAACTTTTGGAAGCTAAATTCTGGATGAAGCTGAAAGTAGGAAAGGGAAACTGATTGCGCATTAGGGAAAGAAAAAGAAACAACTTATTCCTTTGATCCCCCTTCCAGTCAAAATTCTTTCTTTCATACATGCTTTTACAAAAGTAGAACTATGTGTGAATCCTATGGAGGAAAAGGATAAAAAGATTCACTTAGAGGATTTAAATTGCAGTTGCGAATGTATTTTTAGTTATGTTACGTTTATCGAAGTTGTGGACGTAATGGATTCTATCGCGGTATATTGTGGTAAATATCGCAGTAAATATTGACGGCGAAAAGAATCAAAATCTCAAAATAACAATCGTAAAATCATGTTACAATCCTTATTTAAATCCTTAATTGTCACAATTCATTTATGTGGAAAAAACTGAACAGTTGAAAAGGTCCAGCAGAAGTATTTAGACAATTGCATCAATCCCTCTGTCATATTCTTCAGTAAGTTTTACATCTTGCTAATGAGCATCTGCTAGTAACAGGAAACCAAGATTGAGATGCAAAAATATCAGCAAATTATGATATGACTTTTGAAATAGCAGGTTAGATCTATGTTGCTCCGATTTTTCATTTTTCTTGAAGTATCGTGTCTGACACCCATGTCCGACGCATATTAGGATATGATCCTCCAAGAACCCTCCAAATACATGTAAAAACTTTTAAAAAAATTGAACATATCCGTGTCGGACACATACCCGTATCCGACACTCACATCTGAGTCCGAGTAACATAGGGATAGACAAAGTTTTAAGTCAGCCAAAGACCTCTTCCATCTTTATCTGCATGAAAATTTTCTATCCTGCCATCTTGCTGGCATTCCTGAGCTATGTTACAAAGATGAAAGGCCTTGTTGACAGAAAGAAAAAAAAAAAAAAAAAAAAAAAACTTTAAATAGATATATTTCACTTTAATTTGGTCCTTTATTGAAACAGAATTTGGCTTTAAGGACTAGCCAAGTGCTGTAACTAGCATCACATTTTCAGTTTTTCAAGAAATGATAACAGAATTCCTGAGAACTGATGTTAGAAAGAATAGGATGCCAATATATCAGCAATGAATTATAACAATGATTATTTAGAGGAAAATGATCCCACATCGACTAATTAAAAATTGGATTGTGACTTTATAAAGTTAGGACTATCATTCTTCTATCGAGACGTCTTTTTTCAAATGATAAAACCGTGAGGACGGTTTTTAAACCTCCAAAGCGGATAATACATCATAGCAGATGTAGTCCAGCAACCCTTGCATCAACAATGGCGCTAGTATTGATGGAAAAATCAATCCTACATCGACTAATCAATGATTGGACTGTGCTTTTATAAAGCAAGAGCTACCCTTCCCATATCGATGTGTCTTTTCTCAAACCACAAAATGGTGAGGATGAATTTTAGATCTCTAAATCAAACAATATTTCATAATAGACGCAATTTAAACAACTCTTGCATCAATGATAATCACTAAAGAAAAAACAAATAAAAAAAAAACTTTAATTATAAACATTCCATGTATTTGTACCCAATATGCTCTTGCAGTTTGGACAATTGACACTGAATATGAAATATTCTTTTCAAATGGAAACAAGATCTTTTGACCGAGAATGTTTTGTTGTTAGTGGAAGTTGCAGTCTAGCCACCATATATTTTGACTACTTGACATTGTATTCTGGCCTAATTCAATGGAAATCCCAGCATCAAAACTCTTAGCTGCGTTATACATTCAATTTAGACATCACAATTCTTATATTCGTGACGTGTTAATGTTATTTTTTCATATCATAATTGTATTTAAGGTGTGATATATTTATATAAATTTTGACATATTTATGTATTCTTGTCGTGTTCATGTTATTTTTTCGTATTTTATTTTCCCATATCATTTTCGTGTCATGTCTACGTGTCGTGTCCAAAATTATGAGGCTTAATTTAATTTCATGATAATAATTATTATTAAAATGCCTCTGACAGCTTAAAACGTGAGACTAACAAAGTGACTAAAGATCATATAAAGATTGCAATATTCGGTAGGTCCATAAAGATTTGGAAAGATTTCATATAAAAAAAAAAATCTAACAAGCCTAAGTTACAATTTACAAACTGTAAGTCTAAATAATAATCCGTTGAACTCAGTCCCCACATTGAAGTAATTGAACTTTATGATCTTTCAATGGGAGGCAGAAAGCCATTAAATTATAGGTCACATTCACCTCACTTAACTCCCAGACAGGAGGAAAAAAGTCTAGATTCTTTTCATCCTTGAATTTCACCATAAATTAGTCTTTCATGCCCATGGATATGCAAATGGGGTTTGCAATCTTTATTCTCTAAAGATTCTCTCCTATCTTTTTTTTTTTTTTTTACTACCCTTATTCATCCAAGTGTAGGTGGTGTGCAAGGATTTAAATTGCAGTCGCAGACGTGTTTTTGATCGATTCATGTTTATTATAATTGCAGAAATAACAGATATTATCGCAGTCATCACGGTCCACAGATTTTTTTTTTCATTTTACACAACTTATTGTAAAACATAATAATTGTAATAAAAAAAAAATTCTTTTTTAATGATTTTAAAAACATTTTATGATATTTTATTTATATAAAAAAATTATTTACAAATTATAAATTGAATCTATATATATTTAATTCATGGACGTGAGTTTAACTGCTATGAATCACTACTATCCATTCACACGTCAATTATGATAAATATCAACAGCAAAGAGTCGAAACCGTAAAATAATGACTGCAACATCCCGTTGCGACTGCTATTTAAATCCTCGGGTTTGTGGGAGAAAAAGAGAGTTGGAACCTAATAAATTTCCCTGAGCTCTCTCATTGTAAATTGAACTCTTTGTCTTAGGAAGTTGGTAACTAGTTTCTTGTATGAGAGAAAGAGGGCATCACAAGTGAAGTTTGTAGGAAGCAATCAAAGCATTCATTCTGTTATTGCATCAGGTTCAACAAAAAGTATAGGCATGTTCTTTTCTTCTTGGATCCCAGTATAGATCTCCCTTTTTTAACCAATCTTGAATATTTCTGCATTCATCACTGCAATTCTTCGTCACTTGCTATTTTCTTTTTGTTGTATCTTTATCAAGTTCTGGCGTATACAAGTTACATTAGCATAATCTATTTACTCCAACTCTTTATTTTTTTTTGAAGTACCCATGTTCGATCCCGTATGTCATAACGTGCCAAATACGAATTCAGCATGCTAGAAGTAAATAATGGAGTCACCACTAATCATTTTACTAGGTGTGATTAGTCACCTATACGAATCTATCCCTTTTAAAGTAATCCTAAACTTGACTAAGGCACCCTAAAAAAAATAGGTTCTGGCCTACTTATCAGAACTGAGTTCTGGAGTTCAGTTATGTGTGGGAAAAGATTAATACTCCAGAACGCCTATCTAGAGATAGTATCATATTAATCACATATTATCTTAAATTGGTCTTATCTAAATGGTCTTAATTCATTCTAATTTTATTTTAAAATTCACCTAAGGAATTCTATCTTAAATAAACATCAATCATCAAAATCAAACAAAAATAAAAATAAAAATAAAAATAAAATCTAAAATTTGCTAATCCAATTTAAATAGCCTCTATCATGAGATAAACAAAATTAAACAAGTAATAGATAAAATAACATTTTACATAAAATCCAAAACTTAAAGAAAATCAAGTAACAAATTAATCATAAAGATATTCATAAAAATTAAACAAATAAGAATTAATTAGGAATTAATTAAAAACTAATTAATAAACAAATAAAAATTAATGAAAAATAAAAATTAATGAATAAAAAGTTTATAAACAAAAAGAAATTATAAATTAAAATCTATTAAATAAACTAAATCAAACTTAATCAATTAAAATTAATCAAACTAACTTAATCAATTAAAATTATTCAACTAATTAAATCAATTAAAATTAAAATCAAATAAAAATTAGTAATGAAATATACATGCAATAATCAAATTAAAATAAAATTAGTCCAAAAATTAATTAATATAAAAATACTAATAATAATTAACATAACAATAAATATTAACATGCAACGATCAAAATAATAATATCAATATCAAGCAATAATATATTAAATAATATCTAAAAAAATAGTAATCAAAATAACAATATAATTAAACATCATAACAAAAAAAAACATCATAAAAAAAAAACATGAGATAGAAAATAAATAAAAAGGAAACAAAAAATTCAAAAAAAAAAAAAAAAGAGGATTTGCTACATCCGGGTCGGGTAGGGGCGCAGGTCGCGCAACCCGACCCGGATGTAACCTTTAAAACTTATTTGTTTTCCTAATCAGTTCTTACCTCTCTTAATAAAAAAAAAAAACCCTCTTTGGTCTGAATCTCTCTCTTCTTCCTCAAAGAACAGTCGCCATCAGTTCTTGAATTTCTAAAAACCGACGAGTCTCCGCTGTGTCCACCGTCGCCTCTGCCTCCAGTGCCCAGAAAACTTCCTAAATTCACCAAAATCTCCCTTTCGACCTCCTCAGTTCCAAAATCAAATCGAAATTTTCAAAATCAAACCCAGGAGCCCTAGATCTAAACCTAAAATCAATGACCTCTAACCCTCAAATCCCCGTTGACGACCATTCGATTTGCCTAGAAATCTAATATGTTCATTGTCATAACGGTTTTTTCGAACCGCTAGACGATTTTCAAAAAAACAATGGAGTCACCACCAATCTTTTTTGATGAGGTGTGATTGGCCACCTGAGAAAACTTATCATTTTAATAAAATTTTAAAATTAATTAAAACTTATTAAAACGATAATTTTAGGTCTACGAAAGCAAAAAATTGGGTTCGGGAGCACGGTTACGTATAGAGAAGGATTAGCACCCCCACAACGCCCATTAATAAAACGGTACCGATTAATCATGTGTTTTCCTAAATCTCGATTTAATGGACTCAACAACGGTATTTAAAACTAATTCTCTTTTTTATTTCTTTTACAAAATATGTTTATTAATCTGAAAAAGGAATTGTCATATATATTTTTTTTTTTTGAAAATGAAAGTGAACGTAAATCTTTTATCGAGAATACTCGTTAAATATTTTCAATATTTTTTGTGGTATTTAACGAGATCCTCTTATCTCGGGACATCTTAGGAATCATTACTATGACGTCCTTCGAATCTCGTCGTTGGAGATTCGTTGCCCATATTTATTTTCTATTTCTTTTTCATGATCATCTTATTTGTGTAAAAAGAAATTATTCGTTTATTCTTTTTTTATTTTTATGAAAGCGAGTGTGGATCCTTTATTGAAAGTGTTTGTAAAGATACTCCCAATACTTTTGATGATATTTTAACGAACTTTTCTCACCTCAAGATATCTTAAGAATCACTTCTGTGACATCTTTCGAATTTCGTCATCGGTGAATCACATTTCTTTAGAACATTTTTATTAATTAAAAAAAAACTGTCTTTTACAATTAATTCCGAAATAAAAGAAATTATCTATGTAAAAATAATTTCTGAATCACTCCGATACTTTCGATAATGTTTCGGTAACTAATTTTACTTGGACCTTTTCGGGGTGACGATTGATACCCCGACCATCCCGGGAAAGAATCCGTTTTAGAGAATTTTCTTTATCGAAAATAATTTAAAAGATATATTCTTAATTGCGTGCACCGAAATGCCATATTTTGATTTTTTTTTAATATTAATAGCACATAAAAATGAATAAAAGGAAAATAACAAAAAATACAAATTAAATAAAATAAAAGGCTGAAAGTAATAACATAATAATAAAATAAATATTAAAAAGATAATAGAAAAATAAAGTAAAAATAAAATTGATGAAAATGAACATAAACGAAAAATAACAACTTACCTCAGAAAAATTGCAAAAATTCGAGGATGTGTGTGTCAGATAAATTCCTCGAGGAGATTAATTTATTTTTCTGTTTCTTCTTCCTTTTTCTTTTTCTTTTTTTCTTTTTCTTTTTCTTTTTTTTTTCTTTTCCTTTCTTTTCTTTTCTTTTCTTTTCCTTTCCTTTCTTTTTCTTTTCTTCTTTTCTTTTTTCTTTTTTCTTTGATTTTCCCTGGCTGACCTGAGGTTGAAGGTTTGTCAGATAATTACATTGAGAGGCCATCGATTATAAGTATGGACCTTGATATACATTGTTCATGGAAGGGCAGAATGGTTGTTACATGGGGTATGGAGGATATGGGGTAAAGTTTCCCCTCCATTGCCCTTCATAGGTCATGGATTTGACATCCTTCACTTTCTTCTTGGGTATCCCATTTCCTTTGGTACCAGATGTCTCACCTACCTGGAGCTTCCCATTCTGAGCTTCCTCAATCATCTCCTTTAGGATTACCATATCTGCGGAGTTCCTTCTGGCATTACCAACGAGTTTATCATAGTAAGGGCTTGCAATGTATTTGCAAAAATGACAACAACTTCCTTTTCAGTTAAGGGCTGTTGTACCTTGACCGCTATACCTCTCCACCTGTGAGAATATTCTTTGAAGCCTTCAGTGTCTTTCTTCTCCATATTTTGCAAAAAGAGACCGTCCGATGCCATTTCGGTCACATGCTTGTATTGGTCTAGGAAAGCTCTAGCCAAATCATTCCAAGAACAAATCTGACCCCTACTTAACTGACTATACCATCTGATTGCGGATCCCCTAAGGCTTTCCTGAAAACAATGGACCAATAACTTATCATTACCCACATGGCTCACCATCATTCGACAGTGCATTTTGTGGTGGGTCATCAGATCAGTTGTTCCATCATACATCTCAAAGTTGGGAACCTCGAATTCGTGCGGAATAACTAAATCAGGAACCAAGCTAAATTCTTTCGGATCCCATTCCCAAACATATCTGTTTCTCCCAGTGCACAAAGCTTCCTCCTCTAACAGCTGATACCTAGTTGGTAGCGCAACTTGCGGCTGTGTGTCTTGAGAATTCTGCCCATTGATTAATGTTATTGCCTACGGGCAAGGGAGGCAATTCCCCGGACTGTTTTCCAAGGCCTCTAATTTTCCTCTTGCAGTAGAATTCTCAACATGCCCTCTTCCTTCGATAGTGGCGGACATCAATTCCATCAGCTTAGTCATTTGCTCTCGGATATTTTCCTAAGTTCTAATCACCTCTTCATTCATCTTTAGCTGAACCCATTCCAATTTCTCAATTCTATCTAAGTACTTGCTTTTCATGGTTCTTTCTCTCACATCAGAATTCCCAACATGCCCCTTTCCTTTGGCAGTGGCGGACATTAGTTCCATCAACTTAGTCATTTGCTCTCAGATCTTTTCCTGAGTTCTAATGACCTCTTCATTTATCTCTAGTTGAACCCGTTCCAATTTCTCAATTCTATCTAAGTACTTTCCTTCCACGGTTCTTTCTCTCACAGCAAAATTCTCAGCATGCGTTTCTCGGTTATCTTCCTGGGACCTTGCTATCTGCTCCTGTAACTCTTTTTGAACTCTTTGAGTCTCCAGCTGAGCCCTTTCAATCCTTTCCATTCGTGCTGACTGTTCGTTTTCCATGGCTCTTGCTTGTGAACGAGTATTATACGGGCGGATGACTAACTGCTTTTGTTTTCCCGTTGGCGTGGCTATGCTTGTACCTTATACGTAAATGTCATGAATTAGAATGACTTTTAAGAAGGTTCGTTATTCTTAATTAAATGTATGAATGAATGAACAAATAAATGAATGGAATAATGCATCCGAGGTATAACTGCTCAAAGATAAATTTCATGAAGTTGATTTTTCATTGATCCCAAATACAGTTCTCATTACATCAACAAAGTTTCTTCGAATCATATCCATAAAAACAATTAATCTGCTTATATTAATTTTTGGCCTTGTCCAAGAAGTTAAATAGGTGCTGTCCGTATTCCCCAGTTGGCTGGATTCTTTGCCTCAGAGCTTCCACTCTCTCGACCATCTCCCCGGCCTTTCTCACGACTTCGCCGATTTGTGTACCCAAGTGTTCTATGTACTGCTGCCTTTCCAAGATTTTGGTTTTCCATATCATACTAGCATCCGTAGCCAAATCACATGTATAACACCAATCACTTTCTCTATTCCTCCATTGTCTCACAATCTCATCGATGTGATTTTTTTTGGCTATGTAGCTGCTACTCTAGGTCTCGAATTACTTGGTGTAGGGAACTTATCTCTTCTTGCATCTGGGAACACCTTTCCCTCTTGTTCTCGAGCTCTTCCTTCAGCTTCTCATTTGTATGCAGGGATTTAGCCAAACTCACGAAATTCTGGGAATACATGTCTCTATATTTCTGCTTGTCACGAGACAGCCGAGCGGCTTTTGTTTCATTTTCTTATGCCTTTCTCTTCCATTGCTCTACTTCCTCCTGAAGTCGACTAAGTTCCTTCTCTCGTCTATAAGTTGGTTCGAGTATATTCTCGACCTTCAGTTTTGTCCTTAGTTTCTTGTTCTCCAAGTGCAGGTCCTTCAAATTGGCATATGCAGTGTCACGTTCCTTTACTATTTTTTGGATTCTGACCCCTTGTATTTCGGTCTTGTCTTTCCAATTCTCGGCCTCCTCTTGGAACCTCTGACTTTAGTGCTTCATCTTTTTTCTTTCAATGTAGAAACCTTGTTCAGCGATTTCCAGCTCTAATATTCTCTTTGGTGGAGCAAGAACTGGCTGAAAAACGACCTCTTCTTCGGGAAGAACCACATTGTTGACTTTATTTGCTCTCCAAACTAGGTACCTCAGAGTGACACCCTCACTGAGGGACCCTAACCTTGTACTTTGGGTTTCTTTCCAAGCTCGGCCTATTGGCTCCACTTTCTTTGACATATTCGGATCCCCATATGAAAATTCCACTTGATTGAGTATGTGCATAGCCGGGACAAATTTCCTTACCCCATACTATCTCAGTACCATTAGTGGAGCATAACTTACTACTCCCCATAGTCCCAAAAGTTGTACCCACGGTTCTCCACATCGGTATAACATTGGTCCATGAGGCATCCACGACGCTATCCATCTTAGTTGCTCGCTAGTCAACGACCGTAGGAATACTATCTCTTGGATCTGGGTTCTGGCCATTTGCTTTCGCAGAATTCCCTAATAGGGGCTCTAATCTTTAGGTAAGGTTTCATGAAAGCACTTTTTTTACACACGAAGTGACTCTTGAGCCATATATGCAATAGTGGTGCACATCCAACAAAATGGCCCTCCCCTTTTTGGGCCAAAAGTTTAACGATCTTATGGTTTCAGCAAGGATTGCTGGCGAGGGATTACTGTGGTTCTCAACTTGCTCGAAGAAGTCTATCACTGCCACCTCAATATGCCCTAAAACCTTAGGAAAAATTACCATCCCATAAATAGCCAAAGCAAAAGCGGTGATCCCTTGCTCATCATCGAGATGCCCCTCAATAAATTTTCAAAAAAACTCTCAAGGAATGCAGACATGTTCCTCTTTTTGTTTCAGATCCAGATCTCCTACTTCTATCCCGATAAGCTTTTTCAACTTCTTACAGAAACCCAATTTTTTCTTTCTAACGTACACCTTATCCGGGAATCGGAGCTCTAACCCAACAAGAATTAAGTACTGCTCTATGGTTGGTGTCAAATCCTTTTTGTTAAAAGCAAAGCACCTATAAAAAGGGTCCCAAAACTAAAGAGCTGCTATGATCATTGACTCCTCGGTTACCACCGGAATAAGCGAAGGAATCTGGCCATATTTTTCAAAAAATTTCCTCTTTCTTTCCTCATTCATTCGTTCCCAAATATCGGCCAACTCGGTCAAATTATTATGTGTGAGTTTCAAGTTTATCCTTTCGGGTAGACTCGGGACATAACCTTCTATCAAACAATCCCCTTTTTTTTGTTGCACATTTCTTGCCCATTCTTGCACATCAACAAGTGACTCACACATTACGCTTATGGATGTGGAGCTAATCTGACGTTCAGTGGGTTCCATGAGAAATTTACTTGCTGAAAGATACTTTGAGAGTAATACCTCATCGTGGGATGCTGTAAATTTCATGTAGATCATGTAGAACAACATAAGAGGAAAATTTGTCAGTAAATTCACACATGAGAGAGTTTAAAAATAAAAAAAATAAATAAAGGAATTTGACATTATTTAATTACATAAAATAACAACTATTCTACAAATGACCTAGTTCGGGTGTGCGTTCACCCTAAGGATCGCGAAATAAACTAATGCGGGCATTTGGGACGTTCCCATCATTACCCATTTTATGGGTCGAATTTAAACAAAAGTAGTGAAAGGTAAGAGGCGTTCCTTCACGTGTCCTAATTTCGGGTGACTTTCTAGATATCGGGTAGGAAAGACTCTACTTAGGGCGGGTTTCTTATGGCGTTCTAACATGAGGTTCGGATTCATAACCTAAAGGTCCTCAAATTGTTCCTCACTGTTAACCGTGAAGGCTAGCAAGGCACCCCGATCCTCATCCATTATAGGCTTCCAACGAAAAGGGTTCAATTTGAGCGAGAAATTTTTGCTAGCCCATGCGAAGATTATTATCTCATGAGAGCTAGGTACTTTCTTTCTCTAAAAGCGTTTCGATAGCCCATGCAAAGGTTATTACCTCACGAGAGAATAGGTACTTTACTTTTTCCTAAAGGAATAATGCCCGAGTATAGAGCTTATGTATGAGATGCACATGTTCGTAAAGCTGTCATAATGCTTTTTTCGACCTTTAGACAATTTTCAACAAAACATGGAGTCGCCACCAATCTTATTTGTTTAGGTGTGATTGGCCACCTAGAAAGCTTATCATTTTAATAAAATTTTAAAATTAATTAAAATTTATTAAAAAAATAATTTTGGACTATGAAAATCAAAAGTTTGGATTCAAAAGTACAGTTACGCATGGGGAAGGTATTAGCACCCCCACGACGCCCGTTAATAAAACGGTACCAATTAATCATGTATTATTTTAAATCTCGATTTAATGGACTTGACATCAGTATTTAAAATTAATTCTCTTTTTATTTCTTTTTATTTCAAAACATGTTTATTATTATTTTTAAAGAATTGTTATTATTTTTAGAAAACGAATGTGAACATAAATCTTTTATCGAGAATATTTCAATACTTTTGGTGGTATTTAACGAGATCCCCTCACCTCGAGATATCTTAGGAATCATTACTATGACGCCTTTCGAATTCCGTCGTCGGTAATTTACATTCATTTTTTATTTAAATGCGTATGATGCAAATATTTAAACATGGAATGCACACGGTTAAGCATATAAGACATATGATTAAATACATAATTTCACGATTAAACATACGAAGCGTAGTATTTAAAACGCGAGCATGACAAAATATCAAGCACGTAAATATTCATTCATTCTTTATTTTTTTTATTTTGATTATTTCCATTTTCGAAATGAAAACTAATTTTTTGTATTGAGCATATTGCTAAATACTCCCACTACTAGTGGTGATATTTAACGAAATTCTCTCACCTCGGGATATCTTAGGAATCATTACTATGACATCCTTCAAATTCCGTCGTCGGTAATCCGCGTTCATTTTATCCTTATGTTTATTTATTAAAATTAATTTCTTGCTATAATACATTAAACCTTCTACAATAAACCCATATTTCGTGACACTAAAATATTCTACTATATTTAAATGAATGATGAATACCAATAATAAAATATATTATAATAGGATGTAACATTTAAAATAAATGATAACTACAAATAATAAAATGTATTAAATCATGCTACAACATTAAAACACAAATAATATAATATATTAAAATACTACAATATTTAAAATAACTAATAAATACCAATAATAAAATATATTAAAACATGCTATAACATTAAAACACAAATAATATAATATATTAAAATATACTACTATATTTAAAATAACTAATAAACACCAATAATAAAATGTATTAAAACATGCTACAACATTTAAATAAACAATACACAAAAATAATAAAATATATTAAGATATACTGCAACATTTAAAATAAATAATACATAAAATAAAGAAATATATTAAAATACACTACAATATTTAAATAAACAATACACAAAAATAATAAAACATATTAAGATGTATTACAATAAATAATACACAAAAATAATGAAATATATTTAAATATACTATAATATTTAAATAAATAATAAACAGAATAAAAAGGAAAATAAATTTTACCTTATTGGATTTGAAGCCTGGCCTAGATCTGATAGGACTTGGACCCAAAACTGTTGGGTTTGAAAACCCAAGTTGGGCTGGTTAGCATGCAAAGGGCCTGCTGGCCTTTTTTTGTTTTCTTTTTGCCTGAAACGGGTTAGGCGCGAGGACCTCGGGTCGAGTTACGGGTCCGCGTGCGGACCCTGGCTCTTAAGCAAAATGGTGTCGTTTCGGCACTGGTTTAAATAACCCTTTTTGTTTTTTTTTCTTAGAAACCTCTTCCCCTCCCTCTCTCTCTAATCTCTCTCTTCCCTTTTGTTCTCTCTTTTCTCTCTTCAAAACCAGGTTTTGACCGTCGGACCGCTATACCGGCCATCGGACCGCCGTGCTCTAACGAGCTTCCCGATCCGAAATTGGCCCAAAAAGCTCTTCGCGTCCTCTTCTACCCAAATATCCCCCTGCTTTTCCTCAAACCAGGCCTCATCCGAGTAGATCTAATCCCGAAAATCAAAACTCCTACCTCCCTGATCTCTTCTGACAGCCATCGAATCGGCTTCTAATCCAAGCCGTGGCCTCCCTCACCCTAAACCACCTACTGACGATTCAATTTTCCTAACCGAGGCCTAGAACGCCTCACACCAGACCAAAAACGAAACCCCACAGCCTATTTTTCCCTTTTTCGGTTCTTGTTGCTGGGTTTTGTGAGGCTTTTTTTATGTTGTTTTTTTCTCTGTGTCTCTCGGTGGGAGAATGGGGGGTCAGACGAGGTTTTATGGTGGTGGGTGGCGTGTTGGCTAGGCTGTTGGGGGTAGGGGTGGTGTACAAGTTTGGTGGCTAGGGTTAGGGTGGTTCAAATGGGGATTGTGTGTGGCTAGGGTTGCTTGGGTTGGGGCTGTTGGTAGCTTGTTTTGGTGATGGCATGTATGGGGGTGGCCTGGGGAAGGGTAGCTGCTGCAAGGGTGGCTGCCTAGGTGGTTAAGGTTGCAAGGGGAGGCTGGCTGTTGTAGGGGGCTAGGGTTTGCTGCTGCCAGTGGGGTTGAGCCTGCTAGGCCAGCAGGCCGGTTGGGCTTACTGCTTAGCTAGCAAGTTGGGCCTGCTAGGCCAGCAGGCCCAGTTGGGCCAAGCCCAAAAAATAAAAAAGGTAAAAAATAATATAATAAATAACAATAAAGAAAAAGAAAATTAAATTTGGAATTTAATCCGAGTATTACCCGGACAAAATTAGGGCATTACAACTGAAATTTTGAATATCACCATCGAAAGCTTTGGATATCACCACCGAAGATTTATCACAACTGAATTTTCGGATATCACTATCGGAAGCTTCGGATATCGCCAGCGAAGACTTATCATAACTGAATTTTCGGATATCACCACCGGAAGCTTCGAATATTACCATCGAAGATTTATCATAACTGAATTTCCGGATATCACCATCGAAAACTTCGGATATTGCCATCGAAGACTTATCATAACTGAATTTCCAGATATCACCACCGGAAGCTTCGGATATCGCCACCGAAAACTTATCATAACCAAATTTTGAATATCACCACCGAAAGCTTCGGATATCGCCACCGAAGACTTATCATAACCAAATTTCAGATATTACCACCGAAAGCTTCGGATGTCGCCACCGAAGTCTTATCATATATGAATTTCGGATATCACTACCGAAAGCTTCGGATATCACCACCGAAGACTTATCATAACTGAATTTCCAAATATCACCACCGAAAGCTTCAGATGTCGCCACCGAAGACTTATCACAACTGAAATTTTGAATATCACCACCGAAAGCTTCGGATATCACCACCGAAGACTTATCATAACTGAATTTCCAGACATCACCACCCAAAGCTTCGGATATCACCCTCGAAGACTTATCATAACTGCTTTTTGGATATCACCACCGAAGACTTTACCAAGTCCTAAACATTCTTCATTTAATAAACTTCCCAAATATTCTTCAACTTTGACAACTCGAACTAAACATCCATCAATAAATAAATAAATAAATTTTTTCCATATATTTTCCAAAACTTGAGAATTTTCTTACTCGAAAGTTTTCCATCTTTGAAATCATCCACTTTTCTTTAAACATGCCTTTCCTCATGCAATGAATGTCATGTTTGTTTTATAAATGCAATGCTTTATTGGTGATGCACATGCCCCCTTACTAACGCAAATGATGAAGATTCTCACTACATGGTGCAGTGTAATGCAAGTGCTCACTAAATGCTATAATCGATGCCATGATGCATATGCTTGCTGAATGATGGAAGTATCTCTCAAATATCTGACATTGGTTTTCACCAGGTTTGTTTTGACCTTCCTATTTTGCTTTTCTTTTCTAATTACAACACTCTGAACAAACCGGTACCAAAATAAAGTATCTCTTTTTCATCTCACGCATCTTGAATAGGATAGGTTTTTAGCATCGTTCTTGTTGTATAAAAAGGAAATAACTTTTTCAAATCTTCAGTCAAATATCTTGCTATCTTATTGCCCCCAAGAGAAAACATTTTCCAAATCCACCATCATTCTGTTGATCTCCATATTATCTTGTTAACCTATGTAAGATCTCCCTATGGGCTTGTGCCTGTAGTATCCACCTTTTCCCAAAACTTCTATCCATCCAAATTTGAAAACATCTCCATATAAACAAAGATTCGTTTCAATATTTCTGGACTCTATGATCATGAGAACTATTTCTTCTTACCAAAACATTTTATTTTCCTAGATATTGAAAATTTCGCACATTTTTAAAGAAAACCTACCTTTGGACAAGACTTCTTGTCAAAAACTTATCATGATAGTCTTGAAAAGTCTCTTCACTTTTTTACAATTCACCTTTTTCGTTGTCTTTCTCCAAAACTTTTATTTAGAAAAACTTTTTGAACAAAATTTTGCCCCACAAAAATTATTTCCTCTTATCAAAGTATGTTATTTTCCAAACAATCTTTTTGGAACAATCATTTTCAGAAGAAAAAAAAAGACGTGACATTCAAGCTCTTGAAACTCGATGACCACTGTTAGAAAACTTTTGATACAATGACAGTTTGGTCTTTTTAAGTGACATGGCCTCACAAGGTTTTGGTTCATTTAGGAAAAGGTTTTGCATAGAAAACATGCCCCTATCATCTAGGCTTACCAATGAAACATGAATCTTCTGGAAACAATGAATTCCTCGAGACAAACTTTATGAAATGATTCATTTTTGCAGTGCAAGCAAATTTGACATCTTTTAGTCTCCGCGTAATTGTAATTTGGAGAAGCGTCAAAACTAGCTGTGACAGGCTCAAGATATTGGGTGGTCATTTTGGAAAGGATGGTTTTCAAAGCTAGACCTCAAACTTTGAGCAGAGCCGACATCCTGGAATTTCCAAAAAGTCTTGGATGATTATTGTTTTCTTCAAAATGACATCTCTTTTTCACAGTTTGGCAATATCATAGGCGGTATCCAAAAGTTTTTATTTCAACTTGATTTGCCCTATTTCTTATAAGTTTTCACCTTAGACCCTCACTTCTTTTTTTGGCCCGTTCTTCCCTTTTTTTATTGATTGTTCGATCATGCATCTAAGAATTCAAATCTTATTCAAAAATGTTCAAATGGCTCGAAATGTTTTGACAAAGAAAAGAGAGACTGAAGTCTCGTTCAAGAAATAAGATCTTCAATTAAAAGGTCCATGTTTGATTAAAATAGGCTTTACAAGGTACATAACGTAGGCCAAGGTTAAGGGTTTTAGAATAAGAGGATAAACAGGCTCAAAATACATGCTCAAGGGTAATCCTACTAAGGATAACTTCGTAACCAGTTAAGTGCTCTCTTCGAGATATTTATCTTTTCATTTTTGAAACCACTTCATTTCATTTCATTTTTTCTTCTTTCTTTTTTTTTTCAACAATTTTTTCCTTCTTGTGTACAATTCCTCTCTTGATGTAGCAATTTCAAAACTTTTTTTTTTGGATCTCCATTTATCATGTATTTTCCCCTTGACATAAGATCTTCTGGTTTGTTCACAAAGCATGAACCAATGATCCCTGAGAATGTCTTTTCTTGCATTTTCTTTCAGTGAGGAGGGTGATCCTTGGTTAGGGTTCATTTGAAAAATTTTATAAGGCTCATAAAAGGGTAACTAGTGAATGATTTTCATATTTGCGAAAGGATGATGAAATAAGGCCATTTGTTATTTCAACGTGGTCATTCAAATTGAAGAGTCATTTCTTATAGATCGATAAGTTGAAAATTTTTATTTTCCTTTTTCTGAGCCATTTTGGATATTCAAAATGCATGATGTCACTCTCAATTCTTTCATTTTTTTCTTCTCTTTTTTCTCTTTTTCTACTACATGCCCCCATAACTAATTCACCTTTGTCCACCCCATTACGAATGTCTGATTTGATTCACTAAACAGATGAGGGCTCATGAGACAGTGAATTATTGTCATGATGAATATCTTGGAAATGTTAAGCTATTGTCCAGTTGGGGAAAAGTTGTGGCATAAATTGAGCTTTGGATGGTTTTATTCATTCGTTAAAAGGTGGGTCAAAATGTAACTTTGGGGAAAAGAATTAAAACAATTGCATTTTCTGGTCACTTGAAAGAATTTGGTCGATGTAAGTTATAGCCTAGCCTTGATGCTCATCAAATTACCACTGTCTAGATTCCATAGAAGAATGTCATGTTTGTCTAGTTCTCAAGGAATTCAAGAAAAAGTCTTTTCAATTCTCTATTTCATAGTTCATGGTTTTAATAGTGATTTTCATCTCAATTCCTTCACATGAAACTCAAATTTGTGCTTCTTAAAGCTGGAAAGGTCTCAACTGGTGTTTATTCAAATGATCTGGTGTTAGGAACGTTTGGAGAAGTCATGGTATTTGTTAGTATTGGTTCGTTCTCAACAATGGTCACCAATGCTTTCGAGACTTTTTATCACATCTTACTTTGAAAAACATTTTTCAACTCTGATCCAGGAAACTAATTATGAAAGGCCGACTCATCGCAAATTGACTTTTCCTAAAACTCTTCAAAATTTCAAGCAAAACCTTTTAAGTCCATATTTACAAACACAATTTTATCTCAGAAACATAATATGACAAAGAGTGCTTAGAAATTAAAAATCCATTCATTTCATGCAAGTGCTAATGTGAAATAGGAGTTCTTTTTCTCATGAGTACTTTCATAATTAGAACAAATCCACAAACATAAGCCTCCCTCATGACGTGCTACCCATTAATTCCATATTCCTTTTATCCTAGCATGCCTCATGTTATGCCATCTATGTTTGCCCCACCTTGATTAGGAAAAATTTGGCTCTCCGTTACTGTCGAAGCTCAACAACCCAACTTTGGTGAGATCTCTGACTTTATACTTCAGTACAAGGCAATTCTCTGTCGAGTGGCCTTGATTACCACAATGATAATTGCAACATTCATTAGCATTATACCAACCCGGATACGGAGGTTTAAGGGGTTCCAACTGTTTTAGCGTCACCAAAGAGGTTTTGGACGAGTCGGGGTAAGAGCACAATATAGGACATGGGAATCGGAGTGACTCGATTTCTTTCTCTATTGTTTCTTGACTTTTTTTGATCATTTCCAAGGTTCTTTGGATGGTTCCCCGATCGAGGAGTAGGCACAAAGATGGGTGAATGGAAATTGGTGTTCATGTGCGATTGGAGATTTATTGGGTAAACTGGCTGAGAAAATAGTTGGTGAGGCTACGGGCTGTGGGAAATGTTGTTCATATCTGGATAGTAAGGGTGACATATGGGATACGTTTGGTATGGAGCAAAGTTCTTGGGTACTTGATTTTCGAAACTGATAGCTTGTGCTTCTCCCTCTTTCTTCTTGGTTAACTCTTCTCTCAGGAGCAGCAGTATCTCCTGTATCAATTTTCCCGCTTTTGATCGCACTTTCAATCATCTCAGCAGAAATAACCATATCAGCAAAATTTCTCGTAGCGTTCCTAACCAATTTGTCATAATACAGCGTCGATAGTGTGCCGATGAATAATACAGTGATTTCTTTCTCAGTGAGTGCTGGTTGCACTTATGCTGCCAGATCTCTCCACCGCTGGGCATACTCCTTGAAACTTTCAGTATTCTTCTTTTTCATTTTCTGCAAGGATAACCTATCTGGTGCCATGTCAGTCATGTATTTATACTGAGTCAAGAAAGCGCTTGACAAATCCTTCCAAGAACGGATATGACTCCGATTCAATTGATTGTAGCATCTTGCAGCTGACCCAGTTAAACTGTCTTGGAAGCAGTGAATGAGCAATCTTTAATTGTTGGCGTGGCCACCCATTTCTCGATAGAACATAGTAATGTGGGCCGATGGACACTTCGATCCGTCATACTTTTCAAATTCGGGAACCTTGAATTTTGGCGGAATCACCAAATCTGGGACTAGGCTGAGCTCATTCGGATCCACATTCCCAAAAACGTTCATTCCTTCTATGGCTTTGAGTTTCTCTTCCAACATATCATATTTCTGTCACATCCTTGTGTCCTCCACTCGCTTTTCTACACTTTTCTTCAACTTCTCTTGTTTTTTTGGATCATCTAGGTCTGGAACAAATACCGATCTAAAAGATGAGATCTTTGAGTTTAATCCAGATGGCATTTGAACTTGTTGACCCTCGAGAATAGACATACTGAAATGGGCATTAGGTTGTCCTTCGGCTGAGAATCCATCTTGAGGATGTGTATCATGTGATGTTTGAGCTTGGGGATGAGTGAACCTTGGTCGATAAAGCAGATCTTTGCCATGGGCTTGGGGCTCTTCTCGTGTGACTGTACCTTCAGCAACCCCTCTTCATTGAGTAAGACTCATCACAATCTCCATCATTTTGGTCATTTGTTCACGCGACTCTTTATTTGACTTCGCTATCTGTTCCCGTACTTGTTGTTGAGATCTGGCTAATTGTTCTTGCAATTACCTTTGTAGTATTTCCATTTGTTCTATTTGTGCTGCTTGTTCACTTTTCATGGCTTTATCTGTGAACAGGTATTGTATTGGTGTTGAGTGAGTGAACCCGGGTTTCTTATTGGCTTTTAAATCTTGTATCTTCTATTCTGAAAGTGAACTTTCCTTAGAGGGCTCTTAAAACCAAATATAATCTTATATACCCCCAAAATTATTGCATGTATGTTTATGAATGGATGCGTGCATGTATGGGTGCAACATAATGTTAGCGTAATGCATGTAAACAAAGAAAAGGAAACAAGTTAGTATGAATATACTGTACAAAGATCAAAATTTTATTTTTTATTGCAAAAGATATTATTTACAGAACAAAAATTTCCTCTCAAAAGAAAATTGGATTTGGTCGGAAAAAAAATACACTCTTAAAATAAAAGTTTTTCCAAAAAGGTTTCAAAATTTATTTGGCATGACGATGTCCCTTGGGCAATGGTTCATGGGAACTCATATGTACATTCAATCTTACACACTCCATGGTTTGTAAAATGAAAAGCAAAGAGTAGTGAGGTTCATTCATGTACCTAATCTTAGGTACCCTCTAAGTAATGGGTAAGCATAACCCTAACTTAGGAAGGCCTCCTACGTTTCATTATATACTAGGTTCGAATTTACACTAATCTAAAGGTTCCCAAATTGTTCCTCACTGTCGTCCATGTGGACTAGTAAGGCACCCTGATCCTCACCCATTACAGGCTACAAACGAAAAAGGTTCAATTTGGGTGAGAGTATTTTCCAAGCCTGTGCGAAGGTTATTACCTCACGAAAGGGTTAGTACTTTGCACCCCGAAAGTGTTTCGCTAGCCCGTGCGAAGGTTATTACCTCATGAGAGCATAGGTACTTTCTTCCCTCCTAAAAGGACAAAGCTCGGGTATAGAGCTTATGCATGAAATGTGCGTATTAAGTGTATGAAGAGAACAAACAACATTTCACAACCCGATCCTAAATACCCCCAAAATTTATCATGAGCAAAAAATATTAAAAAAATGACAAAAAATCTAAATGCAAGTTTATTCAAAACATTTCACAAAAATGAAAGAAAAGAAAGAACGAAAATTTCTTTTAAAAAAAGGGAATTATAATTAAATACCAATTAAAATCATCAAATCAAAATTTCGGATAGCACAAGATTAATCTATGGCTCGACTCTGAAAAAAGGTCTCCAATGGAGTCGCCAAGCTGTCATAACGGTTTTCTTGAACCGCTAGACGATTTTCAAAAAAGCAATGGAGTTGCCACTAATCTTTTTTGATTAGGTGTGATTAGCCACCTGAGAAACCTTATCATTTTAATAAAATTTTAAAATTAATTAAAACTTATTAAAAAGATACTTTTAGGTCTGCAAAAGCAAAAAATTGGGTTCGAGAGCATAGTTATGTGTAAGGAAGGATTAGCACCCACACAACGCCCGTTAATAAAACGGTACCAATTAATTATGTGTTTTCCTAAATCTCGATTTAATGAACTCAACAACGGTATTGAAAACTAATTTTCTTTTTTTATTTCTTTTCCAAAATATGTTTATTAGTCTGAAAAAGGAATTGTCATATTTTTTTTTTAAATGAAATTGAACGTAAATCTTTTATCGAGAATACTCGTTAAATATCCCCAATACTTTTGGTGGTATTTAACAAGATCCTCTCACATAGAGGCATCTTATGAATCATTACAATGACGACCTTCGAATTTCGTCGTCAGAGATTCATCGCCCATATTTATTTTTATTTCTTTTTCAAGATCATCTTATTTGTGTAAAAAGAAATTATTCTTTTATTCCTTTTTTTTTTTATGAAAGCTAGTGTGGATCCTTTATTGAAAGTGTTCGTAAAGATACTCCTAATACTTTTGGTGATATTTTAACGAACTTTTCTCACCTCAAGATATCTTAAGAATCACTACTGTGACATCTTTCAAATTCCGTCATTGGTGAATCACATTTCTTTAAAACATTTTTTATTAATTAAAAAAAATGAACTGTCTTTTATAATTAATTCTGAAATAAAAGAAATTATCTATGTAAAAATAATTTTCGAATCACTCCGATACTTTCGATAATGTTTCGATAACTAATTTTACTCGGACCTTTTCGGGGGACGATTGATACCCCTATCATCCCGAGAAAGAACCGTTTTAGAGAATTTTCTTTATCAAAAATAATTTAAAAGATATATTCTTAATTGTATGCACCGAAATGTCACCTTTTGATTTTTTTTTTAAAGATTAATAACACATAAAATTGAATAAAAGGAAAATAACAATAAATACAAAAATAAAATAAAATAAAATAAAAAGCTTAAAGTAATAACATAATAATAAAAAAAACAAAATAAATAATAGAAAAATAAAGTAAACATAAAATTGATGAAAATGAACATAAACGAAAAAATAAAAACTTACCTCGGAAAAATTGCAAAAATTCGAGGATACATGTGTCGGATAAATTCCTCGAGGAGATTAATTTATTTTTTCGTTTCTTCCTTTTTCTTTTTTCTTTTTTCCTTTTTCTTTTTTCTTTTTTCTTTTTCTTCTTTGCTTTTCTTTTCTACTGTTCTTTTCTTTTTTTTTCTTTTCTTTTTCCCTCTCCCCAACTGGGTCAGGCGCGGATCCGGGTTGACCCGTGGGTCAACGTCTGACCCGTCTCCTGAAACGGTGTCTTTTTGGCACTGAATAAATACCCCTACTTCCCCCTTTTTTATTTTTCTCTTCTCCTCTCTCTCTTTTCCTCTCTTTTCTCTTCCTTCTCTCTTCCTCTAAACCCAAAATCCGACCTGAAAACCCAAAAATCGCAATGGTCCATCTCGTTGACCGTCGATCATCACCGTCAGTGGCTGATCGACTCCAAACTTCATACACCTCCTCTTTTCGGCCTCTTTCTTCCATTTATGGGCTCATTTTCACCTCAAAATGCCTCCAAAGCCTAGATCTAGGTTTCCTTCTCGCGGGTTCAACCGTGAATCCGACCTCCGTCCACCGTTGGATCGGGCCCAAACTTCGGCATGTTATTCCCCTCCACTTAGGCTATCTTTCCACTGTTCGGGTTCCCAAAGTAATTCTCTAAAACCCTCTTATCTGTAATACCCGAACCTCCCTGGGGTTTTTGTTGTTGTTTGGGTTTGCTGTTGTTTTTGTGTGGTTTGTTGTTATGGTTGTTGTTGTTCACTGCTATGGTGTTTTTGTCGGGTTGTGAGTGTAGGTGTGGTGCTTGTGGGTGTTGGTGATAGGTCCGAATGTGGTGTGGTTATGCTTTTAGGGTCCCCTTTGCTGGGTCTATTATGATTTTTCGGGGGTCCAAATGGTGATGGTGGGGGACTGAGTAAGGGAGCCGAATTTTTGAGCTTTGGGATCCGAATGGGTTTTTTGGGGGTGGGAACCGACCGAGTTTTGATTTGGGTTTTGGGTTTTATAGGAGCCATTTGGGGCGATGGTTAGGTCGGTGGCTAGGTCGATGGTTGCAGGCTAAGGGTGGCTAATGAGTGTGTGCAAGTAGGGTGTAGGCCTGCTGGGGCTCGGGCTGTGTAGGTGCTGCCAGGGACTAGGGTTTGGCAAGGGGTGTGGCGGCTGCAGCAGGGGTGCTGTCAGCAGGTTAGAGGTAGGGCAGTTCAGCAAGTTGCTGCAAGGTGCAGGAGGGAAAGTGTAGGAGGGGCTGCCAGGCAGCTTGGTGGCAGTGTAGGGTGGCTGCCAGGTAGCTGCAGCAGGGGTGTGGGGCATGTAGGCTGCTGCCAGGGGCCTGTCTCTTCAGGGCCCGAAATAGTTGGGCCTGATTTTAGGCCCCGAAGCCCAATGATCCCAAGAACTAGTCAAAGGTTCAACAAATAAAAATGAGAATAAAAACTAAGTCCAATGGATATCCGATCTTGTGATCCTGACTAAAACAAAGTTGAACCCGATTGATACAACCTAATCAAACTCTCTTGAAATTTCATTTTAATTTAAACCTAAGAAAATCGAATTATGACCAAAAGGAAAAAATATTCGACAATTTGAAACTTCACTCGATCCTTTGACTCGGGTTTCAACTTAGGGTTCAACTTGAGTGTAACTCGAGACTTGACATGAGATTTGACTCAGGATTTTTACTCGGGCAAAATTAGGCTGCGTGCGGACAAAATTACGTTGCTACGTAATGATTCCTAAGATATCTTGAGGTGACAAAATTTTGTTAAAATATCACCAAAAGTATTGGGAGTATTTTACGAACATTTTCGATAAAGGATCCACATTTGTTTTCATAAATAAAAAATAATAATAATAAAAGAATATTTTCTTTCTACGCAAATAAAACGATTTTGAAATAAAAAATAAATACGGGCACGAATCTCCGACGACGAAATTCGAAAGATGTCACAGTAGTGATTCCTAAGATATCTTGAGGTGAGATGATGTCGTTAAATATCACCACAAGTAGTAGGAGTATTTTGCGGTATTTTAAATACGAAAAATTCGTTCTCTATGTGGAAACAATCGGGATAATAAGTAAAATAAATGAATAAATATGTACTCAATATTTTGCCATGCTTGTGTTTGCGAATAATATGCTTCGTATGCTTAATCATGTGATCACATAATTAATTCAGTGTCCTATATGCTTAACCATAGACATCCCATATTTAAATATTCGTGTCATATGCATTCAAATGAAAAGTGAGCGGAAATTACTGACAACGGAATCCGAAAGACGTCATAGTAATGATTCCTGAGATATCCCGAGGTGAGAGAATCTCGTTAAATACCACCAAAAGTATTGGGAATATTTAGCGAGTATTCTCGATAAATTCTCTCCCTAGGCTCTTCCTTCCTATCGATTTCGATCTTCAAGAAAACCTTCGTATTAACTCTAATCCGAAACCCCAAAACTGTAAATCCCAAAACTTTTTTATTTTCCTACTGCTATAGCTTATCCGATTGTGTTATTGTGTGTCTCAAGATTTCTATCAGATAATGATTCCGGTTGTTTCTGTCTCTGGTTCGGGTTGTGTTCTCTCTCACTAGGCCGATTAAGAACTAAATCCTACCAAAAATCTCCAACCCTAGACCCCCAAAAAGCTCACTACTCTATTTATTCCTTCTTGTGTGTTGTGATTTATGTTTCTTCACATTCGGGTTCCCCCTGTTGCTAAGTTTATTCTGTTCTTTTGTAGAGATCAATGTAAAGTAGTTAAATTTTAGTAAACTTTCATTTCCTAATTCAATTTAGTTTCTACCTCTAAAGCTTCGGTCTCGTGATTGGATTTAATCCCACATTTCCTAGATAAAGTCTAATTTAGAAGAAGCATTTTTGGTTTAGGATTCAATCTTTCTTTTTTGCGATTTTCCAACTCATGATCTCCATCCTCAACAAGTTTCCATTTTCTGGAAAAAAAAATAAAAGAATAAATAAATAAAAATTGAAATTGAAAAGAAATAGAGTTTGGACCGATCGGCCCGAATTAATTTGAAAGCCTAATTGTCAATCCGGATTTCAAAACGAATTAGAACATTATTTGATTAAAATAAAAATCTCAAAAAAAAAAAAAAATTTCGCAATCAAGTACGATTTGAATTCGATTATGCCTTAAGGACCCCGGACAAAATCGGGTGTCTACAGTTGTCCCTTTTTGCGCATTCGTTGTGAAATAGGAACTGTGCAAAGACGTAGACACCTCATAGTTAGCTCAAGTCAACCAGCACAAATGAAACATCACTCCTTCCAATAGAAATAAATTTAAAAAAAATTCAAACGAAAAAGCTCTTCTAAACGAGGCATCAACTTTAAATACCAAACGAAGAAAAACTTCTCCCAACGAGGCATCAACTTTAAAATTTCCAAATGAGAAAAATGTTCCTTAAGAGAGGCTTGACATTTTAAACAAATATATCTATATACTTCTTAAGAGAGGTTGAACAAAAATAGTCCTCAAGAGAAATTTGATATGAACAAAATAATCATCGAGAGAGATTTGGTGTAAGCAAATAATTCTCGAGAGAGATTTTAGCAAAAATATTATCAAGAAAGCTTTAACAAAATATCTTCGAGAGAGGCTTTAAAAATGAACATCTCGTGAGAGGTTTTGAAAATGAACATCCTCGTGAGAGGTTTTGAAACGATTATCCTTGTGAGAGGCTTTAAAACGAACATCCTTGGGTGAGGCTTTATAACGAATATCCTTATAAGAGGCTTTAAAACGAATATCCTCGTGAGAGGTTTAGAAAAATAACATCCTCAGGTGAGGCTTTAAAACAAATATCCTCGTAAGAGGGTTTAAAACGAATATCCTCGTGAGAGGTTTTAAAATGAACATCCTCGAGTGAGGCTTTAAAATGAATATCCTCGTGAGAGGTTTTAAAACGAACATCCTCGTGAGAAGCTTTAAAACAAATATCCTCGTGAGAGGTTTTGAAAAGGAACATCTTTGGGTGAGGCTTTAAAACGAGTATCCTCGTGAGAGGGTTTAAAACGAACATCCTCGTGAGAGGCTTTGAAATCTCATCTATTTTAAAAATACTTCTCAAGAGAGGTTTTAAAATCTCATCTAATCTTCGAAAAAGTTTATCTTGCAAAATTTTCAATCTAGATTCAAAATTTATCTCAAAAATATCTTCAACTCAAATTCAAAATCTTACCTTCAAAAAGTTTTCTCCAATCGAGACTCAAAAATTCCACCTTAAAAGACTTCTTCATACAATATCACATTTGGAAAATCCTTCCTCAATTGAAGCTCAAGAATTTCACTTTAAAAAAAGTTTGATTTCAAAATTCAAAAACTAAAATCTTTCTCATATGTTAAATGCATGCAACAAATGACATCATGAAGTGTACGAAATACAAATATCATCAATGCAATGTAATGCAATGAATGACATCACGCAAGTGCATGAAATACAAATGTCATGAATGCAATACAAATGAAAAATGTTCCAATTAATCCACATCATGTGTCTCCAATCGTGGTAACAAGGATTCTCAAGCTCATTCTTTTCATATTCTTATCATTTTCCAATCGTGTAACTTTAGAACAAGTTCTATCCACCAGACTAGTCCTTTGCCGATTTTATTCAATTTCAAATGCAACATTTGTTCATTTCCAAGTGTATGGTTTCTAGCTTAAAAGCCCCATGCGTCTATATTTCAAACCCTTTTGGTTCTCATCATTCTTTCCATTTGCCCCAAAACATCATCCTTAAGCTTTTTTCTCAAAGTAATGAATTAATCTTTTATGATTATCATCTTACTTATCAATCATCATTCCAATTTCATAACAAAAGTAATGCATCAACATTTCCTCTATTCATTATGGGGATGCAAAGTTGGCAACAAAAAATAGTAAGAAGCAAAGTAAGTCGAAGACAAGGGTTTTCATCATTGAAAGAAAAAGAACAAATCATGTCAAAGCACAACAGTCAAATCAAGGAATTATTGCAAGGATATTTGGATGGGATATCAATATCCCAAATAATAAATATGTTGACAATTTTGAGATTAATCCATTATTCACTTTCAAAAATCAATCCAATCGAGTTTTTGAGCTATATCAGACCAAACCCTGCACCCAACGAAATCTTCAAACAAACATTGACTTTTGTTATACCTAAGCCGCCCTTTCAGGTTTTCAACTTAGATATTCCCCTATGACTCAAACTGCCTTTTTCGGGTTTTCAATTTGAATCCTCATTTTTCTCTTTTTTTTTTTCTTTTTCTTTTTCTCTTTCTTTTTTTTTTAATTTTTAATTTTTTTCCTTTCTTTCTTTTCAAAATAAGTATTTATCCATAGTGTTTGGCAAATCATCTTCATTCATCTTCTTCAAAATAATGCTTCACTCCACAAATAGATGTCTACTCTCTCCAATGGCCATGTGACTCAAGAGATGTTTCTTCACAATCAGTTCTTTCTCAAAGTATCAAGAACAAACTTTTTTATCATGTGTTCACCTATATCTTCTTAGAGGCAATTGAGCATATCAAAGTGTTTACAAGCCTTTTTCTTCTTTGGAGCTGTCTTCATGCATCTAAGATTCATTGTCTTTTGATGATACCACAAACATGTTTTAATTCAATATATGATTCTCCAATTCGAACATTCACATTTGATCAAAATGGACTTTTCTAGGTACATAATATAGGCTCGGGTTTGAGGTTAAGAAAAAATGGATAAATAGGCTTAAACATGTGTTTAAGGGTTGCGAACCAAGGATCAATTCTTTGAAACATCAACCTTTACATTGGCTCTCATTTTCCATCATCACTTCTTCTTCTTTTCATTTTTTTCATCATCAATCACACTTTTTTTTATCATACATTTTTTCTCCATCATCATTCACTTTTTTTTTCATCAACATCCAGTTATCATTTTTCTTTCACAAAAGAGGAACTTTCTTTGCCCCGAAATCTCATACAACTTTGCTTTCTTTTGCGAACATATTTCTTTATAAACTTTGCACCCCAGGGTGGAGAGTGATCTTTGATTGGGTTTCTTTTGAAATAATTTAAACGACTTAAAATGGGTAGCAAATGGATGATTTCTTTATGTGAAGGATAAAAGAAAGATGGCCATCTATCATCTCAAACGTGAACATTCTTATTGTAGAACATTTATTGAAAAACCGACAAATTTGCAGAAATTCATCCTAGAGGACTCACCCATACTTGCGAAGCAATTCATCATGCTTGTGAAGCAATTCTACTTATTTTCTTCCAATCATGCCAAAACTTCATATCAACTTTCATCTTTCTTTTTACCATAGTAATCTCAACAAATCAAATAACCAAGTTGGAGTTCAAGTTCACCAATATGGATGTAACTTTCAAAATTGAATCCTAGATTATTGCCATGATTGTCATCACATTCATTACTTAGAAACTTGACATGGGTGAAACTTGAAAAGGTAGGCAAAATATATAAAAGTAAATGAAGAAAAAAAAATAAAAGAAAAAGGAAAAGAAAATGAAAATGCATTAAACTTGCCAATTCATTTAAATGATAAAAAATAAATTAAGTCTAAACATAAAAAACATCCACCTACATCACTTAGAAGGAAAAGTTCAAAGATAGCATGTAACTTCCATATTCTTCCCACAATTTTTTCCATAGAAGCCCTTTACCACTAAACACTTGGCTTCGTTTTCTCATTAAAACTCAATAAACCCTCTTTGATTAAATTCTGCACCTTTCGCTTCAAAGCTCCATACTCTTTCATGGAATGGCCTGAACTCTCAATGTGATAATCACAAGTGACACTATCATTATAGCCCTTAGGGTAAGGATTATTTAGAGGCTCACAATATGTTGGTGCAATTAGATGATCTTGGATAAGCCGAGGGAGTAATTCTGTGTATGACACTGGGATTGGATCTATAGGGGTTCTATCTCGACTACTTCGTTGTCTTCTCTGATTACTCACTAGAGGCTGAACAATAGGTCTAACTGAAGATATGGATGCAAGGCCAAGCATATGGACAGGTGTTTGAGAATGAAAGTTTGGATGAAAATCTGGTTGTGGTACTGGTGCAACATTATTTACGGTAGGGTAATAATGTTGGTACATGAGGCATGGATGGTATAGGGGAAAACTTCCTACTTGTTACCCTCCATAAGTCACAGCTTGGAGATCTTTTTTCTTTTTAGAGGCCCTATCTCTCTTTGCATCTGATGTCACTTCGGCTTCGAGCTTCCCACTCTTTATAGCATTTTCAATTATCTCTCCGGAGATTACCATGTCTGCAAAATTCTTGGTGGCATTCCTAATCGTCCTTTCATAGTACGGTGCTTTGAGTGTACTTACAAACAAAACTGTAGTTTCCTTTTCAGTAAGGGGTGGTTGGACTTTGGCAGCAATATCCCTCCATCTCTGGACATACTATTTAAAGCTTTCATTAGCTTTCTTCTCCATATTTTGTAAGGTTAAACAATGTGGAGCCATATCAATAATATGCTTATACTATGCTATAAATGCCCTTGCTAGCTCATTCCATGAACGGATGCGGGTTCTAATCAATTGGACATACCATCTTGCAGTGGACCCCGTGAGACTATCTTGGAAGACATGTATCAGCAACTTGTCATCACGTGTATGAGCAGCCATCTTTCTACAATACATTGTGACATGGGTTATTGGGCATTTAGTCCCATCATATTTCTCAAAATCTGGAGTCTTGAACTTTGGCGGAATGATTACACCGGGAACCAAGCAAATCCTAGCAGCATCCATAAAGCCATAGAAATCCATCCCTTCAACAACCCAGAGTCTTTCCTCTATAAGACTCATTTTGCGAGAATCAATTTCTTCAACTACCTTTAGTCTTTCTTGCTCTTTGGGATCATCTAAATCTAAAACTTGGATAGGATCTGACAATTTTGCCCCAGGCGCAGGAATGGTGTATCCTAAGAATCGGTGTTGAGTAGCTGATAATGTCACTGGCATCCCAGTTTGGGCTCGGAATTGACTTAAATCAGGCAAATATGTAGGATCTTCATCATCTAGTGACTTATTCTTTTCTTGAGTAGTTACTTCTTCTACCCCTCTGTGCTTGTTCAAATTCATCATCAAATCACCATCATCTTGGCCAACTGTTCTTTCATTTGAGCTTGTGCCTTTTCTATTTTGTTCATCCTAGCAATCTGTTCCTCTGCCATTGCTTTAACCCGTGAACGAGTGTTGTAGGAATGCCCAAGGATCTTTGATTGTTTGAGCTATTCTTGAACCCTTCATTACCACAATTTTAAAATTTAGGACTCATGTCTTTATGGATGCATGATGAATGTGCTTAAATGATTTGAATGCATGAAAATGAATTAATTCAAATGGTAGTCACTAAAATATTCACAAAGCTTAATACTAGTATTATGAAAAATGTCCCTGATGAATGCTTGAGTATTATGAAAATTGTACATAGTGAATGCATGAGCATTATTAAAATGAACACGATGAATGCATGAGCATTATTAAAAAAAAATGTACATGATAAATGCATGAGCATTGTTTAAAAAAAAATGTACATGATAAATGCATGAGCATTATGAAAAAAAAGTACATGGTGAATGCATGAGCATTATGAAAAATGTACATGGTGAATGCATGAGCATTTTTAAAATGTACACGATGAATGCATAAGCATTATTAAAAAAAAATGTACATGATAAATGCATGAGCATTGTTAAAAAAATGTACATGATAAATGCATTAGCATTATGAAAAAAATTACATGGTGAATGCATGAGCATTATGAAAAATGTACATAGTGAATGCATGATGAAAATATCTAAATGATGAAGTTATGACATACACAATGATTTTACAAAGCTTGACACAAGAAAATTAAGTACAAATTACGTCGAAGAAAAACACAAGTGATATTCACAACAATTTTAACAAGAAAAATATGAAAATAAAGAAAAATAAAAATACAAGGATATTCCTTCATGCGTCCTATTTCGGGTAATTCTCTTTACAAGGTTGACATGACTTTATCCTAAAGTTGGCCTCTAAATGTTATCTATATGTTGCACTCAGGATATTTGATCATCTAAAAGGTCCCTAAATTGCTTCTTAACTTCATCCATGGAGGATGAGTAAGGCACCCCAATCCTCACCCATTATAGGCTCCTTGGAAAGGGTTCAATTTGGATGAGAGTATTTTCCTAGCCCATACGAAGGAGGTTATTACCCCACGAAAGCATAGGTACTTTACACCCTGAGAGTGTTTCGCTAGCCCATACGAAGGTTATTACCCCACGAAAGCGTAGTTACTTTACCCATCCTAAAAGGACGAGCCCAGGTATAGGGCTTATTTCATGAAAGTGTGGTGTGTGCAAAGGAACATAACAAACCTTTGACTCACGAAAATTTCTATAAATAAAAAAACAAAACATACTAAAAAGAAAACGTTAGAAATCAAAAAAAATATATATATTTAAGACCAAAACTAACATGTGACTAACCTATGGCTCGACTGTCTAAAGTTCCCCAGCGGAGTCATCAAACTGTCATAACGTGCCAAATACGAATTCAGCATGCTAGACGCAAATAATGGAGTCGCCACTAATCATCTTACTAGGTGTGATTAGTCACCTATACGAATCTATCCTCTTTAAAATAATCCTAAGCTTGACTAAGGCACCCTGAAAAGAATAGGTTCTGGTCTACTTATCAGAACTGAGTTCGGGAGTTCAGTTACGTGTGGGGAAGGATTAACACCCCCACAACGCCTATCTAGAGATAGTACCATATTAATCACATATTATCTTAAATTGGTCTTATTTAAATGGTCTTAATTCATCCTAATTTTATTTTAAAATTTACCTAAGGAATTCTATCCTAAATAAACATCAATCATCAAAATCAATTAAAAATAAAATCTAAAATTTCCTAATCCAATTTAAATACCCTCTATCATGAGATAAACAAAATTAAACAAGTAATAGATAAAATAACAATTTACATAAAATCCAAAGCGTAAAGGAAATCAAGTAACAAATTAATCATAAAGATATTCACAAAAATTAAACAAATAAAATTAATCAGGAATTAATTAAAAACTAATAAACAAATACAAATTAATGACAAATAAAAATTAATGAATAAAAAGTTAATAAACAACAAGAAATTATAAATTAAAATCTATTAAATAAACTAAATCAAACTTATTCAATTAAAATTAATCAAACTAACTTAATCAATTAAAATTATTCAACTAATTAAATCAATTAAAATTAAAATCAAATAAAAATTAGTAATGAAACATACCTGCAATAATCAAATTAAAATAAAATTAGTCCAAAAGTTAATTAATATAAAAATACTAATAATAATTAACATAACAATAAACATTAACATGCAACGATCAAATTAATAATATCAACATCAAGCAATAATATATTAAATAATATCTATAAAAAATCAAAATAACAATATAAAAAAACATCATAAAAAAACATGAGATAGAAAATAAATAAAAAAGAAACAGAAAATTCAAAAAAAAAAGAAAAAAGAAAAGAGGATTTGCTACATCCGGGTCGGATAGGGGCATGGGTTGGTGCTTCGGGTCGCGCGACCCGACCCGGACGTAACCTTTAAAACATAAATTTTTTTTTTCCAAATCAATTCTTACCTCTCTTAAAAAAAAAAAAAAAAAAAAAAAAAAACTCACTGGTCTGAATCTCTCTCTTCTTCCTCAAAGAACAGTTGCCATCTGTTCTTGAATTTCAAGAAATCGGCAAGTCTCCTCGTGTCCATCGTCACCCATTATCGACAACCGTCGTCGCCTCCAGTGCCTAGAAAACTTCCAAAATCTCCCTTTTTTTCGACCTCCTCAATTCCAAAATCAAATCGAAAATTTCAAAATCAAACCCAAGAGCCCTAGATCAAAGCCTAAAATCAACGACCTCTAACCCTCAAATCCCCGTCGACGACCGTCCGATTTGCTTAGAAATATAATATGTTCATTCCCTCCCTAGGCTCTTCCTTCCTATCGGTTTCAATCTTCAAAAAAACCTTCATATTAACTCCAATCCGAACCCCAAAACTGTAAATCCCAAAACCCTTTTATTTTTCTATTGTTGTAGCTTATCCGATTGTGTTATTGTGTGTCTCAAGATTTCTATCAGATTGTGATTCCGGTTGTTTCTGTCTCTGATTCGGGTTGTGTCCTCTCTCACTAGGCCGATTAATGAACTAAATCCTACAAAAATCTCCAACCCGAGACCCTAAAAAGCTCACTACTCTTTTTTTTCCTTCTTGTGTGTTGTGATTTGTTGTTTCTTCATATTCGGGTTCCCCTTGTTGCTGAGTTTATTCTGTTCTTTTGTAGAGATCAATGTAAAGCAGTTAAATTTTAGTAAACTTTGATTTCCTAATTCAATTTAGTTTCTACCTCTAAAGCTTCGGTCTCGTAATTGGATTTAATCCCACCTTTCCTAGATAAAGTCAAATACAGAAGAAGCATTTTTGGTTTAGGATTCAATCTTTCTTTTTTGCGATTTTCCAGCTCATATCTCCATCCTCAACAAGTTTTCGAAAAAATAAGATATAATAATAATAAAAGAATAAATGAAAAAAAAAGAAAAAGAAATTGAAAAGAAACAGAGTTTGGACCGATCGGCCCGAATAAATTTGAAAGCCTAATTGTCAATCTGGATTTCAAAACGAATTCGAACAATATTTGATTAAAATAAAAATCTCGAAAGAAATTAATTTCACAATCAAGTACGATTTGAATTCGATTATGCCTTAAGGAACCCGGACAAAATCGGGTGTCTACACCGTATCCGACACATATTCAGATATGGATATGGGATATGATCTTCCAAGGACCCTTCAACTCCAGTCCCTCCTACACAGGATATGGAAGCTCCTAGACCTAGCCGACAACGTGGGCGGACGCGTCAACCATTCAAAAACATCTAGGAACTTCAAACTAAGAAACCTTAAAATCTCAGATGCAATTTGTAGTCAAATGACAGGATTTAGCCACAAAATCGACCACCATGTGATCGAAATCTACATGATTCCTCAATGATCCTAATGTTAAGTAAACAAATTTGGTCTACACAAAGTGTAGATGTGAGGAATATACATTTATTAATAGTTCTAAAATGCTTTCGATACTTAATGTAACAACCGCGACGTAATAGAAATTGAAACCTTCACACCGTATTTTGCTTGTTATGTAACTCCTACAGCACTATCAATTTTTTTAAAATATTATCAAATTCACGTCCGTGACAACCACGATGTGTTACGTAATGTTCGTGATATCACAACCGTATCGGCGACGAAATTAGCGATCGCGATTTAGAACTATTATATAAGAAGATAATCATGTGGCAATGTCACTTTCCTTGTGTAACCTTTAATGGTAAGCATCATATGCTAATTAAATGTATTACTAGCTATATGTAAAGGGAAAGGGAATAGTACTCAAAATTTACTTTCCAAGTTAAATCCAGTATATTTAATCTAAAGGGTCACCATAAAACAAAATATCTTGGGTAAATTTAAAAATCATCCATTTCACAATGGAATAATTATTAAATGGTATAATGGAAAAAAGTAATTTGTAAAAGGAAAATGACAAGATCTAAAATTATGGAAAAGGAAATTGTAAAAACAATTTTATCCCTTAATAAAACATTGAGCGTTACAAAAGAAAAACATTTCCCTTCCTGGCTTGGCTTCCTCCCGTTTCTCCCTCCCTCCTGTTTCTCTATTCACTGAAGTTTTTCTTTCCTTCTCAGAGGAAACTGAGTCGCCAATTGTCGTCATGCTTTGTCAGATTTCAGCGAATCTTCGACCATATTTCACGTGATATCAGATTTTGATTACCAGGTCACTCTTCTCTCTCTATAAACTAATATCTAGTTCTTAGCCATATGAAAAATGACAATGTTTTTAAATCCTGCTTAGCGGTTTAGGCTATTAACTCTATCAAGCCAAACTACAAAAATGGTATCTCTCCCATTATAAGCTAAGATCAAACAAAATTTAGAAGAAAATCTAAGAAGATATGCAAAAACAACATGAACCCATTAAAAAGTGAATTAAAACAAACCCAATAAGAAGAAAAATAAAAAGAGAGAGAATTTATTATTACTCATATAAAATAAACTTTAAGGGTGATTAATGGAAAAAAAATTTGAGCTAAAAATAACGATAAGAAGATAAAAGAAGAAGAAGAAATGGGTTTATCTAGATCGTTTAAAGCTAATTTTACTTTGTTCTATGACTACTGGGTTTGTGAGAGAGGGGTAAGCTACTGGGTTTGTGAGAAAAGTTATGAGAACGACAATGGAAAAATAAAAAAAAATGATTTTAAGGGTAAATTTGTCTTTGTTCTATTCACGTAGATCATGCACGTCGAGTTTCGAGTAGATTAAAAATGTCTAACTATTTGTTCGATATAAAAAACTTTCAACCGTTAAATATATATTAAAAAAGACAGTATTCTCGATCGATATGATAGAGATATCGGATCGATTCGAAACTTTACGTGCACGACGAGTATAATTATATTTTTAAATCCAATGGTCGGTTTGTTAAAATATAAATCGTATAAAAAGTTACGAAAGTGTGTAAAACTAATATAGTTTTACAATAATGCAAGTGGATCTCTCCTCTCTATATATATTCTCTTGGTATTTGTTGTTCTGCTTAATTGTGATTCATGAAAGGGGGAGATTCCCCCTTTTGTTATGGCTGAATTGGGTAAGACACAGCTTGAAGCACTTTCTCCTATGGCCTTAGAAAAGCAGACTCAATTTCTTGAGCTTTAAGGAAAGATTCCTTCCTTATGCAATTATTTCAGCTTGGTTTTGCCAAAATATAGACATATAAATCATTCTTTCAGCATGGACCAATCTAGAGTCATTGATGATAATAACCAAAACAAGCTTCTGCACTTTGAAGGACAGATTAGGCATAGAGATCAAAATATAACAGAAATATTTAAGGACAGATTAGTCGTTGGTGATTAAAAAAAATGACATTAATAAAGTTGTTGGGATCAATACACAATTATGCTTTGGCTTATGAAATAAGTAATCAATCTTATAGGTTAAAATTTGGAGAAACTTGAGTTAACATGTGGGCGCTTGTTACAATAACAAGTTCACTAAACATGATTTGAGATGAGAATACCATGTGATAAATCACTTAGTGTCTATGACAACATTCTCATGTGGTAAGTTGCGTATAAGTGATCTTTTGACTTGAGATTATTAAAAATCTTATATGAGGAATGATATACTTTGCTTGTACTGCACCTATGATTCTAATCATGAATGCTCTAATAAGATACATTTGGGTATAACATGAGACATCTGAAGATGCTATAGTAATCAAAATAGGATTCATCACCTCGAATGATTGGGAGAATATCTTATTAGTCTTAATAATAATTAATTCATGAAATCTTTGACAAAAGTGGAATAAGGTTTCGGAATGGTTCTAAAATTTATTCGAAGAGTTAATGTCTAAATCTAAGACTTAACATAGTTAAACTAAATTAAGTAGACACTAATCCATGCTCAATGTTAAACCGAGATATTTAGTGATGAAATGATAAAAATTATATTGGAAAACTGACTATGAAAGACTTGTCAAATCCTCATTGACTTTTCTTAACAATTAGGGATCTTGACTCATTGCTAGATGACAAACATGGTATATAAATATGAGATTGGTTAATTTGTGAATTAATGATTAACTCAAATGATTTGATTCATCTAATCCTATTTATCTAAGGATTGCAATATTTATATATGTCGCAACCTAAAAAAATAACGAGTCTCATCGCAAGACTTTATTATTCGTTAAGCGTGACATTAAAAAACCGAGGAAAAGTCGACTTAATTCCTCTAAAAAATGAAGGTTTTGAAAATGACCTTAAAAAAGACATGGAGTCGCCACCAATTTTTTTTAGCTATGTGTGATCGGCCACCTATTAAAACCGGTTTTATAAAATATTTTAAAAATTAATTAAAATATTTTAAAAACCAATTTCAAGTCTGCGTTTTAAACCAGAGAAATCAAAGAAGCGGGTTCGGGAGTCGGTTACGTGTGGGGAAGGATTAGCACCCCCACAACGCCCGTATAAATCGGTACCTTATTAATCGTGTATTATCTCAAGTCTCGGTAAAGATTGGTTTTAAATTTAGTATTTCAAGTTAATTCTCAATTTAAAGAAAAATAATTTCATTTTTTTTATTGAAAATGATCCGGAATTTATAAATTCAAAATTTTCCTATATTCCCCAACAAACGTGGCAAAATATAGAAATTTTTATTAGTTTTGGAAAACTTTCCGAATCATTCTTTTTTTTTTGAAAGAAAGATATTCCTTTATTAATGATAATTGATGATATTCCCTCCAGCAAACCCGGTAGAGAACTCATGAATTATTTTAACTCGGGAATATCTTTATATTTTTTATTGAAAACCATTATCTTTTTTTGAAAACATTTAAAAGAAATGAATATGTATATGCATGACATAAATAAAATGACATAGCAAAATCTAAATAATATGATGCAACCTAAATGACATGGCAAACATGAATGATATGGCATATAAATTAAATGAGATGGAATATGAAATAGTGCTACCATATAATATGCATAAAAATAAAAATGGAAATAATAATGCATGAACATAGTATATGCTAAATAATATGACAAAAAAAAATAACTAAATAAAAGCATAGGATATCATGAAACATTCCAAATCATATAATAAACCATATAACATCAAAAATATAAATCAAAATAATAACAATATCATAGAAATTATTATAACAAGAATCACATATTATATAAAATGCATGAATATAAAAATGCAATGCATGAAATGTATTTTTTCCTTTAATTAAGGAAATCCGTGTATCTAAAAAGATATCCGGCTACCTTAGGAAAATATGTCAAATTAAATATTCTAAAACCGAAATACTTTGTGATTGTTTGAAAACAATTTTGAAAAGCTTGAATTAACAATAAAAACTGGGCTAAATTTTTTTTTAAATGGCTCTAATTTCCTAAGTTTTAAAAAATCCGGACTTGACTCTCCTTAACCCGGGACTTGAAAAACCATTTTTAGAGTTTAAAAAGGCTTAGAAGTTACTCTAAGTCAGTAGCTAACCCTCCTAATCAACCCACTCTATGTGAATTAACCAAAACAGAAAATTGGTTTTTCTTTAAATTCAATTCTGACTCCACTGTCCAGTTTTAATCCATGATTTTTTACCTAATTTTTAAAACTTCCACAAATTCTAAAATAAATATGGAGTCTCAGGACATGTAAAACTACACGAAAACAAATCGGCTTAATTTTCTGATCAAAGATGAATTCCCAGAAAAATCATAGATGTACGAGTTTTTGGAGGAAAAAAAAAACTGCTTTGTTTTTCTTTAAATTCAATTCTGACTCCACTGTCCAGTTTTAATCCATGATTTTTTACCCTATTTTTAAAAATTCCAAAAATTCTCAAAACAATACTGGAGACTCAGGACATGTAAAACTACACGAAAACAAATCGTCTTAATTTTCTGATCAAAGATGAATTCCCAGAAAAATCATAGATGTACGAGTTTTTGGAGGAAAAAAAAACTGCTTTGTTTTTCTTTAAATTCAATCCTGACTCCACTGTCCAGTTTTAATCCATGATTTTTACCCTATTTTTAAAAATTCCAAAAATTCTGAAAAAATTATTGGAGACTCAAGACATGTAAAACTACACGAGAAAAAATTGGCTTAATTTTTTGATCAAAGATGAATTCCCAGAAAAATCGGAGATGTACGAGTTTTAGGTGAAAAAAAAAACTGCTTTGCCAACACATTTTTTTTTTTGTCTTTGATAAAATCATTTAAAAATAAAAATAAAAATATTTCAAACTCATAAAACGACTTGAAAGCAGTAGCTAAGACTTTTTGAAAGTTAGATAAAAATTGGCTAAGTAAAAAAATCACAAAGGTAGAATAATCAATTTGACAAACTTAATTTTTCACAAGTGTGCTCAAGAGAGCATGACTTTGAACCATTAATTGGCTCAAGTCATTATTCAAGTGGCATGAACATGAAATGCATGAAACAATGCAGCAAACATAATGCATGAAATGCATGGATCTAAACCTAAATGTAAGGAAAATGCATGACATAAATAATATGGCCTAGACCTAACATGAACTTGCATGACATTTAATGTAACCTAGACCTAAGACATGCATGGCATTTTCACAAACACAAGGCATGCTTAATTCAAAAATCCAACCAAATATCATGCAAATGCAAAAACCTAACAACTAGCATGACAAAAAATGCAACACACAATGCAAAACGCATGGAGTAGCCAAAGGGCCTCAAGCTCCAACAAGCATGGCATTTTCACAAACACTTGGCATACTAGCATGAAAAACTAAGTCATAACACTTAAATCATGCAAAAATCACACAAGCATTTTCACAAACACTTAATATACTAGATCTAAAACATGCTCAATTAGGATATAAAACAAGAATCATGCAAAGAATCACACAAACATTTTCACAAACACCTAATATGCTAGATCTAAAACATGCTCAAATTTAAACAACATGAAAACAGAAAATTAAAATGCAAAAAAAACATGATATCTAAGACATAAATGGCAACAAACAAAGCAACCAAATTAAAATATAACTCAAGAACATGAAATAACATAACATTTAAAACATCAAAAAAAAGAAAATAGCATAAACAATATGGTAAAATGAATCAACACAACAACTTAAAATAAATAATGTAGGCCATTTGGCCATGGTGAGTTTATTGTAAAAACAAAATGTAAATAAAATATACTTAAGAAAGGAAATGAAAGAAGAACAAAAAAACATTATTCTAAAATGAAAACTCACCAAGTAGAGATTAAAATAGCAAAAAACAAGAATAGAAAATGAAAGTGCAAGAGTTGGTGCTCAAGAGCAACCTCAAGAAGCTAATATTTTCAGCTTTTCTCTTCAAACTTTCCTTTTTTTTCTAAACTTTTCTTTTTTTGCTCTCAACCAAGAAGATAAAAACTAAGAAAAACTAAGAGAAATCAGCCAAAATGGAAAAGAAAAAACCAAAATGTGCCTCCCTAGGGTTGGCCTTAATGATGCTTATATAGCCTCAAAGATGTTGTCATTTTTGTGTAACCTATTTTCCATCAAATGGCCAATAATTCAAGATGAAAAGTCATGAAATTACCACCCTTAGATTAGCATCTCAGCCCTCTCTATGCAAAAATAATGTTGACATCTTTCTTAACCTATGTGGTTTAATCACCATGGTTTGGTCAAAGAGAATGGTTAACTAACTCTTGATTTTTAACCACTTGATTGAAAAAAGAAAAGAAAAAAAAATTAGAAGCTTCCTCCTTTCTTTGGGCTTGGGCATGCCAGCACTTCTCTTTTCCAGCCCAACTCTGATTTTTTGAAGGGCCAAAAAAAGCCCTTTTCGGTTGCTTGGGTGAAATGACCATTTTGCCCCCCGGATGCAAGTAAATATCAAACGGACTCCAAATTCAATTTTTCTTTTTTTAATACTTCCAAAATAATAAAATATTGACTTCTGGAAGTTTTCAAAATTATCCGAGTTCGTTTGCTATTTATTTGGATTTTTTCTTCCCAAAAATGCCCTTTTATGCCCCTACATTTTACCATTTTTTAAACGAGCTCCAAATCAAGATTTTTCTTCACCAATCTCTTCAAAATAATTAAAAAGTGTGATCTGGAAGTTTTCATAATTTTTGGAGCTCATTTGGTATTTTTTTTTAGGGATTTATCGGCTTGAATTACTGCATAGGAGGCCCGGGATTTGGCCATTTTGCAAACGAACTCGGAATCAAGATTTTCTTTCGCCAATCTCTTCCAAATAATTTAAAAATGAGATTTGCCAAATTTCAGAATTTTTGGAGTCCATTTGCTATTTTTCCGGGATTTTCCTTTTTGAATTACTACATAAGAAGCCCGGGATTTGGCCATTTTGCAAACGAACTCGGAATCAAGATTTTCTTTCGCCAATCTCCTTCAAATGATTTAAGAATGAGATTGACAAATTTTCCATAATTTTTGGAGTCCATTTGCTATTTTTCCCAAATTTTTCCAATTTTGCCCTTTTACCTCCGAAGCCCGGTTTTGCTCAGAACAAATCCGATTTTCAGATTTTCTTCAATCTGAGCCTTGGGCCATCCTTTTTAACCATTCTTCATCCATTGGGGGCTTTGGTCTTACCAAGTCGGGCCATTTCTGTCATTCTTCCCGATTTCACCAAAATCCACTAAAAACCCTAATTCTCGGTTTTCTCCCGGATTGACTTTTCTTTCGGTTTTTCTTGCAAGTGACTTCTCCATTACCCGTAGTCAGTGCTTATCTTTCATTTGGAACCTTCAATTTCGACCAGTTTGATCGTTTAAGCACTTTTCCCCAAATTTCTCGGATTAGGGTTTCTTTTCTACTGAATCTCCAAATCCCAACTTCCGAACTCCATATCTTTCAATGTAGAACTCGGATTATCAAAATTCTTTCGCCATTTTTCAATTGAACTTAAAATCTTGATTTTGAAAGTGGGTTGACTTTTTCAGTAGTTGACTTTTTGGGGTTGACTTTTTTCGGGGTTGACTTTTTTTCGGGGTTGACTTTTTTCAAGTATGACTTTTTGTGCTCGCCCTCTTAAAATAAGTCTCGGAGTACCACCTGCAGGATGAAAACAGTCTTTTTATACTCGGAAACATCAATATGGGAAGAAAACATACCTGTTTAGTGGTCCGGACAAAATTAGGTGTCTACAGCTGCCCTTCTTTGGCTATTGCTGAGAATCAGGAATCAGGCAAAGATAAACCAACACTAATTGTGTACGGTCAGTGATATCACATGTGAAAGAAAGAGAAAGGGGTTTTCTTTTTCATTCTTCTATCATTTTTTCATTTTCCAATTTTTTTTTGATTTTTTTGATAATAAGCTGTAAATTGAAGATTTGTCCTTAAATTGAATTCCTTAACTAATCTAGGCTCGATCCGTCTTAAGAAAACGAATTCGATTTTAAAAAGAAAAATGGTGCCCGGGGGTCTTTAAAACTAGCGAAAATATATTGACGACAGTCTCAGGGTTCGACTCATTTGATAAAACAGAATGAATTCGATTTAAAACAAAAGGAAATACCTCGACAGTGATCTCAAGGCTCGACTCATTTGATAAAACAGAATGAATTCGATTTAAAACAAAAGAAAATACCTCGTCTATAGTCTCAAGGCTCGACTCATTTGACGAAACAGAATGAATTCGATTTAAAACAAAAGGAAATACCTCGACGATGGTCTCAAGGCTCGACTCATTTGACGAAACAGAATGAATTTGATTTAAAACAAAAAGAACTACCTCGACGATAGTCTCAAGGCTCGACTCATTTGACGAAACAGAATGAATTCGATTTAAAACAAAAAGAACTACCTCGACGATGGTCTCAAGGCTCGACTCATTTGATAAAACAGAATGGGCTCGATTTAAAACAAAAAGAACTACCTCGACGATGGTCTCAAGGCTCGACTCATTTGATAAAACAGAATGAATTCGATTTAAAACAAAAGGAAATACCTCGACGATGGTCTCAAGGCTCGACTCATTTGACGAAACAGAATGAATTCGATTTAAAACAAAAGAACTACCTCGACGATGGTCTCAAGGCTCGACTCATTTGACGAAACAGAATGAATTCGATTTAAAACAAAAAGAACTACCTCGACGATGGTCTCAAGGCTCGACTCATTTGATAAAACAGAATGGATTCGATTTAAAACAAAAGGAAATACCTCGACGGTGATCTCAAGGCTCGACTCATTTGACGAAACAGAATGAATTCGATTTAAAACAAAAGGAAATACCTCGACTATGGTCTCAAGGCTCGACTCATTTGACGAAACAGAATGAATTCGATTTAAAACAAAAGGAAATACCTCGACTATGGTCTCAAGGCTCGACTCATTTGACGAAACAGAATGAATTCGATTTAAAACAAAAGGAAATACCTCGACGATGGTCTCAAGGCTCGACTCATTTGACGAAACAGAATGAATTCGATTTAAAACAAAAAAAACTACCTCGACGATAGTCTCAAGGCTCGACTCATTTGATAAAACAGAATGAATTCGATTTAAAACAAAAAGAACTACCTCGACGATGGTCTCAAGGCTCGACTCATTTGATAAAACAGAATGAATTCGATTTAAAGCAAAAGAAAATACCTTGATGGTAATCTCAAACTCTGAATCTTTTGAGAAACAAAACGAGTTTCTCCTTGGGGAAGTCCAAGCTTGCCTGATATCTGCACTGTTAACTAAATGCAATGATGAGAATGCTATGCTTTTGCAAATGCTTGTATGCTTCCTAATAAATGCAATCAAATGATTATGCCATAATTTCTAATCCATGGTTTCTTTGAGGTTCACAGATTATATGACTTCAGGACAGAGTCTTCAACTGTTCATTGATGCCCCACTTGAGGGATCCTTCACTCAAGATATCTTGTCAAATAATCTCAGCTTCTGTCTCTCGCTGAAGTTCACAGATTTTCTGACTACGCGACGGAGTCTCCACCACGTTCACTGTTTTCTTTTCTTGGTGAACTTTCCAAACCTTCCCAAGATTTAAAATCTATTCCTTAATAATACTTTGAAATCCCATCATTCAATTTAATAACAACCATAATGCATCTTAAAAGTATATGAAAAAGAATATGAATCAATCAAAAATTGTCATGAAAAGGATGACAAGAATTTATTGCAAGAAATGTTTTAAAATGGTAAAAATAAATGTCCAGGATATAAGAAACAAATATAAGGTTATAGGCTGTAGATGCCCCGGATGCGGAATATCTTGGACCCCTCTTTTTTCAAACCATCTGAAATTTCTTTTGAACGAGCATTTCACTTGGGTAATCTCTTAACTTCTGTAGTTACATCAGACTGCATTGTTCCCCTTTTCTCTGACTGTCAGATGCTTTCTTCCCCATTACACGGAGCATTGATTAAAACTTTGATTAGTACTTGAGCCGCCTTTTACAGGTTTTCAACTCAAGTTTCCTCCGTTCGGTATTAAGTCGCCCTTTGGGGTTTTCGGCTTAAACCTCTCCCCTTTTTTTTTTGTGCCATGCATTTGAGAATTCTAAATGCTTCCACAGTAAAAATATCAATTCAAAAGATGGGATGGATTCTGAGAATAACCTTTCAAATTAAATATCCATGCTTGATCAAAATGGGCTTTCAAAGCATGTAATGTAGGCCAAGGTTTAGTTTTAGAAAGGAAGGATAAATAGGCCCAAAATGTGTTTAAGGGTGATTGGATCAAGGATCACTTCATGAGGAGAACTCATTCTGGAAACATCTGTCCCTTTTTTTTTTTTTCGATGGCTTTCTTTTTGCCATGATTTTTTTATTATCTTTCCTCGCATTTGCCCTCCAGTGTAGAGGGTGATCCTTGATCAAGGTTCAAAGAAAGAAATAATTCTTAAGGCTCAAAGGGGTGACTAAGGATAATTTCTTCTTAGTGGAAGGAATATGAAAAACGGCCATTCATCATATCAAGCATAAATATTTTCTTTGAAAAGCAATTCTCAGGGGAAATAGGTATATAGAATTTCTATTTTTACACTTGGAATCATTCGAATTTTCATGTGCACAGCATCACACAAATTTTTTTTTTTTTCAAGCATAATACTTCTTCAATTCATCAGCATTTACAGGATGTCTAAAATCATCTCCGTCCATCCGAGTTAGAATCAATGCTCCTCCAGAAAAAGCTCTCTTTACCACATAAGGTCCTTCCCAATTTGGAGCCCATTTTCCTCTTGGATCCTTCACTATAGGGAGAATTCTCCTCAATACCAACTCCCCCTCTCGGAACTGTCTGGGACGAACTTTCTTGTTGTGGGCTCGAATCATCCTTCTCTGATACAACTGCCCGTGACAAATTGCTTTCAATCTTTTCTCCTCGATGAGATTCAACTGTTCATAACGAGCTTTAACCCATTCTGCTTTCTCTAGGCCAACTTCCATGAAAACCCGAAGTGAAGGGATCTCAACTTCAATAGGTAGCACTGCTTCCATCCCGTATACCAAAGAAAACGGTGTTGCCCCTGTAGATGTGCGGACCGAAGTACGATATGCATGAAGAGCAAAAGGCAGGATCTCATGCCAATCTTTGTACACATTGGTCATCTTCTCAACGATCCTCTTGATGTTCTTATTAGCTGCTTCTACTGCGCCGTTCATCTTCGGACGGTAAGGTGCCGAATTATGATGTGTGATCTTGAATTGAGTACACACTTCTCTCATCATCTTGTTGTTCAAATTGAGAGCATTATCCGAAATAATTCTTGCTGGCAACCCATAACGGCATATGATTTCTTTCTTGACGAATCTGCATACCACCGACTTCGTTACATTTGCATAAGACGTAGCTTCTACCCACTTTGTGAAATAATCTATGGCCACCAAGATGAAACAATGTCCATTTGAAGCTTTTGGGGTAATAGGCCCGATCATATCCATTCCCCACATTGAAAAAGGCCATGGTGCAGTCATGACATGTAAAGGTGATGGCGACACATGAATCTTATCTGCATAAATCTGGCATTTATGACACTTCCGGGAATAACTGATACAATCACCTTCCATGGTCAGCCAATAGTACCCTGCCCTCATAATCTGTTTAGCAAGCATGTGACCATTACCGTGGGTGCCACACATCCCTTCATGGACCTCTTCTATGATTCTTCGAGCTTCGGCAAACCCGACACACCTTAACAAGACTTGATCTTTCCCTTTCTTGTAGAGAATCTCGCCATCTAGAACAAAACCCATTGCTAACCTTCTTAGAGTCCTCTTGTCATTCTCTGTCGCTTGTTTTGGATACTGTTGACTCTTGATGTACTGCAAGATGTCGTTATACCAAGGGAGACCATCTGCTTCTTCTTCGATACTCAAGCAGTGGGCAGGAGACTCGTATATGCTCGTCTTGATCGACACAACTTCTGCCCCTTCATTCACTTTAAACATCGATGACAAAGTAGCCAGAGCATCCGCCATTCGATTTTCTTCTCGAGGAAAGTAATTGAAATTCACTTCTTCGAACTCCTCTAATAAACTCAGTATGAGTTCTCGGTATCGGATTAGCTTTGTATCTCGGGTTTCCCATTCTCCTCGTAACTGGTAAATTACCAAGGCTGAGTCTCCATAGACTTTCAATACTTTGATCTTTCTGTCCACCGCGGCACGAAGGCCCATAGTACATGCTTCATACTCAGCAGTATTGTTTGTACAATCAAAATCCAATCTAGCAGTGAAAGGATAACAGTCTTCTTCTGGGGATATAAGCACTACCCCGATTCCATGCCCCATGGCATTAGATGCGCCGTCGAAGTACATTTTCCACACTTTCTTCTTTAGGGGAATCTCATCTGCTTGCGACACATACATCAAATCCTCATCTGGGAAGTCAAAGTTCAATGGCTCATAATCTTCCACTGCCCGACTTGCTAAGAATTCCACCACTGCACTGCCCTTGATAGCTTTTTGACTTACATATACAATGTCGTACTCTGACAATAAAACCTGCCATCTTGCCGTCCTCCCTGACAGAGGAGGTGCTTCCAACATGTACTTGATTCGATCTAGTTTGGCAATCAACCATGTGGTGTGGTACAACATATACTGTCTGAGTCTTCGAGCTGTCCAAGCTAAGGCGCAGCATAACTTTTCTACCGACGAATATTTCAACTCATAATCTGTGAACTTCTTGCTGAGATAGTAAACTGCCTGTTCTTTCTTTCCCGTTTCATCAAGCTGCCCCAAAACACAACCCATGGAACTTTCAAATACTGATAAATATAGTATCATTGGTTTATCCGGGATCGGTGGCATTAATACTGGTGGGTTTGATAAATAATGCTTAACCTTTTCAAAAGCAATCTGACACCCTTCATCCCATTCTCCTGGATCACGCTTTCGAAGTAACTTAAATATTGGATCACATTTGTCGGTCAACTGTGAAATAAACCGAGCAATGTAATTCAATCTTCCTAGAAAGCCTCTTACTTCCTTTTGAGTGCGAGGTGGTGGCAAATTCTGAATGGCATTCACTTTATCTAGGTCAATCTCAATTCCTCTTTTGCTGACAACAAAACCCAACAACTTCCCCGAGGTGACTCCAAAAGTGCATTTTACCGGATTTAGCTTGAGTCTAAATTTCCTTAATCGTTCAAAGAGCTTCTTAAGATTCGCAATATGCTCCTCTTCTCCTTGTGACTTTGCGATCATATCATCAACGTAGACCTCAATTCCCTTATGCATCATATCATGAAACAAGGTCACCATGGCTCTCTGGTATGTTGCCCCAGCATTCTTCAATCCAAATGGCATTACTTTGTAGCAGAAAGTGCCCCACATTGTAACAAATATGGTTTTCTCCATATCTTCTGGTGCCATCTTGATTTGATTGTATCCTGAGAATCCGTCCATAAAAGAAAATAGAGAACTCTTCGCTGTATTATCCACCAGAGTATCAATATGGGGCAAAGGGAAATTATCTTTAGGGCTGGCCTTATTCAAATCTCGATAATCAACACACATCCGCACCTTGCCATCCTTCTTCGGTACTGGAACAATATTTGCCACCCATTCCGGATATTTTGCCACCTCTAGGAATCCAGCATCAAATTGTTTCTTCACTTCCTCTTTTATCTTTAACAGCATATCAGGCCTCATTCTTATCAACTTTTGCTGAATTGGCTTGCACTCTGGCCTTAAAGGGAGCCTATGAACCACAATATCCGAATCTAACCCTGGCATATCTTGGTATGACCATGCAAATACACCCACATGCTCCTGGAGCAAAGCTACCAATTCACTTTTTATTAATGGTGACAATGAAGTTCCAATTCTGATTTCTTTTATCTCTTCATCATTTCCCAAATTTATTGTTTCCAATAATTCCTTATGAGGAAGTACTTGCTTCTCCTCTTGTTCTATTTTTCTCAATAAATCCGGAGGTAGACCATAATCCTCAGTATCTTCATTAGCCTCAAAATCACCCGTGCAAATGGGTCTTTCAAAATCAATTTCAGAATTACTGACAGGAGGGTCCTCATCTTCCACATCCGTACACCTGTAAATAGGTGGAGAAAAACAATATAGGAAAATATATATATAGAAAACAAAATGAATAACAAAAATGAAAGAATATGGACACATCAATATGGATAATGCATTGTGCTTGTTATTTATTGAATGAAAATGCTTGAAAAGCCCATTACAAAAAAAAAAACTTAATATCTCTGGGTAAAGATAATTAAGATTGCTTTTTTAAAAAGTATTACTTTGGAATAGACTTAAAGACTATGGGCAACTCAGTCGCACTCCAATTGGTTAGTCTATATCCTGGTGGACAAGGTCGCACCATCCAGCTAGCACTTTTTCTTTCAATTCTGTCTTTCCCAGTCATGCAGATCTCCACATCATTCATCTGTTCATCACCATTCACCTGGAATTTCTTGAAGGCTTTCTCTATCATCACAAGTACATCATCAGAATTCTTTTCTCCGAACAGAGAACCGGCTGAGCGGAAGTTGTGAAGGATAGGTGGGAATGTCGTAGGCTCCCACTCAATATCCATACCCGCAAAACGGGCCATCCTCCTTTGTCGATTCTTTTCAACTTGTCTTCTTTTCTCATGGGCCTTTGGAAGATATCCTAAGCCAAATCGGTCCTTTTTTCCTTTTACCTCTATGGCTCGAGCCATCCCCTGAAGATATTTCCCGAGACCCTTTTCTGCCCTGCAGCCTTTTCCTACGGTGGTTTTTACTCCCAACCTTGTGTTCTTGGACAGCTTTGGTTTTGGAATTTTTTGTCCTTCAGCGACAAAAACTGCATTTACAAATTCCAAAGACCGGAAAGAACACTCCACGGCCTCTTCATTCGGCTCCACATAAGGAGATTCAGTGGATGCGGAGGCTATTATGTCTTCCTCTCCTGATACCGTAATCAACCGGCCCTCCATCACAAATTTTAGTTTCTGGTGAAGAGACGAGGGTACAGCCCCAGCTGAATGTATCCATGGCCTTCCCAACAAACAGTTATAAGATGGATTGATATCCATAACCTGGAAGTTCACTGTATATGTGCACGGGCCTATTTCCAAAGGAACTTTAATGGTTCCCATAACCTCCCTTCTGGTTCCGTCAAAAGCTCTGACCACCGTGCAACTTGGTATCATATAGGATAAATCCACTGGTAACTTGGATAAGGTTGCTAAAGGCATCACATTTAGTGAAGAACCCTTGTCCAGAAGGACCCTCGGTAATATGTGCCCCTTACAAGTAGTGGTTATATGGAGAGCTTTTGTTGATCCAATACCATTGGGTGGTATTTCCTCATAGCTGAAGAATATGAAGTCATCAGCTGCGATGTTTCCCACCAACCTATCCAGCTTTTCCACTGATATATTATTGGCCACGTACGCTTGATTTAATACTCTAAATAAAGCCTTTCTGTGTGGTTCTGAATTTAAAAGCAAAGATAAGATTGAAATCCTAGCTGGTTGACGTTGCAGTTGTTCAACCACGCTATATTCACTATGCTTTATAAATTTCAAGAACTCACAAGCTTCTTTTTCACATACTGGCTCTTTGATTCTATTAACCGGGGCTGATCCCCTCTCTGTTTCCTCTGGCAAATCCATCTCAATGTGGATTGGCTCGACGACCTTCTTCCCTTTGTCAATTCCTCTGTCTTTCCCTGCTACCCCTTGTTCAACAGCCTCCGGAGCATAACACCTCCCACTTCGGGTTAAATGCCCCACACCTGTAATATCTTGTTGGCCTGAAGACCCGGGCATAACCATACTGCAGTCATATTTCCATGGTGTAGCCTTGTTTTCCTTGTATGGAAAGGAAACGGGTAAATCAATGATTAATTTGGGCGCATTTTCTTCCATGGCTGGCATAACTTTTTCCTCCGATTCATCATAGTAGATGATTAGGGGTCTTCCTATCCCATAGCCACTTGTATTTTCAATGACTTCTATTTCCCCTTCTATCTCCTCATAGAATTGGGCTACCCCACTATCCATCATTCTTTGGACTTTAACCCGGAAGTCCCCACAGTTCTGTATGTCATGGCCTTCACTCTTATGGAACGGGCACCAATCATGCACCCCTCCTGCAACTATCTTCAAATCTTCCGTACCTTCTACCAATTCTGCCTTGACCATTTCAACCCATACTGTCATCATTGGAGTCTTAACCTCCTCAATATCCCTTTTTAATTTTCTGTCCCCTCCGGTCAATATTGCATTTACTTGATTCCCAGCATGATTGGGCAACGGATTTCCAGCTACGTTCGGCCCATTTTTTGATCCAAACTTCAATACCCCTGAATTAATCAAGCTTTGGACTTTCCTTTTGAAGGCTAGGCAATCTTCAATTGAATGTCCTTGGATTCCCGCATGGTATGCACAGTTGGTGTTTGCATTGTACCATCTTGGATATGGAGGTGTCAAAGGTTTTAGGTACACAGGTGCAACAAGTTGACCCTGCAACAGTTTTGGATATAGATCACCGTAAGTAGTGGGAATCGGATCAAATTGGGTTCTTTGATCGTTCCTTGGTGAACGTTGGTCATTACGCACAGGCCCTTGTGTGTTAGGAATAGTATTTCTAGAAAGGGTGATTTGAGGGGATATGCAAGTTGGGAATGGCTGTTGTGGTATATTGGTGTAAGGGAACGGGTTTTGGGTAAGGTGGTTGATATTAGGGTAATAAGGATTATACCCCGGGCATGGTGTGTATGGTGTAGGAGGTGCATAAGGTGTGGTAGGGGTATAAGGCCTCGGTGGTGTGTATGGTGTTGGAGGTGTGTAAGGATATTGGTTGAAGCTTACTGCATGGGTTTCCTCCTTTTTCTTTGTAGGAAAAGCTCTTTTTGGGGTAGCAGACTCACCCCCTTCCATCTTTCCACTCTTAATGGCTGACTCAATCATTTCTCCAGATATTACCATATCCGCAAAATCTTTGGTAGCATTTCCCACCAATCTGTCATAATAAGGTGCCTTCAATGTGTTGATGAAAAGCACCGTGGTTTCTTTGTTGGTTAAAGGGGGTTGCACTTGTGTTGCCAGGTCCCTCCACCTCTGTGAATACTCCTTGAAGGTCTCATTGGACCTCTTTTCCATGTTCTGTAATGACAGCCTGTCTGGTACCATATCAGAAACGTGCTTATAATACTCCATAAAAGCCCTGGCCAGATCCGTCCATGAACGAATCTTGGTACGACTGAGTTGGTTGTACCATCGGGTGGCTGACCCTGTTAAGCTATCCTGGAAGCAATGAATAAGCAATTTTTCATTATCCTCGTGCCCTGTCATCCTTCTACAGTACATAGTCAGATGGGCGGATGGGTTGGTGGTCCCATTATACTTTTCAAAATCTGGTACTTTGAACTTTGGTGGAATTAATAGATCATGTACCAGGCTCATCTCTTTGGCATCTAGGCTGCCAAACAACTCTGCTCCTTCCACTGCTCTTAGCCTTTCTTCCAACAACTGATATTTCTTCTCAGATTCAGCAGTTTCGACCCTCTTCAGTTCGGTCATTTTGGCCTTTTCCTTCTCTGCCATTTCTTCGAAGTCTGGAACCTCAACCTCAATTGGATCAGCTCTGATGTTACCCCTTTTTGGACCGAAATTCTGTGGTTCGGCCGCCGGCTGGATGTAGATGTAGGATGTTGCCCCAGTTGGAATTTCATTTCCCATAGGTTGGGATGCCTGGCCATTTCTCTGTACCACTTCTGGTCTATCCCCCTGATTTACTACCCCCATTCCAGCAGCTGAATTCTCTCCAGGCCACTTCTGCTTCATCATATTGCTCATCATCTCCATGAGCTTTGTCATCTGTTCTCGTGTCTCTTCTTGAGACTTAGTCAACTGTTCTTATAGTTCTTTCTGGATTCTTTCCATTCTCTCAATTCTGGCAAGCTGGTCATTTTCCATGGCTTTTGTTCGAGACCGAGTATTGTAAGAGTGTTGGAAATCTGGTTCTTTCTGAGTGCGACCAATTGTACCTTTATATTTTTTTTTTTTAAAAAAACCATGGATTAGAAATTATTGACACAATTTTTTATTTTATAAAAAATGAATAAATGAATGAATGAATATGAACAAAGTGAGTATTGGCCCCGGGATAATTCCAACCAAACGGTCTTTCATTGATTTCCTAGAACAAAAGATCATGATAATCTGTCTCTCCTAAAAACTATTACAATATACTAGTCCTATAATAACTCCCTCGGATCCTGGACCTTCTTCAATGTCCTCCTTTAACTGCCTTGCTCTTCCATCTGATCCCTACTTGTTCACGGCCCTTAGACGTGTTAGCAGAAGCATCACCCTGTAAGCTCTCCCTAGCTTGCTTCTCAAGTTGATTTGCTCGGGCTTCCTCGTGTTTCGCCTTTTCTACCCAATAATTCTTCTCCTTTTTGAGGTTTTTGACTTCTTGTTCCCATTCCCCGGAAATCTTGAGAGTCCCCTCAAACCTGAGCTCAAAGCGATACCTCTTGTTCTCCAAATGTAACTCTCGAAGGTCGTCCTTGACGGTGTCCCTTTCTCTCTTAATCTGTTTCTTCTCTTTTTCCCGAGCTGATTCCATATTTTTCATGTCTCCAAGCTCTTTTTGCAGTCGGGCAATTTCTTTACTCATCCGGGCCTTTTCTTTTTCAAATTCCGCTCTTGTAATTTCTAACTCTGATGGCATTTCCCTCGGTGGCGAATTTATGAACTGGATCTCCTCCCCATCTGATGTCAATAGTCTATCATTAACCCTTAACTTCCTCCATACCAAATAATCAGGTGTGACGGTGTCGGCATATCTGGCCACTTTTATCCGTTGAGTTTTCTTCCATGCTTCGATCGCTGCCCGCACTTTTCCAGAATATCCATCTTCCCCATAAGTGAACTCTGATGATCCTAAATTATGAGTCATGGGTGTGAATTGCCGAGACTCAACCTGTCTTTGCACCAACAGGGGCGCATAACTCACAGACCCCCAAATTCCGAGCAGTGGAACTCCCGGGTTGTCCCCACATTTGTACATAATCGGCACAGGAACCATCCATGGAGCTCTCCAAGTCACCATCTCCCCTTTTAGATTTCAGAACATGTTGACCCATTTCTCTTCATTCCCTTCCTTAGGCCAATCATTTTGAAGGAATTCCCTAATCGGAACTAAAGTCTTCATGTATGGTTTGAAGGAAACATTTTCTATCTTCCAAAAGTGACTTTGAATCCAAATATAAAGGAGTTGTACACACCCCTTGATCCTCCCGTGTCCGGCCCTTTTACAAAAATTCAAGGATCGGATAGTTTCAGCTATGATGGCCGGAGATGGGTTGATCTTTTGTTCCAACTTTTCAAAGAAATCAAACACGGCTATATCCACATGACCCAATATCTTCGGGAATATAATTAACCCGTAGATAGCTAGAGCGAAGATGTCCCTGGCTTTTGCTTTGTTAGAACAACCCAATATCAACAGTCGGAGAGTTTCCCACGGAATGCACCCATTTTTCTTCTTCGTGTCCACATGACTCTCAACCCATGTTGTATCCATTCCCGTGATCCTAGCCACTTTCTTCTTAAGACCTGAAGGTTTCATTTCCTTCAAATATATCCGATCAGGATTAGGACATTCAATACGTAACAGTGTCGAGTATTCTTCGATCAGTGGTGTCATATCCTCCTCGTTAAAAGTGAAACATCTATAAGCAGGATTCCAGAACTGTACCATAGCCTGAATCAACCCACTATTGACCTGAATCGGAATTAAGAGTGCTATGTCTCCATACTTCTGAGTGAAGGCTTCTTTCTCTGATACATTCCACTGATTCCAAATGTCGGCTAACCCTCGGAGATTATTCTGTCTAGGATCCACTTTGACCCTTTCCGGCAATATTGACACATAACCCTTCTTGAGGCAATCTCCATCCTCCCTCTGATTTTTTTCTGACTGTGCCCTGGCTACTGCATGATCTTCTATCACTGAAATAACCTGGTCCTCCATGAAAGTCCTTTGGGTTGATAACTATCCCGAGGCCAATAAACTTCAAGTGTACGATGATGTCTATGATGCATGCCAAAGAAAAGAAAACAGAAAGAAATAGATTAGTAAGGAAATTAATTCACAAATATAACATAAATAACAACATGCTTAAAAAAATGTCCCAAAATTTAAACAGAGCTACGGCATTACAACGCCTTTGGGACAAAATAATAAAAAATACGAGTGGTATGATGTTCGTTCATCATCACCCAATTTGTATCTAACATATAGAAAGATGGTAAAAGGTTGGAAATATTCCTCCATGTGTCTTAAACTTCGGGTATCTAACAGAAATCCGGTATGGCTTCGCCTAGGTTTACTATATGAAGGTGAATTGGTTCTAAGGCTCCGAATTGTTCCTCACTGTCGCCGGTGAAGGCTAGTAAGGCACCCCGATAAAAGCGGGTTCAATTCGTTAGAGTATATTTTCCTATGCCCGTACGGAGGATTATCACGAAGGCATTAGGTACTTTATACTCCGAAAGTGTTTCACTAGCCCATACGGAGGATCATCACGAAGGCGTAGTTACTTTACTCCCACTTAAAAGGACGGAACTCGGGTAGAGGATTCATGTTATGCAAATGCACGTGTAATGTGTGTGTGGAGGAACAAAACAAACCTGTCACCACCTATTCTACAACCCTTATTCTAAATACCCCACTAAACTTAAACAATGTAAAGCATCATTCAAACAAACATATAAATATACGCAACAAAATTAACAGGGAACAACTAATAATATGAATGCACATGAATATGGGCATATTAAAACATTTTTTTTATTTTCAAAATTCTCTTTTTTTTTTTCAAAGAAATATGGGAATAAAAATTAAACACCAATTAAACCAACAAAACCGAGACTTTGATAACACACGACTAACTCTAAGCCTGACTCTCTAAAATTCCCCAGTGGAGTCGCCAAAGCTGTCGCAACCTAAAAAATAACGAGTCTCATCGCAAGACTTTATTATTCGTTAAGCGTGACATTAAAAAACCGAGGAAAAGTCGACTTAATTCCTCTAAAAAAATGAAGGTTTTGAAAATGACCTTAAAAAAGACATGGAGTCGCCACCAATCTTTTTTAGCTAGGTGTGATCGGCCACCTATTAAAACCGGTTTTATAAAATATTTTAAAAATTAATTAAAATATTTTAAAAACCAATTTCAAGTCTGCGTTTTAAACCAGAGAAATCAAAGAAGCGGGTTCGGGAGTCGGTTACGTGTGGGGAAGGATTAGCACCCCCACAACGCCCGTATAAATCGGTACCTTATTAATCGTGTATTATCTCAAGTCTCGGTAAAGATTGGTTTTAAATTTAGTATTTCAAGTTAATTCCCAATTTAAAGAAAAATAATTTCATTTTTTTTTTATTGAAAATGATCCGGAATTTATAAATTCAAAATTTTCCTATATTCCCCAACAAACGTGGCAAAATATAGAAATTTTTATTAGTTTTGGAAAACTTTCCGAATCATTCTCTTTTTTTGAAAGAAAGATATTCCTTTATTAATGATAATTGATGATATTCCCTCCAGCAAACCCGGTAGAGAACTCATGAATTATTTTAACTCGGGAATATCTTTATATTTTTTTATTGAAAACCATTATCTTTTTTTGAAAACATTTAAAAGAAATGAATATGTATATGCATGACATAAATAAAATGACATAGCAAAATCTAAATAATATGATGCAACCTAAATGACATGGCAAACATGAATGATATGGCATATAAATTAAATGAGATGGAATATGAAATAGTGCTACCATATAATATGCATAAAAATAAAAATGGAAATAATAATGCATGAACATAGTATATGCTAAATAATATGACCCAAAAAAAATAACTAAATAAAAGCATAGGATATCATGAAACATTCCAAATCATATAATAAACCATATAACATCAAAAATATAAATCAAAATAATAACAATATCATAGAAATTATTATAACAAGAATCACATATTATATAAAATGCATGAATATAAAAATGCAATGCATGAAATGTATTTTTTCCTTTAATTAAGGAAATCCGTGTATCTAAAAGGATATCCGGCTACCTTAGGAAAATATGTCAAATTAAATATTCTAAAACCGAAATACTTTGTGATTGTTTGAAAACAATTTTGAGAAGCTTGAATTAACAATAAAAACTGGGCTAAATTTTTTTTTAAATGGCTCTAATTTCCTAAGTTTTAAAAAATCCGGACTTGACTCTCCTTAACCCTGGACTTGAAAAACCATTTTTAGAGTTTAAAAAGGCTTAGAAATTACTCTAAGTCAGTAGCTAACCCTCCTAATTAGCCCACTCTATGTGAATTAACCAAAACAGAAAATTGGTTTTTCTTTAAATTCAATTCTGACTCCACTGTCCAGTTTTAATCCATGATTTTTTACCCAATTTTTAAAACTTCCAAAAATTCTAAAAAAAAATACTGGAGACTCAGGACATGTAAAACTACACGAAAAAAATCGGCTTAATTTTCTGATCAAAGATGAATTCCCAGAAAAATCATAGATGTACGAGTTTTTGGAGGAAAAAAAAAAACTGCTTTGTTTTTCTTTAAATTCAATTCTGACTCCACTGTCCAGTTTTAATCCATGATTTTTTACCCTATTTTTGAAAATTCCAAAAATTCTAAAAAACATACTGGAGACTCAGGACATGTAAAACTACACGAAAACAAATTGGCTTAATTTTCTGATCAAAGATGAATTCCCAGAAAAATCATAGATGTACGAGTTTTTGGAGGAAAAAAAAACTGCTTTGTTTTTCTTTAAATTCAATCCTGACTCCACTGTCCAGTTTTAATCCATGATTGTTTACCCTATTTTTAAAAATTCCAAAAATTCTGAAAAAATTATTGGAGACTCAAGACATGTAAAACTACACGAGAACAAATTGGCTTAATTTTTTGATCAAAGATGAATTCCCAGAAAAATCGGAGATGTACGAGTTTTAGGTGAAAAAAAAAACTGCTTTGCCAACACATTTTTTTTTTGTCTTTGATAAAATCATTTAAAAATAAAAATAAAAATATTTCAAACTCATAAAACGACTTGAAAGCAGTAGCTAAGACTTTTTGAAAGTTAGATAAAAATTGGCTAAGTAAAAAAATCACAAAGGTAGAATAATCAATTTGACAAACTTAATTTTCCACAAGTGTGCTCAAGAGAGCATGACTTTGAACCATTAATTGGCTCAAGTCATTATTCAAGTGGCATGAACATGAAATGCATGAAACAATGCAGCAAACATAATGCATGAAATGCATGGATCTAAACCTAAATGTAAGGAAAATGCATGACATAAATAATATGGCCTAGACCTAACATGAACTTGCATGGCATTTTATGTAACCTAGACCTAAGACATGCATGGCATTTTCACAAACACAAGGCATGCTTAATTCAAAAATCCAACCAAATATCATGCAAATGCAAAAACCTAACAACTAGCATGACAAAAAATGCAACACACAATGCAAAACACATGGAGTAGCCAAAGGGCCTCAAGCTCCAACAAGCATGGCATTTTCACAAACACTTGGCATACTAGCATGAAAAACTAAGTCATAACACTTAAATCATGCAAAAATCACACAAGCATTTTCACAAACACTTAATATACTAGATCTAAAACATGCTCAATTAGGATATAAAACAAGAATCATGCAAAGAATCACACAAACATTTTCACAAACACCTAATATGCTAGATCTAAAACATGCTCAAATTTAAACAACATGAAAACAGAAAATTAAAATGCAAAAAAAACATGATATCTAAGACATAAATGGCAACAAACAAAGCAACCAAATTAAAATATAACTCAAGAACATGAAATAACATAACATTTAAAACATAAAAAAAAAAAAAAAAAAATAGCATAAACAATATGGTAAAATGAATCAACACAACAACTTAAAATAAATAATGTAGGCCATTTGGCCATGGTGAGTTTATTGTAAAAACAAAATGTAAATAAAATATACTTAAGAAAGGAAATGAAGGAAGAACAAAAAAACATTATTCTAAAATGAAAACTCACCAAGTAGAGATTAAAATAGCAAAAAACAAGAATAGAAAATGAAAGTGCAAGAGTTGGTGCTCAAGAGCAACCTCAAGAAGCTAATATTTCAAGCTTTTCTCTTCAAACTTTCTTTTTTTTTTCTAAACTTTTCTTTTTTTGCTCTCAACCAAGAAGATAAAAACTAAGAAAAACTAAGAGAAATCAGCCAAAATGGAAAAGAAAAAACCAAAATGTGCCTCCCTAGGGTTGGCCTTAATGATGCTTATATAGCCTCAAAGATGTTGTCATTTTTGTGTAACCTATTTTCCATCAAATGGCCAATAATTCAAGATGAAAAGTCATGAAATTACCACCCTTAGATTAGCATCTCAGCCCTCTCTATGCAAAAATAATGTTGACATCTTTCTTAACCTATGTGGTTTAATCACCATGGTTTGATCAAAGAGAATGGTTAACTAACTCTTGATTTTTAACCACTTGATTGAAAAAAGAAAAAAAAATAGAAGCTTCCTCCTTTCTTTGAGCTTGGGCATGCCAGCACTTCTCTTTTCCAGCCCAACTCTGATTTTTTGAAGGGCCAAAAAAAGCCCTTTTCGGTTGCTTGGGTGAAATGACCATTTTGCCCCCCGGATGCAAGTAAATATCAAACGGACTCCAAATTCAAAATTTCTTTTTTTAATACTTCCAAAATAATAAAATATTGAGTTCTGGAAGTTTTCAAAATTATCCGAGTCCGTTTGCTATTTATTTGGATTTTTTCTTCCCAAAAATACCCTTTTATGCCCCTACATTTTACCATTTTTTAAACGAGCTCCAAATCAAGATTTTTCTTCACCAATCTCTTCAAAATAATTAAAAAGTGTGATCTGGAAGTTTTCATAATTTTTGGAGCTCATTTGGTATTTTTTTAGGGATTTATCGGCTTGAATTACTGCATAGGAGGCCCGGGATTTGGCCATTTTGCAAACGAACTCGGAATCAAGATTTTCTTTCGCCAATCTCTTCCAAATAATTTAAAAATGAGATTTGCCAAATTTCAGAATTTTTGGAGTCCATTTGCTATTTTTCCGGGATTTTCCTTTTTGAATTACTACATAAGAAGCCCGGGATTTGGCCATTTTGCAAACGAACTCGGAATCAAGATTTTCTTTCGCCAATCTCCTTCAAATGATTTAAGAATGAGATTGACAAATTTTCCATAATTTTTGGAGTCCATTTGCTATTTTTCCCAAATTTTTCCAATTTTGCCCTTTTACCTCCGAAGCCCGGTTTTGCTCAAAACAAATCCGATTTTCAGATTTTCTTCAATCTGAGCCTTGGGCCATCCTTTTTAACCATTCTTCATCCATTGGGGGCTTTGGTCTTACCAAGTCGGGCCATTTCTGTCATTCTTCCCGATTTCACCAAAATCCACTAAAAACCCTAATTCTCGGTTTTCTCCCGGATTGACTTTTCTTTCGGTTTTTCTTGCAAGTGACTTCTCCATTACCCGTAGTCAGTGCTTATCTTTCATTTGGAACCTTCAATTTCGACCAGTTTGATCGTTTAAGCACTTTTCCCCAAATTTCTCGGATTAGGGTTTCTTTTCTACTGAATCTCCAAATCCCAACTTCCGAACTCCATATCTTTCAATGTAGAACTCGGATTATCAAAATTCTTTCGCCATTTTTCAATTGAACTTAAAATATTGATTTTGAAAGTGGGTTGACTTTTTCAGTAGTTGACTTTTTGGGGTTGACTTTTTTCGGGGTTGACTTTTTTCGGGGTTGACTTTTTTCAAGTATGACTTTTTATGCTCGCCCTCTTAAAATAAGTCTCGGAGTACCACCTGCAGGATGAAAACAGTCTTTTTATACTCGGAAACATCAATATGGGAAGAAAACATACCTGTTTAGTGGTCCAGACAAAATTAGGTGTCTACAATATATATTGGTAATATGTTAAGGAACTTAATGGGTCACACAATAGGACATGGATGTGAAAATTAAAATGGATAATTTAAATTGGACTTAATTAAAAAAACAAAAGTTTAGAACTTCAAAGATTTAATTGAAACAAGATTATGTCACACTCACTATGTAGGTGGAAGAAACAATCTTATGTAATATATATATATATATATATGAGCAATTTTTTTAAGGAAGCAGTAGTTTTCTAAAAGAATGAGTAAATTTTTTAAATATATATTAAAAAATTAAAAGACGTAAATATTAGAGCTGGCAAAGCAGGCCCGAACCCGAGAACCCACCCGAGCCGATCCGAGACCGAATCCGATCCGAATTGACTAAAAAAGTCAAGGTTTGAACCAGAAAAAATCTGAATCCGAAAAAGCCCGAACCCGAGAAAATTTGAATCCGAAAAAACCCGAAGCCGAGAAAACCCGAATCCAAAAAAACCAGAACCCGTAAAAGCCCGAATCTACTACGATCTGAGCCCGAGATCGATCCGATCCGAAACCCGTTTTTTTCTATGATAAAAAACCCGAATTAATAATTATATGGTTTTATTTAAAAAAAGTAAATGATAAATTTTTTTTCTTAAATAAAATATTTTATTTATGAAAAATGTATTTATAATTAGTATATAATTATATTAATAATGTATTATCAATAAAAATAATTAATAGTGAATCTTTAAATTGGATTATAAAATAAAATTAATTTGAAACACATTAAATATACAATTAGATTATAATGTTTTGTAGGATAAACTGGATTACTCTTTAGAGTTTATTATCATAATTATATATCTTAAGTTTATTTCATATGTAATACAGACACACATACTAAAACACGCACATATACATATTGCGTATTACTTCACTCAAGTGAGCGTTTTTTATGTCTTGCGCCTTAGACAATATAAGAGTTCTAGGGCCTAGAGTGCACCTTACACCCTTGACAACACTGATCAAAATAGTTTAATATAAACTAATTTTTACACGTCATAGTATCCTAAAATTTTTAACCATTAAGGGCTAAGATAAATAATTGACCAATTATTCATATTAAATATTTTTGGTGAATGATAATCGATACTCTTTTTAATAATGTCTGATATTCAATATTATAATTGGATAATTATTCGATTATGTGATTAATTGATTATATCTAATGTTAAAGTCAAAATGATCAAATATTAAAATTATATCAATTACTATATAAATTAGCTTTTACATATCAGGATTTTATAAAAATTTAAGCATTAATTATTAAGGTTAAATCAATTAATTAGTACTCTTTCAATGTCTACCATTCAATATTTAATTGAACATTTGAAAATTAGATCTAATGTTATTATGTTACTATTTATAATATTATTAAGGTTAAACCAATTAGTGTATACAATTAGATTTAATGTTATTATGTTAGTATTTATAATTATGTTCAAATAAAAAATATAAATATAAAAACAAATTCTTGAAAATTTATAATATTGTTAAAAAAAAATATAATACAAAGACTAAAAAATTAAAAATAAAAAAATTATTGGATTAAGTGACTACGAGCCCAATGAGTTATTGGGTTAAGAGAAAAAATCATTTATATAAATGTTTAGTAGATTTTATTTATAACTTCTTTCCTTCTAATGGTGTTTGTTAAAATGTAGCCAAACGGTTTTTAACTTTTATTTTTTTAATTTCATTTTATATTTATTTTAACTCATAAAACGAAAAGAAATTTCTTATATAATCATTAATTATTATATATTTAATATCAAATATCAAATATTAAAATTATATCAATACTATATAAATTAGCTTTTATATATCATGGTTTCTTAAAAATTTTAAGTATTAATTATTAAAATTAAATCAATTAATTGATATTCTGTTAGTGTCTACTATTTACCATTTTAATTAAACATTTGGTCAATTAATGTATATAATTAGATATAATGTTCTTATGTTAGTATTTATAATTATGTCCAAACAAAAAAATATAAATATAAGAATAAATTTTTGAAGATACAAAATCCTCTTAAAAAAATTATAATACAATAACTAAAAAACCTAATAAAGCAAAATAAAAATAAAAATTTGTTGGACTAAGTTATTATAAGAATCCCGATGAGTTATTAGGAGACTAAAAATCATTTATGTAAATGTTTAGTGGGTTTTATTTATAACTTGTTTCTTTCTAATGATTTTTTTTTTTTACATGCAGTCCAATAATTTTTTACTTTTATTTTTTTAGTGTTACTTTATTTTTAATTTAACTCACTTATAAAACAAAAAAATGAATCTTATATAATCATTAATTATATCTATATTCAATACTAAACATCAAAATTTTTTAAAAATATAAGTATATAACAATTGCAAAATAATAAGAAGTATCAAAATATACAAATTCTTTTTTATTCATACTATAAGTAAATATATTGAACTTATATATTTAGTTTTTATTTGAACTTTTGGATTAAAAAATAATATAAAATATTCAAATATAAAATATTAATACTCAATTTATAAATAAAATTATTATATAATTTATATTTATATAATTTTTATTAATTTTTAAAATTTTAATTTATTATTTTTGTAAGTGAAATTAATCATTACATTCGAAATTAAAAAAATACTTATAGCTTAAATAATTTCAAAATTATTGAACCCGTCTAGGCCGGCCTGAACTCGAATCAATCCAAATTCAAAATAATCCGAACCTGAAAAAATCCGTATCCGAAATGTCCCGAGCCCAAGATAGCCTGAATCCGAAATTATCCGAACCCGAAAAATCCCGAATCCGAAGTTATCCGAATCCGAAAATATCCAAGCCCGAGATGATCCGAATCCGAAATAATCTGAACCCGAAATAACCCGAATTCGATGACAGCCCGATCCGAACCCACCCGAACAGGCACGTTTGCCACCTCTAGTAAATATATTTATTATATTAATATTTAACTTATAATTTATTTAGTTTTTCAGTCAATTTTTCAATTGAGTTAGTGTCACTTGACTCGTGACACTAACCAATCAGGAACATCTATACTATTATAAAATGAATGGCTGAGTTGGTGTCACTGAGTCAAGTGATACCAACTCAGTTGATGAAAATACAAAAAATCATTAAATGTTAAAAATAAAAATAAAAATAAATATGGGTAATTATGTACTTTGATATTTTATATAATAATTTTTTACAAAAAAAATTACTTATTTACTTCTAAAATAACTATCCATTTTCCAAAAAATATACACTTACAAAAACGATTCATTTTTTTTACATTTAATTTTTTAAAACATAATTTATTATTTTTTAAAAAAATATATTTTCACTCACGTGATGAGTGTGTAAAATTCTAATTCATAATAATATAAATAATTAAATATTTAAAAAATTTAATTAAAAGGACACTAGTCCTATTTAAAATAGGACTAGGTCGAACCCTCATTGTAAAGGGAAGGCTCGCTGCCACTCACCTAAGTGGTTATTAATTTGATTGCATAAGGGTCTTCAATTGTTGAAATTCCAAAAAAAAAAAAAAAAAAAATTAAAAAGGCAACCGCATACAACTACTAGCATAGTATTCGGCTAACCTTCATCCCATCCTTTGAGAAGATTTTTTACTCTTATTTGTGTAGACTTAACATTACAGACTGAACACTAAAACTGTTGAGAGTTTCAATAACCTAACTTGAAGTTTCCCGAGATAAAAGAACTTGCCACAAGCCTTAGGTATTTTCTTGATCTATGCCGCTAAACATGTATGGTTTGTGTAATTGCTTTCGATCCATCATTTAAGTGTTTGAAATTTTTTAAATTTTGTTGTTTTATACTCTGATCTTACTTTTTGCAAAACTCAAGATAATGATACATGTGAAGAAGTACATGTATTTTGCTCGAATCATAATTAAATTCTCTTTGCCTTAATAAAAATATTATTTAAAGATTTTTTATGCTAAAAAAAAAAAAGAATCATGTAAAGTTGTATAAAAGTAGGCATTACATATATTTATAAGATTTTGTGAGTTATGATTAATTTGATGTAATACAAATGAAAACATTTTTAGAAAAAATTGCTTATAATATAAGAGCTCGTCTTTGATATACTGACAATAGAATTTTTTAATTTCACAAGTAAAATTAAAAAATTGTCACATATTTTATTTTTTATTTTTTTAAATATACCTTAATAGGTATGTATTACTTTACTAATCTCACTTGTAAAATTTTTAAACTCCACTAGCTCTATATGAGATAACAATTTATAATACAAATATAAATTGTTTACTATATTTTTTGTTTGGCAAGCAAGAGTAGGAATGGCAAAACCCGATCCGACCGATGAATTTTGCACCGATCCGCTCCGAATGGAGAGGTTTTTTTTTTGGAGCGGGGTGGAGCGGAGCGGTTTTGGTAAATGCTTGCTCCACTCCGCCCCGACTTTTGAAATTACTATTTTATCTTTTAAAATATTTTATATTTTTTCTTATATTTTTAATATATATTAAATATATATACTAAAATCATATATATACTAATATTTTATATCTATACTTTTAGTATATATGTATTATATATATTATATTAAAGATTTTTATATACTAAAATTATGTTCTTGAATAAATTATAATATAATTTTTACAATATTAAGTTAAAAATAATTAATATAAATTGGGGTGTAACGGAGTGGAGCACCGTGAAGCAGTTATGGATGTAACCGACATCCATGGATGTGGATGTTTTCAACATCCATACAAAAATGGAGTGAAAGTGAATAAGGTAGTATATGCCCCGGCCCCCTCCATTGCCATCCCTAAGCAAGAGAAGGCTTAATTAGTGTCTTACATGTCCACTGAAAAATAAACTTCATTTAACAAAAAATAATTAAAAAAAAAAAAAGAATAAAGTTTTATTTTAGAAAATATATGCATTGACGGTCAACTGCCAGCGTGGCAGGCCCAAAACCCACGGGAATCTCTGCTACCCGCCACTTGTCATCTTTTCATTGGACCATCCCTCTTTTTCTGTTCCTCTCTTTCACACTCCCATTTTATTCAAAAAATAAAATAAAAATTAAACTAATAATAAAAAATGGCAACCCTCTCCACTCCCTCCCCTATTATATTTTTCCTTCATATCTCATTTCCATCGTCCATCGAAAGACCAAAAAAAATCCTCTACCGGTACGTTACTTTAGATCGAATTTCTCTTATAATTTTTTAATTGATATTTATGGATTTTATTTCTTTATTTTGAGATCTGCAGGTTTTTATTTCTTTGATTTATTGCTTTCAATTTATTTATTTTTTCTTTTTGATTGATGCATTGAGTGATTTTCAGCCTTTTTTTTGTTTAATTTTAGTGGTTTTGATTCGATCTGCTTGAGATTTGAGCTTTTTATTGCTTGATTTGACTAATTAGGGTTTTTTTTGTTGCGATTTGTTGGGTTATTAGAAATTAGGGAAAAAGAAAATAGGAATTTTTTTTTATTGAGTGTTTTATTGCTCGGATTTAGAGTAGAAAATTTTTATAAATAAATAGTATGAATTTGATCTGTTTGGTTACCTAGAAACTGTTGAAAGGAAAGGACAGGAGCTAGTGCTAATAATTTATCTTCCTCACAGTTTGGATCTTTTTTATTATTAATAATTACATTTTAGATTGTACCTGTTTTGGTTGGAACTTCTTGAAAACTTGGAAGAAAGGAAGAACTAAAAGTTGAAGACTGTTCATGTTTAGAATTGAGGAATGAGAATGTCTCAAATGTTTGTTCTTGATGTCGATGCACTTGTTTAGACTGACGAAATTTTGGTTAGAAATGTTTGTTTAATAAAATTTAATCTTGCTGTATTGCAGGATCAAGTATTAGATTGATATAGTAAAGATGTTGCCAACTGATTTATCACGAGAGGAAAATGTTTACATGGCCAAGTTGGCTGAGCAGGCCGAACGCTATGAGGAAATGGTGGAGTTCATGGAGAAAGTTGCAAAAACTGTTGATGTCGATGAGCTGACTGTCGAGGAACGCAACCTACTCTCTGTGGCTTACAAAAATGTGATTGGGGCTAGGAGGGCTTCATGGAGGATCATCTCTTCCATTGAGCAGAAGGAAGAGAGCAGAGGAAATGAGGATCATGTTGCAATCATCAAGGAGTATAGGAGCAAGATTGAAGCTGAGCTCTGCAAGATCTGTGACGGGATTTTGAGCCTTCTTGAATCTCACCTCGTTCCTTCGGCCTCATCTGCTGAGTCCAAGGTGTTTTACCTTAAGATGAAGGGTGATTATCACAGGTATCTTGCTGAGTTTAAGACTGGTGCTGAGAGGAAGGAAGCCGCTGAGAGCACTTTGTTGGCTTACAAGTCTGCTCAGGTGGGTGAAAATGGTGATGTCATCTTTGTCAATATGAGTTATTTTCCCTATAATTTCTTGAGCATCTTTTTTTTTTTTTTTTTTGAAGAAGGTTCAGATAGAAGTTCTTAGCTTCTTTTTATTTTGTTTATGATGTCAGGATATTGCTCTTGCCGAACTAGCTCCTACTCACCCAATTAGGCTGGGACTTGCTCTTAACTTCTCTGTTTTCTACTATGAAATCCTCAACTCACCTGACCGTGCTTGCAATCTCGCAAAACAGGTGTTTATTCTCTTCTGCTTTGTATTCATTTCTTGTGTATTTTTGTCTTTGTTGAGTTAGAACAACTAATGAACTAAAATATGTAGTTTTAGTTGTCTGTTTTTTTAACTTGTCTTGGTGTGGCCCATCTTGTTTGGATGCTATAGTAAATTGTTATAATCTAATCGTGCACCAAGTGGATCGGCTTGTGATGGCAACTCTGATTATATCTGAGGGAGTTGCTGGCCAGAGAACTCAACCTTTTAACACCTGAAAATTATTGTGCCAATCAGTGCTGTCAAGGCGTGCGCCTAGGCGCGCCTATGCCTTGCGCCTTAGCGTTAGATAATAAAAGCGCCTCAGACCCTTTCGGGCGAGGCTCATTTGATCAGGCGCACGCCTGGTGCGCCTAGGCGCGCTTTTTTGTAAGGCGATAGGCGTAAAAAAAGCTCGCCCGATTGAAGTTCTCTTTAATTTCTTTTATTTTGACTTTTTTCATTAGATGTACTTTTATTAGTAAGAAAGGAGATAGTATCAAACTCTCCACTTCTCAATATTTGAGTATTCAACAACAGATATGGGACCATAAGGAAATCATGCATGTTGGGCAAAAAATAAATTGCATGTTTTGTAGATAAACTGCACCACTCTTTAGAGTTTATTATTATAATGATATATCTTAAGCTTATTATATATATATACATACATAGACACACATAAATATTGCGCCTTACTTCACTCAGGCGAGCGTTATTTTTGCGCCTTTTGCCTAAGGCAATACAAGGGTTCTAGCGCCTAGAGTGCGCCTTGCGCCCTTGACAACACTGGTGCCAATCGGGTGATACTCAGAATCGTACAGACCCTGAGCTTAGGAACAAGTATGAAGGAATGACTATATCTCCACTCTTTTTGCTCATGAAATGTGTTGCTAAAATATTCAATTAAGTTTTTTGTTTTGTAGCATAGAGTGAGTCTAGTTAATGACATGTTAGTGATTGCTTTATCCATATGAGGTCTGGTAATCTTGTAATCGTTATCCATTTTGCTGAGATATATTAATTTTACAAGGCATGGATATTAGATTGTTCTTGTGTGAAGATCCAAAAATGTCTTCTTGAGGACACAATTCACATGAATTGAATGTATAAAGGTTGCTTGCCACCTATCATAAAATGACATGTTTTTCATTTGGCAGGCTTTTGATGAGGCTATTTCTGAGTTGGATACATTGGGTGAGGAATCTTACAAGGATAGTACATTGATCATGCAGCTTCTTCGGGACAATCTGACCCTTTGGACATCTGACATCACGGTCTTTCTCTCTCTCTCTCTCTCTCTTTTATGTGCGTGTATGTCTAAGTCATGAAAATGTTCAAGCAGCTTTGGTGTCTTTGGACATCAAATAAAGTTATTTTTAAGTTGTCACAATTTGTTCGCGCTGACAATTTGTTGGTGCACCTGGCTGGTAGGAGCTCTGCTTGTTAACACATAGTTGGATTGAACTAGTGTCTAAAGTTATGTTCTTGAACTGAACCTTTTTTCTTTTGTCATTGTTACAAGAGTTCTTTACCATGGCTTTTGAACTTCAGGCATTTTATGTCATCAGATTACTGTCAGGACTAGAATCCCAAGTTTCCACTAATCTATAAGACCATTCTGCTTCTTTTACTGTATTAAAAATGCTCTGTCGACAGTCTACAAGCCATAACAGATTTCACTTTATTCCTGAAGTTATTTTGGTTAACTTGGGACGTTGGATTGCTCTTATGTCGTAACTTTTGTTGATCTAAATTGCACTTTGCAAGTTGATTTGCATTTTCCAATTTTCTCATGTTATTTGCTTGGATGTGGTGTTCAATGATTGATGTGTTTTTCATTGATTTTAGGATGAAGCTGGAGACGAGATCAAGGAAGCTTCCAAACACGAGTCAGGCGAGGGACAGCCGTGATAAGTTAAGTTCATAGGATATGTACACTGTACTTTATCTTGCTGGTTTTACATAGATGCAATGTGGGCTGTTGTAGAAGGTTCTTTTTTATGCATTCATCAGCAGTTGGTGTTGAAATGTTCCAATGGATTATATATGTGCTTTATTAGCGGACAAGAAGAATTTGATTTGATTTTCATTTGGTAATGCTAAAATAGTGGGTTTGCCAATCTAGTTTACCTTTTTAGGTGCTTCTATGTTTTTCTTTGAATGTTAATTCCTTCCTGTTTTAAACATTTTATCTGTGTTTGTCATTTGCCAAGTTAATTTTAATCCACAGGAAGTTCCAAAGTGTTTGGTTTGTTTTGCCCTGTTTTGGTCATTAAACTATATCCAGTAGTTCCCTGTTGACATGGTATAGTGAAAATATTACAGTGCTTTGCTTTCTGTTTTTTCTGTTGAGATATTTGGCTAGGGGAGGATTTAGTCCACATTATTTTTTTCCATTATTTTTTAATACAGTAATTATTACCATTTACATGTGTAGGATTAGATCTGTGTATGGTAGATCTGTCCATGGTTTGAGCTGGGTAAACCGCCTGCACGAATTTTTTTCTTCTCTTATCCAAGCTCGACCTGGGTCCGAGTCGACCCTTAAGCTTGTTTTATCATTCATAAATATTAAAAAAATTTATTTTTATATTAATATTTTTATAATTAAATTTAAATAAAAATAGATTTTTATTGAATGAATAGTAATTTAGGCCGGATCGAATTGAAAAAAACCTTGTTCAGGTCTTGTTCAATTTGGGCCAGATTGGACGAGTAGTTTGGTCTTTGGACAGGTCTAATGTAGGATTCACTTATTAATTGTGAAAATTTGGAATTGGTTCTCATCCATTTTTTTTTTCATTATTTTTCAATATATTCATCAATACTATTCATATGTATAGGATTTATGTATAAAGTGCGAAAGTTATATTTATAAATAATGATTAAAGTTGTTTTGGATAGTAATGGACAGAAAAATAACGGAGGGATCTTAACCTTCAAAGTCATATTTGTAAATGGTAATTAAAAATGTACTAAATTGAAAGTGGTAATTAAAATTGTATTAAAAAGTAATAAATTGAAAAGTAATGAAGGAGAGTCGGATTTAATTATGGTATGACTTTTATTTAAGAGAATCAATCAGAGTTGAGAATTCGAAAAAAAAAAATTGATTTGACTCGATTCAATTTCATTAAAAAAGACTAATATAATTTCGCCCATCTCAAATTTGGAATGATTCACAACAAAAACAATTTAAATTTGAAATAATTCAAATTTTTCTGGTATAAGCAAAGTCAAGCAAGTGTTAAAATTGAATTCAAGCTTTATAAGAATTCACTTTCAAAGAGTGGTTACTATTTGGGTTAAGTTTTTATTCTAAAATGATTTAAATTCGAAAGATTTGAATTTAAAATAATATAATTCAAATTTAAAATAATTTGAATCTTAAACGATTTAAAGACGATTTTAATGAAAAAGATTTAAAATAAAAAATGATAACTCAAAACAATTTGAACTAAGTTGTTTTGTATTAAAAATTAATAAAATGATTTTACTTTAAAATTTACTAATTAAATTAAAAATGATATGAACTTGAATAATTGGAGTCTTAGATTTAGACCTCATATTTATTTTTTTATTTTTATTTTTTTTGGTTGTAGATTTGTAATTATTTTAAAAATAAAAATAAATTTTTTTATATATAAATATATTATTATCATTTTTTTTTCATTTTTTGTTTTGTTTTTTATTGAAAATTTTGAAATAACTTTGATAATTTAATATGATAAATAAATTTTATCATCATATAATAACTTTTTAATTATTTATTAATTTTATAAATATTAAATAATTTTAAATTTTCATTATATACAAATTTAAATCTAATAACTTTAATTGTTATTTCATTTTCTTACTATAATTATTCTTAATGTCACCAATGCTTTAACAATCGATTTAGGGTCTCTTTGGATTCCATCGCATGATGAAATCCATATGGGAGTTTAACTCCTATTGGCCCCTCTAGTTGGATTGGAGAGGCAAAAGTCCAGTGGTTTCACTGGACCCTTGGTGGAAGGAGGAAATTTCCTTTTTATCTCCTTCCATTATTTTTTTTAATTTTATTTAAGTTTTCAATTAATTATTTTAAATTATTATATTAAATTATTTTTTAATATAATTATAAACATAGTAATTTTTAATTATTATTATTTAACATAAATTTAATTTTAATATATATTTTATTATTTAATATAAATATAAATTTAATAATTTATAATTATTTATTATATATATACACATTTTAATCTAATCCCTTATGATCATTTTCTCTTCTCAGTATAATTCACCTCATTGTCACCCGTACGTTTGAATTTAAACACATATCCCACCATTGATTTTAATCTCACCGCTACAGTACCCAATCTCATGCTACAGTAACTAATCTCACCTCCACCGCTGTTTTTAATCTTACTAGAGCCAATCTTATCGCTCTTTCAAATGTAACTTTAGATGGACGGTGAGATTGGCTCCAATAGATTAAAACAATGGTGATAGTGAAAATAGCTACTCTAACGGTGAGTTTAGATATTGTAGCGGTGAGATTAAAATCAGTGATGAGATATGTGTTTAGATGCAAAAGCAACGGTGACGATAAAGTGAGAATGAAAAATAATCATTAAGGACATTAATGTAAAAATGTATTGATGAATTATCTTATGTATATTTTAATAATATTTAAATTTTAATAATATATTATTTTATATATTTATTTAAATATTTTAATTAGTTAACTAATTATTATGTAATGACATATTTTATTTATTATGTTAAAAAAAACAAAAAATTATATTTTTACTCATAAATTAAACATTAAAAAGAAATAATTTAAAATTTTTAAATAAAATAAATTAATAAAATAAAAAATAATGAAAAAAGATAAGATGTAACTTTACATCCAAAACAGGATCCAATAAATTTCACTAAACCCTAACTGATATATAATTACAAAAAGGGATGATGGATCCCAATTTGGATTTAGTTTAAATGAATTTTACCTCTTTTTAGGAGATGAATTTTGTAAGATTAGAGTTCGCTTTTTAGTACTTACAATATTTTTCTCTTATTTCCTAGTGTTGATCTTTCATAAAAAAAAAAAAAATGATGCATTAAAAATTTTACTAATCACTACATGAAATTAATAATTATTGTTAAGGAATGAAAATCACTTTTTTTTTCTCTCCAAATTTGTTACTTAAGTGAAGTTTTTTCTTCAATTTTAAGAGAGAAACAAGTTTATATTTAGAAAAAAAAAAATGACTTTTTCCCTCAAATTTGTTTGTTAAGACGTGAAAAATGTAAAGAAACGTTAATAAAAATAAAATAAAAAACAAAATTTTTGTAATCATTTTAAGATGAGAAAATAAAAATAAAAGTTTTTTCAAAAAAATAAAGAAGGATGAGCCTTCTATCTCAAAGATTTTTTTTTGACATTATAATAATGAATTAGATAATATTTTGTGTTCGTATTCGTGTTTTTTTTTTTTTTTTTACAATTTAAGACAAGTGTGAGCAAAACCAGACAAGGTTGGAGAATTTCAGTACCATAAGGAAAAACGAAGAGACAAAATTTACAAGTACCACAAACTTTAACAAATATCCGTTATTCAAATCCGTTTTGCTTTCGATGAGGATAGTGTCCGAATCCGTCTCATTTATACGTATAACAAATTCATATATCTAAATCCAATACCTGTTTACATATTTAATTCTTGTTTAATTTTATATTTTTATCTTTAAAAATAATTGATTTAATAAATTCAAATATTTAATAGATTTAGATATCCGACAATTATTGCTATCTAAATCGAACGCGAATTTAGATAGTAATATTCAGATAGTAAACAGATAATAAACAAATTCAGATATCTTATAAATTAAGTGAATTCGAATTTGAATATTTCAAATAATTGCAAATATCTGATTAATTGTCATCTCTACACTTAACTCATATCCCTTTTATTTTTTTTCTCCTATTATTTTTTTAATTTGAAATGATTTATTTTTATAAATAAAAGTAAAAAATTATCATCCTTCTTTCTTTTTTCTCTCTCGCTTTTCTCTTTTATCAAACAAATAAATAATAAAAAAAATCCTACCTTTTTATCCATACCTATCTACCCTTCCACTTTTTTTTATCTGTCTATCCATTTTTCCAACTATAAAACATGCATGAAAATAAGATCAATTTGAGAGTTGAGACTTTGAGTTGTATCACCTACAATTTTCTCATTTGAAAATAAAATTCAACTTTTTGCTTTTGCATCCAATTTAAGTGAATTGTAAGTTCATTTATTTATTCCTTACTCAAAGAACTGAATTCTAACCCCTCCCCAAATTAAAGGGGAAAAAAAGAGTTTTTGAGTAAATATAGTTAAAGGCTTAAAGCATTCTATATTTATATGAAAAATCACTTTAAATCATGCTTTTCAAATCGAAACTCCATCCAAAGCCAAAATAGAATTTATGTTGCTGTTCTTCAATCATCAAGTTACCACATGCATGATTTTTTACTATGTTGCTCCGACTCTTCATTTTTTTTTTTAAATACCTGTGTCCGACGCATATTCGAACATGGGTATAAAGGGATATGATTCCTTAAGGATCCTCCAAATACATGAAAACACTTTAAATAAATCAAACATATCCGTGTCCGACACTCACACTTGAATCTGAGTAATATAAATTTTTTGATAATGACAATATATATATCACTAAAAGCAGAAAGCATTGGGAAGAAACATGAACTTACAAGAGCTACTAAGCTTCATGATAAACATTTTGAGAACATAGCATTCTTTGGTTATGGCTCAGATTCATCGGTCTTCCATTCTACTATAGCAAGAGTATGGCGCCCTCCGCAAGCAACAAGTTTAGACATCCAACGTCCTTCAGCACCACTTTCAGGAGCCGGCAGATTGATGGGCACTTCCATTGGTTGACCTGTTGTTGCCTTCCTGCCATAACCAAGCCGTCCATGGTCACCTCGTCCAAACTGCCGATCATAAAACCAGTTAGCATGATTGATGTTTTCAACTATTCTACTATAAAGCAATGAATCTCCATATTCAAAGATGAAGAGGGTGGTAAATCGTCTCTGCAGTTACGTCTGCTACCTATGTTACTCAGATTCGGGAGTAAGTGTCGAATAAAGGTATGTGTTCGACATAGGCATGTTCAACTTTTTCTAAGTTTTTCCATGTATTTGGAGGGTCCTTGGAGGGTCATATCTCCATACTCAAGTCTGGATATGTGTCGGACACAGATACTTCAAGAAAAATGAAAAGTCAGAGCACCATAGTCTGCTATGGCTTGGGTAAGGGGCACACAAGTATGAAGGAGGGGAAAATGTCCAGTGGTATTGGCTGCATATTTGTATAGAATATAGATAAATTATTGGAACACTAAGCATACGTTTACATTAATCTTATTGTCTTCTATTTAAGAGTCATTTTCTTTGAAATTTATCATTGTTTTCACCTTGATAATAATTACATTATACAACAAAAAACCCTTATAACTATGGCACAAATGGTTCTGAAAACAGGCAGAGGAACTCGTAAAAGCTGCACCATGGGCCATGGTACATTAGAAAAAACGCCACTAGCTGCAATTCTAACCTTTAGTTCATCAAAAAAGCTAGAAAAGGCCATATTCAGTAATTCATGGTACAACCAAACCGCCATTACCAGCGCAGGGCAGGTTGAAGACAAACTCTTTTGCCATCCCTACTTTTGTTCAAACAAAGCCCAAAAGGTTTTATAAATCTTTTATTTTTTCACTACAAAATTCTGAATAAACCCTAGAGATTTTAAGTTGGTAAATTCTCTCGCAATCATACGGATGAAACCAGCATCAAGAAACCAAAATTTCAATATACATCAAACTGAATTTTTGTCAGCCAACCCTGATTCATCTTCAGGTTTGTGAGCATCAGACAACATCAAACTGAAGAAAAACTAAGAAAGGATGAAGCTAGAGGGAGGGTGATGAGCAGCAGCATCCCAGCAAAGGCGAGGTTTGCCCATAAATAAAATGAGGAACTGAGGTAGAGAGAGAAAGAGGTCTAGGTACAGAAATCAAGTTGTAATCTGAAACTAGAAAGTTGTTTTCCCAAAATTTTTAATGTGCTTTCCTTTTGACTGGTTTTTTTTTTCTTCTTGTTCACCTTTCTTTTAACCAACCAAACACTAGAAAGTGGGGAAAGGATTCAAACAAAGCAGACCCCACAACTAACTGAACCTCATTCTTGAAAATCTGTTTCCACTGGCCTTTCAGTTTCCTTCATTAAGGCTGGAGTCTTAAGTCCTATGTTACTCAGACTCGGGTGTGAGTGTCGGACACGGGTATGTGTCGGATCCGGATATGTTTGATTTATTCTAAGTTTTTCTATGTATTTGAGGGGTCCTTGAGGGTTCATATCCCCATACTCATGTCCGAATATGCATCGGACATGGGTGCTTCAAGAAAAATGAAGAGTCGGAGCAACATAGCGTTTGTGCTAAATTAGTTAAATTTAGGTCTGCAGCAGAGTTGATGTGAACCCATACCATGTAATAAAGTATTGCCTATTTTATAAACAGATTCAGGGAGATAATCTCTTCGAGAATAAGTGATCACCATATTTGACAGAGAAAAGGGCCCAATGAAATTCCAATTCCTTTATATAGATGGGAGGAGAAAAAGGTTCAGCCAATTATACTCCAAAATAAAGATAAAATAGGTGAATTTTTTTTTTGTGGTTTACAACCTATATCATTCAAAGACTACCTCTGAATGTAAGTGCCTGTGCAAACCTAAATACATAAAGACAAGAATTGTTTGCCTCCTCTAGACGGGGATGGGTGTACTTCAATCTAATATTTTGCAATCATTACCATGACTATGAAAATATATAAGAACAAATTCAATTTCCGAAAAAGACTAGCCACCGAAATAAAGGTTGATATGCTTAATTTGTTTACTCAGGTTAATGATATCATATGCCATCCATTGCATTTTGCAGGAAAAGCAACAGAAGAAGACATGTTAAATATACTTACCGAAAACATGCGCCCATCACGTGTCAATGCAACCGAGTGTGTTCCACCACAAGATACCTGGACCAGAAATACATGATTCAAACACAAGCCACAGTAAGAAACAAGTGCAAAAGAGGTGCTTATTATTCTATGAATCAAATTGCACCTATTTATAACACTCAAATGCATTTAAGCTACTTCCATTATATTAGAAGTTTATTATTTAAAAGAAATGAAGTCCACCCATCAGAACCCAAATAATATCCGTCATCACATCTTTAACTTACAGGTATATCTTTTATACTCCCCTAAATCCAATCAAGCTGAAAAGATGCTAAAATTTAAATAGCAAGTACAAAGTACTTGTTTCACTAAAAACAAAATGCAATACCTGTACAATGTCCTCCCCAGCTAAAAGATGAACCCTCTGTGGCACCATTTTACTGCTCTTGTCATTATCTCCAAACCCAAGCCTCCCATGTTCCCCTCTTCCCCAGCCATACACCTAAAATAAAAGACAGAAACAGAAATATTGCATTTCACAGAATATTTTAGGTGCTCCAAAGCTGAAAGGTGCATACACAAAATTCAGCAAAAGAATAGAAATAACAAAATAGCTGTCACAATGAAGCTGGCTTATTTCCTCCTTGTTTCGAATAATTGAAACTTCTAGAACAAGAATTTTGAAAGTTAAAACATGATAAATCTCTTGATTAAACTAGATACACTTTTTTTTTTCGTTTTCTAGGGGAAATAAACAAGGTTTGACTTAGTCCACCTAACCACAAAGAGTAAGGGGGAAAATATTTTAATGGATATGATGTTGTTGAAAAAATATTCTAACATGTCGATTTGCTGTGGTACAATTTAAGTCCTTTTAAAAGCTATCTGGAACTCCATGCAGAAGATTAATGGGTTTCATCCAAATAATTAACTCAAAAATAAGAAACCACTCAAATGGAAAATAACCCTAGATTTAGCAAAGAAAAAACCTCAGCACTTGGACTCATGCATCCTAAATCCTAATCCAATGCCAAATAATTCATGCATCTTAAGCACTAAAGAAAATCTACTCTTCCAACAACTTCTTTTCAATTAATGAACATATAAATCCGGCATAAAAAGCCACCTACCAGAACTGCTAACTGCTTTGACACAATAAGCCAAATACAATGCATAAAGTAAAAAATGGTCAATAAAGAATCTATACAACTATTGTCATCTCAAGGCTTAATTATGCTAGGGAAACATAAAGTCCAAAAATAGGTTGCCAATTTTTATATTCCAAGAAGGCCATGCAAGCAGCTCTTGCATTTTAAGTCTACCCCAACTATTGACTGCATTACAGAATACATGCATGCATGCGGAACACGATTAAAGTACACCTAGAAAAGTGTATCTTCTCCAAATAAAAATGGATAAATACCTCTCCATCATCAGTCAATGCAGTGGAATGCCATCCACCAGCTGCAATATCAACCTAGATGTGCATACAAATAAAAGGCCAATCAGACTATCAATAAACATTGTACACACAGCCAAAACTAGCAAAGAAGAAAGGCTGAAGCTATCAATAAAACCTTAGGACCACTAAACAGTGTAACTTCAAAATGAAGAACAAATGAAGAAACAAAGGCAAGAAATGGGTGCTATTATGATTTTTATCTGATTACTGAAGTTCTTAACAATATACACACAAGAAAGAAACTGAGGGTATATTTTTTAATATATCCAACCTAAAAGCAATAGTTGAGACTTCAGAGACCTACCATTAGTATAAAGCTATAAAAAACCCCAAACTGAGCCATTGGAAATAATACAATTTAACAATTTTCATAGATAGACCTTTGCCAAAGCCTTGTGCCAATACTTCCAACCATCGAACTCAACTGCTTAAAAAGTTTGGATAATTGTAATTGTTTTTATTCTAAGCGCTAGAAATATTTCTTTTACTAAATAAATAAAGAAAAAGAAAAGGAGTTTCTTATGATTGATAACAAAGTGACAAACAGAGATTACCAATAAGATTTTCTTTATGGGTTATGATATTAGTAGGGAACTTAATAATGCAGTGCATACCAAAGTGAGACCAGATAGCCCTTGGACAGGTATAGGTTGCGATCTTGGTTGAGTATCCCCAGTTCCAAGTTGTCCATATTCATTATTACCCCATGCCCACAAAGTCCCATCCTCCTGGAGAGCCAAATTATGAAATGCTCCCACTGCAATAATCCTCACATTTTCAAGACCTTGTACTCTCACAGGAACAGATATTTGTTTTCTGAGAAAGGGGAACAGAATTTTGCATTAATGACATAACATATGATTAGAATATGCAGAAAGTTATCAAGATGATTTAACTGCACAGATGATCACATGGGCTGGGAAGCCCCTAGCTTTAAACAAAAGTTGAAAAACTGAAATCAAAGGTGATATACATGTCTCCGGGTGGCCAAGGCTGACCCCAGGTCCATACGTATCCTTCACGTGTAAGCACTACAGAATGAGTACCCCCAGCAGCTACCTAAAATATAACCAACTAAACGGATATTAAACACAAATATAGGTTAAGCTCCACCACTGAAAACACGCATCATATATGGAGGAAAGACATAGTTGATGTAGGGACTAGGGGAAATGAAGTTTTCAACACTATATGGAAAATATGCTAATAATATTTCAAACGAAGAAATGCTGTAAAATACATTATGCATAATCAGAAATAAAAACAGAACCAAGGATTAACCAGCCATGTTGAAGAACAGATGTACCAAAAAAAAAGCCCATCATTTACTGAAACAGTTATTCACAAGACAGCACCAAAAGACTTGCTTAGGCACACTAAAAGATTTCAAACCTCATATAAGCATATAGAAATAAAAAATAAAAATAAAAAAAAAGCTTGTTGTCATGTGAGAAAAAAATAAGTACAGTATAGTTTTCTAAGTTTTATCTGTACTTCTGTATTAAGAACCATTAAATAAATTACATGCGACTAAAATTAAGGGAAATGAGAGCTAAACGAGAAGGTTTCAGACATTGCCCTCTTTTCTTCTCCTTCCCCTACTTTACCCTGATTAACTTCTATTTAAAGAAAATAACTAGTTCCATAATGACATTACTTACCACATACTAAAATTATGTAAAAAAAAAGTTGGTGGATATTATATCCACATTGTTTGAAAATGTTTTACTCTGTTTAAAGTTGTTGAACCTCTTTTTTCTTTTCTTTTGGCTGCTGGTAAAAGCATCTTGGTTGAAGATGCTTTGCCAACAACAAAGGTCTTGAACATGATAATTAGAATTCATCTTTAGATTTTGGGCTTTAAAAAGCCGTGTTCGCAAGAGCTTCCAATAGGACAAACTAGGTTAGTTGCTAAGATAATGTATGCACCTAAAAGTGTGCCTTAACTATATTCAAACAGGTTATGTAATCTGGTTTAACTTCAACCAAAAGTACAGACATAAATTCAAGTAAACTACCTGGCGAACTACAAGCTTTGGCGCACAGCGTTGAGGAATCATGATGTCCCTTCTCAAAGGCCTACCAGTATCATCTTTCCGTTCGGGTTCTTCACCGCACTGCCCATATTCGTTCCCACCTGCACAAAACACTTCACATAGTTACATTCATTGAACACAAACTTCACTCCTTGCATTCATCACAATGAACAATTCAATCCAATCTCCCCTGAACCATAAACCTATTAACTATCTTTCTATCATCCACCCAGTGACCAAAGAAATTTACATTCCACAAAAAACTTGTCATTCATATATGCTAAGCCTATGTTACTCGGACTCGGGTGCGAGTGTCAGATACGGATATGTTTCCGACACGGGTATGTTTTATTTTTTTCAAGATTTCCATGTATATAGAAGATTTTTGGAGGATCATATCCCCATACCAATATCCAGATATGCGTCGGATACGGGTGTCGGACACGGATACTTCAAAAAAAATGAAGAGTCAGAGCAACAAGGGCTAAGCTACTCCATTCAACTAAAAGATAGGATAATGTTTTTTTTCAGTGTAATGCTTTCCAAGCTTTCTAGTAACATAAATAAATAAATATACACACAGAGAGAGAGAGAAAATAAACTAACAGCTTACCCCAGGCATAAGCTCTGCCTTCATCATCAACAGCCAAACAATGCCACCCACCAATAGCTGCCTAGAATCAACAGAGAATAACATAAAAATTAAAACTCCATAGAAAAATACTACTTAAAAAACTTAACATGCAAGAGCAACCATATGTTATGGAAATAAAATTACCTGAACAATTTTAACATTAGCAAGAGCCTTAACCTGACTCGGAATATTCTCAGTTTTGGTCTCAGGAGGGTGCCCTAAGGTTCCTCTCTGGTTCCATCCCCATGTAAACAACTGAAGTTCAACAGAAAACACCAGGAAACAAATCAAGCTTCAGATATTTAAACTCCAAGTATACATGAAAAGGGGAATGGAAATATGCAAAACTATAGAGTAGCATATTCATATTTCACAACACCAAGAAATCAATTAAACCTCTTTAACCAGAGTAAAACACTTCAAAATAGCAACCAAGATCTCTTTCAAAACACTAAGCAACAAACCAAATTTGAGAAACTAAGGAACTGTTAGGTTTTTACTTTTGCTAGTTGTTTTTGCTTCCAAATGCAAAAACAAAAAAGCATTTCAATATAAATATATATATATATATTTGGTATAGTTAAACATTAAGGCTCTATTTGAGTGTTGCTTTTGATACTGGCTTTTTGCATCCCATAAGTTGCTAAAAAGAAAAGGCAAAATGGTAAAGAGCAAAACCATAATTGATGGGAAAACAAAATACTAACTAAAATTCAACACAAAATCTAACATAACTATTCTAGAAATTAGCAAAATAACCTATTTTGTTCTCAAAATAAAATAAATTTTTTACTTTTAATTATCCAAAATATCATTTATTTTGGTGTACAAATATGTTTTTTGCAAGCAAAAAGGAAATAGAAAAAGTAGCAACCAAACATACCTAATGCCTATTTTTTTTGTAGAAAACAAAATGTATGAGAAATTAATTTTTAAATTTATTTTCGTTCTAAGCAATATTTTAAGCAGCAAAAGGGTAAATGAGAAAGAAAAAAAAAAAAAAAGGCAAGTAGCAAAAGTAACAATCGATCAATCAAAACCCTGATAACCCAAGTTGAAGAACAGCCGATACTCGTTTCGAAACACCAAGAGATTTTTAACCAAAATGGAACACCCCAAAAACCAATACTTAAGTAACTGAAGAAACAATCAGTACCCACTTCAAAAACACCAAGAATATATACATATATATATATATATATATAAGCAATAAGGGGGAGTTGCGGAGGAGACCTTGCCATCATCACAAATAGCGAGGGAGTTGCGGCTGCCAGCGACGACGGAGCGAACGTGATGAGGCTCAAGAGCTTGAATAACGCAAACCCATTCTCTTTCTTCATTGTTTCCAATACCCAATTGGCCATCTTCACCTGAGCCCCTGAGATTATAACAAACAAAAAAGAGAGAAATGAGCAGCAATAAGTCAATATTTTGATAATAAGTTAGCAGAAAGAAAGGGTTGAGAGTTGAAACCAAGCAATAACAGAGGAAGTGGAAGCCATGGAAGAGTATAAGACAGCTGAAAAATGGGAGAATATCAGAATATATATATATATATATACTAATTAGTAGTGGGGAGGTTTAAAGTGTAAAAGATAAAAGGTTGATTTATTTTATTTTATTTTTTTAAGTAAAAGGTTGAGTTTTTAGTGCTTCTTGCAAATGCTGCAAGTTGGGTTTATGCGAATTCGATTCAAACGCGTGCATTTAGTGGGGAAAAAAAAAAAGCTCAAAGTTTCTTTTTAACTTTTTTTTTTTTTTTTTCATTTTTAGGATAAAATGTTTGAAATTCATATTGATATTTGATTGATAATGGGATAAGTATAATTTGTAATTTTGAATACGATATGAAAATATGATACGAATATAATATGTTTAATAAATATTAAAATAGTATAATAAATACGACACGTTAATACACATATTATTTTCGTATTTAAAATTTTAATATATTTAATAATTTATGTTATTTTTATATTTATATTATTAATATAAAAAAAAAACACAAAACATAACACATATATACAAATTATTAGAGATAAGAAACATACTTAGTTTTATCATTTATATTTTAAGTTTATAATCTATGATAAATTGGTCGAAGTTAATACCATTGTGTCCACAATCAATCTTTATCTACACCTAATCGTCTCCAGATAATTTTAAAAACTTACTCTCAGATTAATCTAATACATACAATATTCTATTCTCAAAATACTTTCTACAAAAGTCAAACACAGACAATTATGATTCATTTTTTTGTATGTGATTAATTATTATACGATTTCTTACCTTGAAAAAGAAATGTGATCGATTTATATAGAAAAAAATTAGAGAAAATAAAATATCTCATTTAATTTATTTACTTGGAATGTGAGCAATGATGCAATGTTGTTTTAATTAGTCTTTTGAAAGAAAAATTAAATTTTTTAATAACTACAAAAGAATTTATTGTTGAGCCTTACAGTCTGATTGTGAAAATAAGGAAACAAAAATAATGGATATTCTGTCTAAATAATACAAACTTTATAAGGATAAAATCCAAAAAGCTCTCTTAAATTATCCTTAGAAGACACTTTGATCCTTTTGTTTCAAAATGCCTTATAATCTAATTGGTGAAATGTTTTCGTGCATGTGTGAATCAGAAGGATGAGATAGCTCGTGCTTTAACAAAATTAATCGATTCCTCCTCGATTTCCAATAGCAGTGGAAGCTAGCACTCAAACTGGATGGTTTGAACCTACCATCTTAGAGAATCAGCAAGCAGAGATGCCAAAGGCTAAAGAAAGGCAAAAATTTCAGTTCAGGCATTTAGGACTCAGATCTGGTTCAAAAGGCAAGGGGCGTTGCGGCTAGGCACAGGTTTCAAACCAAAGAAGGCAAGGTGCTTCTTTGAAGCAGTTCTCGTGCCTAGCTTTCAATCGATCCCGTTCAAACGCAGGTCCGATGTGCTATCAAGAAGTGGTGAGTGGTGCCTCCGCCTTCATTACCCACTCTTTCCAATCCTAGCTGCACTGTACGAGATGCTTGGCAGAAATCAGATTCGAGGGTTGCTATTGGACATGATGTGGTGAAGATGTAGCTTTCATTCTGAGAGGGCTATAGTTAGGGATGGTAAAACCCAATCCGACCGATAGATTTCGCACCGATCCGCTCCGAATGGAGAGGTTTTTTTTTGGAGCGGGGTGGAACGGAGCGGTTTTGGTAAATGCTTGCTCCACTCCGCCCCGCCCCGACTTTTGAAATTACTATTTTATCCTTTAAAATATTTTATATTTTTCCTTATATTTTTAATATATATTAAATATATATACTAAAATCATATATATACTAATATTTTATATCTATACTTTTAGTATATATGTATTATATATATTATATTAAAGATTTTTATATACTAAAATTATGTTCATGAATAAATTATAATATATTTTTTTACAATATTAAGTTAAAAATAATTAATATAAATTGGGATGTAGCGGAGTGGAGCACCGTGGAGCGGTTATGGATGTAACCGACATCCATGGATGTGGATGTTTCCAACATCCATGCAAGAGTGGGGTGGAGGTGGATAAGACAATATCCGCCCTCGCCCCGCTCCATTGTCATCCCTAGCTATAGTGAAGTTTAGACTCCCGTTGATACATCAAAACGAGTCAAACTCTCATAAAAGGTGTCACCAACTACCCAAAGGTCCATATGCATATTCCCCGTTCGTGCACTAGATGAGTCCAAACTCTCGATGAAATGAACAGATCAAACTCCTATTAGTGAAATCCAAATGGGCACATCAAATATAGGTTTCACTAGTATATGAAAGAGGTTTAAATAGTCATAGTTTCACAGTTGTTCATAAAACAATGATGATCATATTCAAAGTACCCCAAAGGCTAATCAAATATCATTGTCGGATTTCACTTTAGTTCAAATGTCAAATTCTGTTAAAACGATTCAATTTAACAATTCAAAAAGCACATAAAACTCTTCAAAAGTCTATTTTACAACACAATAGTTTCAAAAGAGTTCAAAATATGACTTATACTATCATAGTAGGTCAAATGCCTTTAAAATGTTCTATGCTTTAGAATAGCTGAAATTGCATAAATAACTCCAATACTTCATTTAAACTTTAAAACATATATCTAATGTAACACTAAATGTTGAAATTAATGCTGAATCAATTCTATAAGATTCACTAATAACTATGCTTTTGGGATCATTTCACCTTACAAAATGTAAGCTCGAAAGGCTTTGATCTAAACTTAACGTCGAATTGGCAGAATTGATGGATTCCAATAATTAGAGTGATTGGTACAATGAAATCTGGTTAGGGCCAAATTAACACATAATTCATTTTAACTCAAATGGTAACTTGATGACTAATGAACAGAACAACACTTTAACAATAGGATTTAGAATCAATATCAAACTTTAAAGACAAAAAGGAATTTCAAAACATTTCAATAGAATACTTAACTAACGGCTAAAAACAAAAAATCTTAAGGAATTAACTCTAATTTGTCACTCACCTAAAAATTAGAACTCAGACTTCCCAAAATCTCCACAAACACCAATTAGCATTCAACTTGCATATTTGAGCTTAATACATGCAAATCAACTTCCAAATGCCTCCATCTCCAAAGGCCACATATTTTATCTCTATTTCTCTCAATTGGAATATGTTTAATCATCTTCAAATTGATTCAATAATTTATGAAACTCGAAATATCCAAATCAATGGCTATGCACAAATCTGGCCTTAAAACAATCAAACAATACAAATAATAAGTTAATCCATTATTCTTAGGTTTCTAACTTATTGAAACCTCAAAATGAATAGAAACCAAAAAAAAACTTACCACAAATCAAAGGTCTTAGCTTCAAACCACCAGAAAGCAGATTTCAACTTCAAAATCTCAAAATCAACTCTAAAATAGCAAAAACTGCTCTAAATCATCAAAATCAAGATTTTTGAGTTTCTTAATAGAAAGGAGAATGTGTTTTCTCTTTCTTTATGATTTTAGACCTACTTGGCTCTATTTAAAACACTTAGGAGTTGAATCACATAACTAGGGTGGCTGGACAAGAGATACCTGATAGTGAACTATACAAGCACCTCTCATTTTCTCAGCTTTGGTGGTGAGTCATCAACCAAAATGGACTGACATCTAGCACTTAGTGGCAGCACATAGCATGAGGTGTTAAAATTATATCAATCTTGCAATTCAATCTTCAAATATTTCTAAACTTATCCCATGAATTTCAGTATTTTCAAGTAAGCACCTCAACAATTCTTAATTTATAACTTAGCACTTCAAACATTTGTAATTCATAATGTAGCACCTCAAAGTTTTCATAATTATAAATTTTTAATGTCAAACCTTAGTGGCGTTCACACTACAAGCGTCGCTAAATCGGTAAATTAGTGGCGTGGCGTTTATGCACATAAACTCCATGAAATAAAGTAATTAGTGGCACTTAACTAATACAAACGCCACTAAACCGATTAAAATTTTATCTGCTCGAAAAATAAAAACACGTAAATTTGGAGAGAATCAATTTCCTCAGAACGCGCCAATTTTATTGCTATTTTTCCGAAGTTGTTGCTAAACGCTACTACATAAATAAATTATACAAATAGTTAGTGGTGTTTGTCTTATAAACACCACTAAATGAGTAATTTTGTGGCGTTTGGCAAATCCACACATTGATAAATTGTTTAAATTTTAACCATCCGAAAAATAAAAGTACTAGAAATTATGAAAGAAATTAATTTCATGTGAAATGCACTCTTTTGGCTTTTATTATCCTGACGTTTATGCATATAAACGTCGTGAAATAAAGTAATTAACGACGCTCGTCTAATATAAACGCCACTAAACTAATTGAAATTTTATCTTTGAGAGAAATAAAAGCGCGTAATTTGGAAGGAATTAATTTCCTCAAAGCGCACCATTTTTACTGTTATTTTCCTGGTGTTTTTGTTCCTAAACGCAGCTAGATAAATAAATTATAATATTTAGTGGTGTTTGTCTTATAAACGGCACTAAATGAGTAATTTGCGATGTTTGACCAATCCAAACACCACTAAACTGGTTAAAGGAAATTACTTTATTGTGAAATGCATTTTTTTGACTTTTATTTTCTTTCATGTTTGGAATGTTTTTGTTATGCTTGATCCTAAGGAACAACTGGTATATCAAATGAAACACAAAGATACCAAAGAAAGAGCTAGATGCAAGTTTTATGAGACTGTTATGATTGGTGGGTCTTATTTAGGTACCTCTAATATGCACTGTCATATGAAAAAAAATGTACCAAAATAGATCTTTCTAGTGAGAATAGAGGTGCAAGTAAGAAAATACCCGCTTGTTGCTCATGAAATGATAGCTAAAAGAAAATATCCATTTAAAATTATTGAGGATGTTAAACTTAGAGCCTTTCATTCCTATCTGAATAGTAATTTCAAATCCACTTGTAAGAATACTTGTAAGATTGATTGCTTGAAACTACAGAAGAAAATAAAAGACAAACTTAAATTTTATATGGAGAAAGTTTCAAGTAGAATTTGTCTGACATGCTATATGTGGACATCATCCACAATTTATGTCTATCTTTGTTTTACTGCACATTTTATTGCTAACGATTAGAAATTACAATCAAATTTTGAATTTTCGACATATGCCACTAGTACATACTATATTTGTTCTGTATAACAAAACTTTTAGCATTACCTTGGATAATGTAAGTAATATGGATAGCATGCAATAACTTTTGTGTGGTCATCTTAATCAACAAGGTGCATATTTATCTCATGGTAAATATTTTTGTACTCGTTGTCCTGTCCATATAGTAAATTTTGTTGTTCAAAATGGTTTACTAGTGATTAACAAAGCATTTAAAAAAGTAAAAGAGAGTGTGAAATATGTTGAAGGTTCCGAAGTAAGAAAAATCAAGTTTCGCGATTGTGTGATTCAATCGAATTTGAATTATTCAAGGGGATTGTGGTTGGATGTAGGAACCAGGTGGAACTCTACATATTTGATGCTTAAAAAAATTTATATATTTTTGTGAAGCTTTTGTGAAGTTAAAAAGTTTGGATGGAAATTACGATGACCTTCGAAGTTGTAACGATTTCCTTTGGATTGAGAAGGTTTTCATATTTTTGAAGCCTTTTTATGAGATTACCACTTTGTTGTTAGGAAGAGAATGCCCTATAACTAACTTGTATTTTGAAAATGTGTGGCAAATTCAAAAAAAAAATATTTAGCATGTACTTGTATCTGAAGACCTATTGATGGTGCTAATGGCAAAAAAGATGAACGATAAATTTTACAAGTATTGGGATAATTATAATATGATGTTATCTTTTGCAGCTATATTTGATCCTTACTTAAAGTTGCAATTTTTGTCATTTTTATTTCAAAAATTGGACATTGAATATGAAAACAAGTGGATGTGTATTCTTGAAATTGAAGCTACTTTTCAAGGAGTAATCCGAATCATAGTAATATTCTTTCTCGATTATCTATGATGGTTGGTGATAATGATCAAAGTGGTCGAAAAAAATATTATGAAAAAATGAGTGTAAGTTTAATATTTTATTTAAATTGCTTTATTAAATTATTAGAATATTACTTATTTCTTAGACAATAAGTAATTTAACCATTTTTAACTTTTAATTTAATTGTACATTTGTTATTATAATTTGATATATGTAATTACTTTATTTTATTATTATAGGATTTAAAAACTATAACATTGGGTCTATTTCACATAAAATCGAATTGTATTTATATTTGGATGAAGCTAGAGAAGATTATAAGAAGCAACTTGATGTTCTTGATTATTGGATGAAAAATCAATTTCAATATCCTATTATTTCATTAATGGCCAATGATATATTGAGTATTCTTATTACCACAGTGGCTTCTAAATCGGCATATATATGGGTGGTAGAGTTATCAACAAATTGAGAAATTATTTTAGATATCAGAATGTAGAAATATTGATTACTACTCGTAATTGGTTGTATAGATACGAAATATCCGTAAACTATGATGGTAAGATTTTATAGTCATTAATTATATTTTTACTAAGTTTTTTTTTATTATTTAAATGATTACATAATTATTTATATTATTAGATGAAGAAGAAGATAAAACATCAGCATTAAGATGTTGAAGTTCAATTAGTTGTCTTATGAAAGAGGATTAAAAGTTTCTAATTGCAATGTAGGTTGATATTCTACTTTCTAATACTTATTTTTTATTGTTGATAAAAAAGTAGAAATTTTTTCTTAAAAGTAATGTGATTGTTTTAATTGTAACTAGATAAATGTCAGCCTTTCACTGCGAGTATGTTATCAGATTTGAATTGATATTTTATAATAATTTGAAAAATAAAAAAGCAAGAGGAGTTGAGATAATTTAGAAAAATAATAACTTCTATCCTTATACGACACTTGGTATAAAATTGAGAGTTATTTGAATATAATCAATTAGATCCGGCAATTTCAGACACAACATTATTATACGATACAAACATAACATGAGAAAAATAATTAAAACACGACATGACACAAAAAATAACATGAACACGACATAAATACACGAATATGTAAAAATTTACATAAAACAAATTAACGTGTCAAAATTTTTATAAATATATAATACCTTGAATATGATTATAACAGGAAAAACAACACGAACATAACGACGTACGACATAAATTTGAGAGTTATTTGAATAGTGTCAATTAGACTTGGCAATTTCAGACACAACATGATTATACAACATGAACACAACATGAAAAAAATAATTAATATACGACACGAAAAATAAAATGAACACGACAAAAATACAAGAAGGTGTCAAAATCTACATAAAACGAATTATTAACGTGTAAAAATTTATATAAATTTATAATACTGTAAACACACGATAAAATAACATGAAAATGTTACAAACATACAATTTTTTCTCTAAATTAAATCATTATGACAAATTACGCAAAATATGGAATGAATTGAGACACAACATGAACACACACAATTTTCTCTAAATTGAATCATCATGACAAACTACGCAAAATATTTGGATGAATTGAAACATGACATGAACACATGAAAAAAAAAATTAAAATACGACACGACACGAAAATAACATAAACACAACACAAATACATGAACATGTTGAAATTCACATAAAATGAATTATTAATATGTAAAAATTTATAATACTTTAAACATATGAAAACATAACACGAGCACGATACAAAAAATAGTATGAATACGAATGAATATCCGAACATGTCAAAATCTACATAAAATGAATTATTAATATGTAAAAATTATATAAATTTATAATATTTTGAACAGACCACAAAATAACACGAACACGACACGAATACACGAATATGTCAAAATCTACATAAAACGAATTATTAACGTGTAAAAATTGTATAAATTTGTAATATTTTAAACACAAAAAATAATACGAATATAAAACTGACACAAACATACATTTTTTCTCCATTTTTTTTCCTTTCTTTCCTTCTTAATAAAAAAAAAAATTGAAAATACCAAGCTAACCCCCCCAACCCCCTTAATACCTATGCTTAGTTGTAAACTAAACAATGATCCAAAATTCTCAATTCTTCACTCTCATTGATTCTAGGGATAGTTTTTAAATGTTAGTAATAGATTTGCAAGTTCAAATTTTGTATGTTGAACTCGAGATGACTTGATGTATTATTTTTAGGAATCGAAGAACTTTGTTTGATTTTAGGAATGGAAGAATATTTTATTTAAATATATTTTGTTTGGATATTGTATTTTTAATTTAGTTAATTAACTTTTTATAAATTTTATATTTTAATTTTAAAAAATATGTTTTAATTTATAAGATAATGTTTTTATTTTCAAGTAATTTTAATATTTTTATATGTTTGAAACACTAAGAGAAATATGATTTAAAATTGATTTTGTTAATAAAATTATTAATTTTTTACACAAAACATCAAATTCAGTCATATGTTAAAATTATAATATCATTTTTATATTTGAATTATTGTTGTATTTAAATTTAATTTAAATGTGAATAAGTACAATAATACACTGTAAATGATTATTTTATAATAAAATCAAACGTCAAATTAACAATATTATTTTTTATTTTTTATGATTAATTGTTCTAAATACAATAAGGATAGTACTAAAAATTATTTGATATTCATATTTAATGTGTTTTAAATTAAGTTTATTTCATAATCCAATTTAAAGATTCAATATTATTTACTTTTGTTGATAATACATTATTCATATAATTATATAATAATAATAATAAATACATTTTCATAAATTTAAAATTTTATTTAAGAAAATAGTTTATCATTTATTTATTTATTTTAATTTTAAATAAAATCATATAATTATAGTTTAGGTTTTTTGTGTTGTAAGTTCGATTTTACGGGTTTCAAATTGATCTCGAGTTCGAATCGTAGCGGATTTGGGTTATTACAAGTTTGAGTTGTGTTGATTTCGAGTATTTTTGGATTCGAATTAATCCGAATTTGATTTTTCGGATTCAAATCTTTTACTTTTTTAATCAATTTGAGATAGTTCGAGTTCAGTCACGGTCAACCCAAACGAGCTCTCAAATTCAGGTAAACTTTACCAACTCAACTGCCAAGCCCTAAAAATTCTAATGGCCCCGACCTAACCTACAATTACAGGCCATGTCTTAGTTCCTGGATCGCCTTAATTAAAACTAAAATGTGATCCCTGCTACGTCGGGGGATTATCTTCATAAAATATTGAAAAACCTCTCTTAGTCAAAAATCATCTCTTAAACATAGAAAAGTTTTATTTATTTTCTTTTTTAAATGGTTTTAGGATTCTGGTTGCTAATCTTTTGAATGTTTTTTTTTTTAATTTTTTGTGTTAATAATTTTTTTGAGTATTTGGAAATAAAAAATAAAAATATAAAATAAATGAATAACCAATCAGCATACAACACGTGACACAAAATCACATTTTTTGTTATTTTCAAATTAATTTTTGGACAACTCAAGCATTAAGCAAAATGGTTGGTGCCTTGTATAATCTTAAGATGAGTAGATGACTTGACATGGATATATCCATACACTATTAAAAAAGCTTTAAGTAATATAGAAATATGCCCATGCTATGCAACGGGTAATTTTTGAACATGATATTTATATTAATACATGACAAATGCAATGATCCAATTTTTAAGTCAATGAACTTAGAGTTTAAATTGAATCATTATGACAAACTATGCAAAATAAACCCCACTTGGGGACAACTTTTAAAATAGGTATAGATGTCTAAAATTATCAAATTTAATCTAGACAAACAACACCTCACAATCATTATACGACACGTGACACAAAATTAGGAGTTATTTGAATAGTGTTAATTAGACCTAGCAATTTCGGATACAACATAATTATACGATACGAACACAACATGAAAAATATAATTAAAACACGACACAAAAATAACATGAATACAACACAAATAGACAAACGCGTCAAAATCTACATAAAACGAATTATTAACGTGTCAAAATTTATATAAATATATAATATCTTGAATACGATTATGACATGAAAAAGTCACGAACACAATGATATGTGACACAAAACTGAAAGTTATTTGAATAGTTTCAATTAGACATAACAATTTTAAACATAACATGATTATACGACACGAACACAACATGAGAAAAATAATTAAAACACAATACAAAAAATAATATAAACATGACACGAATACACGAACATATCAAAATCTACAAAAAACGAAATTATTAATATGTCAAAATTTATATAAATATATAATACCTTAAATATGATCATGACATGAAAAAATAATACGAACACGATACGAATACACAAATATTTATATATTTTCTTCTTTCCTTTCTTTCACTCTTTCTTTTTCTTACTAAAATAGAAAAAGAAAAATGAGGTTGCCATGTGGCAACCTCAAGAGAAGTATCATAACGATGTCGCGATAGCTAAATGGCGTTGGAGGGTTGAAAAGATAATAGATCATCGTAAATAATAGGTGGGTATTGAAAAAAAAAGGAAAAATGAGAGTCGCCATCAATTTTTTTGGCTAGGTGTGACTGGTTACCTATTAAAACCGATTTTTATAAAAAAAAAATTAAAATTAATTATTAAAATCCACGTTAAACAGAGAAGAACAAAAGCGGGTTCGGAAATCGGTTACATGCCGGGAAGGTATTAGCACCCCCGCAACGCTTGTCTAAATCGGTACCTTATTAATCATGTGTTATTTTAATTCTCGATGAAAGTTGGTTTTAGTTTCGGTATTTTAAAATAATTCTCTTTTAAAAAAAAGTCATATTATTTTAAGAATGATTCAAAATTTATTACCACAAAATTTTCTATATTCACCGGCAAAACATAAAAATTTTCTTTATTTCAAAATCATCTGCATCATTCTTTTTTTGAAAAGGATATTCCGTTATTAATGATAATTGATGACATCCTCCCTGGCAAACCAATTAGAGAACTCATGAATTATTTTAACTAGAGAATATTACCTTATTTTATTAGTAAAATATTAATTTTCATGTGCATTAAAACTTATTTATTGCAAATATGAATATGCAAAACAATATTAATATGCAACATAAGAAGAGTAATATGAACACTAATTATCACATGGCATAAACAAGAAATTAACATGAACATCAATCATTAAATAACATAAACAAAAATCATATGAACATTAATTATCAAATAACGTGAATATGAAATTAACATGAATATTAATCATTAAATATCATAAACAAAAATATGCATACAACCTGTAGACACCTAATTTTGTTCGGGCCCCCTAAACAAGGTGATTTCCTCCTTTCAACTTCCCGGAACGCAAGGAGACTTCCACCATTCCTCAGATGGGTCTCTAAGACTTTGGTTCAGAGATCAACACAAAAAGTCAACTCAATAAAAGTCAACTTCGAAAAAGTCAACCTCAAAATGTCAATCACTAAAAAAGTCAACTCTTAATCAAAATCTAGATTCGAAGTTGAATTGAATAATGGTGAAAGAATTTTGATAAGCAGAGATCTACAATTGAAGATAGAGAGTTTGAAAAACAGGTTGCAAAAATTCAGTGTAGAAAAATACCTAATTTGAGAAATTTGGGAAAAAGTGCGTAAACAAATCAAATTGGACGAAATTGGAGGTTTCAAATGAAATAAGATCAATAAATATGGATATTGGAAGGTCTAATTTTGAAGCGGAGTTGAAGGAAGATGTGGTTTGAAAAGAAAAAGGAAAATAAGGATTTAATTAATAAATAAGAAAACCACAAATTTGGGAAAAACTGCAGAGATTACCCAATTTGGTGAAATTGAAGCCCCGAGTTGATAAATGATAAATAAGTAAAAATATCTCAAGTCCCAATTTGAAGTGGATCCCAAGGAAGAGCCGATTGGAGGAGAAACGGAAAAACGAGAAAATTTTCAATATTGAAGAAAAGGGAAGAACTAAATCGGAGAGGAATTCGAATGTAAAAATTGGGCATTTTCGGACCAACTCCAATTCAATATATGAAAAAGGCAGTGGAAAAAGAAAATCCAAAAATTGGGCTTGTTTTGAGTAAAATCAAGGTTTTGGGGGTTAAAGGGCAATTTTGGAAATTCTGGTAAAATAGAATCCGAGGTCGAAAAATTATGAAAACTTTTATATTTTATGGAAGGGATTGGAGAAGAAAAATTCGGAATCGAGGCTCAAATGGAAAAAAGACAAAGTTCAGGGGCACTAATCCGAAATTTCAAGAGAAAAATTTCAGGAAAAATAGAAAACGAGCTCGAAAAATTATGAAAACTTCCAGAACTGTGTTTTATATTTTATGGAAGGTATTGGAGAAGAAAAATCTAGAAACGGATTTCAAATGGAAAAAGACAACGTTCGGGTGCATTAAACCAAAATTCCAAGAGAAAAATTCGGGAAAAAAAATAGAAAACAAGCTCGAAAAATTATGAAAACTTTCAGAACTGAGTTTTTCATTTTATGGAAGGGATTGGAGAAGAAAAATATGAAATTGAAGCTCAAATGGAAAAAGACAAAGTTTTGGAGGTACTAAATCGAAACTTTAAAGAAAAATCTGGGAAAAATAGAATTCGAGCTCGATAAAATATGAAAACTCCATAACTGAGTTTTATATTGGATGGGATGGATTGGAAAAGAAAAATTTGAAATTGGGGTCCATTTGCAAATAAATTAAGTTTGGGGATCAAAATACAATTTTACCGAAAAAATTGAAAATGGCCATTTTGCAAATAAAAAAAAGAGGAATGGCTTGGAAAATTCCAGGCCATTTTTTGCCAGCCCATGGATGAAGGAGAGGGTGTGATCATCTTGAATCAAATGACCAAGATTGAATAGCAATATGACATTTTTAAGGAATGACAAGATTCTCCACTACTTGCCTATATGGATTTTAGGCCAATGGGAGGTCTCCAAATTGCAAAGCCATGTGAAAGCCATGTGAAGAGCATGTGAAAGCTATGTGATGATGCCAAATAGGATTAATAATGCCACCTAAAAAGATATTTTGATAGTAAGCCATATGATCATGACAAGTGACTTAGATATTTTGTAGAGATAGGAGACAAGGCTTAAAAAATAAGCAACTTCTCTACAATAAAAAGGAGAATTCGGCAGCCACAAAAAAAGGAGGGGGAGGATTCATTTTTTTCAAAGGCATTTTCACTACTCTTGAGAAAAAAGGGAGAAAAAGAAAAAGAGGGAGAAAGAAGGAGAGATTGGAGTGCTTGATTTGGAAAGCCATTGCTAGGTAGCTATTTCCTGTCTTCTTCTTCAATTATTTTCTTTGATATTCATGTTCTATTTCTTCTCTTTTTCCATGTGATTTGTTAACTTTCTTTGTTGAATAAAAGGTTTTCAAAAATAAATTTTAAAGGTTTTTTTTTTTTCCTTTATTCTTTACAAAATAACAAAGTTGATAAAATTTTTGAACCCATTTTTCCATTTTGGCCGAAACCTAGAGGAGATATTATGCTTGTATTTGCTTGATTTTCTTGCTTGCTTGTTGGTTGTGGGTTTCACCATTGTGGCAGGATAGATTTCTCCTCTGGTTTCTCTTTAAAAAATCAAATAAAAGGTTTGAGGATCTTGATTTTAATCAAGTGATTTTGGTTAGGTGAGACTATGTCCAAGGAACCAACCATTGAGCCAACCTTGATTTTTTCTTGCTTGCTTATTTTTTTAATTTATGATTGATTCATTTTCATATGTTTGTTGGCTGTAAAATCATGCATTCATGACATCCTCAACTTGATTTTTGGTTAAGACCAATTAATTGTCTCTAACCAAAGTCTCTTGTGTATACTAGTTGAAAGAGTGATAGTTTAAGTTGGATATTCTGACTTTGGAATTTTTTTCACCACACATCTCTTGTCAAAATAAATAGATTTTTAACCACATTCAGTAGACCCTTAGAGGAGCCCCTGGTATGTTTTCCAGGATTTTTAGAATTTTTTATCGAGGTTGGAAAAATGGTTTTCGGTAAAATGGTTTTTAGTCTACTGTTTTGACTTTAAGGCAATTTCGGTCAAGGCATCTTAGTCCAAAAATTAAACCGATTTTACCGCATAAATATCATCATGTCTCAAGTCTAAAATGATTTTTCCAGGATTTTTGGAGTTTTTTTATCAAGGTTGGAAAAATGGTTTTCGGTAAAACAGTTTTTAGTTTACTGTTATGACTTTAGTAAAATTTCAGTTAAGGCATCGCTAGTCAAAAAATTAAACCGATTTTTTCCCACAAATACCATCATGTTTAAAGTCTATAATGATTTTTCTAGAATTTTACGAATTTTTTATAAAGGGTAAAAAATAGTTTTTTAAAACTGGTTATGGGAGTCAGAAATGAGTTTTTTCTAAATTAATAATTTTTTGATTTTTATTTGTAAAGGGAAAAGGCTAATTTGAGTCATTAGCTACTGTTCTAGGGTGATTTCCATGTCATTTCAAGGATGAAAATTGATTTTACAAAAATCGGGTCATGGGTAGACCTGCTCACAGGCCGGGCAGCCCGTCCGGCCCTGCATACGTGCCGGGCCTGGGCCTCAATATTTGTGATCTGGGCCGGCCAGGCCCGGATCACTGTTCACGTATTAAAAAATATATTTTTTAAAATTTAATTATAAAAATATATAAAAAAATAAAAAACAAAAAAATTATTTTTTTATTAATAAATGAACAGTGATTCGGGCCTGCCCAGGGCCGAGCCTGGGCATGAAAAATAAAAAAGTTCCGGGCCGCGGCTCGGCCCATGAACACCTTTAGTCATGGGTAGTCAACCCGGGTTTAAAAAAAAAAAAAAGGAAAAACTAGAGCTTGTTTTAGGGGGAGGGGTATTTGGCCAGGGCCTTCTTTTGCTCCAAAAATTCCAAAATTTTAAATCCGAGCCCAAAGACATTGGTTTTTTAAAATCCAATTTAAGTTTCTTCCAAAGTTAGTCGGATACCCTTTTAGGTATACGAATGTCCTTACTTCAAGGGACAAATACATCTTCATACATTGCATATTTTAAAATGTTTTCTATTTAATTTGGCATAAAAACATATTTTTCGGTTTCCTAAATATTTGGCTAGAATCAGTTCCAAATCTTTGCCGGGTTGTCGGGGTGGTTATGAAATTATTCAACGCACGTGTTTATAGAATCGAAAGGTATGGTTTTTGTTTTACTCATAATCATATAAATGTAATATGAAAGAATTATTTTACCATTTATGTGATTGCTCACATGAAAAATCAATTTCAAAATAATGATGTCTGCATGTGATCATGATGTGATTATGAATGTTTTATGATGATGTCATTTTGTGATTTTTGCCATGTCAAGCATGCTATGTCATTCATTCTTTTACCATGTCATAATAGGATTTGCTATGTTATTAATTCATAATGTCATAAATTCTTTTGGCCATATCATTTAGATTTTGCTATGTCAAGTATGCCATGTCATTCATTCATATGCCATGCCATTCATATCTTGCCATGTCAAGCATACCATGTCATTAATTCTTTTGCCATGTCATTCATTCATGTGCCATGTCATTTGAATTTTACCATGTCAAGCATGTCATGTCATTCATGCATATGCCATGACATTCATTAATGTGCCATGCCATTCATATCTTGCCATGTCATTCATGCATATGCCATGACATTCATTCATGTGCCATGTCATTTAGATTATGTCATGTCATTAATTCATATGCCATGTCATTTAGATTTTGTCATGTCAAGATATCATGTCATTAATTCTTTTACCATGTAATAATAAAATGTTTGTCATGCCATGATCACTATGCATTCTTGCTTAATTTTTATCTTAGTAATATTTTTGCATATTCATGATCATTTTTATGATTTTAAAATGCATGAAAAATTACTAAATTTTTTTATAAAACAAGATTATTTTCGAGTTAAAATAATCATGAGTTCTCTGCTGGATCTGCCGGAGAGGATATTATCAATCACCATTAACGACGAAATATCTTTTCTTCAGAAACGAGGGTGATTTAGAGAATTTCAAAATAAGGAAAAATTCCATGTTTTGCCGAGTGGGAAATATGGAAAATTTTATGTTAATAAATTCTGGATCATTTTCAAATAAAATATGATTGTTTTCTAAGGAATTATTTTTAAACACCAAATCTAAAATCGACTTTTCACCAAGACTCGAGGTAACACATGACTAATAAGGTACCGTTTTATACGGGCGTTGTGGGGGTGCTAATCATTCGCCGCACGTAACCAAGTCCTGAACCCGCACTTGTTTTCTCTGGTTCAAAGCGCAGACTTCAAAATTGATTTTAAAAATGTTTTAATTAGTTTTAAAATGTTTTTATAAAAAATCGATTTTAATAGGTGGCCTATCACACCTAGCCAAAAAAATTGGTGGCGACTCCATTTCTTTTTTCGAGGTCGTTTTCATACCCTCAACCTTTAATTCAGAGGAATTAAGTCATTTTTTCCTCTATTTTTTCTAATCTCACACTCCTTAATGAAGGGCCGATTGTCCAAGCGACGTGAACAGATTTTTTCGGACAATCTTTAAAGAGGTTGCGACAGCTTGGCGACTCCACTGGGGACACTTAGAGAGTCAAGCCTAGAATTAGTCGTGTGTTATCAAAAGTCTCAGTTTGTCGGTTTTAATTGATATTTAATTGTAATTCCCATATTTTTTTCAAATAAGAAGAATTTTGAAAGTAATAAATGGTCTTGAATATGTTCATACTCATGTACATGCATATTATTGTTCTCTGGTTATTAATCTTGTATATTATTATTGTCCGTCGATTATTTAACCTTATATATTATTACTGCTCTCTGGTTGGTTAATGCGTTACACTATTCTTGATCTTTGTTTTAATAAATTGCTGGGGCATTTAGAAAAGGTTGTAGAATAGATGGTGAGAGGTTTGTTTATTCCTCTCCACACACTACACTTGCATGTGCATAACATGAGCCCTCTACCCAGGTTCCGTCCCTTTAGGTGGAAGTAAAATAACTATGCTCTCGTGAGGTGATAACCTCTGCATGGGCTAGCAAAACACTTCCGGAGTAGTAAAGTACCTATGCTTTCGTGAGGTGATAACCTCCGCATAGGCCTGGGAAATACACTGCAACAAATTGAACCCTCTTTAATCAGGGTGCCTTACTAGCCTTTACCGGCGACAATGAGAAGCAATTTGGAGCCTTTTAGAGCATAATTCAACCTCATACCTAAGTAGAGCCATGCCGGATTTTCGTTAGATGCACCAGAGATAGGAACACATGGAGGAATGCTTCTGATCTTTTGCCATTTATTTCTACATTCTGAATAAGCATTGTAGATCGGGCAACGATGTACGTACATCGCCCGTAATAAATTTAAATTTCTGCCCCATAGGCATTGTGATGCCTAAATAAGTATATATTATTAGGGCAAATGTTCATTGACTTTTTGAAATTGAAAATATAAAAAAAAATCAAACATTTTTGCATTTTGTACATTTCATGCATTAATGCATATGTAAATAGAGCATATACATTTATAATTTTATTTTTGATTTCACGGTGATAATAATCTCATTTGTTAATTGCATAAACATTTGTTGATTGATTAAATAAGAATTGTAGACCGATAGTGTTGAATAAATATTTGGACACCTGTGCCATAATAAGACCCACTACCCTAAAAGTTTTTAAAAATTGGTTTTGGAAAAATATATTTTGATTTTTGTAGGGAAAACATTTTTTATTTTTTAAAATAATGGATTAAATTTTGGGGCAAATCAATATTGGTTCCACCATTTAAGTTTATTTTGTATAATTTCTCTACATGTGCCCATGCATTGAATTGTTTATTCTTTATATACATCATGTTTGACATCAGGTTGCATTCATGGCATACATAGTCATCATGATTTCTCTGTATATGTTCATGCATTGATTTGCTTATTCTTTACATGCATCATGTTGGCATCAAGTTGCATTCATGACAAACATAACCAGCATGATTTCTCTGTATATGTTCATGCATTGATTTGTTTATTCTTTATGTCATAACGGTTTTTTAACCACTCGACGATTTTAAAAACAAATGGAATATGGGAGTCGCCACCAATCTTTTTTGCTTAGTTGTGATTGGTTACCTATTAAAAATCGATTTTTATTAAATATTTTAAAATTAATTAAAACATTTTAAGAAAATCAATTTTTAAAGTCTGCATTTTAATCCAAAGAGAAAATAAACGCGGGTTCGGGAGTCGGTTACGTGCGAGCAAGGATTAGCACCCCACAACGCCCGTTTTAAAAACACCGTACCAATTAAATGTGTATCTTAAATCTCGATTTAATGATTTTAATTTTGATATTTAAAAATAATTCTCATAGCTCTCTTTATTGCAAATTTTTGTATTTGTAGAAAAGAACAAATTATTTTATTTAGGAATAAAATGAAAATATTTGGCATCGGAAACTTTCTCGAATTCTCCAACGTCTAGGCAGAATTTGAGAAGAGTTTCTTCGCTTTCAAATTTGCATAATATTCCTCTAAATCAAGTAATGTTCCTTCGTAAATAACAATTATTCAAAATCCTCCAACGTCTAGGCAGGATATCAATATTTGTTTTTACTCGAAATATTATTTTATTTTTGTTTCGTAGGACCCACTTAAAACTCTTGAATTTTTTTTTTATATTTTAAATAAAGTATGATATGCAATGAATAAACGGAATAAGCAATAATAATGAACGAACATATACAGAAGAGTAAAGAATAATAATTTAAACAATGAATCATTCGGTCTTAGAAATAAAATTTTATTTTAGTGAGGATAAGAATTTTCGGTGTGAGAGCTTTTCCAAATTCCCCATCATCTAGGCGAAATTTGGTGAAGATCTCTACATTTGAAAATTCTTACCCCGATCCTTTTCCATTTTTTTGATCCAAAATATACAACAACGTGGCAGATAAATTAATTTATTTGTGGAATGAAGTATTTTGTTTTTTTTAGACCATACGAGAACCCTCGATGTGAGATCTTCCTCAAATTCCTCATCATCTAGGCGGAATTTGGAGATGATCTCTAAACTTAAAAATTCTCATGATAATTGTAGCAACCTAAAAGAAATAACAAGTCTCATCAAGACTTTATTATTCGTTAAGCGTGACATAAAAAAAAACTGAGAAAAAGTCGACTTAATTCCTCTTGAAAAATGAAGGTTTTGAAAATGAACTTGAAAAATACATGGAGTCGCCACCAATCTTTTTTAGCTAGGTATGATCAGCCACCTATTAAAACCGGTTTTATAAACTATTTTTAAATTAATTAAAACATTTTTAAAACCAATTTCAAGTTTGCGTTTTAAACTAGAGAAATCAAAGAAGCGGGTTCGGGACTCGGTTACGTGTGGGGAAGGATTAGCACCCCCACAACGCCCGTATAAAACGGTACCTTATTAATCATGTGTTATCTCAAGTCTCGGTAAAAAGTTGGTTTTAAATTTAGTATTTCAGGTTAATTCCCAATTTAAAGAAAAATAATTCCATTTTTAATTGAAAATGATCAGGAATTTATAAATTCAAAATTTTCCTATATTCCCCAACAAACGTGGCAAAATATAAAATTTTTTATTAGTTTGAAAATTTTTTCGAATCCTTCTTATTTTAAAGAAGATATTTCGTTATTAATGATAATTGATGATATCCTCCCCAGCAAACCCGGCAGAGAACTCATGAATTATTTTAACTCAGGAATATCTTTATTTTATTGAAAATCATTACCTTTTTGAAAACATTTTAAAAAAATATGAATATGTATGACATAAATAAAATGACATAGCAAAGTCTAAATAATATAGTGCAACCTAAATGATATGATATAATTTAAATGTCTTGGCATATTCTAAATGAAATGGAATATCCTAAATTATATGATATATTCTAAATGAAATGAAATTACCTAGGTAACATAATATATTCTATATGAAATGTAATATCCTAAGTCATATGATATATTCTAAATGACATAAAATATCCTAAATGAAATTAAATGACCTAGGTAATATAATATATTCTATATGAAATGAAATAATTTAAATGACATGGCAATAAATGATATGGCATATAATTGAAATGACATGACATATAAAATAATGCTATCATATAATATGCATGAAAATAAAAATGAAAATAATAATGCATGAACATAGTATATGCTAAATAATATGACAAAAAATAACTAAATAAAAAGCATAGGATATCATGAAATATTCAAAACCATATAATAAACAATATAACATCAAAAATATAAATCAAAATAATAACAATACCGTAGAAATTATCATAGCAAAACTCACATATTATATAAAATGCATGAATATGGAAGATGTAATGCATGAAAGTTCATTTTTTGCTTTAATTAAGGAAATCCGTATATCTAAAAAGATATCCGGCTACCTTAGGAAAATATATCAAATTAAATATTCTAAAATCAAAATACTTTGTGATTGTTTGAAAACAATTTTTTTTTTTTTTAAAAAAGCTTAGATTAAAAATAAAAACTTGGGCTAAACCCTTTTTAAATTGCTCTAATTTCCTAAGTTTAAAATCCCAGACTTGACCACCTTTAACCCGAGACTTAAAAAATCATTTTTAGAGTTTAAAAAGGCTTAGAAACTACCCTAAGTTAGTAGCTAAACTTCCTAATCAGCCCACTCTAAGTAACTTAACCAAAACAGAAAAATGATTTTCCTTCAAATTCAATTATGACTCTATTGTCCAGTTTTAAACCACGATTTTTTACCCTATTTTTAAAAAATCTAAAAAAAAAATAATGGAGACTCAGGACATGTAAAAATACACGGGAAAAATCGGCTTAATTTTTTGATTAAAGATGACTGTCCAGAAAAATCGAGAAAGTATGAGTACTGGGTGAAAAAATTGTTTTGCCAAAACACATTTTTTTGCCTTTGATAAAATCATTTGAAAATCAAAGTAAAAATATTTGAGACTCTCTAAAAGACTTACAAAAAGTAGCTAACACTTTTGAAAAGTTAGGCAAAAATTGGCTAAGTAAAAAAAAAATCACAAAGGTAGAATAATCAATTTGACAACTCTTTAATTTTCCACAAATATGCTCAAGAGAGCATGACTTTGAACCATTGATTGGCCTAAGTCATAAATCAAGTGGCATGGACATGAAATGCATGAAAGATACAACAAATATGATGCATGAAATGCATGATTTTAAACCTAAATGTCATGAAAAATGCATAGCATCAATAAAATGACCTAGACCTAAATGAACTTGCATGGCATCTAATGCAACCTAGGTCTAAAATGCATGGATATGCATGACAAAACAAACCAATCCTACATCTAAAGTATGCATGGCAATAACACAAACACAAGGTATGCTTAAACAAAATACTCAATCAAATGTCATGAAAATGCAAACCTATCAACTAACATAACAAAAATGCACACACAAAGCAAATAAAGTGAAGTGGCCGAATGGCCTCATGTTCAAAATAAGCATGACATTTTCACAAATACTTGATATACTAACATACTTAACTAAAAAATAACACTCAAATCATGCAAATGTAAAGTAGAGGCATGCAAAACAACAAGCATTTTCACAAACACATGGATTTCAAAATATAAACATAACAAACTTAAACATTTTGAAAATAGAAAATCAAAAATGCAAGAACATGATAATAGACTCATAAATGGAAATAAGCAAGCAACCACATTAAAACAAACTTCAAGTCTATGTAGTAGAAGAAGATTTAAAGCATCAAAACTTATTTAATATAAAAAATAACATTAAATAACAAAGCAAACAGCAACTAAAAAAAACTGGGCTATTTGGCCACTACAAAAAAATATATATTTCAAGAGCTTTTTATAAGAAAGGATAAAGAAGGAACTTCAAGAAGAACATTAAAAACACTTATTTAAAAAGAAAAATCAAAAGAAACTCACCAAAATAATAATCAAAACAGCAAATCAAGATTGGAAAATCAAAGAAAGTGCAAGAGTATGGTGCTAAAACCAACCTCTAGAAGCTATCTTTTAAGCTTTTTCTCTTCTAACTTTCTTTTCTTTTCTAAACTTTTCTTTTTGCTTCTCAACAATGGAGAGAAAATCAGCCAAAACAAGAGAGAATAGAAAGTGAAAGTGTTCTAAAAATGAAAGAAAGAAATCCCTTTGTAGTGGTCGAAACCCCTCTCTCTAGGCTAGGATATTGTCATTTTTCCATCAACCAACTTTCATCCAAGAGCTATTGATCCAAGATGTTTAAAACATGGAATTATCACCCTTAGATTAGGCCATCAGCTATCCACAATTACAGTTGTTCAAGAATCTGAAGCCATTATGTTGACACTCTCCCTCTTCATGCATTGGTCCATGTGGCTTATTTGCAAAGGCTTGATAAAAAAATCACTAACTCTTCATTGTTGGCCTTTTGATTAAAAAATCAGAAACTTCCTACCCATATTTGGGCCTTGGCCGGCCAGCCCCCCTTCTTCCAGCCCATGTTTGATTTTTTTTAAAAGGCAAGAAGAGCCCTTTTCGGTTTCTTGTGTAAAATGACCTTTTTGCCCCCCGAATGTAAACAAATGGCAAACGGACTCCAAATTCAAATTTTCTTTTTTCAATACTTTCAAAATAATAAAAAATTGAATTCTGGAAGTTTTCAAAATTTTCTGAGTCCATTAGCTATTTATTTGGATTTTTTCTTCCAAAATTACCCTTTTATGCCCCCAAAAATTTTACCATTTTTTAAACGAGCACCAAATCAAGATTTGTCTTCACCAATCTCTTCCAAATAATTTAAAAGTATTATCTGGAAGTTTTCATAATTTTTGGAACTCATTTGGTATTTTTTCGGGATTTATCTGCTTGAATTACTATATAGGGGGCCCGAGATTTGGCCATTTTGCAAACGAACTCCGAATCAAGAATTTTTTTCGCCAATCTCTTCCAAATAATTTAAAAATAAGATTTGCAAATTTTCAGAATTTTTGGAGTTCATTTGCTATTTTTTCGGGATTTATCTTCTTGAATTTCTGCATAGGAGACCCGGGAATTGGCTATTTTGCAAACGAACTCCGAATCAAGATTTTCTTTCGCCAATCTCTTCCAAATTATTTAAGAATGAGATTTGCAAATTTTCTCAAATTTTCCAATTTTGCCCTTTTACCTTCAAAACCCGCTTTTGCTCAAAACAAGTCCGATTTTTAGATTTTCTTCAAACTGAGACTTGGGCTCTCCTTTTTTAATCACTCCTCATCCATTAGGGCTTTATTCCTACCTAGTCGGGCTATTTCTGTAATTCTTTCCAATTTTACCGAAATCCATCAAAAATCCTAATTCTCGATTTTCTTCCGGATTGACTTTTCTTTCAGTTTTTCTTTCAAGTGGCTTCTCCATTACCTGTAGTCAGTGCTTATCTTTCATTTGGAACTTTCAATTTCGACCAATTCGATCGTTTAAGCACTTTTCCCTAACCCAACTTCCGAACTCCATATCTTTCGATGTAGACCTCGGATTATCAAAATTATTTCGCCATTTTTCAATTGAACTTCAAATCTTGATTTTGAAAGTGGTTTGACTTTTTCAGTAGTTGACTTTTTGAGGTTGACTTTTCGGGGTTGACTTTTTCAAGTTTGACTTTTTATGCTCACCCTCTTAAACTAAGTCTCGGAGTATCATCTGCATGATGAAAAAGGTCTTTTTACATTCTGAAACATCAATTTAGGAAGAAAACATACCTGTTTTAGTGGTCCGGACAAAATTAGGTGTCTACAATAATCTATGAAATTAACACATTATTTCTTTATAAAATTTTTGGGATTCTTCCAACATCTAGGCAGGAATCCTTAAATATTTTCTTTTTTAGAAATCATTTTTACTTAAAGAAAAAATTAAAATCACTACCATGTTTACTAATATGTTTAAAGACAAAATAATTCAATCATATATAATTTACATATTACTTTTTGAACAAAGTAACTGAAATGTTTATATTATTTTAAAACATAATTATTTAAAAATATTTTTATTTTTACTCTAAATTTCTTTATTTCAGACCTTTATATATATATATATATATATATATATATTAAACAAGAAGTTCAGGGATTTTTTTTTTCCCACATTATTTTACAACAAACCTACAAAATAAAAATAATTAGGAAGGCAACAAATTTTTTAACTAATTACAAGTTAAATGTGGTTCTTTAACAACTATGAGTCAAGGTTTCCCACACCAGTATTGCTTTTTTTAAAACATGGTAGCTGGAGCAAGAATTAACACGGCAGCTTAGAAAAGTTACTTAGGCCATTTGGTGCCATAAATTGATGAGAAACAACTTGGAAGTTGGAATTTGTTGTTTAACAGATTCTGGTTCGCCTCAAGGTTCAGAAAACTGCAGTTGAAAGAAGGCAAAAGCATGGCTATGTGGCTATGACCAAGACTTCTATGTTGAGTCCCTTCGTAAAAATAAAATGATTTCTAAAATATGATGAAGTCCGATGGGTTAAAAAAAATCTGATTTTGCCAAGAGAATTTTGCAAAAATTTTGAGACAAGGCTCACGTATATAATCTAGCTCAACATCAAAAAGATAAAAGATAAACAGTTAATAACACATGAAACAAATAAATAATAATAATAATAAATTTCTAGAAATACAGACCTTGGCTGCTGCTTCCGCCCCTGCCGCCACCAGTTATGGTTCCGGTGAGCTCACTGCTCAGTCCTGAGGGAGCTTCGGAGCAAAGGAAGGGCTGGATGTAGGCAGTGAGGTTTCCCCCCCCCCCCCCCCCTCTTTTCTGTGTTTTTGTGGCTCTTTATGGAGGATTGGAATGGTTCTTAGATCCTCAAAACTTACCCCTTGACTTTGCTCTTCACTTTTTCTGACTTGATTGAAGTATTTGGATTACTTGACTTTGGGTTAATGTGTTTACATAAATTAATGCTTACTGCCAAAGTGAAAATTGGAGGAGAAAAAATCATATACTCAAAATGAATAATGGATAGCATGGGGAAGAGACATTGGGGAAAGAGGCAGCTAGCTGCCATGCTTAGCCATGGCAGCCGCTCATCCTCTTTTTATTATTTTAATATTGTTTTATAATTTTCTTTTTTTTTTTTTTTAAAAAGAAAGAAAATAAAATAAATTCAAATCAACCAAATCCAAAATGAACATAAAGATTGCAAATCATTTCAATTTAATCCGAGTAATCTAACCATCCCGGACAAAATTAGGTGTCTACACTTTAAATGCATCATGTTAGCATTAGGTTGCATTCATGACAAACATAATCAGTATGATTTCACTGTATATGCTCATGCATTAATTTGTCATATTGGCATCAGGTTGCATTCATGACATACATAGTTAGCATGATTTTCTTTGTATATACCCATTTGTCAATGCATTTATTCTTAACATGCATCATATTGACATCATGTTGCATTCATAACATATATGATCATTCATCGAGAAATGCATTTGGGACATACGTGGTCATTCTCTATGTAGATATACAGTGTATACTTGCAGATCGAGTAGTACGGCGAAAAAACTATAGGCCAAGGCATGAGTACTTTGTCTAGTGGAAGTGACTACCCAACAGTGAGGCAAGTTGGAACCAGCCGAGGCATTGTGGCAGTTCTAGGAACAGATTGAGCAGTTCCATGAGAAGGACGCGACAAGGGCATCGCTGGAATAAGTGGGGGAGAATGTCACGGCCCGCGCGAGCCCCCTCGGGTCCGTTACGCACATAGCAGGTCCAGACCAAAATCTGAGTTACATAGAGCATCATGACCCACCATACCAGGCCCAATCCCTGGAACATTCTAGAAGGCCCTAGAAGATAGAATTATCCTAAAGGTTTTAGAAGATTGGAGAGCCAACAGTTCCAGCTTATCTAGAACTCTAGGGTTAAGAGTTTAAATTCCTTGTGACTCTAGATAATGTAATCTTAGCCGTACATTTGTAAAGATCTTAATCGTTGATGTAAGGGGGACTCAACTATAAATAGAGGCCTCCCCGCCTCATTTGTATCATTCAACAGCTGAGTAATCAAATACACTGAGCATTCTTCTCTAGTTCCGTTTTTCTGCTTAGCTCCAGTAGCTTTCAGTTACCAGTGCCTTGGAGTGTTCGTCTAGATGGACACTCTTCTTGAGTGTTAGTAGGCTGACTTAGGCATACAAGGAAGCGATTTCCAGCCTAAGGTCGTACGGTTCGCAAGGCTAAAGTTCCGAGCCTGTGACACTCGCACGTGACCAATTTTCGTTAAATTCATACGATATTGACAAAAATCATAGAATGGGACCAAATTGACCCAAATAAAAGAATAAGAGTTAAAATTACTTAGGTTGCATAGTTTGAGGGTCAAATTTGTATTTATGACATTTTATTATTTCAAGATGGTAAATCTATTTAGTTCGGGTTCCAATATGTGTAATAAATGAAATTGAATGTCATTTCCAAAATTGAAGAAAAATGTGAAACCATCATTAAAACTTTATTCCAATATGTACAAGATTTTTAATATTTGTCTCAGAGTGAGGTGCCATCACCCTACATGATTATTGTCAACAAAATAGCTATAGATTTTGTTCATCCTTTTTTTTTTCCTGTTTTTATGCAAAGTCATCTAATGGCAATTATGTGTCTAGAGGATGTTCTATAAGGAAAAGTAGAGAGCTGAAAACCAGAATGAAAACAGTAAACACAATAAGTGATTTGATAGGATCAGCATATTGTCCAACAAGTGTGATTTGTTCTTCTTGACCAGTTCTTGAAGATGTATCATCCAATTGTAGCGTAGGGCATGTGAAAAAACCATATGCTATACCAGTAAAAGCTGCTCCGAAATGTGCCCTGTCATTTTCAATGCATAGCTCTTTCACTCAATTCTAATTTCTACCAGCATGAATGGATGAATTTTGCTTTCCTACAATGATTATGTTAAAAAAATATGAGTAGCAGATATCTCACCAGTCATCAATCGGACCAAAATTGCTTAATATGAAGCTAAAAGCTGTCACAAGTATTGCCTTTTGAAACATTCTCTCTGAAATATCCTTTGCAATTACATCTTTGTTTTGTATTTGATAAATCAGCCAAGCACCAATCACAGCAAAAACCGGTCCCTGCAATTAGTTTGAGAACAAACAAGATCCAACTATGAAGGAAATACTTGTGCATTGCAGTTAAGAACTATGTTACTTAGAAAGGGGAAAAGGAAAAGGAGGAGAAATGTTGCTCACCGTCCCACCAACAGTTGGTTCTGGTGTGTGAAGAAAGCTTATCAAGTTTCCAGAGATCCCACCGAGCAAGTATATTAAGAAAAATGTAAACGATCCATAATGTCTACAAACTTGAGGCCCGAAAGAACCAAGCGCCCAACAACCAAGAGCTACATGAAGAATTCCAGAATGCTACATCACCAAATCAAGAATTAATGAAATCAAATGCTATTATGGTAAATGAAACGGAAAGAAAAAATGAGATCATGCAAATGAAATGAATGATGTACCTTTCATAAAACAGTTGACATATTACGGTGAGTACTAAATTATTGCAGCAACTTCTAACTAGACTCTAGTAAAGATGAAGTCCTTTTATGTAAAATATACTAATATAATTATGCAATATTTATTTAGCAACAATATATGAATCTAATTCATCTGTACCCAATCATTCGATATGTTTTTGTAGAGTGTTTTTGAATAGGATGAGGAAACATTGCAAATCAGTAATCAGAATGTCATGGGAGACAATGGAGAGGAAGATCGGAGCACACATGAAGAATAAGTGTTGTGGCAAGTGGTGGTGATGAAGGAAGAAGGAGGTTGAGGATGATGAAATTATGATGAGAAAGTAGCAGAGACATTCTTGAAAGCCAAAATTCATCAGATTGGCAAAAGATCCAAACTGAAGCCTTTGGATCACTATTTATAGTCCCACCAAGAGAAGTTACTAAGAAGAGTGGGAAGTTATCAAAATATCAGTTACATGAACGTGGCACAAAACATGGGTTAATGGGAGACGGAAGTTATAATGAGTTAAATCCTGTCATGAGAGAATTCTAGGTGACAAGTAATAAAGGTTGATCACATGACAGCACAATTAAAAATGCGTCACTTGTTCAAAGAAAAAAAAAAGCATTTGTGTTCTAAGGAAAGATTAAGAAGAAGACTTCTTAACAATCTCCTTATCTGAGCCTCCAATACATGCTCTCTAAGACATCCTAAGAGTTGAGTAGATCTAAAAATCTTGTCACCTATTTCGAGGTTAGCTACATTGCTCTTCATGTAATGACGCATCTTTGCTAGCTATTCAAAATTATCATGTCATGCTTTTCTTGCAAGCTGCGCTGCCAGCAAGCTCTACCAAGCTACGTCAAGTTGTGTTACCAACAAGCTCTACTAAGCACAAGAATATATAGTAGCCAAATACAAGTATCCTGTGAAAGAGGTTCTCATGCATTCGAATAAAGTAAAAATACAGAATGGGGTATAATATAAGAATGTGGTAAAATTAAATTCACAACATAAATATGAAAAATACAAACCTTTGCATGATAGAATGAACAAGAACAAATAAATATTAATTTGAAATAAACATGAGATGCATCTAATAAAATAAATAAAACAATAGTTGAATGAAAAAATTGTGAGTAATAAAATTGACTAAGTATTAGTCTAGTGTAATGTATCATCATGCCTTACAAATATGATGCAATAAAAAGCAAAAATTTAACAAGAACACTAAAGGACTTAGAGTTCCAAAGAGAATAGGAAACTTTTGAATTTTAAAAATATAAAGATAAAAAATTTATTAATAATCGAAGTAGTACAAGGAAACAAGATATTTTAAACTTGATTTTCCTTGCTTATAAAAACAAGAGTTATTTGATTTTTTTTTTTTTTTAACTTTAGTAAAACTTGTGCTCTAAATAAGGAAAATTTTGTTTTCTTCTCCAAAAATTCCTTTCAGAAAAAGTAAGTTTTCCATCCATCCATCCATCCATCTTTTGTTTTTGTTTTTCTTCTCTTTGTTTTTTTAAGAAAAAACAGTGTTATATTTTTTTGAGTATAGGGCATAGAACTTTTATATGATTTTGAAATCAAGAAAATTTAGGATTTGTAAATTCGATACCCTTAACCTTATTCTCTTTTTGAAATTCATCATGCTTTTCTTCATTTTTTTTATTCCTTTTGTTTTAGATAATTCAAATGTTAAGTGATGTTATCCCACATCCGTTAAGTATTGGGTTTCCTGTGGTCTTATATTAAAGTTGGGCCCCTCCACTTATTACTAATTGGTTTTAGGTTGGATGCTTAATATGTTATCAGAGCTCAGGTTCTATTATGTTGTTCTTCCTGCCTAACCCTATGTGAGGTTGACGACCCCCGGTGAGGTTGTCCACGTTGTAGGCCTTGTGAACTACACGTACGTTGTAGGCCTTGTGAACTACACGTGAGGGGGAGTGTTAAGTGGTATTATCCCACATCCGTTAAGTCTTAGATTTCCTATGGTCATATATTTCCAATTGGTAATAGGTGGAGGGGTCCAACTTTAATATAAGACCACAGGAAACCTAAGACTTAATGGATGTGGGATAATATCACTTAACACTCCCCCTAACGTGTAGCTCGCAGGGCTTACAACGTGGACAACCTTATCGAGGGTCGTCAACCTCACATCGGGTTAGGCAGGAAGAACAACAGAACACAACCTGGGCTCTAATAACATGTTAAGCATCTAACCTAAAACAAATTGATAATAGGTGGAGGGGCCAACTTTAATATAAGATCATAGGAAACGTAAGACTTAATAGATGTGGGATAATACCACTTAATATCAAAGAATCATGAATAGATTTTTGCAAGTAAATTTTTTTATTGAAGCCAATCATGAATACCATTTTTTTTTAAAACAAAATAGATTATAAGTAGCATTTTTTTTTTTTTTTTTCAAATCAAAGCAAGTTTCATATGTAAAAATTTTTTTTAATCCAAATTAAAGCAGGGGAAGGCTACTGTTGGCATGCTGCTACTCACTACAAGTTGCCTCGTAGAAAGCTACTACAAAGCAAAAGAAAGCAATTTTTTCTTTCAAATTAACCAAACGCAGACAAGCTTGCTTGCAGGCAGCCTACTCGCAAGCTGCCTTGTGCACGGGCAAGCATGCTCGCAAGCTACCTTGCATGCGAGCAATCCTTTTTTTAGGGCTGATTCACTCGCAAACATGGCCGCACATAGGTTGCCATGCACAAGTTGCTATCACCTCTTCCTTTTTCATCTTCAAACTTGTGAAAAATGATAAAAGATAAACATGAAATTAGCAAAGCTTTGTAAAAAAAAAAAAAAAATCCACAAGCTAATTAGTCTTTGGAGGAAAAAAAAATAAAGTGATTTCTCTATTTTACACTGAGGGGATATACTCTCAATTCAGTATTAAAGAGAATTATTAATTGAATTAGCCACGTGGCACATGTATGTAAAGAAAAATAACAATTTAAACTTATAAAGATATACTTAAATACCAATAGAGAATTGCTTCGAAATATATATAAACATTGCTAATAAAGGATGTTTTTCTAAATTTGCTTGTATACCTTTCAAATTAACATTCAGATATTCTTCACCTTGCCATGATAAATCTTTCTTAGAACATTACACTCTTTGATGGCATATCCAAGGATTCTATGAAAATGACAATACATAGGACTTATTTCTTTTTTATTGGTAGATTGACGTTCAACATTTGATAGATGTATACTTCATACACCAATTTATTCAAGAGTTCAAAAACCTTTTTCATAGAGCATGGAAATGACGATGAAAAAACTTGTTCGTCATGACTAAACTTGGATTTCTTATATGATTTCTTCCATGTGAAACAAAGAAAGCACCTTTTCTCTCATAAAAGTGATTGGTTCAATTCTTATTCCCCATGATAGTATTGTTGGTTCTTTTTTGTAGCCTCTACTTAAGTAGAAAAATAAGGTAATGACGAGTTTTGCAAATAAAGTTGAAATTCATCAAAGATTCATTAGATGCACACCTTGACCTATTCCTTCTCATCATGAGCTTCTTGTACATCTAAAACTTTTTTCTAAAACTTTGGATGTAATCCATCACATCTTCTTTGGTTTTTGAATCTCTTCTTAAATCAATAAGAATAATTTTCTCTTGAATGGAGAAAAACTTCTCGTCAAACATCTTGCACATCTGACACCAAGACTCCACAGAGCCGAGAATACGGAATTGAAAAAATCTTTTAACTTCAAATCATCATTCAACTCAGCTACTCCAAGTGTTTCCACAAACTTCATTGCATGCTCACGCGCATCACCATTCTTACCATTAAACTGCTTGAACTTAAGACTAGTGCAATTCTTAAGGTATGGCTTTGCAACTATGCTAGCCGAGTATGGCAGCTTAAGATGAAACTTTGAGAAGTTAGGACTTTTGTTCTTCTATTCAAGCAACCTTTGAAGTTACTCTTTCGTGAAAAAGCCTCGAATATCAGTGGGAGGGACCACTAAGGTGGAAGTTCCAATAGCTAGATTGTTGGTCATGCCAAGATTTTAATTAAAGGTGGTATTTAATGTGTTGGTTATGTCAATATTTCAATTAGGACCAAGGTTAGACGCATCGGATGCATTTTCTCCATTGCCATTTGTGAGAGGGGTAGCTTTGCTAGAGATGTTCCCGTTCCCATTCTTCATGGGTTGGACTTTAGAGTTAGTGGCATTAGAAAATGTAAGTTTAGAGATGGTTTCCATCATCTGCTTATTACTTTCCTCTAACATTTTTACATCCATTCCTGATTAGTCTTTATTATCTTCATCAAGTCTTGGATGTAAGATGGAACCAGAACATCATGATTTCTAGCAGAATCTTCCATGTTTTCTGACGAAACAAAAGCAAAAACATTTTACTCAATGCAATCGCTTCTCCCTAGTGTAGTGGTCAAAATGCAAAGGGTGTTTTGAGTAGGATGAGAAAATGTTGCAAATCAATAAAACAAAATATCATGGGAGATAACTAAAAGAAAGATCAGAGCAAACCCCGAAGAACAAGTACGGTGGCAGGTGGTGATGATGAAGGAAAAAGGTGGTTGAGGATTGTGAAAAGTATGTTGACTGCTTGTAATAAATTCAGAGAGAAAGTTGCAGAGAGATTCTTGAAAACCAAAATTCGTCAGATTGTCAAAAGATCCAGAATGAAGCTTTTGGATCACTATTTATAGTCCCACCAAGATAAGTTACAAAGGAGCGTAGGAAGTTATCAGGATGTCAGTTACGTGAATGTGGCACAAAACATGGGTTAATAGGAGATGAAAGTTACAATGAGTTAAAGCTTGTCATGGGAGGATTCTAGGTGACAGACAATAAAGGTTGATCATATAATAGCATACTTAGGAATACGCCACTTGTTCAAAGGGAAAATGTGAGCACTTGTGTTCTAGAAAAAGGTTAAGAAAAAAACTTCTTAACAATCTTCATATCTGAACCTCCAAGCCATGGTCTCCAGGACATCCCAAGAGTGGAATAAACCCAAGAATTCTGCCAACCATTCTGGGATTAGCTCCACTGCTCTTCATGTAGCGACGCACCTTGGCTAGTTGTTCCAAATTATCATGTAGTGCTTTTCCTACAAGCTACACTGCTTACAAGCTACGTTGCCTGTCAGTTGTGCCAAGCCTCGCTGCCAGTAAGCTATGCCAAGCGACACTGCTAGCAAGCTGTACCAAATTGCGTTGCCAGCAAGCTGTACCAAGCTGTGCTACCAGCAAGCTGTACTAAGCTGTGCTGCCAGCAAGCTCTACTAAGTACAATGATATATTAGTGGCCAAATACAAGTATCTACAGTTTTCAAAGAATAGAGGTGATTGTTTTGTTTGAAATTCTTTCAAATAATATGAAATTATGCAAAAACATAACAGAAAAGGAACACGAACCCAATTGTTTTAATCTTGTACCAGAAATATTGGTGTCACTAGCCTCCACCATTCTCCAACCAGAATTAGATCGTTTATTTTCGCGCCATATAATGAAGGGAGGGAAAAAAGCTTCAAGTCAGAGCTTCTAATTGGAGTGGCAATTTCAAACAGAAAGACTGCAATGTTTATGGAAGCCAATATACTTCTGCATCCGAATAAAGAATATAGAAGCATATGAGAGATTGTATCATCCACCAGGCATAAAATTTCTACCACTAAAACATAGATAAAATAAGAGCATGAATTTATCTGCAACAAACATAAAATCACTTAAGAGGGATAGTGAACTACATTAAGTAGAGATCAGAGGCTTCATCATACTGCTGCAAAGCTCCAGACTTCTTTGAGCCACTACCAATATCCCTTAGTCTGAAGCCTATACCACTTCTCAATTTATCTTCCTCGTCTATCTTAGCATCTTGACTGACAGAAAATGGAGTTGCTATTGGGTTGTCTTTAGGGGTTTGGCCACTCGCAACAGATGATGATACATGGTTTTTAGAATTTAAATCTGAAGAAAAAAGAAACTTATTGTTAGACATGCAGTGTTCCATACTTCCAATATGAATTTAGAAAAGGTAGCTTCTAAAGCAAAACAAAGACAATAGTAATAGTAATAGTCATATGAAATTACTCCAATGGATGATTATACTCTATCAAGGGTTAAATCAAGATGTTACAGTGGAGTAGTAACTATTTTGCAGCTTAGGAGGCTCTTGCTTTCTATTATGCTCTCATGGCATCAACCATTTTAAAGGACTGGGCTTGCTAACATTCATAGGATCAAATAGGGACAAAAGATAAACTTTTTGACATATTAAAATACCTTCATCAAGTTTGCTAAGATAAGCATCTAGAGATTCCAGCCCCTTCTTTATGCTACTTTCTCCACTTCTATCAAGCAACTCCGTCTTGTTTGAAGAAACAGAAGAAGTCTTATTTGCATCTTTTTGAAGTTTTCCGAAATAAGAATCCAACAACCGCAGCTGTGATTCATTAGCACCAGGCCGTGAATTTTCCTTGGGCAATGCTTTCCTGGACAAAGGTCTTGGATGAACACCAGTCAATGTCCAAAGATGCCATTGCAGTCTGTTAAAACCTCCGTCTCTGTTTCCGATCTCAGTGTTTGTTAAGATACCTGAAGAAATATGCAAAGGATGCCACGCCCTGCAATTGTAATCACAACTAGAAGAGAAACACCTAAAACCCTCTAAGGGAGCAGTGCAGCCACATATGAAGCCTTTTTGATCAGTCTGTCTTGCTACCTTAGGAATTGGAAAATTTTGATCTTTATATGGCATTTTGTAACATAATGGAACCACAGCCATGCTGACCTGCAACTATCATTAATGCAAAGAAATAAATTTAATAATGATGAATGCTTGAATACAAAAAATTCTAAATCTAATGCTTTGGAACTAAAAAACTCAAAAAATAAAAAATAAAATAAAATAAAAAAGATCCCTCTAACTTTGGTTTAAGTTATGCACACAAAAACCAAATAGTAGTTTTCAGAATGAGAAAAGGTTACCACATTTAAGGAGTCATTCCTGCTGCAATATAATCCTAAACACTAGTTATAAACTGCACCTTCGGTTAAATACTGGCTCTAGCCTCTAGGTTACAGTAGTAAAGCTAGTAAGCCAATTTAAGCAGCAAACGTGAGTTTGCCTAATGGATTTGCAAAATGGCAGCTCAATAATTACTAGTGGCCCATCACTATCTAGATTTTTGTTTTCATTCAAGGAAGTAAAGTATCTGCACAATTACTTGCTAGTCCATAGAACCATTTGTATATCCGTTATCAAATATATACTCGTATCCGACGCTCATATCAAATTCGGATAAGCAGTGCAAAATGGCGAAATGAAAATTCAAAAGACTGTGAAGCTTGCGTTGAACTAATGAAAGCATCAAGGATTAATCATATATAGAAAAAGAACACCAATCTTTTGGAGAAACCCCAAACCTTTTTGTTTCTTTACAACAAACCCAACATATCATTTCCTTTATCGTAGTTTCAACTTCTAAAACATTGAAAGAACACAAAACATAGTTCTAGCTTTCATCTTATGCTTTTCACAACAAAGGCTTCCTAGGAACCAAAAGATAACTTTAAAGAAAAACCAAAGAAAAGTTTTCTTTTGGTTATAGTATCAAACATTAGGTGCACTGTCACGATGCACTTTACGAAATACAAACTCTTTTATTATCAACATATTCCTAAATTTCATATGAATCTTCATTGCTTTTCTCATCAACATATATATATATATATATATATATGTACTACTACTACTAGACAATAAAAATCATAAAAAGGAAAAAAAAAAAGCTGTAAAATGTGGGAAATTCAGTACCCTTTGAAGAGGACAAAGACTTAACAAGGAGAAGTACTGTCCAAAGAGGTTGGAGTTTGATGAAAGAGATGATAAGTTGATTTGTTTTTCGTACTTTCATTAATGGAGGTTCATAAATGAAGCCTTAAACTATGAAATAAAACCTTTGGGTTGGGGTTGCTTTTGAAAATGAAAATTACAGGAAGCGATATGGAAATCTATTAAATCCTGACTTATCTTCGTTGGTCCATTTGTAAGCTGCCACGTGAGATATAATGCAATCCTTACTATATGGGGGTCGCCCCAACCAAGATTTGCATGGACCCAACCATTTCCTTACTACATTCTCATTCTTTTTCATCGTATGTTTTCTGTTTAGGTCAGCATATTCTTTTTGGATAAGTAAGTGTTTTATTTATCCAGAAAGCAGTTAAACTGTTACATCCAACATCATGTGCAACATGTACTTAAAGCTATACATACTTAAACAATACTTGAACAAAACTTAAGACCACTAATCAATCAGGGAACAATAGCAACATACTTCAGCAATACTTAAAGCTATTCCAGAATGGACAAAGATCCTAGGAAAAAAGTGACAGTCCCCAATCTGCATCCAATCTTCGGTTCACTTCATCAGGACTAATGTTCTTGAGCCCCAACAATCGCATTCTGATGATCTCTTTTATCTGCTCAATGATGGCTCCTTGTGTGGATTGAAGTCGATTAAAACACCTATTATTTCTCTCCCTCCAGATCGAGTAAAGAAAGGCACTCCATGATAAACGCAAAATAACAGAAATGAGAGTTTTTCCTCTGATTCTGTTTACTGCCCATTGCAGCTCTGCTTGCCAGCTCCTTATGCTTCTATGAAGTTGACATAAGCATAGTATATGCCCCCAGATTTCCTTTGAATAGTCACATTCAAAAAATATATGATTCCGGGTTTCTTGCTCAGTTTGACATAGCTCACATTTGCCATCCACCTCCATGCCCCATGACATCAATCTGTTCTTTGTAGGCAGTTTGTCCAATATAGCCATCCAAGCTACCAGTGCATGTTTAGGAATATGAAATGGAAACCAGATCAGTTTATCCCACTCCACCTTGTCCTGCCTAGGCCTGAGATCATTCCAGACTTTAGCCACCATAAATCTGTTCCCAGGGAACTTCCAAGTTAGAGCACCATTCTGGTTGGAGGTGAATCTCAAAGCCAAAGCCCTCAGCTGAAGCATTTTACGCCATGTCCAGCTGCTTCCTGGGGAAGGTTGAACCTGTCACACTGTTCTTCCTTTCAGCATATTCGATGTCTAACATTAGTTCGAAGATTTAAATCAATAAAAATAAATGTTTGAAAGATTAAATAATTTTTTTTTGAAAGTTTAATTAATTATAATAAAATAATAAAAATTTAGATAATTATTTAATTTTAATTTAAAGATATTTTTGTAGCCCTGTAGTTATTGTGTAAAAGCTTAAAATACTTAATCTTAAAATATAAAAGATAAAATATTTAATATTTATATTAATTTTGTAAAAACCTAAAACACTTAATCATTAATAAGTATATTTATTATTCAGAATCCAATTATTTATATAGATTGATAAATTAATATTTATATTTATTGTGTAGAAACTTAACTTTACATAACTTTTCATCTTATATTTTTTTTTAATATTAATTTAATAAAAAATTAATACTTGTAAACATGCATTTAAATTAATATGATAACTTTTCATCTTATATTTTTTTTAATATTAATTTAATAAAAAATTAATACTTGTAAACATGCATTTAAATTAATATGATAACTTTTCATATTGTTTTTTTATTTAAATTAATTTATTAGAAAGATAAAAATATTTTATATTTATATTTATTTTGTAAAAACCTAAAACACTTAATCTTAAAAAATTAAATATTAAATATTTATATTAATTTCGTAAAACCCTAAAACATTTTATCATTAATGAGGATATTTATTGTTCAGAATCCAGTTTTAAAATTCTTATTTAATGAATTTTTATATTCAATACCATAAAGATTTTAAATATATAAATTGTCAAATAATAAGAAATATCAAAATGTACTAATTTTTTATTCACACTATAAGTAAATATATCAAACTTTTATATTTAACTTTTACTTGAATTTAAAGGATAGACTAAAAAATAATGGATAATATTCAAATACAAAAATATTGATACTCAATGTATAAATAAAATTATTATATATAAATATTTATTAAGTTTTAAAATTTTAACTTTAATATTCTGTCATCTTTTTATTTTAAATTTATTAGTGACTATGTGAATTATTACATTCGAAATTAAAAAATTTCTATAACTTATAAAATTTTAAAATGATTCGAACCTGTCTAGATCCTCCTGAACTCAAGATGGTTTGAACCCGAGACGACTCAAACCAAGATGGTTGAAACCTAAAAAAGTTCGATTTCAAATTGATTTAAACTTGAAATAACTTAAATTCGAAGACAGCTCGATTCGAATCCATCCGAACTCGCCCGATTTGTCACCTCTAATTATATATGAATTGTAATGTATAAAATACAATATCTTTATATTAAATGCATAACATATTTTTCAAATTTTAAATATTAAGAAATGACCTTTTTGGTTGAAAAGTTTGTCTTTATATACAAGAAAGAAAGATTATAAATCACTAAAATCAAATAATCCAAGAGACTGTGAGCAACTGGTTTCTTTCCCTACTTGTATATATAATATATGGACCATATTTTGAAGAAAACTTATAACTTATATATACCAATAAATTGGATGAATATGGACAAAGATATTAATTAAAACAGCTGCATTCTCTTCCATAATGTTAAAGCTGTGGTCAGAAAATATGAGGGTTTTTCAATCTGGTGGGACTTCTTAAGCCATTGGATTCTTACATATCAATCTTCACTTGCTAAAACACTAGTATTAAATGAGTTTTAACAAAGTTATATACTAATTAATTAGCTTGTTTGAAATAAATGCTATGTTTTTTTTTTTTTTGGCTACTTATAATCTTGGGCTATAAAAAAATAAAATGAAATTAAAGTGTAATCTTCTATTCCATAAATCTTACCTTTTTATAAAAAATAATAAGAACTCAAGAATTTTAAGTTAGAATCTCAAATTTTTTCAATTTAAAAATGCTAAGTTGATGTACATAGATTTACAAATAGTTAATTATACTTTTATAACCTAAACTGTGAGAAAATGTATAATTTGCACTTTAAACTTTTAAATTTTTTTCATCTTTTAACTCAAATTGTAATACCGTTAACCTAACTCCCTTATATAACATCTAACCAATCATTTGTTAAAATATTATGTCAAAATTTTATGAAAATGCCATGTGGAAGCCACATGATTATCAATATTTGATCGATTTTGAATAGATTTTTTACCCTTCGGGTGAAAAAAATTCATTTTAAAAAAAATAAAATTATTGAAAAGGGTGTTAATAGTTTTGTGTGAGGATGATAATATACTGACATACAATACAAGTATATGACCTGCTACCATACTATCAATCAGATGAGGGAATGTAGTAGATTACATAGGCATAATCTATGCATATATATGTTTTTAGGGTTTTTCTTATAAGTACTTTTAGGACACTCGTTAAAATTAGTTAATATATTATTTATAATAATAATATTATATTAAATGCAGTAATTTATAACTTTATTCATAATTTTCAATACATTAAATGAAAATATTACTATATATAGTAACCTTAAAAGTATCTTTAAAGCACTCGTTAACAAAATCCATGCTTTTATCATCTTCGTTTGCCTAAATATAGTGTTTAACTGTATAACGAAACAAGGACTTCACACAGGGACGAAGCCAGAAATATTGATGAGGGAGGGCCGAAATTAGATTTACTCATGGGCCAAGGCGCGGTCCGGAATTTTTTTTAACCTTACCCAAACCTGACCCGGGCCGAGCTCGGACTGACCCGCTGGCCCATTTCACTGTTTATTTAATATTAAAAAAATTATTTTTATATTAATATTTATATATTTTTATAATTAAATTTAAATAAACAAATATTTTATTTTTATTTAAAAAGTGATCTGAGTCGGCCCCGATCACGAAAAACCCTGTCCAGGCCCGACCCAAGAGCAGGTACAACCGGAATAAACATATAAAGATTTAAAGTAAAAATAAAAATCGTGTATGAAATAAACCTGTCCAATGATAGGAATATTTGTCGGCTCGAATCGGGCTGGGCCTTGGACAAGTAAAATTTTTTGCTATGTGAGCCTAATTCGACCCAGTCCATGGAAAGCTCTAGTATAATAATTTTTAAATTTAAATATTATATATGATATTAAATTTGTTAACAATATATAAATTCCTTATAATGAAATAATTTTTTAAATATTATAATTCATGTTGCATATAAAAAAAATTTAATAAGAAATAAAGTCTCAACATCAAAAAAATTTATTGTCTAATTAAAATATGCATAAAATTATTTCATAATATAAAAGAAAATCATAAGATTACATATATTTAGAAAAAGCAAAATAAGTTAAATGCACAATTCGTATTAGATATTGTAACTGTTTAACTTTTTTTTTTCTTTTTCTTATGAGCATAGAATGAAAAATATTAAACAAAATAATTAATGTTAATGTATCTATTTAATTAATTGAAAAGGTAAATACTAAATTGAGAGAATTAAGCTAATAATAATGAATGAGGTTTAAATTAAAAATGTTACCAAATTTATTATATCAAATAAATTCTATGAATAAGAGGATAAATTGAAAAGGTCAAACAAAATTTAGAGGATCAAACATGATTTTATTTTATTTTTAAAATTTTAAGACGGTCAAATTGAAAAATAAACAAAATATGAAAAACCTAAACATAATTTTTCTCCTATAAAAAATCTTAAAAAAAAAAAAAAGATGGGGGCAAGGCCCCTCTCTGCCCCCTTCGCCCCTGACTTCACACCATTAATTTCAAAGCACTTCACTACTTACATGTGTCTTCACATGTGGCAGACACATATTGTCAACTAACGCTTAATATCGCACTTAACGAAATTATTGAAGAAAGGACCATTTCGTTATAATATTTTTAAATATGAGAACTAGCAAGTGACTTTTGAAAGTATAAAAAAAAAAAAAAAAAAAAAAAAAAACAATAATATTTGGTACAAAGATTAAAGACCACAGGTGCTATTTATTCAAACAAAATTATCAAGTGTTCGTGTAAGTTTTAGTCATCAAAAATAAAAATTTAAATTGCAACGTGTCGGTGATAAGTTTAAATAAATAAATGAAATATTTTGCATTTTAAACGGGTCAACCCATATTTGAGTTTCAAGATCCAATTAACGAATTAGACTTTAAACCTAAATCTTTTATCTTAGATTAGATTAGATAAAAATTTGACTATAAACTTAAGCCGAATTTAGTGATCTTAGACTCGAATTAAAGCGAATTCGACTTAAATCTAATCAACCTAAAAGAAAATTGGATTTAATAATCGAATATGGTTTACTCCAAATCATTTCGAAAAAATATCTCAAATGATCCCGAACGAAACGAAGTGTATACTTATATATTTTCCAAAGACCTAATCTTAATGTTTAAAATTATAAAAATAGTATAGTTAAGAATGAAAATTAATTTCTTTTACAATATTCAAAACTTAAACTATTTTCGTTTATAATTACTTTTTCTCATATTCCCGTTTAGTTTTATTAATAACCATTATCATTTATAAGGATAAAGGAAAACGTTTGGCCGCCAAAGCTAACTCCCAAACCAATCTTTTGTTTTGTTCTTAAAAAAAAAAAAAAGGAAAGTTTATAGGGAAAATTTCAAATTAGAAATTTGAGATCCACAGTTTTTAGTCAAATAAAAGAATTTGTCGCCTACCATCATAGTCGCTTTTACTCTTTCTTTTTAATAATATCAAAAGAAAAAATAGTTTTTCTCTTTTTTTTCTTTAATTATAAAATATATCTAGTAGATAATTTCGTTTTAAAATTATATTTATTAAAAAAAATATATTTAAAATTAATTTAATTTTTATTTAGTAATGTTTCCTTATATATAAAGTCACTAGATTTGATCCCGTGCCATGAAGAGGATATCAAAATTTATAAAATTTTGATATAAATAAATTAATAATTTAAAATATTTTAAAATAAAAATACTTTAACATATATAATCAAATTAATGTTCAACTTTTCCAACAATATGCATAAATATTACATACCACATATGTTAAGTGAATAGCCATAATTTTATAAAAATGTAAAATATATTGGTTTTATTATTGTTTCGTTGACAATTGTATAAAACAAAAAGCATGGTTATATGAACTTTTACATGACGACAAAGTATTAATGCACATATTAACAAAATTGAATATTTTAAACATGCCTATAAATGAATATTATGTAACAAAATTGTATACTATATTACATGATATAATTTAAATACATTGGTTAGTAAATTTTTGAGGATTTTCAAATTTTATATTTTGATATAATTATTTGCTAAATGAAATGAGATGTTAGATAAACTTCAGAAAAGATAATTTCATTTAATATTATACTTTTTATATTTGAAGGGCCTAAGCTGCTTATTATTGTAATTAATTATTTAATTTTTTGAATCTCGTACAAATAAATATTATTGTTGTTTATGCAATTGGATATAAATATATAGTTTGATAACTACCAATGCCTATCAATATTTGGAACTCATATTGTTTAAGTAATTTAAATTTTAGTAAGTTTCTTATAGTGTATTAGCTTAAATAGTTTTTAGTATAAAATTAGCATAACTAAGTATTCTTGTGTGTTCATTTGATATTGATTTCTAGATTTTTTATTTTTTTTAAAAAAAGAGAGATTATTTCAAAATGAAAACTATGTCTCAATTTAGATTTGAAATCAATAAAAAAATTAGTAAAACTTAATAACTTAGTAGAAAAAATAATTCTTCAATAATTAATTCTATATAATTTAATTGAAATGGGTTAATGGTGGCATTTGATTTCCAAAACAAATATAATTCAATATTAAATATAAAAATTGTTCAACATTTAAACTAAGAATTATATCATGAAACTTTTTTTTCCGCTAACACATCATAAAACTTTAATACTTTTATTGAAATTTATTAAGATTCTAGTTAGATACAAAACACTAAAATAGATCTTAAAAAGTATCCCAAAATTTATAAAAATAAAATTAAAAGAATTGATTATTTACTATAGAAGATCTAATAATAAATATTATAATTAAATTAATAAAGATAAAAAGAGATATGCATGATTTTGAAATTAAATTGCAAAACAAATTAAATTTGATTGGTAAAATAATTTTAAATTTGTAGTAATTTTAGAAAGATTTGATCTTCCATTGTATTTAAACTTTGGTAAGATAAAATTTTAAATTTTTTCAAATTTCAAATATATAGATTTAGTCATTTATTTGAATTTGAAATATAAATAAATGCATTATCCTACATGTTGTGTAGAGAGGCTGTACATGTAGACATCAACATTAACAAATCTTATCTGGTAACCTTATACTTTGTTATATTATCTATATATATTTGGTAACCTTATAATTTGTTATATTATATTATATATATATATATATATATATGATTTGATAATAGATCGAGTAATTTCAAGTTAAGAGAGTTAGATTATTAAGATTTTCGACTTTTAAATTACACCAAATTCAAATTATTCGATTTTGGATTCTTTTGAACCCGTTATTTCTTGTTCAAATAATTTTAGGTTGGAGAGGTTAACCAAATTGGGTGAACTCGAATTAGATCAAGTTTGATTTCAAGAGAGTTTTTAGGTTCAATTCAAATTTTACCACTCCTAAATTAAGTCAAAGGACTTAATGAGTCAAAAATTAGAGAAAAGAGATTAAATATATCTAATTGATAAGGTACATATATCAAATTCATCCAATTATTATTTTTCATACTCTATTCATATAAATCATGAACGTTAATTTTAAATTAATTAAAATATTTAATTATTTGTTTGATATAAAAAATTTTAACCGTTTAATATATATTGAAAAAGATAATATTCTCGATCGATATGATAGAGATATCGAATTGATTTGAAACTTTGCATGCATGACATGTAAATTTATGTTGTTAAATCCGGCGGTCATTTTGTTAAAATATTAATCTTACATGAAATTATAAAAAAAATGTAAAATTAGTTTTATATGGGTGTAACTTGATCCTTCTCTATATACATATATATTTGGATAATTGAACTAAGATTTTTCAAAGGATTTAAATGTTGGACATTGATGCACGTTGACTTTGAATGGTTATGGGATACATGTCAAACCATTTAAATGGTTATTTCAAAACGTTGGATTTAAAGGGATATACCCTAGAAACTACCACTTAACTACTAAATAAGGTTCCATCAAATCTATTAACATTATGACATACTAGATATGAAATGAAAAGATACCAAACAAACATATCATACTTTAAAAGATTTGGAAATGCATGACTTATACAAAACATACATCATCTGACAAACTTGGAGCTAAGTTGGATAAAATTAAGTTTTTGGACATCCAAACAGTTGGATCACTTTCTACGATACCATTGAGCAAAAGGGTTTGTCTCAAAGCATGCCACTTTTCTAAATGAAAAGTTCATATTAGAAAAGGCAATGGGATTAAAATAGAACTTGAAAAGTTCAAGAACACAAACTAAACATTCCAATGGAACAAGAGCTAGAGATTAAAGCATTGGATGCACAGTCGGAAGCTCAAAGTACATAAAAACTCCAAAGATTGAGTAAAATACATTTAGACCTGCTCATGGGCCGAGCTACCTGTCAAAACTCGAAGTCAGTCTGATATTTGGGAGGGCTTGGACTAAAATATGAGGCCCGAAAAATGGATCCGGACAAAATTTTAAACCCATTTTCTAAACCAGCCGGGCTTTGGGCAGAAAATTTTAGGCCCGAGCCCTACCCCGTCCAGGCCCAATTAATATATATATATAAAATAATAAATATATTATATATTTAATAATAATAAATTATTTAATTTAAAAATTTATACAATTACTTTTTTACCCTTAACCCTAAAATAACCCAACACCAGTCTCACACCTCTACCTCTCACCTTTACTCTCATATTGCAATTGAAACACAAACACAGCTGTCTCTCTCTCCCTACCTCTCAAACCCTAAAATCTAAATCTCAATCTCACCTCTCTCTCCCTACCTCTCGGCTTTCAATCTCTATTCCCAGTCGCTACCTTTCGCTAGTCGCTACCTCTCAATCTCTAGTCGTGTAAGTCTGTTTTTTTTTTTTTTTTTTTTCTTTCAATTGATTTTTTTTTTTAAAGGCAAAGAATATTTTATTCAAATGGTAGTAAAAACAACTAAGAAACCAAGCTATTTCAAATACAACAGTCCAGAGGAAAAAACATCACAACACAAAGTAAACCCAGCTTGTTAACGATCACCCTTGTTCATGACAGAGCAGTCCACTAGAGCCAGCAAAATTTGAATCTACAAGTAGTCAATCAACATATCATTCACCCTGTTAACTCCAGATTTAGCAGTTTCGTTGGCTATCCTGGGTATGTGAGCAATTGCCCAGTTATGGAGACCTGCCATGCCACTTGCTATTGTTCTTAGAAGATTCAATTTATTTTATTTTAAATTTGCTAAAATAATGAGATTCCATTTAGTTGGTTGTATTTGTATGTCACATGATTTTATTAGAGAATTATAGCGCCCTTAATTGTTTAGGGAAATGATTAGGTTTGGAGCAACTTGCAATTCCTGTAGAACATCCTGTTAGTGTAGAACTTGCAATATGTTTGGAGCATTATTTGGAACTAACTATGAAGGGATTGTGAGAGACACGTAAGGGTAGCAAACCCCAGCATCCATTAGTTACTCACCTAAAGTAAAGCATCAAACTGAACACTTTTTTTTTTTCATTTTTTTATGGATTTGGTTGGTGAACTTAAAAAATTTGGGCGGGCCAGGCCTGGATATCGTTTTTATTATATGGGTCGGGCCTGGGTAAAAAACATAAGTCCATATCTCGGGCTGGGCCGGGCCTGGGCAAAAATAAAATCTCTTAGCATCTTATCTGGGTTCGGCTCGAATCCGGCCCATGAGCACCTCTAGATACATCTAGTTCCAAAAAAAATATTGATTTCTCATGGATAAAGATGAGCCTTGTACCTATGAGGAAACAATGTTGGACATTGATTCCTTTAAATGGCTTGAGGCCATGAAATAAAAAATGGACTCCATCCAAACATACCAACTATAGACTTTGGTGGATCCATCCAAAGATTTGAGATACAAAGGATGCAAGTTGGTCTTCAAGAGAAAAACCAAAATGGACGGGAATGTACAAATGCTCAAAACAAAACTAGTTGCTAAAGGTTACAAATAAAGGGAAAATGTTGACTTTGAAAAAACCTTTTCCTTTTGCAACTATGCTAAAGTCCATTGAAAATTTTCTTCTATAGTTGCATATCATGGCAATGGGGTTTGGAAAAAAAAAGTGTCAAAATTGGATTCCTTAAAAGGAAATTTGAAAGGGATGTGTATATGACACAATCTGAAGATTTTAGATCCAAAAGGAATGCTAAATAGATACAAGTTGCAAATATATAAGGGCCTAAGCAAGCATCAAGAAGTTGGAACATTCATTTTGATGAGATAATCAAAAGAGTTTGACATCATCAAAGAACAAAAATGAACCGTCTACAAAAAAGTTAGTGGGAGTATAATCGTTTTGGTGGTGCTTTATATGGATGACATATAGCTCATAGAAAATGAAGTACCTATGCTAGAATCTATAAAAGATTTAGCTATCCAATTTTTTTTCCATAATGGATAAGAGGCAACCCACGTAATGGGATAAAGATCTATAATGATAGATCTAAAAGATTATTATAACTCTCCTAATCCATAAACATAGTCAAGGTGCAAAAAGGGTTTAACATAGAGAAATCTAATGATAGATCATTGCCTATGTTACATAGCATAAACATAGACAATATGTTGAAAGAGTTTAGCAATGAGATACTTGTCTATATATGCTGTATTACATGAACCTCTCCAAAGGCATGTGTCTCAAGACACAAGATGAGTCAGATCACATGGGTAGAATACAATATGTTTCGACAGTTGTATCTATCATATAAGAATGCTATGTATTATACTAAAAGGTTTCTAGTCTATGGAAAGGCCGAAAACCATATAAATGGTTATTTCACATGGCTATCAATTCGAAAAAGATGATAGCAAGTTACAAAGTGATTACATTTTATTCTAAATAATGAAATAGTTAATTGGAAAGTGTTCCAAATATGACATGACCATGGATTCTACAAACCTAAGCCAAATACAACTATTTGCTTGAGGTGGCATAAGAGGTGGTTTGGTCAAGAAAATTCAAATGTTGAACTCTATCAAGAAAATTCTCATCAACGAACTAAATATGTATTGAGGCATTATCATTTAATTATAGAGATAATTAAGAGAAATGTTATAAAAATATAGTAAGTTCCCACAAAGGATAATCTAGTATATCATTTTACTATGCCACTATCCCATGCTTGCCACATGAAGGAGTTCAATATTGGATACTAACACGATTGGCTTTAATGCAAGTGCGAGATTGTTGATGTATGTCATAAGACCAATCAGATTAGCTATGGGATACATGTCATATTTAAATATTACAATTATTAACTATAGCATTCTTTATCTTCAAGTTAGTATATATATTTGATATTATTTACTTTTTAGATAAAGTCCATGGAATAAATATGCTTTGCAAGGAAATTACAAAAAGTTGTAATTATGAGATCATCATTGCATCAAAGCATTATTCCTAAATTGTTTCTAGTCGATAGTTTATAAAGAATTAGATATTGATTAAAGTTGTTAAGACCGACACATGGTTATATTCTTACTTGTGAAGAAAACAACCGATCTCATAAGTTGAAGTTTGGATAAACTTAAACTAACATGTAGGTGCTTGTTACAAGAATAAGTTCATTGAATATGACCCGATATGAGAATGTCATTTGGTAAGTTCACTTAGTGTCTATGGCAACGTTCTCGTGTATTAGTTGTGTAATTGATCCTCTGACTTGAGATTACTAATGATCTTATATGGGAATGCTATATTTTGATTTTACCTTACTTATGGTCCTAACCATGGATGCCTCACTTGGATAATTTTGGATATAACATGAGACATGAAAATACACGCGAGTAATCAATAAATGATTCATCACATTGAGTGGTTGAGATAATCTCTCATTATTCTTGATAAGGATTAACTCGAGAAGTCTCTGGCTAGAGTGGAATGAAGTTTTGGAGTAGTTCAGAAACTTATTCTAAGAGTTAATTGCCTAATCCAAGACTTAACATGGTTAAACTAATTGAGTAGACTCTAATTCATGCTCAAGGTTAAACTAAGATATTATGTGATGAAAGGATAATAATTATATTGAGAAACTAAGCAATGATAGGTTGGTCAAACCTCATTGACCTTTCTTAACAATTGGGGGTTATGATTTATTGCTAGATGACAACCATGGTCTATAAATATAAGATTAATTAATTGGAGAACTAATCTTGAACTCAAAAGAGTTTGATTCATCTAATCCAAATCAATTACGGATTACAATGCTTATATTTATTGCTAACATGTTAAGGATCCTAATGGGTCACAAACAAATAAAACATGACTCGTTGAAATATTAAACTGGGCTTAATTAAGTTGGACTTAAATAAAAGAAGTTAGAAACTTAAAGGACTAAATTAAAAGTCTAAGAAAAATAATAAAAAACAAATCCTATTTGAAATAAGACTTGGCCCTAGGGATGGCAAAACCCGATCCGACCGATGGATTTCGAACCGATCCGATCCGAATGGAGAGGTTTTTTTTTTTTGAACAATGGAGGCGGGGCGGGGCGGGGCGGTTTTTTTTGTCTGAAAGGCGGGGATGGAGCAGTTGTGGTAATTGCCTGCTCCGCACCGCCCCGCCCCGAATAGTGAAATTACAATTTTACCCTTACATATTTAGCTTTTAAATGAATAATAAAATAATATAATTAAACTTATTATTTTTATGTTTATATTTAATTTATTTTTAAAATGCTTTATTATTTGAAAAAAATAAAAATAATTAATAAATATCAAATGGGGCGGAGCGGGGCGGGGCGGTTATGGATGTAACCGACATCCATGGAGGTGGTAGTGGTATTGAAATTTCAACATCCATGGCGGAGCGGGGCGGGGCGGGGCGCGGAGCAGTACAATGGCGGGGCGGGGGCGGATACTGCAAAATCCGCCCCCGCCCCGCTCCATTGCCATCCCTACTTGGCCCCTATATAAGGAAGGCTTATGCCGCCCCTCTCATAAATGATATTTTTATTCATCTTTTTCATCTCATGTGTTGAGAACCATTGAGATAAAAATAAGATAGCAAATCAATATTGCTACTAGCATAGCAATCGACATGGCTTCCTCCCACTTTGAGAAGGTTCTTTCCTCCTTATTCGTGTGGACTATCATTAAAAGCTGAACTTTTAAACCACTAATAATTTGCTACAACTTAACTTTGTGTTCTTAGAAGATTAGAATTTGCCAAATCGAATAAAGGAGGTAAACAATTTTCTGATCTTGTTGTTTTATTATGTATGATTGTGTAACAACTTTTCAACGCGATCCAATGATTAGAGAATTAAAACAACAATTATACATAGTATCAGAAAATCCCATTGCAGAAGATCAGAAAACAACATGATCTAGTCCCATTTCAGAAGATTCCAAGGAAATAAAAGGTCATTACTAGGAGACCTTCTGATGAGCACCACACCAAAGGCAACATGGACCTTTCACATAGCAAAGGAAATAAAAGGACCCTTCACAATGGTATGACCTTATAAGAGAGGAGAAAAGATTGTATCTTATTCTATGTTAGCATATTTTTTTTTATTCAAATCATGTCATTTAATTAGATTTTTGAAAAAAAAAATCAATTATTTATTACATATTACATGTAATAATTAAATGATAAATATTTATTTTAACAATTCATTAATGATTCTTACAATAAATAATTAATTTTTTTAAAAAAATTTAATAACAAAACATATTTTAAATGAAAAATATAAATGCTGACGATTTTATACAATCATTTTTTTTATAAGAGAGATGGTCGAGAAGCCATCATCGTTGATCCAGGCATCAACACAATGAAATTTAAAAATCATGAGAAGAAAATGAAAGAAAAATAAAGATAAAACTAGTAATATATTTTTTTTTTGGTCAGAAAATTAGTAATATTTAAACCCTTCGTTCTCATCTTTTTGGTGAAAAAATATTAATCCTTCCAAATTTATACTCTTTAAACTTTTAAAGAGAAATGATTTAACACCAATAAAAAAATGATATTGAAATTAATGAAGGATATAAAATAGGGTTTTTTATACGAATATAGCAAAAAAAAAAAAACCCCAAAGTACCTATGCTTTTAGATTATTTCCCAAAATACGCTCGTTTTAAAATTAGCTGGGAAATCGCCACCCCCCATGGCGATTTCCCAGCATCAAAATATTGATTTTGGCTAAAAATATCAAGGGAAATCGCCATGGGGGGTGGCGATTTCCCTTGGTATTTTTTTCAAAATTTGATAAAAATACCAAGGGAAATCGCCACCCCCCATGGCGATTTCCCTTGGTATTTTTAACCAAATTTGTAAAAAGAATGAAGGGAAATCGCCATGGGGGGTGGCGATTTCCCTTCATGTAAATTTTTTTTTAATTAATCAACAAATTTTAATTTTTTTTAATTTGTAAATTTTATTTTTTAAATTTAAAAATTATAAATTAAATTAAGTTTCTTATTAAATTTAAATATGGAAAATTTTATTTCTTATAAAAATTAAAAAAACAAAATAATATTTCTTCTTAAATTTGTATATCAAAAATTATATTTGTAAGTTTTGTTTAAATTTTAAATTTTTAAAATTTTGTAAGTTTTGTTTTTTAATTTTAAAATTTATAAATTAAATTAAAATAATTTTTTTATAATTAAAAAAAAAATTCGTAAGGTAAATTTTATTATTTCAAATTTATGAACAAATTTTTTTAAATTTTGTTAATTGATTTGTATTAGATAAAAACAAAAAACAAACAAAAAAACTTGCATTACATTTTCCCTTATAATCCAAAGTACATGATAAGTTGAGAAAAACATGTAATTCATTTATTGTTGATGCGAAGTCTCCCCCAATGTGCCAAATCGTTGCGGACAATTTCGACGGTTATGACCTCTGTTTCTGCATAATCCACAACGTTTTGGTTGGCCTTTCTCCCTGAGGTCCATTTCATTACGAATACGACTTGATTTTGGCCGACCATGTGGATTTCTCCGCATTTCTTGATTAGGACACACTTCTGGACCATCATATTGAGGCCAGTAACCTTCATTTCCAACAGCTTCGAACTCATGTCTATAAACATTCAATATATTTTCCAGTTTATAGACTTTGTCCACATATTGCATGCAATCTACATGGACATGTGCACAGGCAGCAACTACATGTGAACAAGGGAACCTTTGTGCTTGAAACTTTCCACAATCACACCACATGTCACTGAGGTTGACTTTGTAGTTCATTGCAGAAACACCCTCTTGTGGAGCAACTAACTCTTCAACCAGAAAAGATTGATTTGCTCGCGTAAAATTACGAACAATGTGGGAGTTAGCTTTCCTGCGATTTTCTTGCATAGCTTGTGTGACTGTTTCACAATATGTGTGCCCTCCCTCCATCATGGCAATTTGTTTGTTCCCCATCTTAACAAAAAGTGCAGCCAACCTATAATATGTTGATTGCACTAAAGCAGTAATGGGAAGATGACGCGTTCCCTTCAACACCGAATTGATAGATTCAGCTAGGTTGGTTGTCATATGGCCATAACGCCTTCCTTGATCATATGACTGCGCCCACTTCTCCTTGGGGATCCTATCAAGCCAGTTAGCCGCCTCTGCATTTTCTCCACGAAGATTGTCATACATGAAATGAAAATTCGGTCGCCTCAACTCGTATCCTAATAAATTTAAAAACAAAAAACTTTTGAATTTCAATATTATTTTATATGCTAAACGAAATATAAGAGATAAAATAACTATGATTTGATTCCATACCCATGTTAACAATTTGTCGACGCAATTCCTTATTGTTAAACTTTTTCATAAAGTTCGCTGCAATGTGTCGAATGCAGTACACTGAATATGCATGTGGAGGATTCCATCCACCATTGCGTCTAATCGCAGCTTTGATGGCTTCATGTCGATCAGACAGCAAGCAAATGCCAGGCTGTTTTGTCACGTGTCTGCGCAAGTTACTGAGAAAGAATGACCAAGCCTCTGTTGTCTCACCCTCCACAATGGCAAAGGCAATTGGCAGTATGTTTCGGTTGCCATCTTGTGCAATAGCTAACAATAATGTGCCTTTGTATTTTCCATATAAGAAAGTACCGTCTATTTGCACAATAGGTTTACAATACGGATACCCTTCAATGCACGACTTAAATGTCCAAAATAGTCGATGGAATATTCTCTTACCTTGGACCAATCGATCACCGTGATATGCAGGTATCGTTTGCAATTCCACAATTGTACCAGGCACGAAATGTTGCATTGCACCTAACCATTTAGGTAGCTCATTGTACGATCTTTCCCAATCGCCAAATACTCGAACAATTGCCTTTTGCTTTGCTTGCCATGTTTTCTTGTAGGAGGTGATGTATCCATACCGGATTCGTATCTCAGCGATCAAAACTGAAACGGAAATCTCCGGATTTGCTTGGACCAATGACAAAATGCATGAGCAGATCATGTTACAATCTAACTTGCAATGATCTTGTGAAATCCTCCCCGATGTGCAAGTATGAGGCCCTTCATATTTTCTAATCTCCCATAGATGTTTCTTCTTCATAAAAGTTGCCCTTATTCTCCAATTACACCCATTCCCATACATTAAGCACTTGGCATAATATTTCGTCGGCTCAGATTCAATTACTCTGTAATCTACAGAGTTTTTGATGTTATAGTGCTTGATAGCTGAAAGCACAGCCTCTTTCGTTGGGAATTGTAACCCAACACACAGATCAAGTGCAGATGGATCAAATGTCAGAGGCGTAGCTAATGTATGAACATACTCTTGAAATTCCGGCACATGCATTGCCTCCAGATCCAGTGTATGCATATGGGATGCAGCCTGATATGGGGGAATATCTCGATGAGTGTTGATATCTCCATGAGTGTTGATCTCAGCAGGGACGACGTCTGGGTCAGAATCAGTATTGTCATCACTTGCGAATTCAGCATCCTCTTCTTGCTCACTAAATTCACAAACATCTTCACCATGGACTCCACGTGGACGAACAGGATCAACACCAGCTGGCTCATCTTCGAGGGTAGTAGGAATTAGGGTTTGGGAGACTAATGAAGTCTGAAAAGTTGTAGCTTGAGATAAGGGCACGACTTCTTCTGTGGGAACGTCGTATGTAGTGTGAACATAGAACGACCCAGAATCATAATCTTCTATGGGAAAGTTTTCTGTTGTGCGAACATTTGAAGGGCCGCAATCATCGTCAACATCATCTATGTCAGCATATAACTCAAGGACACCAACATTTGCAAATGTCTCATGAGCATAAAACATGCATCTCACATCATCATCATCTTCAAGTGGAAATGTTCTATATCGGACACATCCTTCACCAATAGAAAGAGGATGCCTGTACTTAACCTCTGAAACTCTTTTTCTAGTTCCAGCTTCAATTTTTGTATGAATTTGCAGCTTCAGTTCCTCTAATGTGACGTCGTCTTCAACACGAAAACTTTTTGGACGTTCACAATCAAAGGTAGCACCTTCGTCAGTATTATGAATTTGGCCATTATAGTAGACCAATGCGATCACTCTATTGCTCATGTTGTGTAGCAAAAGAAAGAAAAAATATAGAAGGATGAGAATGAGAATGAGGAGGTTTTAGCACTCAGGAAAAATCTGATTGAAAAACTGTTGTATGGGGGTATTGTAAACCTTCATAAGTATTATGAATTTATAATGGTTCATTATGTTGTACCAGATGACAAATCCCATCCTTTGTATAGGATGGAATCTGATTCTGATATTCTGCCTAGGACTATTTGACTATTTGACTGAAAAAGTTATAACTTATTCAATGCAAAATGTCATTGATAAATCCCATCATTTGTCTCATCCATTACAGAAAGAATCAAGTTCCAATATTTTCTCCAGCATTTGATGGACTGGAAAATAGCTGAAACCTGTCTAAAAACCTATATCATCAGTCTTATCCATTGCAGAAAAAATCAAGTTCCAATATTTTCTCCAGCATTTGATGGACTGGAAAATAGCTGAAACCTGTCTAAAAACCTATATCATCAGTCTTATCCATTGCAGAAAAAATCAAGTTCCAATATTTTCTCCAGCATTTGATGGACTGGAAAATAGCTGAAACCTGTCTAAAAACCTATATCATCAGTCTTATCCATTGCAGAAAAAATCAAGTTCCAATATTTACTGCAGCATTTGATGGACTGGAAAATAGCTGAAACCTGTCTAAAAACCTATATCATCAGTCTTATCTATTGCAGAAAAAATCAAGTTCCAATATTTTCTCCAGCATTTGATGGACTGGAAAATAGCTGAAACCTGTCTAAAAACCTATATCATCAGTCTTATCCATTGCAGAAAAAATCAAGTTCCAATATTTTCTCCAGCATTTGATGGACTGGAAAATAGCTGAAACCTGTTTAAAAACCTATATCATCAGTCTTATCCATTGCAGAAAAAATCAAGTTCCAATATTTTCTGCAGCATTTGATGGACTGAAATATAGCTGAAATTTTTTTTCTGCTTTCCAGAATTTCACTTGTTTGCTTATGAAAATGTAATGCAAGTTTTTTTGTTTGTTTTTTTGTTTTTATCTAATACAAATCAATTAACAAAATTTAAAAAAATTTGTTCATAAATTTTAAATAATAAAATTTACCTTACGAATTTTTTTTTTAATTATAAAAAAATTATTTTATATAATTTATAAATTTTAAAATTAAAAAACAAAACTTACAAAATTTTAAAATTTTAAAATTTAAACAAAACTTACAAATATAATTTTTGATATACAAATTTAAGAAGAAATATTATTTTGTTTTTTTAATTTTTATAAGAAATAAAATTTTCCATATTTAAATTTAATAAGAAACTTAATTTAATTTATAATTTTTAAATTTAAAAAATAAAATTTACAAATTAAAAAAAAATTAAAATTTGTTGATTAATTAAAAAAAAAATTACATGAAGGGAAATCGCCACCCCCCATGGCGATTTCCCTTCATTCTTTTTACAAATTTGGTTAAAAATACCAAGGAAAATCGCCATGGAGGGTGGCGATTTCCCTTGGTATTTTTATCAAATTTTGAAAAAAATACCAAGAGAAATCGCCACCCCCCATGGCGATTTCCCTTGGTATTTTTAGCCAAAATCAATATTTTGATGCTGGGAAATCGCCATGGGGGGTGGCGATTTCCCAGCTAATTTTAAAACGAGCGTATTTTGGAAAATAATCTAAAAGCATAGGTACTTTGGGTTTTTTTTTTGGCTATATTCGTATAAAAAACCCTATAAAATATCTAAAGAATATAAATCTTAAAAATCAAATTTAGAAAGAAAAAAAAAAAGTAGAGAAAACATGAGTGACACGTAGTCATAGGTTATTTGGCGGTTGAAACATGAAGCTGAGACAGTAACGAACGACAGCCTCTCATTTCTTCCAACTTCCAACCAAAAGATATACACTGAAAACCCCAAGCAATAAGAAGAAGAACAAAAAGAAAGAAAGAAAGAAACACTGAAGTAAGTAAGTTAGTAATTCAAAGAAAAACAGAGAAATTAGAAAGAAAGCAATGAAAGCAATATCACCAACATCAACGGCTATAATCATCCATTCCCATCATCACAACATTAATCACCGCCGTTGGTTTTTATCTCTGCCACCTCGATCCCACCAGCAGCAGCACCAAACAGGGTCAATTCCCAGGCCCCATAGTCTTAAGCTAACATTCATAACAAAAGCAGCTGATTCAACCTCTCAGCCTTCTTCTTCTTCTTCTTCTTCTTCTGCTGCTGCTGCTGCTGCTGCCAAAACCATTGTCACTGATGATGGTTTCTCATTCTTTAAGGTAATTAATCAATTATTCATGCTTTTGTAAAAAATAAAAAATGGGTATTTTGTTTTTTATGTTTTTAAACGAGTTGGATTATTTAGTTGAACTAGGTTTGGTTTTTAGAGAAATGAAATTTACATCTTTCATTTGATTAATTTGGAACAAGGGGTGTGGTTGGTTTATTTTGACTTTTGAATGCATGTGTGATGTGGGTTTGGATTAGATTGGATTGGAGTTATTGAACCATTACTTAAAGCCAATTATTTGTTTGAGAATTTTCAAGTATTTACAAGTTGGTTTAGTGAAAATTCAGAATTTTTTTATTTTCCCCTGCCTTATATGTGTTTTTAACCTAGGTTGTTCCAACTTTTCATTTTTATTGAAGTATTCGTGTTTGTCACCCATGTTCGACACATATCCGGATATGGTATCGGGATATGATGCTCCAAGAATCCTCCAAATACATGAAAATTTTAGAAAAAATTGAACATATCCGTATCGGACACATACCCGTTTCCGAAACTCACACCGAGTCCGAGTAACAGTTTTCAACTGCTTAATCTTTTGCTAATCAATCAAATGCTAACTGTTAAAGTTGGTAATGGTATTTTCTTTTCCCCTTCTTCCTCTACTAAGGGTGAAAAGTTAAATAGATTGTGACTGAGTGAAGGTATATCTTGTTCTTCCAACTAAATTTTCTTTTTCTTGGGATTAAATTAAATCAGTTAAAGATTTTTTTTTTTCGATTGTGACTGATTAGAATGTGGTGTACACTTTAGTTGAGTTCAACACCACACTCTTACAACTTTGGCCTCATCCAGTTTACCTTGAAGGCGTCTCAATATTACAATAAGAAATTTTATGAGAATCTATATGTTAAAGGCTAATATCGCCTAGTTAGCCTCTTTTGAGAAATTCATAACCTTGATTCTGATTTAAACTAGTTATAGCTATAGATGGTATTATACAATGGAAGGCTTCATCTGTAAGTGGCAGAATTATCTTGTGAAAAGCTTGCAATATACTACCTAACTGCTGAAAGCAATACAGTGACTCACGCTTTATAGTTTTGCTTCAGTTGAATCTCTTAGTCAAACGATGATGTCCCGTGGATGATGTGATCAGATCAGGGCATTAGGCCCTCGTTGATAACTATGTTACTCGGACTCGGGTGTAAGTGTCGGATTCAGGTATGTATCCGACACGGGTATATTCAAATTTTTTAAGATTTTCATGTATTTGGAGGATTATATCCCCATACCCATGTCCGGATATGCATCGGATACGAATGTCGGATTCGGGTACTTCAAGAACAATGAAGAGTCGGAGCAACATAGGTTGATAATGCTTTGCTAACTGATATATATATCACATGTCTTCTTATATTCTGATGAATATTACTATTGATAATTATTTATTTGCAGCTTTCATTTGGTGTTATTGGACTGGGAGTTGGAGTTTCACTTCTCTCGTGAGTGCTTACCTTTTCATGTTTCCTCTTTCTCTTAGTGTATTTTGGTTTATCCCTGGTTAAATTTTTAACATACAGGTATGGTTTTGGAGCATATTTTAACATTCTCCCTGGATCTGAATGGTCAGCAATAATGCTAACATATGGCTTCCCTCTTGCAATAATTGGAATGGCCCTCAAGGTAAAAGTTTTCTTCCTTGGAGTGGGATTGAAATGGATATTTGAAAACATTTTGTCTCATATTTCCTCATTAAATAGTGGGCTTGAGCTATCTGAAATTAGGACTTCCGCAACATTGTTGCTTGATACATGAAGGTCTATCTTGCAAACACGATTTTAAATTTCATCTTGGCTTACGTTGGTTAAAGCTGGAATAAACATTTTCATCATAATCTCATTCAGAAGCTGAAGTTGATTGTTAATTAGACCTTCATAGCTGCATCAAATTCAGATGAACAGCTGTATTAGTCTGAATAGTTTTATTATAAATAATGACAAGCTCTATTCTTGTCATTATCTTACTCTATTTTATTTCTTTTTCTCCATTTTATATTGGTTAGACCTATGTTACTCAGACTCGGGGGTGAGTGTCGGATACGGGTACCTGTCCGACACGGATATGCTCAATTCTAAGTTTTTCCATATATTTGGAAGATCGTACCCTCATATCCATGTTCGAATATATGTCGGACACGGGTACTTCAGGGAAGTCGGAGTAACATAGGGTTAGACAAGATGTCCTTTTCTAAAAGTTTGTGATGATTATATTTAGTAGATTGGAAAGCTCTAATATGATATTAAGCACTTTAGTTTCATAACAGCAGCATTGGAGCAATGTAGTTATTTATTTGTTTAGCCTCTTTTTTACCTTTTGTTTTACGAAGTTTAGGCTGTTGGTTGTATTACAGTATGCAGAACTTAAACCGGTGCCATGCTTGACCTATTCAGATGCTCAAATGTTAAGGGAAACTGGTGCTACTCCTATCCTTAAGCAGGTACTTTCGATACTATGGCGATGCCAACTCATTTACAAACTCATGAAGATAATCAACATGAGATTCTTCAATAATTCAATCTCCGTCCCTTTAAAAGCCCGCACATGAATTCCAAAGAAGCAATCATATTATTGGTCGCATTTCAATTATAATAGACTCTGAAGGCTATTGTGGAGTTAATGAATTTGATAAAGTACTTGGCTGTTTATTGGCTAAATTAGGTTAAATTAACATTCTTCAAAATCCAACTTGAATCTGTCAACCTGTAACTTGTAGTTTCCTTGCGCTGAGAATCATCACTGGACTACATCCGTTATGAAGTGCACATTATAATCTTTTAATTTTACGGATCACATTGGAATGACTTTTGTATAGCTTTCATTAGGTAAGGAATGATGTTACAAGATATCGTTATGGCGATGAACAGCATTTGGATGAGGCATTGAAGCGGATTTTCCAGTATGGTCTGGTATGTCTTCTAATGTGTAACCCTATCACATAAATGATTTACTTTTTATATATATTCTTTTTCGGGGCATCAGATTCAGAACACAAAAAGAATTAAATCCAAAATTTTGTTTATTGACACTTAAAAGTATTGAGTATTGACTGAATTGATGAACTTTCAAGGATGCCTCTTTACTTTTGAATTAATAGTAGAGCATTCCTTTTCTGCGCAATAAATCCTGCTATTTTTATTGAAAACCTGTGCTTTGTATATAATAAGAATGATTTCTTTATGATCTGTATGTAAAGGAGAAAAGTGGATAGGCTGTTTATTTGCTCAAGTACTTGATGGTTCCAAATAAGTAAATTATTCAAATTTTTTGCTAACTTTAATTGAGAACAAAAAACACGTATTACATAATTGAGAACAAAAAACACGTATTACATAATAAAGTCTCTTCATTTAGAATTAGTCCATGACTTTCACATGTATGTTTCTCCGACTCTACATTTTTCTTGAAGTACCTGTGTCCGACATCCGTGTCCAACGCATATCCGGACATGGGTATGGGGATATGATCCTCCATGGACCATCCAATACATGGAAATCTTGGAAAAAATTAAACATACTCATGTCCGACACTCAAACCCGAGTCCGAGTAACATAGTTCATATCTACTTAGTAAATTCTTGTTACGATGTCAATATCTGCAAATTGTTGAACATTGAAATTATTAACTCTTGGAAAAAAGAAAAAAAATGTGAGACGTATCACTGGAATATGAAACTAAGAGGCATCTAATAAAAAACTTATATCCTTCAGCATTTTCCGCATGATTTGGCTGCTCTCGAGAACTAATCCACAATCTTGCAGGTCCCTGTCCTCTTCTTTGTTTATACTTTCTTTTTTTTTTTTACTTTTTGCTCTACATCCTATACAATTTATTCAATGTCAAATTATACTTATAAAAGAAGGGAAGAAAGATTTATCACCAATTTCAATTGGTTCTATATAGATTCAACTCAAAACGTGAATGCAGCCACTTCGAACACTTGTAGAAGTGATGAAAACAGCTCCTAAGCTAGACTTAGAATAATTATTGTAGGTTTAATATTTTAATTTGTTTACATTTCTAGTTTTCAGTAAGCTTTCAATCCAAAATTCTATAGTCTATCAATCTTTTGTCCTTAGTACTGCTGGTCGCTAATACAGGTGTTGGCGGTCCAACATGGAGTATTTCTTTAGGACATTCATTTGCAGTCACTTGATCAGACACTGTTTAAATTTTTTGGTTGACCCCTGATGGTGTTAAATGTCACTTCTCGGCAATTATTTTGACTGTTGACATCTTCCATTTATTAGAGATATGTCCTATCTATATTGCTCCGACTTTTCATTTTTTTTGAAGTACCCGTGTCCGGACATAGGTATGGAGATATGACCCTCCAAAGACCCTCCAATACATGGAAAAACTTAGAAAAATTGAACATACCCGTATCTGAAATTCACATCCAAGTCCGAGTAACATAGTGTCCTATTACTTCAAATCTTTTGCCTCCCTCAGGCCCTCTGTGTAACTATTTATTTTATTTTTTTTGATAGCCCTCCATGGTATTTTAAATTGTATATACATTTGAATTAGCATGTCTAAGCCATGGTATGAGTCATTTGAGGAAGGGATGCGTTTAATCGCCTAATCCAAAAGGACAAGAAGAAAATGAAAAATATCCAACAATAACCATCCCCCACGAATAAGGGGGAAAATAGAACCTAATTTATGGACAATTTGCTATGTCTTGTACTTGTAAATTTTATTTATATCCAAATTTATGTTTTTGATGTCAGCCTTTTTTTCTGTATCAACTTTCAGGGGGGAGGAATTCCTCGGAGAAGTGCACCTATTCTTCAAATGATCCGGGAAGAAGTATGCTTCTCTAACTTGGGTTTAATCTCAAACATGAAATTTTTTTATTGTTGACCATATATAGAAAATATTATTGATGTCAGTCATTAGCAACTTCCATGAACACTACTAGAGTACATTATATTCTATTAGTTTCAAAACTAGAGCATGTGACCAATACGGCAACTCTTTTTCCCCCTATGGCATATACAATAACATTTGTGATTTCTCAAGAATATTTTGATTCTTTGCTTTTATTTTGATGCTCATGACATGATATTTTGAGATCATTGGAACAAAGTACTTGATTGCTGGTCTTAATTTGATGAGGGTTTTCATTGATTAGCCTGCCACATTATTTTGTCACCATGTCTTAGGTCACAGAAGATGGTAAATATTGTCTAGTCCTGGTGTTTGAGGCTAAAGCTTTGCAGATATCAGATTTTGAAAAGAGACAGGTAAAGTAGTAAGACATCTTTGGCAAAGTACAATTCAGTCAATTTATTGAGAGTTCTAGTCTACTATGTTACTCTGACTTTTCATTTTCCATGAATTACCATGTTTCGACACCCGTGTCCAACGCATATTCGGACATGGGTATGGGGGTACGATCCTCCAAATATATGGAAAACTTAGAAAAAATTCAGCATACCCGTGTCGGACACATACCTGTATCCGACACTCACTCCCGAGTCCTAGTAACATAGCTAGTCTATATGTCCTTAAGTTGTCATGAGGACATCTGTGAGTTTCTCTATGTTTTTAATATTTAGAACATTATTATTCTGTAATTCTTTAATTTTGAGAAAGTGGAAACAATAACTTGCTGATCTTTTGGCTAAAATGATGGCTTCTAGGCAAAATTTGCTTCTTTCTTTGGACCAGGGATCACAGCTGAAGTAGGTGAGTTTTCACTTTTCTACTCCATTTAAATTGCATATATATTCTATGTTACTCGGACTCGGGTGTGAGTGTCGGATACGGTAATGTGTGCGACATGGGTATGTTCTATTTTTTTTTTTATAAGTTTTTTCATGTATTTGGAGGCTCTTTTGAGGGTCATATCCCCATACCCATGTCCGGATATGCGTCGGACACGAGTACTTCAAAAAAAATGAAGAGTCGGAACAACATAGTAAATATTAGTTCATTTCTATCCAAGCTTACAAACCATATGGCTCAGGGAAGGGAGAGAATAACCTATATGAAGTTCGACTTATTTCAAATTCCACCTCCAACGCATCAGCTTCATGAAGTATATGATGATTTCTTCTAATTCTGCTCTCTGGTTTGGCTCTTTTTGTTTTTGGATAATGTATATATTAAATTGCCAAATACGTTTTATATTAACATTAGAATTTCAAGCAGAAAGAGAAAAATGCAAAATAGTTGGAAATTTTTTTTATCAGCAAGAACTGATAACTAAATTTGATCTTTCATATGGTTGCTTATATTTAATTTGCTCAGGGAGAACATGTGAGATGTTTTAACTGCAGAGTTTGCTAAGAGGCTTATAAGTGGTAGCCATGTGAACTTTATCTTGAGCTTGGATCACAAACTATCTTGACTGGGGCAACTTTCTTATTGTTTTAGTTTGTCTGATATGGTTTTTTTTTTTTTTTTTTTGTAGTTTCTTTGAAAACTATAGTTGTTTTCAGTGTTAAAAAACCGGATCGGACCGGTTGAACAAAAAATCGGTGATTTGTCTGGTACAATGCATATCATAAAAACGAGAATTCTCCGAACCGGTGAAAAACCGATTTTAAACTTATTTTAATTTTTTTTAAAAAAATATTGTACATGATGAGATTTGAATCTTTAACCCCTCAAATCTTATATTAAAATTCATACCATTTAGCCAAATATATAGTTTTATTAAATATTTACTATATTTAATACTTATTTAATATTAAAATTCTTTTTTAATGCAATCGGCCGGTTCAACCGATCCAATCAATCGACCGGTTGAACTAGTAACCGAAGGTCTCACCGATTTGACTTCCGATCTGGTTTTTTAAACATTGGTTGTTTTTACTCTAAAGTAAGCTTGCAATTTTAATGAAACTCTTGATCTAGGATAAGGATCTTAACATTGTAAATAGTAAGCCAGATTTCCTCTGGCAATATAAAGATCTGAGCTACTGTTCTGGTAAGACCAAAGCCCTACTTATGGTAATATTTTGGAGGTGAGTGTAATAATAAGTTTATAAACATTGGCAAATAATATATGATAGTGTTTTCATCTGAATGTAATCTTTCAGGCTAAGTGAAAGTGACCTTCCTTTTTGTTGTTTACTGTCTGTCGTCATGTTTTAAAAAGATGTGAGCAAACTCTTACTGAATAGACATGTCAAATTTCCTTTTAAAAACATGAGTTTAGATTGATGGGAATGTTATAGAAACACAAACATGGAGCAAATACAACCTTAAAATTATGCTTCAGCCATGAACATAAGCATCTCCCTTTCTTTCTTTTTTTTTTTTCAAATTTTAATGAGTTTCTTTTCATGGCACCAGTTTTTGCAAGGCCAAACCTGGAACAAGTTTGTGCAGTTAAATATTTTTTGTTGAATAATTGAATATATATTTCTTTTTCTTAAATGAATTAATGAGTAAATATTGTTGATTGTATGTTTTCCTAACATTGTTATTGTGATTTCAATGAGAATGCGTGGATTTAGGGATTTAAATAGTGATTATAATACAATGTTACGATTAATATTTTGAGATTTTAATTTTTTTCACTGTCAATATTTATCATCGACGCGATCGAAAATATGTCCGTGATTACAATTTAAATCTTTGGTTGGAATATCTAAATTGGAGAGGGAAGGTTGTGCATGATTGTCTGCATCTGAGGTCTTAGGGAAGAACATTTCCATTCCAAGGCTACAAACAAAAGCATGCATGTGAACACAGAGCTGTCTCATTAAAATTTGAAAAAAAAAGAAAGAAGAAACAAAGCATAAAAAACAAGAAACAAAGCATAACATTTCCATTTGCACCATATAAAAAACAAGAAACAAAGCATAACATCACTAATTACAACAAAATCCCAAAGGAAAACAAACTACCATAATACAATCTTTCTTTCACTTCTGTCTCTCTAATCATAGATTTCTGCTCTCATTTTCACCCTCACATTCAATCTGTCCTTCCAAAAAGAAAAAAAAAAAAAAAAAAACCCTTTTGATTTAGAGATGGAGAATCTCAAGAATCCCACCAATATATTCTCTTTTTTGTTTTTTGACCATCTTTAGCAGCCTTTAAGATGAGGAAAACAGATGCTTTTCCTTCTTGATTTGTGTTTCTCTCTCAGCCTTTTTCTCACCCATGATAAGCATCCAGGTTGCCTGCTGCAACTGCACATTTCTTCATCTTTTTTCCCCCTCTCTGCTTTATCTATATTTGCTTCTTCTTTCTCTCTTGTTTCTTTCACTTCAACCTGCACCCGACAATGAACTCTCACATCAATATCACACTTGGTTTATGTGTTCATCCATGAATTTACTTTGCTAACAGACATGAAACTATTTCAGTATTTTCATGGAAAATAAATAAATAAACAGTTACTTTGCAGTTTGCAGAACACTTGCATCGATCATTTCAGTTGTTTTAATAAATACTATACCTTGTACTAACGTATCGTAGGAATCAAATTAAAACATCTTTGATGATGTTCTAAGGGATGCTGACGCTACCCGATTATGGTCTCGTTTAGTATTGCTTCTGGCACAGCTTTTGAGGTCAAAAGTTATTTTTCAAGGCAAACGCAATGCTAAACAGATAAAAAAATTTGGCTTCTACTGTTGAAACCATGATTTGAAAAGCCAAACCAAAAAGCCAAAAAAATATAGCTTTTGGGTTTTAAAAGCTGGCTTTTGGATAAAATGACTTTATTATCCTCACATCTCTACACTTTTATTATTTTAAACATATCTTTTTTTGACATTTCAATTTCCTACAACACTTTTTCACAGCAATGCTAAACACTTAAAAGTTTTTAAACCATACTTTTTCACCATACTTTATAAACACACTTTTTCCAACTCGAGCTTTTTTCAACCCAAGCTTTTTCCAACAGCAATACTAAACTAGCCCATATGTACTCCAGCCATTGAACCTAACTGTTTGAGCTGAAGTTTTTTTTTTTTTTTTTTTTTTTTTTTTTTTTTTTTTTTTTTTATCTATTCATGTATTAATCTACTATGGAATGCCATGGACTATGTTGATCCGATTCTTTATTTTTCTTGGAATACCTGTATCCGATGCATTTCCGAACATGGGTAAGGGAATATGATCCTCTAAGAACCTTCCAAATAGATGAAAATCTTAGAAAAAATTGAACATACCCGGACACATATCCGTATCCGACACTCACACCCGAGTTCGACTACATAGTGAGACAGAGACAGGTTCATTGTAGTTGGGGTTTTAGATTCTAAACGTATCATATTCAGCAAAATTTAATGTATAAAGTAACTATAACAATACAGTAGCAAGATTCAATGGTGGCAGGTTCAATAATGCGCAAATTTTTTATCAGGTATTCTGATGACAAGCCCTGAAACACATGGCTGATTTTCCTTGAAAGACGAAAAGACCAAGAACAGGCAATGACATGCCATTGTCATTGAAAGCCCCAAAGAATCAAAATAATGCAAGAACAAAAAAGTGAAGAATCCTTTTGAAGGTTTGGCACTGAAGCATCTTTGGTTGATCCACATAAAAACAAAGAGAAAAATGAAAAAAGAAACACTAGCAAGATTCAAGTAAAAAAAAGGAGAATTGTTTTGATAACTTGGTTTTGGAATTGTTCTTCCCTTTCTGTTTTGAAATACCAAAAACGTTTTGCAATTCTTATTTCTGGCGCTGAAAAGAATCCAACAGTGTGAATTATTAAAAAAAAAAAAAGAATCCAATAGTGTTTGCTTGAAAGTAGGCTATTTGAGAGAAAACTTCTTAGGCTTATTTTGTACCTATCAATCATAGAGGGACCAATTGAGATATTAGTCCCCCACCTTGGAAGGACACAGCTCAATTATTTATGCAGGAAAACAGGCTAGTTGGGGCATAACATTTCTTGCCTTGTTTAGTATTGCTTCGGACACAGTTTTTGAAGTCAAAAATTGCTTTTCACCACAAACGCAATGCTAAACAAGTAAAAAATTTAGTTTTTACTGTTGAAATCATAGTTTGAAAAGCCAACCCAAAAAGCCAAAAAATATAACTTTTGAGTTTTAAAAGCTGGCTTTTGGATAAAATGACTTTATTATTCTCACATCTCTACACTTTTATTATTTTAAACATATATTTTTTTGACATTTCAATTCCCCACAATATTTTTTTACAGCAATGTCAAACACTTAAAAGTTTTTAAACCACACACCACACTTTTTAAATACATTTTTTCCAACCCAAGTTTTTTTCAACCTAAATTTTTTCCAACAGCAATGCTAAACTAGCCCTTAGATTTATGGGAGCTTATGTGCCCACAAAAGCCTGGGAGACCAAATAATCTTAACAGTCCCCCACCTTCGAAGGGCCCAGTATAAGTATATCACTATTCAGGAAATCCTAGCTGTTTGATCTTATGTTATCCGGACTCTTTATTTTTTTTAAAGTATTCGTATATGACATTTGTGTCCGATATATATCCGGACATGAGTATGGAGGTATGGTCTTCCAAATATATGAAAAAACTTTTAAAAAATTCATCATATCCGTGTCGGATACATATCCGTATCCAATACTTACCCCCCGAATCTAGGTAACATAGGTCTGATCTTGAAAATATAAGTCACAATAAGGTAAGCAACAAATGTAAGGACTAAGCAAGCAGCTTTATGAACATAATTTGGCTACCAGAAGCTGAATGGCATGCATTCCATGGATATTATCAGCTTTTCTAGTCTTATGTAAGTACTAAGAAAATCTGCAAGCCTGTAAATTCACAGTGGGCAAGCAAGCAAGCAGCGAGCAGCGGGTGATATATCATTGCCCTGATTTAATGTTCTATAACTTTTTGGAAGACTATGAGTGCCGGTACTAGAGAATAATATTCTACAACAAGCAATTCATTTATTTTTAAACCTACCCATTACCTATCTATTATTTGATTGACTAAATGAACTTGTCCTTCAATTTAAAACTTACCTCAAAAAAGGAAAATTGAAAATGAAAGTAAAAGAAATAAACTTGGAGTGAACATTCAGACAAACGGCATGGATAGATGATGCTGCAACATGCTGTAGCAAGCCTTAATGATGCTTCAAAATTCATGAGCAGAACATCTGAAAGTGATAGGTTAAATTATGTTTCTTAAGTATTTCTTTTTTATACTTGAGTTCCTTAGTCAGAAAGTAAGTTTAACCTATCTTACCCGGATTCTTCATTTTTTTTAAATAACTGTATTTGATACCTGTGTCAATACATATTCGGACATGGATATAAGAGAATGATCCTCTAAATATATGAAAAAACTTAAAAATTTTGAAAATACCCATGTCGGAAACATATCCATATTCAACATTCACTCCCAAGTCCGGGTAACATAGAGTTTAACAGCAGCAGACGTGAATGAAATTCCTCGTAGGAAAGAACATACCTGTTCTTCAGCCTTTGACTTTGTGTTAGAGATTGGGGAATCTCCATTTTCTGTTCCGCATCGCTTCAATGCTCTCTCTAAGATTGAAGGGGTTGAAACAGGGCTAAGACTACCAGAACTAAGATCAGGTGGTGTACTTTGAGTTCCCACATCTTTAGTCATGCTGCTTTCTGCTTTCTTTTCTGCAAATAGAAGCTCTAAAACTTTAAACCAACTCAAAACAAGCACTTCATATGCATGAAAAACAAAGCAGCAAGGCAATATGAGCTTTCAAACCTGGAATTGGGAACTGAGCTATGTCTTCCGGAACTGTCCTGGAAGGCTTTGTTTGTTGGATATGGCATGAATGGGAGTAAACAAGAGGAGCAGACAGAGTGATTCGGTTTGTAAAGTTGCGAAATGACCTTCCGCTCAGTGTTTTTGCAGATAAACATTCCATCGGAACCTCTCCTGAAAGAGGGTTGCAAATGTACTTCTCAGCTTCATTCCACTTGGAGTTTAAAGCAAACCCGTCTGGTGACAAGCATTCCCAACTACTACACACTGTCCTTGCCTGCAATGCTGCAGAAAAAAAAAAAGAAAAAAAAAAAACCAGTTACTCTAAATGTTGCAACTGTTAACTTGGTTTTCAACTAGTTTCTCTACAAACTGTTTAAAAAGCCTAGAACTGTGATTTAGCAGTTACCTTTAAGAGCTGTAGAGAATGAGTATGTTGAAGGATCGATCCCATCTGTAAAAAATGATGCCAAAGTTTTAGAGTAACACTGGATTCAAAACCAAATTTTGCATGAAAGATGAACTAGAGAGATACCTTTTAAGGAATAGCCTGGAGAGGAGGCAGTGCTAGAAATGGTTACGTTTGATCTAAAAGACATTGCATTTTCTCTAAAACTTCTGATATATGACCCTGAATATCTTCTTGAATTAGTAGTGTTTTCGCGGCTAATTCGAGCCTTGAGACCCCACTCTCTCAAACTAAATTCTGGTTCATCATCATGCCGTCGTGAATTATAAGAAGATTGTTCCATGGCAGAGGCCATGAATGAGCTATAATTTGAATTGAAGGCTCTTTTTCTTTTTTGCTTCTAAATTTTGGGTGCAGGTTTTATAAGTGTAAATTTCAAAATCTGTGGCTGCCATATCAGTTGATGCTGCTTGGAATATTTACCAGACTTTCAAATTTAAAAGCAACTTTTTGTTGAGCTCTAATGGGAACTTAAAAGGTTTGGGACGGCAATAGATAGTAAAAATTGGATATCTGATATTATTCTATTCGATTTTTACGGATTTGAATTTGAATAATTTTTGAATTCGGATATTAGATTTATTATCCGTAGTAGATTCGGAATGGATTCAGATAGGAATTCTTGGATATTCGATATCCGAAATTCACTTTGATTTTAGTTCGGATAATGTTGGATATCCGAATTCGTTATCAAAATCCGCTTTACTTATATAGATAACTGATTTGGGTATCCGAATCCGATACCCGTTTACACATTTAATTCTTATTTAATAATTTTATATTTTTATATTAAAAAAAATATTGATTTAATGAATTTAGATATTTAGCTGATTCTAATATCCGTTGAATATTGCTATCTAAATCAGATGCGGATTCAAATAGTAATATTTGGATAGTAAACAGATAATAAATGAATTCAGATATCATATAAACTAAACGAATTCGAATTTAATTTCGAATATATCAAAAATTACAGATATTCGATCGTTACCATTTATTAAGATGGATTTAAAATGTCTACTTCTTTTAACCATGAACATTTCAGATGGTTGTTTCGATATTCATTAGAAAAACAAATTTAGTTGATAATTTTTCTTTTTCTTTTTTCTTATTGGACAAGTTAAAGCAAAAAGAATTAGAAAAGGTTCCTTGACAGAAAAGAACACAACACACTCCAAAAGGGGGGAAAAAGTTGTTAATCTATATTGGTGGTAAAATCAATTCGAATTCGAAAACTCGTTCACAAAAATTTGAACTCAAATCTATCAAATTCGATTTGATTAAAAAGTCAAAAACCCGAATTCGAAATTATCTGAGCCCAAAATTACTCGAATCTGAAATGACCCAAACCCAAAAAAAACCCAAACCCGAAAAACTCGAGTCCGAAAATGTTCGAACTCGAGACCGATTTAGGCCCAAACTCGAATTTAATACTAAAAATAAAAATGATTAAATTGTAATTAAATAATTTTTTATAAAGCAAGAAGTTTAATTATCAATTTTAATCTAATCTCTTTTCTAATAATTTAATTAAAAATTAAAAAATATATTTTATATACATGATGGAATTATAATTTTATTAAAATGTAAAATGTAAATTGTATTACATGAGGATGTGTATATTTTATATACACATCCTCATGTAAGTGTCTAAATAAGGTTGATTAAAAACTATTTAAAATGAATGAAATTATTTGAAACAATATTTTATATTAAAATTAATAATTGGTAGTTTATAGAATAATTTTAAAAAATATTTTAAGAGCACCCGTATAATAGTATTTTTTATATATCAAAATTAATTAACAGCAAGTCATTCATTTTAATTTATCTCTAGTATGATAGTATTTTCTATATTAAAAATATATAAAAACAACTTTAAAAAAATTTGTGCTGCTTTTTGCAACATATATTATATATTGTTTTCTTAGGCAAATTATTAAATTAAGTTATCAAATATTGATTTATAAAAGTATAATGTGTTCTTATAATTTAAAAGTATTTAACATAATTAGTTAATTTAACTTTGTAATTGATTTTTTATTTATTTATTTTGAATAAGTATTTCTAAATTATTTTACACTTGATATAATTTACTTTTAGTAGTATATCATATCAAAATTCAAGATTGGTTCAATTGGTAATATCCTTATTAATAAGAGTTGAATGTTAGGTTCGACTCTCTTCATAAGAATAAATTTTTTGCATTTTACAAATATATAAACGGATAGTTGAATGCTAGGATTCATCCTATTTTCTCGTCCCTAAAAATCCCTTATTTTGTAGTGAATGAAAATTATAATGTATTTACATGTTGAAATTCGAGTTCATCAAATCAATTATTTTAAATATTAATATGATTAATTTATAATATATCATATTTTTTTATAATAAATTATTTAAAAAATTGATTTTATATAATAAATTAATTTTATATTCTTTTGGTGCTAACTAATATTGATTTTAATAAATAAATATAATTAAAAATATCATATTATAACAAAAGCTTATTTAAAAAGAATAAAATAAATTTATAATTTATTTTTAGATGTAAACATTTAAATTACGTAGAAATGATTATATCTAACATAAAATAAAAATGATGTAAAACATACATGAATCCGAACCCGAAATAGCTCGAATCCGAAAAGACCGAACCCAAAAAAACCAAAACCCAAAAAAATCCGAATCCAAAATGACCCGACCCAAACCCGTCTAATTGCCACCTCTGAAAACCCTCACATATTTAAGAGGCAAACAAAAAATTCATCCAAGGCAAAACTAGCTGAGGGAAATGGTTTTATCTAGTATTGGAGTTTAATGCTATATTGCAGAGTCCAGTCTGCAAGTGGCATTTAATAAGATGAATCAGACTTTCTAGTAGATTGGAGGGGATCCTGCTCATTATAGGAACCTGGAAGAAATCTTAATCTTGATATCTACAATGTTATGGCTGATAATCTGGCTTGATGAGGATCATTATGCAGTGTTGTCAAGGGTGCAAGATCCACTGGAGGCGTTACAATTTTTATATTATGAGACGCAAGCGTACGAAAAAAGCTGCTTGAGTGAAGTATAGCAATATGTATATTTGTATGTACATATATGTAATAAGCTTAAGATATAGATATTTATTAATAAACTCTAAAAAGTGATCCACTTTTATCTTGCAAAATTTATTTTATTTTTGATGAATATGCATCATTTCCTTATGACAGGCGAGACGCAAGAAAAGCGCTCACTTGAATAAAGTAATGCGATATATATATATATATATATATATATATATATATATATATATAAACTCTAAAAAGTGATCCACTTTTATCTTGTAAAATTTCATTTTTTTTATTATCAATAAGCATCATTTCCTTATGCACCATTTACTCATGGTCTCAAGTTTGTTATTGAATGCTTAAACATTGACAAGTAAAAAATTTGATATTATCCTTTTTTTTTTTACTATTAAACGTAAAGTTAATGAAAAACAAAAAAATAAAAAAGCAAGCGAAATTCAATCAGGTAAGCTTTTTTTTAGACTTATTGTCTTGTAAAAAAGCGTGTATAGACGCACCAAATGTACGTCTAATCAAATGCATTTCATTCAAAAAAATCTGAGACATTTTTGTTGTTTAGTGTTAAGACAATGTTTAAACGCACACCTTGGCAACACTGATAGCATGTATTTCAGAACTGGACCTCAAGCATTCCCCCCACCATACTAAGTTACAAAGTGGAGCAGGTCATTGTTTCTTTTGTTGTATTGCTGAAAATAGGTAGGCAAATAGACTTACTGTGGTGCACTATGCTTACTATAACATGGATTTTGATGTTGATTTAGCTCCAACTTCAGCTCATCAGCACTTTTCTAAAATATAGTGAGTCAACTTAAAGGTCCTTTTGGAACCAAATTAAATGATGTTTCACTATATCTTCTTCATGAACATGATGCCTCAATATTAGAGGTGGCAAAATGAACCCGAACCCGAAAACCCGCCCAGGAAAACCCGAACTCGAACCCGTCCAAACCCGATTTGACCAAAAAGTCAAAAACCCGAACCCGAAAAAGCCCGAACCCGAATGGGCCCGAACCCGAATGGACCCGAACCCGAATGGGCCCGAACCCGAATGGACCCGAACCCGAATGGACCCGAACCCGAATGGGCCCGAACCCGAATGAGCCCGAACCCGAATGAGCCCGAACCCGAATGGACCCGAACCCGAGACCGGCCCGAACCCGAACCCGAATTTAATACTAAAAATAAAAATAAACAAATTGCAATTTTTTTTTTTTTTACAAAGCAATAACTTTAATTATTAATTTTATTCTAATTTTTTTTAATAATTTAATTAAAATTAAAATTTTAATATATTATATATATATGATGAAATAATAATTTTATCAAAAAGTAAATTATATTTTGTACTTATAAGTTGTAACTTTAACGTCTCATATCATGATGAATTTACAATCTAAATATTTTAAATTCTTGAAAATTTTAATGTGAAAAAAAATTTGACAATAATTCAATTAATCTATAAGGGTAAAAAAATTGACAATAATTCAATTATTTTGGCCTTTTGGGTTATACTTAGACCTGCTCACGGGCCGGGCCTGGGCAGGATATTTTGTGTTCCGGGCCGGCCCGGCCCGGAACAGTAATTTTTATTATAATATTATTTTATTTAATTTTAATTATAAAAAAATAAAAAAATTATTTTTTTATTCCAATGAACAGTGTTTCGGGCCTAAACGGGCGGGCCGGGCCGACCCAGGGCCAGGCCTGGGCAGAGAAAATAAAAAAAAATTGGGCCGCGGCCCGGCCCGGCCCATAAGCAGCTCTAGTTATACTTATGCGGTTAGGTTAGGGTGGGTTTAATTGGATTATGGCTTTCATGTGATTTTATTTTAGCGGGTGAATTTAATGGGGTTTTGGGTTTTATGGCCTTTTGGTTTTGGGTATATTTATTATATATTAATAAATAATCATATTAATTATATATTTATTACGTATAATTTAAATATAAATTATATTTTTTAGTACTACTTTATAATTTATACTTTATACTGATGAGAAAAATATAAGTACTCGATATATATATATATATATATATATCTTGACTATAAGCATAAATTTTTTGCATTTTATAAGTATATAAACGAATAGATGAAGGCCAGGATTTATTTTTAAAAGTTTTTTATTTTATAGTGAATATAAATTATAATGTATTTATATTTTGAAATTCGAGCTCATCAAATCAATTATTTTAAATATCAATATATTAATTTATAATATATCATATTTTTTATAATAAATTATTTCAAAATTTGATTTTATATAACAAATTAATTTCTTATTCTTTTGGTACTAACAAATATTAATTTTAAAAAATAAATATAATTAAAAATATCATATAATAGCAAAAGTATAAAAATAAAAATAAAAAAAATAATAATAATAAATTAATAATTTGTTTTTAGATATAAATATTTAAATTACGTAAAAATGATTACATCTAATATAAAATAAAATAATGTAAAACATACCCGTACCCAGATCGAACCCGAACCCAGACTGAACCCGAACCCGAATGGGCCCGAACCCGAATGAGCCCGAACCCGAATGGGCCCGAACCCGAATGGGCCCGAACCCGAATGAGCCCGAACCCGAATGAGCCCGAACCCGAATGGACCCGAACCCGAATGAGCCCGAACCCGGATGGACCCGAACCCGAATGAGCCCGAACCCGAATGAGCCCGAACCCGAATAAACCCGAACCCGAATGAACCCGACCCGAACCCGCCCGAACCCGCCCAATTGCCACCTCTACTCAATATTTTCATTTTCCTTTGTAGCAAATTAACAATTAATTTGATGTTTTTTTTTTCCCCTTCTTTCACTGTAAGGAACTCTTAGCCACTAAATTTTGAGCACATGCATTGGCAGAGTCAAGGTGTAATGTGCCTTTCACCTTCAATAAGTACAGCTAAAAATCTGGCCACATGTAGGAATAGGATGTTGAAGTTGAAAGGCACTAACTTCTTTTTTTTTTTTTTTTTTTTTTTTTTTTTTTTTTTTTTTCAGTAAAACTAAGGAATTCAAAGTGTATGTTTACATTTCACCTTCATTTTGTTTTGTTTATTTCTTACCCTCTAACCTAAAATCTTTATTCAAATCCCATCCATATCTTACCACTTAAGCTATACTCAAGTGGCAAAGAATTTAGTGTTGGTTGCATCTTTTATATGGCTAAAAAACATTAGTAATTAAATGAAATTGGATTTGTTCATGGATCGGATTGGATCAGATTAGATCCGATTAGTAAAATTTTTTGCTTGTCCAAAATCCGACCCGACCCGATTGACTTGAAATTATCCCAAACTCGATAGAAATAAAATCAAGCCTCAAATCTAATTAATAATCTGATACTTATGTCTAAAGTGAACCATGGACATTTAATGAAATCTGTTACCAATAAAACAAGGTTGTTTGTCCTTACAACTCTTCTTGTAATTGAAAAGCAAATTGTCTCTAATCATAGTTGTGGTCCATATTTTTAACAGAACCAAGATGCTGAATCAACTCAACAACTGTTCAAAAGAAAAAAAAAATCAGAACTATGGACAGGAAATGGGGCAATGGGGTCCCTCAAATTGTACAGTTGTAATTTTAGGCTTTAGTATTGGTTGGATGGGGAGTAGGTCCCCATAGAATAATTGAAACTTTAAATGTTTAAAATGTCCAAAACTTGCTTGCTTTTCCCTCCACTGATTCTCTCTATCGCCAATGGGATTTTGACAGCAGGAAAAAGATCAGTATGCACAGCCTCACTTGATAACCACTCTTTGGGGATTTGGTGATTGCAACTTGATCTGCTAGATACCCTTTGTTGGGCTGTTTGGATAGAGGGAAAGTGGATAGCAGGAAACTGAGGAAAGTGATGCATTGATGTGCATGTGCATGTGCATGAGCTGTGGTTGTCATCATCATCAAGAAAAAAGAATGGACGTAGGTGGGTCCCCTTTTTAGGCTCATCAGGACCGTTTGTTTTGTCCGATTTGTATGTACTGTAGGTTTCACTGAAAGGGAGAGGTTCTCTCCCTGTTAAGTGTTGCCAGTAGTTTTTGGTCCCTTTGCTTCATTTAATCTTTTGAAGTTTCTGTAAGAGATATCTTTTAATCCCTGACTTTCATCTTCATCATCCTGTCAATTTCTCATTTTTTGTCAGCATTACTCTCTTAGTAAGTGACAGACAGTATTTCGATTTGCAGTCACCGCATGCAATGATTGATTCTTGGAGTAACAAGAGAAGAGAATTGTATAAATATAATGGATAATTTACATTATGTGTCATTAAATTTATCATAAACTTTTATTAAGTAAAAAATCTTTAATTTCATCAAATTATATCACTGAACTTCTATTGTTACAACCTAAAAAATAACAAGCTTCATCGTGAGACTTTATTCGTTAAGCGTGACATTGAAATAAACAGAGGAAAAAACAACTTAATTTCTCTTTAAATAAAATGAGGGTTTAAAAACGACTTCTGAAAAAGGTATGGAGTCGCCACCAATCTTTTTTTGCTATATGTGATCGGTCACCTATTAAAATCGATTTTTGTAAAACATTTTAAAATTAATTAAAATATTTTTAAAAACCAATTTCAAAATCTGCGTTTTTAACCTAAGAAATCAAAGATGCGGGTTCGGGAGTCGGTTACGTGTGGGGAAGGATTAGCACCCCATAACGCCCGTATAAAACGGTACCTTATTAATCGTGTGTTATCTCAAGTCCCAGTAAAAAGTCGATTTTAAATTTGACATTTCAAATTAATTCCCAAATTTTAAGAAAAATAATTCCATTTTTAATTGAAAATAATCCGAAATTTATTAATTCAAAATTTTCCTATATTCTCCGACAAACGCGGCAAAATATAAAAAATTGTATTTATTTGAAAAATTTTCCGAATCATTTTTGTTTTGAAAAAAAAATCTTTTATTAATGATAATTGATGATATCCTCCCCGGCAACCCGGAAGAGAACTCATGAATTATTTTAATTTGGGAATAACTTTATTTTATTGAAAATCATGATCTTTATTAAAATATTTTTAAAAAAAGATGAATATGGCCATGTGTGACATAATAAAAATGATATAGCAAAATCCAAATGATATAGTATATTCTAAATGATTATGATATAATCTAACTGACATAGCATATTCTAACTGACATAATATAATCTAAATGATATAATAAGATCTAAGTGACATGGTATATTCTAAATGACATAGCATATTTTAAATGACATAGCAACACCTTAGTGACATGGCAGAATAATTAATGACATGAAATGATATGGATCATAAAATAATATTATCATGGAATATGCATGAAAATAAAAACAATGCATGATCATAATAAATCTTAAATGATGTGACAAGAATAAATGACTAAGCAAAAGCATAGGATAACATAAAATATTCACAACCATATAACAAATAATATAACACCATGAAATATAAATCAAAACAATAACATAGTCATAGAAATATTCATAGTAAAAAATCATATATCATATAATATGCATGAATATGGAAAATGCAATGCATGAAAGTGTATTTTTTTTCCTTTAAATAAGAAAATCCGTATACCTAAAAAGATATCTGACTACCTTAGGAAAAGATATCAAATTAAATTTTCTAAAATCAAAAATACTTTGTGATTAGTTTAAAAATATATATTTGAAAATTTTGGATGAAAATGGCACATGGCCGAAACCCCATTTGAAAAGGCTCTATTTCCTAACTTTGAAAACTCGGACTTGACCACCTTTGACCTGAGCTTTATAAAATCATTTTTAGGATTAAAATGGCTTAGAAATCAACCTATGACAGTAGCTAAGGTTCTAAATCAGCCCTCTCTTAATGCCTTAGCCAAAACATAAAATTATTTTTCCCTTGAAATCAAATATGGCTTTATTGTCCAGTTTTAAAACGTGATTTTTTAACCTATTTTAAAATTTCAAAAAAACTGAAAAAATTATGGGAGACTCGGAACATATCGAAATCTATGGGAAACAATTGGATTAGTTTTTAGACTAAGGATGGCCTACCAGAAAAATCACAAAAGTTAGAACACTGGGTGAAAAACTGTTTAGCAAAAAAAAAAAAAAAATTAAACCTTTGATAAAATCACTCAAAAATCAGAATAAAAAAAAAAATTGGAGACTCCTCTAAGGACCTAAAAACAGTAGCAAAAATTTCTAAAAATTTGGACAAGGATTGCCTAATGAAAAAAATCACAAAGATAGAAAATTCAACTTGACAATTTCTTAATTTTTCACAAGCGTGCTCATGTGAGCTTGGCTTTGAGCCATTGATTGACTTAAGTCAAAAATCAAGTGGTATGATATGAAATGCATGAACAAAGAGCAAGTTAAATGCATGAAATGCATGATCTAAGGCCTAAATGACATAGAAAATGCATGGCATAAAAATGACCTAATGCCTAACATGAACTTGCATGGCAATAAATGCAACCTAGACTTAAATATGCATGAAAAGCATGGCAATGCAAATGTGACCTAGACCTAATGAAAATGCAAATGCATGGAAATACCAATATGATCTAAAACCCAATGGACATAACAATGCATGGCAATTCCAATATGATCTAAGACCTAATATGCATGGGAATATGCATGGCAATACAAAGATGGCCTAGACCTAAAATGTCATGAAAATGCATGAAAGTATCATGAACATATTATGACCAAATAAACCTAATACTAATGCATGAACATGGCACAACCAATACATAATCTCATGGCATAATAATGCAAAGTATAGTACCTAAACAAGATGAAAATGCACACACAAGGCAAAGAACAATGTAAAAGCCAAATGGTCCTTTAAATGCAATGTGAAATCTTATCATGACAATAACACAAACACATGGCATAGTATATAAAAGACTTAAAAGGAAACATGTTAGACCAAACAAACATAATGCAAATGTATGAACATAGCTAGACAAAAACACAAACACATGGTATGGTATTAACAAAAAAGCATGAACAACTTATCATGGTGAAAACAGAAAATTAAATATGGCAAAAAAAGTAAGTAGACATGAAAATAAAATGATAAAATCAGCAAAATAATAGTAAATAAGTAAATAAGGTTAAAAAATAAGCTCCATATCTTATTTATTTTAAAAAGCTAGAACATCAAAACAAGCTAGATTATCACAACCAACATGGAAAATAGATCAAACATAAGGCACGCACACACATAGATAGGTTCGGCCAATTCAAAGAAATGGGGGAAAATTTGTTTTTTTCTTTGATTTTTTCATGAAAGCATAAGATAAGAGCTTTAAGAACTTGTTTTAAAAAATAATTTTATTTCATGAAAGAAGATAAAATAACAATGAAAATAGAAAAATCATATGAACAAAGTATGGAGGAGAGCATAAAAGAAAATAGCTACCTTGCTTTAGCTTTCCAAATCAAAGAGTAGTAAGGAAATCTCTTCTTTTTTCTTTTTCTTTTTCCCCCCTCAAGAGTAGCTACTGCCCTCTTAATAATCAGCCAACCCCCCCCCCCAAATGAAAAATGAAACCCCCTCCTAAACTATGGTAGCCGAATGGTCACCTAATGGGTGTAGGATGTTGTCATTTTTTTCCTAGCCAATTTGATCCAAAGGCCACTAATCCAAGATGCTTAAAATGTGAAATTACCACCCTTAGATTAAGTGATCAGCCCCTAACTAATACAGCTGTTCAAAAAAATGTAACCATAATATTGACATCCTTTCTCTTCATGCATTGGACCATGTGGCATAATTACAAAGGCTTGATCAAAAAAATAACTACCTTTCTATCCACTTTTGGCCTTTGGATGCAAGATCTCAGAAAAATTCACTCTTCTCATGGACTTGTCCAAATGGACCTTCAACTTCCAGCCCACTCTCTATTTTTTAAATTGCAAAAAAGGCCCTCTTCGATTTCTTCGGTAAAATTGCATTTTAGGCCTCCAAACTTGATTAAATAGCAAATGGACTCCAAATCTGAATTTTCTTTTTTCAATACTTCCTAAATAATATAAAATTGAGTTCTATAAGTTTTCATAATTTTTCGAGCCCATTTTCTATTTTTCTCGGATTTATCTTCCAAAATTGCCTTTAGTGCACTCGAACTTTTGCCATTTTTCAAACGAGCTCCGATTTTGGATTTTTATTCGCCAATCTCTTCCAAATAATTTAAAATTGAGATCTGAAAATTTTCATAATTTTTCGAGCTCATTTGCTATTTTTTCTGGATTTATCTTATTGAATTTCAGATAAGTAGGCCCGAAATTTTCCATTTTGCAAACGAGCTCCGATTATGGATTTTTCTTCACCAATATCTTCCAAATAATTTAAAATTGAGATCTGGAAGTTTTCATAATTTTTTGAGCTCATTTGCTATTTTTTCGGGATTTATCTTCTGGAATTTCAACTTAGTGGGCCCGAAATTTGCCATTTTGCAAACGAACTCCGATTCCGTATTTTTCTTCAACGATCTGTTCCAAATGGCATTAGATTGAGATCTGGAAGTTTTGGTAATTTTTTGAGTTCGTTTGCTAATTTTCCCAGATTTTCCAAGTTTGCCCTTTAACCTCCGAAGCCTCGGTTTTACTCAAAACAAGTCCGATTTTCAGATTTTCTTTTTCCAGGCCTTTGTTATATATTGAATTTGAGTTGGTCCAAAAACGTCCAATTTTTACGAACAAATTCCCCTCCGTCTTGATTTTTCCTTTTTCCAATATCGAAAATTTCCTCGTTTTTCCGTTTTTTCTCCAACCGACTCTTTTCTCAGAATTACTTCAAACTGAGTCTTGGGCTATATTTGTTTACCCACTCTTCATCAATTAGGATCTTTAATTTTACCGAATTGGGCCATTTTTGCAATTTTCTCAAATTTTGCCAAAATTTACCAAAAACCCTAATTCTCGGTTTTCTTCCAAATTGACTATTCCTTTGGCTTTGCTTCCAAATGGCCTCTCCAATACTCGTAGTCATTGATTATCTTTCATTCAGAACCTCTAATTTCGACCAATTTGATCATTTAAGAACTTTTTTCCAAATTTTACGAACTAGGGTTTCCTTTCCACTAAATCTCTCTAACCCATCTTCTGGACTCCATATCTTTCGTTGTAGACCTCAGATTATCAAAAAAATTTCACCATTGTTTAATTAAACTTTGAATCTTGATTTTGAATATGGGTTGACTTTTTCAGTAGTTGACTTTTCGGGGTTGTCTTTTCAGGGATTGACTTTTTTCAAATTGACTTTTCATGCTTGTTTTCTTAAACTAAGTCTCGGAATATCACCTGCAGGATGAAAAGAGCTTTTCTGCATTCTAAAACATCACTTTAGGAAGAAAAAATACCTGGTTTAGGGGTCCGGACAAAATTAGGTGTCTACATCCATTATTAATAAATTATTTCAACTATACTAACTCTGTTAAGTAATTCTAACTGAAAAACTGATTCAGTATGCATATATGACTTATTTTTACATCTCATCAAGATAATGCGTAACTGACATTTTAGATAAAAAAAAAATTCCATGCTGACATTATTGGGTCTATTTTAGAAAGGAAACCAAATAATTTTGTCGATCAATTTTTTTTTTTTTTAAGATTTTCTCAGAGCTTCGATTTGAGTAAATTATTAAGAAAATTAGTGTTTCTATCACCTAATAAGTTATGTATGCATGCAGAGTCATTTTTTTGCTAGAATTATTTTATGGAATTAGTACCAGTGACTTAATTTATTAATAATAAAAGTTTAGTAATGTAATTCAATGAAATTAAAAGTTTGTGACCTACATAAAAATTGATACTAAATTCAGTGACCCATAATGTAAATTATCCGAATATAACTAAGAAAGAATAAACTGGCAACGCAATACCCAACAATCTGAATTGGGAATAAAGCAACGAGGCTAAAAACACTCACTCTTGGCAGTAATTGTAGTAATTATAACACAAGTAAATGATGTTTCCAAGAATGAACTACGCCCCTTCAAATTTTAATGTTCTGAAGTTGACACACTGATTAACCTTAGAAAGCTTTACCACACAAGTGGAATTTCATAAAAGATCATACACTAGCTGCCATCTTTGTCACCTCGGCTTCTCCTCCAATACACAACAACATAAGATGTAATTAACTGCATGCTTCAAAGATGTAATTAAGCAGCATGTGTAGTAGATGTGGCTATGAATTATTGAAAAGATTCAATATTTCAGGATCCAAATCTTTATTGACAGGCATCTGATTTTTCCCATGATTATTCTGTATGTTATAGAAATGTAAATTACTGCTCGATAAAACTAAAAACAGATATCTTAACCAGAGGCATACCAATAGGAAACATAACGGTAGTAGAAAGAAATTGACAAGTAAATTGGCAATTAAGATTACAACTAAACCCTTTACCTATGTTGCTCCGACTCTTCATTTTTTTTGAAGTATCCGTGTCCAACGCATATCTGGACACGGGTATAGAGATATGACCCTCCAAATATATGGAAAAACTTTAAAAATTTGAACATACCCATGTCGAAAACATACCCGTATCCGACACTCACACCCGAATCCGAGTAACATAGCCCTTTACCACTTTCTGCAGTTGATAATTCATCATATTGTGCCCATATACTCTATGCAGTATTTCGGATCATAGCTTTATAGTTTACAACCATCTCCTCTTGGGTAATTCTCTCCCTTGCACGACTCAGATATCCTCCATTAACTCACATTTTCTCCTGGAATCATTTGTAAGATATGTTATTTCGACTCTTCATTTTTTTAACTACTCGTGTCTGATATCTGTGTTCGATGCATATTTGGACATGAGTATGGGAATATGATCCCCCAAGGATCCTCCAAATACATGAAAAAACTTAAAATAAATCAAACATACCCGTGTCGGATACTCACACCCGAATCCGAATAACATAGTTTGTAAGCCTCCTAAGTACATGTCCAAATTACATTAAATGCTTTTCATTCATTTTCCCACAAGAGATGCAATCTTCACCTCCTTACATACAAATTATTTTATCATTTTAATATTTTGTCCACACATCCGTATTCCTTTATAACACTTTCATCTGAATTACACTAATATTATTTGGGTATGTTATACTCAAAGAAGCAATGACACGGACACAGCGACATGAGAATTTCTAGAAAATTAGGATAAAAGTATGACAGGACACGATAATAAAAATTTTATTTTTTTATAATAATATATAATAAAAATATAAAATTGATACTTTTTAATCAAATATTAACTTGCAAATAGCTTGTTTTCTTTCTCTCTCGTTCTCAATCCCTATAAAATATTTACGTTGATACTTTACTTTCTACTCCCACTCTTTCTAGCATTTAACTCTCTGTTTTTGTTATTTTTATCTCTGTTTTCTTTATGAATTTCAAGCATTTGACTTCCTTAGGATATAAGCTTTTGCTCATTGTTGATTCCATATTTGGAAGAAAAAAAGCAACAAAAAAAAAAAACTTCATCGTATGTCCAAACCTGTCCATCCCATGTCTTTACCATGTTTTGACCGTGTCCGATTTATTTTTATTTTTTTGATGTGCCCGACACGTATTCTGTCGTGTTCATGTTGGACACGTGTCCGACACTTGGACACTCCTCTGATAGAAGTGTCCGTGCTTCATAGGTTATACTTAGTGTAGCAACCGAATTTTGTCCGGATCAAACCCGGGACTCGAATCACATCCCGTACAGAGTCTCGAATTAGTTTTTCAGTCTCTATTATTATTTAATTTTGTTTTATTTTATTTACTATTGCTTTATTTTTATTTTTTCTTTTATTTTTATTTTTACGGGCCTGAAGGCCCAAACCAGTTGCGAGGCACGATACCACCCTTACCCATCCATGCCAGTAGGCTACTGGGCCTTATTGGCCTAGCAGGTCAATCAGGCCTGCCAAGTATGAGCCCCTGCCCCTCTTGGCCCAGCAAGCCTGATGGCCTTCTAAGGGCCCAAAGGCCCAGTACTACCAGTTGCAAGCCAATCAGACTTGCTTGCACAACCCTAGGCCCAAACCCAAATCAGCCTACCACGCCTACCAGCCACTAGCACGGCAGGCCACCAAGGCCTGGTGCCCTAGCATTGCCGCCCCTACCACCCTAACCTACCTCACCCAAGCAGCCAACAAGCCAAGCCAGGCACCATCACCAAGCCCTCGACCCTTTTACCTGCCAACCCTTCCCCTACCCCCTGGCAGTAGCCCTAGCCAACCTTGCCTTACGCCACCCCCTTGCCTCACACCATCCCTCTGCCCTACCACACACGCCACCCCTTACCTGCAAAAGTCACCACCCACAAGCAAGACTCCCAACACTCAACCCACCATAAAAACCCAATCACAGTCACCGAGCCCCCCTCTCGGCTCTCCCAATTTTGAAGACCCTCACCTACAATCCACTCTTCACCGAGACCCACACTGACCAAACCCAAAAACAGAACACTATCACCAGATTCGAAACCCTCATTCACTGATACCCACATGCCCAAACCCAGTCATCACTCACCAGCACAAAAGTCAGCAAACAACCACAGACAAAAAAGAGGAAATGAAAACACAAAAAAATAAAGAACACCAAAGGCCATAGGGTTTCGGGTTTTTGGGGTTCGGAGGTGTTTGAGTCATTTTGTCAATAAGTTGAATAGTGAAGGAGTTGTTTGGGACGAGGGAAGGCCATGGTTGAGGTTGGAGCCAATCCGACTGTTGATGGAGGAGATCGGAACTATAGAGGTTTCGATTTTTAAGTTTGGATTCGCGAGTTTCGGTGTTTTTTTGGAGAAACGGTGGCTAGAAACAAAAAGAGGAGGCCGAAAAGAGGGAGTGGGTGAAGTTTGGAGTCCATCGGCCTCCGACGAGCGGAGGCAACTGCCGGCGAGGCGGTGGCTGGCCAGTTTTTGGGTATTGGGGTGGTTTTTGGGCTGCTATTTTAGAGAGAAGAGAGAGAAAAGAAAGGGTTAGAGAGAGTGTGAAAAGAGAAAAAGTAAAAAAAAGAATTTTTTAAGTATTTATAAGGTAACAAAATGGTGCCGTTCCAGCAAGGGGAGCGTTCGCGCGCGGACCAGGATCCGACCCGGGGTCCGCGCGCCTGACCCGATCTGGGGGGCTAAAAAAAAAAGAAAGAAAAGGGGAAAGAAAAATAAATAAAAAAGAATAAAAAAGAAGAGAGAAAGAAAAGGAAAAAATAAAAAAATAAAAAGGGATTTTAACTTTTTTCTCTCCTTTTTTGAAAATTAACCTGAACTCCCAAATTTCGATTTTTTCGCAATTTCTCGAGGTAAGTTTTTATTTTCGTTCATTTTTTGTTGTTGTTATTATCTATGTTATCTTTACTTTTATTTCTTTGAATATATTTTATTTATTTATTTTCCTTGTTATATTAGTTATTCTTAATATTATGCTATTACTTCTAGCCTTTCATTTTATTTTATTTATATTATTTTGTATTTCCATAATTATTTATTTTTATTGTTATTTTATCCATCTTTGTTGTTAAATGTACTATTAATATTTTTCAAAAAAAAAATCAAAAATGACATTCCGGTGCATGAACAATAATTTCACAAATAAAATGATCTTGAAAAGGAAATTTAAAAACAAATGTGGTCGATGAATTGCCGACGATGGAATTCGAAGGATGTCATAGTAGTGATCCCTAAGATGTCTTGAGGTGAGAAAATTTTGTTAAAATATCACCAAAAGTATTAAGAGTATTTAACGAGCATTTTCCAACAAAAAAAAAAGATTCATGTTCGCTTTCATAAATAAATAAAAACAAAAGGATGATTTCTTTTTACACAAATAAAATGATCATCCTCAAATGATTTTAAATACTGAAAAACTAATGGTTTTTAATAAAACAAGATTGTTTTTGAGTTAAAATAATTCATGAGTTCTCTGCTGGGTATGTCGGGGAGGATATTATCAGTTATTATTAATAACGGAATATCTTTTTTTCCAAAACGAGGGTGATTCAAAAAATTATAGAATAAATAAAAATTTTCATGTTTTGCCGGGTCTGTTGGGGAATATGGAAAAATTTTGCATTAATAAATTCCAGACCATTCTTAAAGAATATGATTGTTTTTAAAGGGATTTTTTTTTTTAAATTATCGAAGCTAAAATCGACCTTAATCGAGACTCTACAATTAAACATGACTAATAAGGTATCGTTTTATACGGGCGTTATGGGGGTGCTAATCCTTCCCCGTGATATAACTGACTCCCAAATCCGTTTTTGTTTTTCTCTGGTTTTTAAAGCACAGACCTCAAAATTGGTTTTTCTTATAATGTTTTAATTAATTTTAAAATATTTTATAATAACTGATTTTTAATAGGTGACCAATCACAGCTAAACAAAAAGATTGGTGGCGACTCCATGTGTTTCTTAAAATCGTCTAGCGGTTGAAAAACCGTTATGACAGCTTGGCGACTCTGTTGGGGACTTTAGAGAGTCAGGCCTAAAGTTAGTCATGTGTTATTGATAGTCTCGGTTTGTCAGATTTAATTGGTATTTAGTTATAATTCCTATTTTATTTTTAAATAAAGAGGTTTTTCAAAAATAATAAAATATTTTTAAATATGTTCATGTTCATGTACATGCATATTATCATTGTTCTTTGGTTATTTAATCTGGTATATTATTACTGCTCTCTGGTTGGTTAATGCGTTACACTATTCTTAATCTTTGTTTTAATAAATTGCTGGGGTATTTAGAATAAGGGTTGTAGAATAGGTGGTGAAAGGTTTGTTGTTCCTCCTCACACACTACACTTGCATTTGCATAACATGAGCTCTATACTCGGGCTCCGTCCTTTTAAGTGAAAATAAAGTAAACTACACCTTCGTGACTAACAATCCGTACAGGCTAGCGAAACACTTCCGGAGTATTAAAGTACCTACGCTTTCGTGATGTGATAACCTTCGCATAGGCCTGGGAAATATGCTCTAACAAATTGAACCCGTTTAAATCAAGGTGCCTTGGTAGCCTTCACAGACAATAGTGGGGAGAAATTTGGGGCCTTTAGAATTCAACCGAACCGCATGTAGTGAACCCTACGTAGCCAAACCTTGGTAGAGCCATGCTGAATTTGCGTTAGATACACCGAAGTTAAGAACACATGAAGGAACTTCCTTGCTCTTTGACTTCATTTTACGAACTGTGGAGTGTGTAAGATTGAATGTACATCTGGGTACCCACGGACCACTACCCCAAGGGGGTATTGTCGTGACCAATAAATTTTGAAGCCTCTTCAAAAAAAAAAAAAAAACCCTCTGTTTTAAGAGTAGACTTTCCTTTTTCAACCAAATCCAACCATTTTTGAGGAAAATTTTGTTCTAAAAGTAAAATAGTTTGCAATAAAAATTCATTCTTTGGTCTTTGTACGGTATGTCCATACTAACTTGTTTTCTTTTCACATACATCATGCTAACATCATTTTGCATCCATACATGCACACATTCATTCATAAGCATACATGCAATAAATTTGGGAGTAAATAAGATTCTCTTTGGCTTTAAGAGCATTCTAAGGAAAGTTCACTTTCAGAACAAAAGATAAAGCCATGAAAAGTGAACAAGCAACGCGAATAGAGCAAATAGAAAGGCTACAAAGAGAATTGCAAGGCAATTGGCTAGGTCCCAACAAGAAATAGCAAAGTCACAAGAAGAATCGCGTGAGCAAATGGCCAAAATGATGGAGATGATGATGAGTCTCACCCGAGGAAGAGGGATTGCTGAAGTGGTAGTCACACGGGAAGAGCTCCAACCCTACAACGGAGGTCCATCAGGGTTCACTCTTTCTCAAGCTCAAACACCGCATGATGAACATCTACAAAGGGGATCATAAGCGGGAGGACAATCAGATGCCTACTCTGGTATGCTTACTTTTCAAACCCCGTTATTGTTCCAAACCTAGATGATCCAATAGAACAAGAGAAGTTGAAAAAATGTCTGGAAAATACAAGGGTGCAACAGAAATATGATATGTTGGAAGAGAGACTCAAATCCATAGAAAGAATGGACATTTTCAGGAACGTGGATCTGAATGAGCTTAGCCTGGTCCCAGGTTTGGTGATTTCACCAAAATTCAAGGTCCCCGAATTTGAAAAGTATGATGGATCAAAGTATCCATCGGCCTACATTACTATGTTCTGTCAGAAAATGGGTGGCTAAACCAATAATGAAAAATTGCTAATTCACTGCTACCAAGACAGTCTGACAGGGTTAGCTACAAAATGGTACAATCAGTTGGATCACAGTTGTATCCGTTCTTGGAAGGATTTGGCAAGAGCTTTCTCGGCTCAGTATAAGTAAATGACCGACATGGCACCAGATAGGCTATCCTTGCAGAATATGGGAAAGAAGAATACTGAAAGTTTCAAGGAGTATGGCCAGCGCTGGAGAGCAGCACAAGTGCAACCACCACTCACTGAGAAAGAAATCACTGTATTGTTCATCGATACACTATTGGTAGTGTATTATGACAAATTGGTAGTAATGCCACAAAAAATTTTGCTGATATTGTTATTTTTGGTGAGATGATTGAAAGTGCGATCAAAAACGAGAAAATTGATACGTGAGATATTGGTGCTCCCAAGAAAAAAAGGGTTAGCTAAGGATGAAAAGGGAGAAGCACAAGCCGTCAATTTTAAAGATCGAGTATTGGGGAACTTTGCTTCATACCAACCTTACCTTGCATACCACCCTTACTATCCAAATATGAACAATATTTCCCATAGCCTGTGTCCTCACAAACCATTTTCTCTGCCAATTTAATCGACAAATCTCTAATCGCACATGAACAACACTTTCCATTCACCCGTCTTCGTGCCTACTCCTCGATCAGGGAACCATCCAAAGAACTTTGGAAATGATCAAAAGAAGTCGATAAAACAACCGGGAAAGAAATCGAGTCGCTCTGATTCCTATGTCCTACACTGAGCTATTACCCTGACTCGTCCAAAGCCTACTTATGACGCCAATACAGTCCGAACCCCTTGAACCTCTGTACTCGAGTTGGTATAATGCTAATGAATATTGCGATTATCATTATGGTAATCAAGGCCACTCGATAGAGAATTGCCCCGCACTGAAGTATAAAGCCAGAGATCTCATCAAAGCTGGGTTGTTGAGCTTCGACAGGAACGGAGAGCCGATTGTTGCCTAGTCAAGGTAGGGCAAACATAGATGGCATAATGGGAGGCATGCTAGGATAAAAGGAAAACAGAGTTAGTGGGTAGCATTTCATGAGGAAAACTTATGTTTGGGGATTTTTTCTGATTATGAAACTACTCATGAGAAAGAGAACTCTTGTTTCACATTAGCACTTGCACAAAATAAATGGGTTTTAATTTTCAAACCTTTTTGTCCTATTCTGTTTCAAAAGATAAAATTGGGTTTGTAATTATGGACTTAAAAAGTTTTGTTTGAAATTTTGAAAAGTTTTAAGAAAAGTCGATTTGCAATGAGCCGACCATACACAACTAGTTTTCCAGATCAGAGTTGAAAATGTTTTCCAAAAAAAGTATGTGTGTTTTTTCAAAGTAAGAGGTGGATAAAGAAGACTCAAAGACATCTGATGACCATTGTTAGGAACGAACCAGTCATAACAAATACCATGACTCCTCCAAACGTTCCTAACACCAGATAGTCTGAATAACCACCAGTTGAGACCTTCCGAACTTTGAGAAGCACCAATTTGAGTTTCATGTGAGGGAATTGAGATGAAAATCTCTATTAAGGCTATGAACTATGAAACAAACAATTTAGAAGACTTTTTCTTAAATTCCACGGGATCAGACAAGCAAGACATTCTTTAAAGGAATCTAAATAGTGGTAATTTGATAAGTGTCAAAACTTTTATTGCGCAAATTCTTTCAAATGACTTTAAATGAAAATCTCTTTATCGTTCCTCCAGAGGTTCCCTTGACTCACCTTTTGAGTGCAAAGAATGAACAAAAAAAAAAAAAATCCTTCCAAGCCAAATTCAAGTCATACCATTTCCCCTCACTTGGACAAAAACTCAGCTTTTTCAACATGATCCTCAAAGGTTCAAATGTGACATAATTTTAAGAATTTTTGCCACATAAACCCATATTTGTGTGGTAAATTAAAATGGGGGCATTATTTTGTAAATACATTGGGAAAAAATGGGTTATCGTCGAGATTATGGAAGCACGCAAGAAAAAAAAAAAGAAAAAATTGAGAGTGACATTGGGCATTTGAGATGTTCAGAATGGTTCTAAAAAGAAAAGAGAACTTTTTCAACCAATTTTTCAAGGTATGACTCTTCAATTTTGGTGACCGTGCTTGAGATGATAAGTGGCCATCTTTCATTTCCTTTTCACGAATATTGAAATTTATTCGCTTGCTACCTCTTTGAGCCTAATGAAGTTTTTCCAAATATACACTGATTAAGGATCACACCCCACACTGGGGGCAAATAGAATGAGAAATCTTTTCAAAGGTTATGGATTGTTGAGTTCTATTACAAGGACAAGAAAAGAATGTCTTATTCTGAAAGGCAAATTTTTGATGAATGAGGTATCAAAAAAAGAGTTGTGAAAAAAATGAGCAAGCAAAAAGTAAAAGCAAAAAGAGAGCAATGAATGGAAGGAAGAAAAAATGAACAGTGATGAAATGTCAAAATGAAAAAAGAATCCTTCTCACAATGAAGTGATCCTTGGTTTAATCATCCTCAAACACATATTTTGGACCTACATACCTTTTCTTTCATAGCCTTAAACCTTGGACTACGCTACATACCTCAAAAGTCCATTTTGATCAAGTATGGTTATTTGAAGTGAAGAGTCTGTACCTTGAGGAATGTTCATATTCATGAGGCTTCAATCAATGTCTCCTCACCAAGATATACTTTTGAGTTATCAAGCTCATGTTGGATGAAATTTTGAATTCTCAAATGCATGGCGGAACAATAAAAGAAAAAAAAAGCATAGAAAATAAATGTGAGGCTCTAGGTCGAAAACCCGAAAGAAGGACAGTCTAGAGCGGAAAGGAAAACTTTTAGAGCCACCCATGGTGCCACCAATGAGCATACAAAACTGTCAACTATGTTTGAAACTCGAGATTTGTGAGGGAATTGATGTTGAAATTTTTAAAGAACCATTATCGTCTTTCAAAATGATCCATCAAAATCTTGAGCCTGTCAAGGTCAGTCTCGACACTTGTTTAAATTCCACTCTTTGGAGACAAGAAAGAGTGTCAAATTTGCTTGTACTTGAAAAATGAATGATCTCATAAAGTCAGAATCTCAAAGAATTCATCTTTTTTAAAAAATTCATGTTTCGTTGGTGAGCCTAAATGAATGGGGCATGTTTCTTGTTGTAATGCTTTCCCGGATGAAGAAAAACCTTGTGATGCCAAGACCATATTGCAATTGTTCAAAGTTTCCTAATAGTGGTCATCAAGTTTCAAGAGCTTGGACGTCACTCTTTTTGTTGAAGAATCATTATTTCAAAAACATTTTGCTTGAAAATGACATGTTTTGACAATAGGAAACAATTTGTGCAGGGCAACATTTCGATCAAAAGTTTTGCTGGATAAAAGTTTTTAGGAAAGTCAATGAAAAATGAAAAAAGTGAAGAGACTTTTCAAGACTTTCATGAGCAATTTTTGTTCAAGAAGTCTTGACCAAGGTGGTTTTTTCTCTAAAAAAGTGTGGAATTTTCAACATCTAGGAAAATAAAATGTTTTGATAAGAAGCAAGAGTTCTCATGATCCTAGGGTACAGAAATATTGGAATGAATCTTGTTCTTATGGAGATGCCTTCAAGTTTGGATGGGGAAAAGTTTTAGGAAAAGATGGAGGCCACAGGAACAAGCCTATGGGGAGATCTTGCATAGGATAATGTGATCAATAGATTGATGTTGGATTTGGAAACTGTTTCCTCTTAGGGCAAACAGATAGCAAGAGATTTGGCTGAAGACTTGAAAAAAAGTATATTCCCTTCTTATACGAGAAAAATGGTGTTGATCAATCTTTCCTCAGCAAGAGATGAAAGGGAAATGTTTTATTTTGATACGTGCTTGTTCAAAATTTTGTGATATGAAATGAAAAGCAAAATGGAAAAGTCGAGACAAACTTGGGAAAAGCCAATGTCAGATATTCGAGAGATACTTGCATCATTCAACAAGCATATGCATCATGGCATTGATCATAGCAATCAATGAATACTTGCATTGCACTGCAACATGTAGTGAGAATCTTCATCATTTGCAATAGTAAGGGGACATGTACATCACCAATAAGTCATTGTATTTGTAAAACAAACATGGCATTTATTGCATGAGGAAAGACATGTTTAAAGAAAAGTGGATGATTTCAAAGGTAGGAAGCTTTTGAGTAAGGAAATTTCCATGTTTTGGACAATATATGGAAAAGATTTTTTGAACTGATGGATGTTTAAGTGGAGTTGTCAAAGTTGAAGAATGTTTGGAGAAGTTTCTAAACAGAAGAACATTTAAGTTTTGGTAAGTCTTTGGAGGTGATAATCGAAGCATCTGTTGAAAATATTAGCTTTTTTAAGTTTTCGCTGTTGATATCCGAAACTTTCGGTGGCAATATCTGAAGCTTCCGGTGGTGATATTCGAAATTCAGTTATGATAAGTTTTTGGTGGCGATATCCGAAGCTTTCGGTGGTGATATTCGAAATTCAGTTATGATAAATCTTCGATGGCGATAACCGAAGCTTCCGGTGGTGATATTCAGAAATTCAGTTACGGTAAGGTCTTCGGTGACGATATCCGAAGCTTCCGTTGGTGATATTCGGTTCAGTTATGGGAAGGTCTTCGTGGTGATATCCGAAAATTAGTTTTCACTTTCATAAGACTAAAGGAAGAAAGTGGATTGGAAAAGAGATTGTTAAAGTCTTCGGTGGCGATATCCGAAGCTTTCGATGGTGATATTCGAAATTCAGTTACGATAAGTCTTCGGTGGCGATATCCAAAGCTTCTGGTGGTGATGTCCAAAAATTCAGTTATGATAAGTATTCAGTGGGATATCTGAAGCTTCCGGTGGTGATATCCAGAAATTTAGTTATGATAAGTCTTCGGTGGCGATATCCAAAGCTTCCGATATTGATATCCGAAAATTCAGTTATGATAAATTTTCGATGGTGATATCCGAAGCTTTCGATGGTGATATCCGAAAATTAGTTTTCACTTTCGTAAGACTAAAGGCAGAAAGTGAGATGGTGATCTGAGTCGTGTTCAAATTCATTGTCAAAAATTCGAAGTTCTTTTTTAATTGTTAAAGTTGTGGAGCATCTTATTAGAAGAGCATCGTTTTAATTTTCAAAGTTGTGAAAACTTTTTTGTTAAATTTTAAAGTTGTAAAGCCTAGACGAAAGAGGTTTTTTTCAAATTTTTAGTTCAATATTGTGAAAAAAAAAATAAAAAAAAAGTAAAAAGGAATTTTGTGTGGATCCAAGATCACGGACAAAATTGTTGCTTGTGTCTTTACCCGATTCCTAATTCTCAGCAATGTACAAAAAGGTGCAGCTGTACCAATCGAATTTTTTTTGGATCAAACACGGGACCCGAATCACATCCCGTGCAAAGTCTCGAATTAGTTTTTCAGTCTTTATTATTATTTAATTTTGTTTTGTTTTATTTTATTTACTATTGCTTTATTTTTATTTTTGTTTTTATTTTTATGGGCCTAAACGCCCAGACCAGTTATGGGGCCCGATACCACCCCTACCCATCCATGCCAACAGGCCACTGGGCCTTATTGTCCTAACAGGCCAATCAGGCCTGCCAAGTATGAGCCCCTACCCCTGTTGGCCCAATAGGCCTGATGGTCCTGTAAAGGCCTAAAGGCCTAGTGCTAGTTGCAAGCCAATCGGGCCTGACTGCACAACCCTAGGCCCAAACCCAAATCAACCTACTAGGCCCACAAGCCACTTGCATGGCAGGCCACTAAGGCCTGGTGCACTAGCATTGCCGCCCTTACCACCCTACCCTGCCTCACCCCAGGCAGCCAACAAGCCAAGCCAGGCACCATCACCAAGCCCTCAGCCTTTGCACCTACCAACCCTTCCCCTACCCCTGGCAGCAGCCCTAGCCAACCTTGCCTCACGCCATCCCCTTGCCTTGCCACACACGCCACCCCTCACCTGCAAAAGCCACCATCCACAAGCAAGATTCCCAACACTCAACCCACCATAAAAACCCTAACAAAGTCACCGAGCCCCCACTCTCGGCTCCCCCCATTTTGAAAACCCTCACCCACAATCCACTCTTCAACGAGACCTACACTAGCCAAACCCAAAAACACAACACTATCACCAGAATTTTCCACAAAATCGAAACCCTCCTTCACCGAGACCTACAAGCCCAAACCCAATCACCACTCACCACCCCAAAACTCAGCAAACAAGCACACACAAAAAATGAGATGAAAAAAAAAAGAACACCAAAGGCCATAGGGTTTCGGGTTTTTGGGGTTGGAGGGGTTGGGGTCATTTTCTTGGTAAGCTGAATGGTGAAGGAGTTGTTTGGGATGAGGGGAGGCCATGGCTTGAGTTTAGAGCCGATCCGACTGCTGACGGAGGAGATCGAAACCATATAGGTTTCGATCTTTAGGCTTAGATTTGCGAGTTTCGGGGTATTTTTTGGAGAAACGATGACCAAACGGAAAGATGAGGCCGAACAGAGGGAGTGGGTGAAGTTTGGAGTCGACCGGTTTATTTTTAAGCTGCTGTTTTAGAGAGAGGGGAGAGAAAAGAAAGGGTTAGAGAGAGAGTGAAAAGAGAAAAGTAAAGAAAAAAAAAGAATTTTTTAAGTATTTATAAGGCACCAAAACGGTGCCGTTCCAACAAGGGGAGGGTCCGCGCGCAGACCTGGATCCAACCCGAAGGCAAGGCATTGAGTCAATCAAGATAGCCAGGAATTGGCTATTGGCTACAGACAAGGGAAGTTACTGCACGCCCTTTATTTAGAGTTGGGTCCTTATTCTGTGTCCTATCATTCCTTGCAGATTCCCGATTTCTGAAGGAGTAGCGGCCTGTTAGCTTGAGAGTGAGTATGGGCCTATCGAACTTCAAAAATCGCGACCGCCAGTAAGTGATTTATTTGGGACTTCGGTATGCTCTGCACTTTTATTTCGTCCTCCCTCATCTCATTCTGAAGTCAAGTCAAGAGTCAAAGTTCAGAGGCACAGTACATGGATCGGAACTATCAGTCGAATGATTGGGAGCAAGAAAAACTATAATATAGTTTTTCCAATCAAATAAAACTATATTAAAAAATAATTATATATATAATTATTTGAATATATATATATATATATATATAAATTTCATAAATATTCAAATTGAAAACTCTTTGAGATCACTCCACTCTCTATAGACAACGGATTTCGCGCACCTGACCTGGTCTTGGGGGGCCATAAAAAGAAAAGGATAAAAAGGGGGGAAGAAAAAGGAAGAAAGAAAGAAAAGGAAAAAAATAAAAATAAAAAGGGATTTAAAACTTTTTCTTTCTTTTTTTTTTTTTTTTGAAAATGAACTCGAACTCCCAAATTTTGATATTTTTTTTTTGCAATTTCTCGAGGTAAGTTTTTATTTTCATTCATTTTTTTGTTTGTTATTATCTATGTTATCTTTATTTTATTTCTTTGAATATCTTTTATTTATTTATTTTCCTTGTTATATTAGTTATTCTTAATATTATGCTATTACTTCTAGCCTTTCTTTTTATTTATTTATATTGTTTTGTATTTCCTTATTTATTTATTGTTATTGCTATTTTATCCATCTTTGTTGTTAAAAGTACTATTACTATATATTTTTTTAAAAATAAAAAATGGCATTCCGGTGCATGAACAATAATTTCACAAGTAAAATGATCTTGAAAAGGAAATTTAAAAACAAATGCGGACGACGAATCGCCAACGATGAAATTCAAAAGATGTCACAGTAGTGATCCCTATGATGTCTTGAGGTGAGAAAATTCCGTTAAAATATCACCAAAAGTATTGGGAGCATTTAACGAGCATTTTCGAAAAAAGGATTTACGTTCGCTTTCATAAATAAATAAAAACAAAAGGATGATTTCTTTTTACACAAATAAAATGATCATCATCAAATGATTTTAAATGCATAAAAACTAATGATTTTTAATAAAACAAGGTTGTTTTCGAGTTAAAATAATTCATGAGTTCTCTGCTAGATCTGCTGGGGAGGATATTATCAATTATCATTAACAACAGAATATCTCTTTTTTCAAAACGAGGGTGATTTGGAAAATTCTAAAATAAATAAAATTTTCTATGTTTTGCCGGGTCTGCCGGGGAATATGAAAATTTTTGCATTAATAAATTTCGGACCATTCTCAAAAAATATGATTGTTTTTAAAATGAATTATTTTTAAATTATCGAAGCTAAAATCGACCTTAATCGAGACTCTACGATAACACGTGATTAATAAAGTATCGTTTTATACGAGCGTTTTGGGGGTGCTAATCCTTTCCCGTGACGTAACCAACTCCCGTATCCCTTTTTGTTTTTCTCTGGTTTTTCAAATGCAAACCTTGAAATTGGTTTTTCTTAAAATGTTTTAATTAATTTTAAAATATTTTATAAAAACTGATTTTTAATAGGTGACTAATCACACCTAAATAAAAAGATTGATAACGACTCCTTTTGTTTTTTAAAATCGTGTAGCGATCAAAAAATCGTTATGACAGTTAGTTGCCCACATTCAGTCCTGTTATATCTTGCTGCTCATGCTACTGTTCTGTATAATTCTTTCAAATCTCAATTGAACTTTGTTTGCAATCATGCGGATTCCAAACGTACTTCGCATCTATCATAGGTGAAACCTATGATTACATTTCCATCAAATTTCTGTATCTTTTCAGATAATTGAACCAAGATAATTAAATTGCTCACCTTGCAATATATTTTGATCTCTAATTCGCATCAATGCTCCATTGCCATTTCTACTTTAACTAAATTTGCATTTTGAATATTTGTTTGATCCAGAATCTATGTTGCTCCGATTCTTCATTTTTTATAAAGTATTCGTGTCCGATACTTGTGTCTGACACATATTCGGACATGGGTATGGGGATATGATTTCCAAGGACCCTCCAAATATATGAAAAATTTAGAATAAATCAATCATACCCGTGTCAGACACATAACCGTGTCCGACACTCACACTCGAGTTCGAGTAACATAGCCCGAAATCCTCAAGACCATATCATAACAAAAACCATACTTCAAGTTATAGGCTTGACGCTTCTTTTTTCTCATCCATAAACACCGTATCATTATCAAAAAACATACTTCACGCCTATATGGAGAAACACGTGCTTATTGAAGGACTAAATTATTAAGGCTCCGATTGGTAAACATTTTTACTTTTTTTATTTTTCAAAAAATGAATCGAATGGGAAAAAAAAATCGAAAATCGAAAATAGAAAATTTGAACAGAAAACTAAAGACAAATAGCAAAATCGTTTTGAAAAGGAAGATAAGCTTGTAGTTGGTATTTTAATTATGGTTCCGTTTGTTTCACCAAAAATGTCTTATTAATCAACGAAAAATAAGATTTTTTTTTCTTCTGAAAATTACCTTCTCTTTTTGAAAAGGAAGATAATTTTCAAAAAAGAGTTGCCCATGAATAGGATTACTCACCAAATCTATAAACTTAGTTTAACTCGAATAGGGATTTGTACATATTTTTTAAATCGGGACATAACTTGACTTGAGTCAAATATTATTATATTAATAAAAAATATTTATTTTTTAATTTTAAAAAAATTTAAAACTATTTATAAATTAATAATATTATATTATTATCTTAATAATAAATAATAAATTTTTAATATAATAAATATTATTCATTATTTTAATAAAAAATTCATTTCATTATTATTTTAATATTAAATTGTAACATTATAAATATTTTAAATTTTAAATAGCATTTTTAATATTTTAGTGAAAAATATTTTTATATTACGATTTTAATAATAAATATATATATAAATTATACTTTATAAAAGATTTAATAATAAATTTTTTTTAGTATAAAAGTATTACTATTTTAATAGTACTAGAATTATTCCCCACTTCGTTGGGGGATTTTTTTTAATATTTATAAAATTTTAATTAAATTGGCGATCACAAATAAATTTAAGTTGAATCATATTAAATAATTATCATTTATTTAAATAATTTTTTATATTTTAATATCTTAAGTAAATGAATTTAGAGTTAAAATCGGCTCATTATGATAAATTATGCAAATTATTGGATGAATTGAGACACGACGAAAACACAACATGAGAAAATAATTGAAACACGACACGAAAAATAACATGAACAAGACATGAATACACGAACATGTCAAAATTTATATAAAACGAATTATTAACGCGTAAAAATTTATATAAATATATAATACTTTGAACGCACCAAAAAATAACACAAACATGTCACGAACACACAATCTTTTTCTAAATTGAATCTGTAACAACCGAGGTTACGTACAATCATGTAAAGTTAAATCCCGAAAATTTTAAGGACAAACTTGGAAATTGGTAAGAAGTTATAAGTGAAGGAAATAAAAGAAGAAAGGATCAAATTGAATATATTAAAAAGTTTAGGGGCTTAATGGTTATTTATAAAAAGTTGAGGGACCAATGTGCAATTATACCAAAAATTTAAAAATATCTCTTAAGTTTATTTTATCTCTTGAAAACTCTAGAGAATTTCTTCCTCACCCAAGTAGGAGCCGGCTCTCCTATCCTCACTCTCTCTCAATATTCTCTTCAAACAACTCCACCAAAATCTCAACAACAATTACATCCAAGGTTAGTTTCTTGATAAATTCTTCCTTTTCTTTAGATATTCTACTTGAGCATGCTAAGATCTTAGCTCCATAAACATGTTAAGGTCTGAAATCCATATATTAAGTATGAGTTGTACTCATCTTTGGTAAGAATTAAAAGGATTTGAAAGCATGAACAAGAAAATGGGAAGAAAAAGCAAAACAGGGGAAGTTGAGCATGCTTGCTGTTAGGATTTTCTGGGTTAGGCACAGCTGGTTTTGTATTTTGTTGATATTTTTCCTAGTAACTAGACTTCAATATGAGAATTTTGGTTTTTGAATCACCCAAAACCGATAAGCGGTTAAAAAGATAAAATTCAGTGAAGTTGGCTGTTCTGTGTTGACCCCTGTTTCAGCATAGTTTCGGGATTTATCAAATTTGACCAAGATTTTGTTCTATTTGTCTAAGTTAGTTATTTTCTTCATAAATTAGACTCATTGGTTGAAATAAACCAATTGGAATCACTTCAAAATTCCTTACCAAACTCAAGTTATGATTTTCTAATCTAGCTTGACAGTAAGAAATTTATTGCTTAAGATAAATATAGTACTAAATGATGGTTATGGATTATGAAAATCTCTAAGGCATGGATAGAAAGTAATTTGATAAGGAAATGAATATGGAGTTGAATTATGGAGAAAATGATTATGGAAATGATATTAAAAATTAAGGATATGTTGTTTTGAGTATGAGAAATTAAAGGGTAGATTAATGGGACTTAAGTTGCATTCATAATTGTGTAATGCTTGGAGCATGTATAGATACTAATTATTGTTAATCTCTAGGCCACGTAGATCTGATGTCACTTGTGGATCCCGAAGTTTCAGATTGAGGTGTACAGTGAGATCATCTCAAGGATTGTGAGTAGACGACAACTATAATTATTTGAAATTTCTTTAATTATAATTATATATATTTTTTAGCATAATATTTATTTTACATATTAAAGGTATATACGATATATAATCATATGAATTGATTTATTATTAAAGTACATTTATTTCAAGAAATATTATATCGAGTAAGTTGGTTGATTTATGAAATATGATTATACATAAAATTTGACGTACATGGTTTTGGCTCCACCTGACTTAATGTATGAGATTATACCCTTGATCGGAATACGGGAGCTGCGTGCTACGCCTTTGTGGCTGGAACCACCTCCAGAGTCCCAATTTCGTGATATTAGACAGGGTATGGGAGCTACGTGCTACGCCTTTGTGGTGGGAGCCACCTCCAGAGTCCCTATCCCTTTATATTAGCCTTTTCGGGGCACATCATAAAGACACATATGCCTTTGGGGCGTCCTATGGTGGTATTGGCCTTTGGGGCCGGCTACTAGTATGCCTACATGGATATTGCCTGGTTATTTCATGGATGTATTCTTATGCATGACAGTAAGTTGGAGCCCAACTATACGTAACTTGATTTACTTTACAGATTTTATACATTGATTTAATATTATAATATTAGTATACATTTGAAAACTTCGCTACATCTTTGAATTACTCATTATGGTTTTACCATTATTTATTTTGAAAATGTCAATTATGCTTTACAGGTTACCATTATAGTTTTCACACGCTTTAAATGTTGTCTACTCATTGAGATATTAATATATCTCACCTCTTCTTATTTCTCAATTTCAGGACACAGTTAGGTGTCGGGATTGCTGTCTTCCTCTACTCTCTGCTTCAAGAGTATATTGACGTGGTAGGCATCATATCTAAATTTCTAGAAGATTTGATCTCTTGATGTTTTTATCTAGTAAACCTTGCTGAGATAGGTTTACTTCAGGAGATATTATATATATTTGAATATATGAGACGATAGATCAATATGTTTTATCTTGAGCATGAATTGATCATGGATAATTTTTGAATATGCATGGATATATGTGATAATAGTATTGAGAAATATTGCTGGTTGAGGATATAATTGAGTGTTATTTAGAGGAGGGTTATAGTTGAGATAGAAAGGAAACTCTGCCGGATTTTAAGTAGATTATCCGGACAGGGTGTTTCAGAATCACTATGACAAATTATACAAAATATGTCATAAATTGAGACAAGATGCGAACACACAAAATTTCTCTAAATTGAATCACAATAACAAATTATGCAAAGTTTGAAATTAATTGAGACATAACACGAATACAACATAGGAAAAATAATTAAAATACAACACGAAAAATAACATGAACACGACATGAATAGACGAACGTGTCAAAATATACATAAAATGAATTATTAATGTGTAAAAATTTATATAAATTTTTAATACTTTAAACACACAAAAAATAACAAGAACACAAATACGTCACGAACGCACAAAGTTTTTTACTAAATTGAACCACTATGATAAATTATGTAAAATATGTTATTAATTGAGACACGATATGAATACATAAATGTTTCTCTAAATTGAATCACAATGACAAACTATGCAAAATATGAGATGAATTGAGACACGATACGAACACAACATAAGAAAAATAATTAAAACACGACAAGAATAATAATATGAACACGAGACAAATTCACAAACGTGTCAAAATATACATAAAACGGATTATTAACGTGTAAAAATTTATATAATTTATAATACTTTGAACACACAAAAAAATAATACGAACATGAACACACAAATTTTAAACATTAACACACAAATTTTTCTCTTTTCTTTCTCTTTCCTTTCCTTTCCTTTCCTTTCTTTTCTTTCTTTCTTTTCTTCTCCAAAAAAATGCTATGTGTCAACACCAAAACACTTTGTGTAGCTCATTATATATATATACTAGAATATTTTCCCCGCTTCGCTAGGGGATTTGTTTAATATTTATAAAATTTTAATTAAACTAACAATCATAAATAAATTTAAGTTGAATAATATTAAATAATTATCATTAATTTAAATATTTTTTATGTTTTATAATATTTTAAGTAAATAAATTTAGAGTTAAAATCGAATCATAATGACAAATCATGCAAAATATGGAACGAATTGAGACACGTCACAAACATAACATGAGAAAATAATTAAAACACGTCATGAAAAATAACATGAACACGACATGAATATATGAAGCTGTCAAAATCTATATAAAACGAATTAATAACGCATAAAATTTTATATAAATTTATAATAGTTTGAGCACACAAAAAAATAACACGAATACGTCACGAATACAAAAAAACTTTCTAAATTGAATTACTATAACAAATTATGCAAAATATGTCATAAACTGAGACACGATACGAACACACAAATTTTTTTTTTCTAAATTGAATAACAATGACAAACTATATAAAATATGAGATGAATTGAGACACAACACAAACACTACATAGGAAAATAATTAGAACACAACACAAAAAATAACTTGAACACGACATGAATAAACGAACGTGTCAAAATATACATAAAACGAATTATTAAAGTGTACAAATTTATATAAATTTATAATATTTTGAACATACAAAAAATAAAACGTACATGTTACGAACACATAAAATTTTCTCAAATTGAATCATTATGCAAAATATGTCATAAATTGAGACACGACACGAATGTACAAATTTTTCTCTAAATTGAGTCACAATGACAAACTATACAAAATATAAGATAAATTGATACACGACACGAATATAACATAAAAAAATAATTAAAACAACACAAAAAATAACATGAACACGACACAAATACATGAAAGTGTATAAATATACATAAAATAAATTATTAAAGCGTAAAAATTTATATAAATTTGTAATACTTTAAACACACAAAAAATAATACGAACACGAACACATATTTGTTTTTCTTTTCTTTCTTTTCCTTACTTCCTTTTCCTTTTTTTTTTGTTTCCTTTCTCTCATTCTCCTTTGTTTGTTTGTTTGTTTTTTTTTAATTATTTTATTTCTTTCCTACTTCCTAAAAAAATGACAGGTGTTAATTTCTAAAGCATGTATGTAGTTCATTTTATATATATTTTAGATGTTAGATGTTAGATAAATATTAATAGAAATAATACTTTAATAATTATTATAATATTTTTAAATATTAATATACTTAATGTTTTAATAATAAATAGTATTATTTTAAATATTTAATAATAATATTAATATTATCGCAACCTAAAAAATAACAAGTCTCATTCTGAGACTTTATATTCGTTAAGCGTGACATTGGGAGATAAGAGGAAAAGATGACTTAATTTCTCTTGAAATAAAATAAGGGTTTGAAAATAACCTCAAAAAAAGACATGGAGTCGCCACCAATATTTTATGGCTAGGTGTAATCGACCACCTATTAAAACCGATTTTGTAAAATATTTTAAAATTAATTAAGTCATTTTTAAAACCAATTTCAAGTCTGCATTTTTAAACCAGAGAAAATCAAAGAAGCGGTTTCGGGACTCGGTTATGTTCGGGGAAGGATTAGTACCCGCACAACGCCCGTATAGAACGGTACCTTATTAATTGTGTGTTATCTCGAGTCTTGGTAAAAAGTTAGTTTAGTATTTAAAATTAATTCCCAATTTAAAGAAAAATAATTCTATTTTTAATTGAAAATGATCTTAAATTTATTAATTCAAAATTTTTCTATATTCCCCGACAAAATCGGCAAAATATAGAAATTTTTATTTATTTGAAAAAATTTTCGAATATTTTTGTTTTTTGAAAGAAAGATATTCCTTTATTAATGATAATTGATGATATCCTCTCCACCAAACCCGGTAAAGAACTCATGAATTATTTTAACTCGAAAATATCTTTATTTTATTGAAAAGCATTATCTAATAAAGATGAACATTTTAGAAAAAAATGAATATGAACATGTGTGACATAATAAAGATGACATAGCAAAATCTAGATGATATAATACAACCTAAATGAATTATATAATTTAAATGACATAGTATATTCTAAATGAAATGATATAATTTAAGTGACATAATATATTCTAAATGAAATGATATATTCTAAGTAACATAATATATTCTAAATGAAATGATATGACCTAAATGACATAATATATTCTAAATGAAATAATATGTCCTAAGTAACATAATATATCCTAAATGAAATGATATGACCTAAGTGACATAATATATTCTAAATGAAATAATATGTCGTAAGTAACATAATATATTCTAAATAAAATGATATAATTAAAATGATATGAAATTATATTCATGGTGTTCATGCAAATAGCTTAGATTGATGCAAATGCTTCTAAATTATGCATATGCAAAGATCTCAAATAACGCAATTACTTCACGGAATGAGGCAAATGCAAAGATCAACAATGTGCAAATGCTTCTAAATGATGCAAATACGAAAATTGGGGTTAACGCAACTACTTCATGGAATGATGCAGATGCAAAAATCGACATTATGCAAATGCTTCTAATGCAAATGCAAGGATTAACAATGTGCAAAATGCTTCTACATGATGCAAATGCAAAGATCAATAACAATGCAAATGCTTCATGAAAAGATGCAAATGCCCCCGATCGTTTTTTTAGACTTTAGCTTAGCCTTTCCAATTCATTTTTCCTCTTCAAATCAGAGTATATCTTCAATTCATTTTTCAATCTTTGGCTATTTTCTTTGCCGCAACAGTTTTCAAACTCTTATTGACAGAAGTCTGTTTGCCGAGTTCTATTTCTTCTTCTCATATTTGGAAGTCAAGGTTAACCACAGTAGTTCCACACCTTTAGCTTAGAAAAACCCTTATCTTATGTGAACATAAAAAATGAGTATTTCAAAAATATTTTTATTTTCCCTTTCTGAAAAACAATCTTACTCATTTAATGAAAACTTTTGATCCAAAAATATTAACCCCACGGTGTGTGATGTATGAATCTTTTGAAGACTGATGATCATTGTTAGTAATTTCCCTAAGTGTTAGTCTAAATTTTTCAATTTGAATTGGCAATGCTTGGTATAACAAGATTTTGGTTGATCAAAGAAAATTTCACAACAAAAATGTATGTCCCTTCTAGGCTCACAAATGGAACAGGTTTTATAAATCATGAATTCATTGAGAATCAAACAAATTCAATATTCTTTTAGTTTTCATATCAAGGCATTTTGACAAACGTCAAGATTGGCTGAGATGTTTAAACTGGAAAGTTTAATCTTGGAAGGAAAAAGTATTAGTTTTTTTGAAGTCAATCCTTCGAATAAGAGCTGACAATTTAGGAGCTTCAGGAATTCCTAGATGTTCCTTGATGACCACTTCTTTTGTTATGGCATTGGTACTTGACATAGATAGCATCAAAAATCTTCATTTTACTCTAGACCGTCCATTTTTTTTGGTTTTCACCCTAAAGTCCCATTCTTTCCATTTTTTTTCTTTTTTGTTGTTCTATCCTGCACTTGAGCATTCTAAATTCTTCTATAGTGAAATGATAATTCGATGAGATGGGATGGGATGGGATGGGATAAAATCTGAGGAAAAACCCTTCAAATTAAATATCATGCTTGATCAAGGTGGACTTTTAAAGCACATAATGTAGGTCATGGTTCGGGGTTCAGAAAGAAATGATAAATAGACCCAAAATATGTGTTTGAGGGTAATCAGATCATTTTTTGAGGAGAATTCCCTTTTGAAGCATTTGTCCTTTTTGGACTTTTCTTTTCTTTTTACTTGACTTTGCTCTTTTTCTTCTTTGCTTTTGGCTTTCATTTGCCATTTTTTTCACATTTTTTCTTTTTTCCCTTTTCTCTTGCATCTTCATTTCGATAGAGTGAACCCATATTTATTTGGGACCTCGATCTGCTTTGTATATGTCTTTGAGTTAGGACTCATTTCTCAGTGATCCTTCCTCGCATTTCCCCCCCAGTGTAGAGGGTGATCCTTGATCAGGGTTCAAGGAAGAAAAAATTCTTCCGACTCAAAAGGGGTGACTATGGATAATTTCTTTTTATGACAAGGACATGAAAGATGGCCATTTCTCATATCAAGCACAAATATTCTCATTGAAAAGCAATTCCAAGCGGAGTAGATAATCAAAATTTCATTTTGCACTTTGGAATCATCCGAATTTTCATATGCATGATATCACAAATTTCCTTCTTCTTTTTGTTTTTGCTCTTTTTTTTTGGTTGCATGCCACACTGATTCATGCGTTAGTTCCATCCTTTTTTACCATGTATCCATCATTTCCACATATGATGCCCCAATTTGATTAACCATGAGAATTTGTATCATTACGAGGAACATCGCAAGTCTAGGTTTACACTGAAAAGGCTAAGTTTCAATTCTGAGTTCTTTGAAGAGACAAGGAAGATATGACGAAAAATAGGTTTTCTCTAGGACGTGGGATAATCTAGTTTAATCATTGTGCCCCAGGGTTTCAATCATGTAGTAATGTTTGGGAAATCAGTGTTTTGTGGTTGGTGGAAATGACATGAATGGTTTTGGCACAACCTTGACACACACCAAATTGCCATGATCTAAATTCTTGAAAAAATGTCTCATTTGTTTGAATTTCAAAAAGTTCAAAAAAATTTCAAAAAGCTCGTTCCTTTGTTCATAGCCTAGACAAGGATCTACATCTTTGCTTATTCTATAATGACAATGATTTATGAAGTTCAATCATTCATATTCCTTGAAGCATTAGGTTTTTCCAAGTGGTCTCGATTCAAGGGATTTAGGCATAGGAAAACCCAAAAGAGAGGGGAGAGTGTATTAGGTCATTTCTAACATGATCATCAATATTCTCGAGACTGCCCATTATTAGAACTTTCTTAATGCTTGTTTTTGTATATTCAAATTATTGTTAAAACACAACAAACACAAAGCATTTAAAATTCAAAATTCATTTAATTCATATGAATGTCGACATGAGACAAGTGTTTTCATCATGAGGTCTGAAACTACATGCATCAAAATGCTCTTGTTGACATCCTTCAAAGGTAGTAATTCTCCTCCTAAAACCCTGAAAGAAACTGATTTATGGCAAAGCGGACTTCCACTGATTGATAAGCTCCGGTGTCAAAATGCCATCGCGGATAAGACCTTCAATTCTTTCCCTCAGTTGTCTGCATTTTTTAGTTGAATGCCCAACTACACCCAGGTGATAATTACACTTGCTGTCAGGGTTATAACTCCTTGCTGATGGATTCGGAGCTGTTTTCAAAGGTACCGGGGTAAGGTACTGATTCTTTATTAGTAATGGCAGCAAGTCAGGAATTGGGATTGGAATTCTTTCTTGCTTATCCAGCAGTTGTTTTCTGGAAGCAGGCCTTGTTGCAATGACTGGTATAGGATTAGGTGCTTGGGTTGGTAGGTAAGGATAAAGGCTTGGAGATACCTCAATAGGGTAACATGATTGGTATGAGGGGAATTGGGAATATGGGATGAAATATTCCATAGCTTGGACATCTTCCTCTTTCTTTCTAGGTGCCCCATTTCTCTCGGCATTGGATATTCCTTCTCCTTCGAGTTTCCCATCTTTGATAGCATTCTTAATCATCTCCCCTGAGATTACCATATCCGCAAAATTCTTCGAGGCATTACCGACGAGTCTATCATAGTATGGGCCCGTAGTGTATTCACAAAAAAGATGGTGATTTCCTTTGGTGTCAAAAGGTGGTCGTACTTGGGCAGCCATGTCCATCCACCACTGAGCATATTCTTTAAACTCTCAGTAGCTCTTTTCTCCATATTTTGCAAGGTGAGACGGTCAGGCACCATATCTGTTATATGCTTGTATTGGCTTAAGAAAGCCTTAGGTAGATCATTCCAAGAGCGAATCTAATCCTTGCTCAACTGACTATACCACCTAATTGTGGACCCGCTGAGGCTATCCTGAAAGCAGTGAATCAAAAGCTTATCATTATTTATATGACTCGTCATCTTCCAGCAGAATATAGTGACATGGACTGACGGATTGGTTGTCCTATCATATTTCTCAAAGTCGAGGACCTTGAATTTAGGAGGAATGACTAAATCGGGAACCAAGCAACGTTCTTTCACATCTACACTTCCAAATACATATATGTTTTCTAGTACCCAGATCTTTTCATCTAACAGCTAATATTTCCCTTGGGAATCTGTCCACTCAGCCCTATTCGACTCAACCATTTTCAACTTTTCCTATTCAGCTTGATCATCTATATTCAGGATGTTGTTGGGACTAACTGTGTTCTATCCATCTAACATCATGACCTCACTCTGACCCTTTTGTATCCCCGACCCTTCTTCGGCGGTCAAGTTTTCAGTGTATCCCTTTCCCTTGATTACGGCGGACATCAGCTCCATCAATTTAGTCATCTGATCTCTAGATTCTGCTTTAGATTTTTCCAATTTTTCTTGCAATTCTCCTATGCCCTTTCCATTCTTTCCATTCGGGCAGCTTGTTCATTCTCCATAGCTCTAGCATGTATTAAAAAGGTATTCAGTACATCTTATACCTCTAATTTGAAATGAAAATTCTTTCAAAGACTCTTAAAGCCAAACCAACTTCTGTTTTATTCCTCCAAATGCGTGTCATGATTAGACCTACTCACGGGTCGGGCAGCCCGCCCGGCCTGGGCAGGATATTTTGTGTTCCGAGCCGGCCCGGCCCGGAACAGTAATTTTTATTATAATAATATTATTTTATTTAATTTTAATTATAAAAAATAAAAAAAAAATTATTTTTTTATTCTAATGAACAGTATTTCGGGCCTAAACGGGCGGGCCTGGGCGACCCAGGGCCGGGCCTGGGCAGAGAAAATAAAAAAAAAAACCGGGCCGCGGCCTGGCCCATGAGCAGCTCTAGTCATGATTAATGAGCCATGATTGTCAATTGATGCACGTGAAGCCTAAACAATGTGATGTACGGACATATACAGTAGAAACATGCTGACCATGTATGTAATAAATGCAATCACGATGTCAACATGATGCATGCAAAGAATAAACAAATCAACGCATGAATATATGCAATGCATGACCATGTATATTTCAGATGTATTTCCCAATGAATGATCATACACACTATGAATGCAACACGATGTCAATTATGATGCATGTAAACAATGAATGATTGACACAGAGTATATACAAAGAAAATCATGCTGACCATATGTGTCATGAATGCAATCTGATGTTAATATGACAGATTAATGCATGAGCATATCATGATGACTATGTATGCCATGAATGCAATCTGGTGTTAACATGATGCATGTGAAGAATGGACAAATCAATGCATGGATATACAGAGAAATCATGCTGACTATGAACGCAACCTGATGTCAACATGATACATGTAAAAAATAAATAAATCAATGCATGGATATATGCAATGAATGACCATGAATGTTCTAGATGCATGATAACTCGTATAATTATATAGTTTTTAGTTATGTTTTATTATTGTTTTGTGTCAAATACGAGTTATTATTGTTTAGTCTAATTGTGTTTATGATCTTTTATATTTTTATGTAATTTGGTGTTTTTCACAAGTTTCTTTGAGTGATTTCAGATTACTAGAATTAAGGGCAAATCCAGTTCAGTTCCAGTTCCGACACCTTTTGCCATATCAGCTATATCTCGAGTTTCACTGAAGCAATAAGGCTGAACTTTGTATCCCTGCAAAGCTAAGAGGTATATCTATCTTTTTCATGTTTTACACTTCTTGAAACGGAGTCGTTTTCCCTAGCGAAATCGACCATCAAGTTGGCTGATGTGCAATGACGTCTGTTCTGCACCGTTTTGGTATTTTGACCATATCTCCCGATCCACGTGCGAAAATGATCTGATTCCAACGGCTATGGATCCGTAACTGATAGGGGTATATTTTTCTAGAAGACCATTTTATCAGATCGAGCCTCCAACATTGACAAAATCGACCATCAAGCTGGCTGATCAGAATTGTCATACAATATGACGAAAATTGTTAGAAAAATGCACCCACCTATTATACCTACCTTTGAAATTTGTAAAGCTTGTCTCTTGTCATTTAGCCCTCCAAAATGTGTATAAATAGAGGGCCTTGGATGAGTATTGGGATACATTATACATTGGTAGGATATTTGCCATTGTAATAAAATTCTCTAAGTTTTCTTCTTCTTTCCTTTCTCTAGTTTTCTTTTTCTTTACTTATGTTTCTTACATTTCTTTTCATTTTATTCATATCTAGTATGTGTTGCTAATCATATTGTTGAGGTGATGAGGTGAAGCTCTTGGTAAATGCTAAGGTTAGTCTCTTAAACATGAGCTAAAATGAATCATCATTTATAAGCACTAGCATAGATAATATTTTCTTTTGGTTTAAAATCATACTTGCAAAGTAGAGATCTTGATTCATTATTGACAATGAAAATGGCACAGTAAATGCTTGGTTTCATAACCTTGATTTGTTGTAGACATATACCTTGGCATAAGGAATGCTTGGACTCTTTTTATGAGTTTTGAGGACACCAAATGAACATAATATCATATGCTATGGACGTTGGACAATTTGGACTGAATTGCTAAACCTTCCGATTGGAACCTCCCTTATGTGTGGATTTCAATTGTGTAATAAAACAAGATTAATCTTAGCATAACACCAAGAGTGGATTCTCTAACCTCAACATCCTTTCTTATTGTTTTTTATATTTTGTTTAATTTCTTTTATGTTATTTTATTTATTTTGTTCTCTAATATCTTGTTTATTTTGTTTTGTTGTTGATTCCCTAATATCTTGTTTACTTTCTTTTTCTTATATATTTATAAACTTATACTTACTAATACGCTTCCCTGTGGTTCGACCTCGGACACCCGAGAATTTATTACTTGAACATAACCTGCACTTGGGTTTACAACTCTTAATTGAGTTTCCATCAAGTTTTTGGCGCCGTTGCCGGGGAGGCAATACTAAGTATATAAGTTTATAAGTATATTTATTTTTATTGGCTGGTTATACCGCCTATATTTATTTTTATTGGCTGGTTATACCGCCTAATTTTCTATATATTTATATTTATATTGTATATTAACTTTGTTTTATTTTTATTGGCTGGTTATACCGCCTAATTTTGTATATTAACTTTGTTTTATGCTTGTTTGGCGACGTGATTTTAGATCTCGTCGTTTAGTTAGATTTTATTGTGAAACTTTTTCAGGTAATCTTTCTAATACAACTCCTACCATGGCTGACAATGAAAGTGTTCATGCTGAAGATGAGAACAGACAAGTACGCACCATGCGTGACTACTTGCAACCAACTCGAAGCTCATCACCCTCTTGTTTTATTTTTCCTCTCAATCCAAACAACTTTTGTTTTAAACCAGGTATGATAGCTTTGCTTCCAAATTTCCATGGGTTAGAATCGGAAAGTGCTTACTTGTTTCTAAAAGACTTCGAAGATGTATGTGTCACCTTTAATGACCAACAATGTACAAATGAAATTGTCAAGCTAAAATTATTTCCTTTTTCTTTAAAAGATAAAGCAAAAATTTGGCTTCATAATTTAAAACCAAGGTCAATTGGCACATGGCAAGAATTACAAACTGAGTTTCTAAAGAAATTTTTCCCAGCACATAAAACTACTGCTTTGAAAAGACAGATTCAAAATTTCAATCAAAATCAAAATGAAGCATTTTTTCAGTGCTGGGATCGTTTTAAAGATTTGTTAAGTTCTTGTCCACATCATGGTTTTGAAAAATGGCGTCTTATTAGTTTCTTTTATGAAAGTTTAACTCCCGAAACTAAACAATTTGTTGAAACAATGTGTAACGGTGAGTTTCTAGAAAAAGAACCTGAAGAAGCCTTTGACTACTTAGACCATTTGGCAGATAACTCTCAAGCCTGGCACATAGATAATTCCTCTGAAAGTTCCAATAGATCTAATGTTGTTTCTAACAGAGGAAAATATCATTTTAGTCAAGAAGATGAGATAAAAGCTAAAGTAGCTAATTTGGCTAGAAAGATTGAAGCCATGGAACTTAGAGAAGTAAAAGAAGTCAAAACGGTTAAAAATGAAGAAAGTTGTGGAATTTGTGAAATCATGGGACACCCCACTTCTGAATGTCCAAACATTCCCATTCTTAAAGAAGCGTTGCATGATCAAGTAAATTCCATAAACACATTTAAAAAGCCTTTTCCTTCTCCTTACTCTGAAACGTATAACCCTGAATGGAGAAATCATCCCAACTTCAGTTGGCGGAATAATAATCATGTTCAGGTACCACAATCTCAAAAGCCGGGCAACACTTTTTCCTATCAACCTTCACGTGTACAAACCTTGGAAGAGACATTGCAAGCATTCATGCAAACACAAGCAAATGTGAATAACCGGACTTCACAGGACATCAATGAGATCAAAAACACCTTGTCCACATTGACAGCTTCATTACGCACTCAAGAAAAAGGTAAGTTTCCTGCTCAACCTCAGCCTAACCCTTCTACTCAATGTTTTGTTTCTTGCTCCAATGAAACTCAACAGGAAAATGCCAGTTCTATCACAACTCTTCGAAGTGGAAAGGCAATTGACAAAAACATTCCATCAAAAGACCAAGATCCTTCTTCCCCTCCGAAAAGTAACGGTAAGGATGATGGTAAGTCTGAACTTCTTGAAAATTTGGACAAAGAAAAAGGTATGCATCCTGCTCCTTTTCCTCAAAGGTTGCAAACAATAAAGAATTTGAATCAAAATGCAGAAATTTATGAACTTTTCAAACAAGTTAAGATTAACATTCCTTTATTGGATGCAATCAAACAAGTTCCATCTTATGCTAAATTTTTGAAGGACATGTGCACAGTTAAAAGGAAACATAATGTACAAAAGAAAGCATTTTTGACGGAAAGTGTGAGCTCAATCATTCAGCACCTTACTCCACCGAAATTCAAAGATCCTGGATGTCCAACAATCTCATGCATCATTGGAAACACTAGAATAGAACGAGCATTGCTTGATCTTGGTGCTAGTGTTAATCTTTTGCCTTTTTCTGTTTATCAACAGTTAGGTTTAGGTGAACTCAAGGAAACACCTGTTACACTTCAACTAGCTGATCGTTCTGTAAAAATTCCTCGAGGGATAGTTGAAGATGTTTTGGTTCAAATTGAAAATTTTTACTTCCCTGTTGATTTTATTGTTTTGGACACACATCCTGTTTCAAATCCAAATGTTCAAATTCCTGTTATATTAGGCCGTCCATTTCTTGCAACTTCTAATGCTCTGATAAATTGCAGGAATGGTAATTTGAACATTTCTTTTGGAAATATGACTTTAGAATTAAATGTGTTCAACATTTGCAAGCAACCTGGTGATGATTCAGAAGTACATGAAGTGGATTTCATTGAAGAACTTGTTCATGAACATCTCACCACTACCACATTCCATGATCCTTTAGAAGCTTATTTAATTGAATGTGAGTTTGATAATGCTTCAGAAATTTCACACACTGATTCTTTGTTAAATTCTTTTCAGGTTAAGCATTGTTGGAAACAAAAGTTTGAGGAACTCAGAAAAGATGCATATGAGAATTCTAAAATTCATAAAGAAAGAACTAAAGCCTTTCATGACAAGTTAATTTCAAGAAAAACATTTAATGTTGGGCAAAAAGTTCTACTTTATAATTCTAGACTTCACATATTTCCTGGTAAGTTGAGATCAAGATGGACTGGCCCATTTGTGGTTAAGCATGTGTATCATTATGGAGCAGTTGACATTGAGAATCCTCAAAATGGTAACGTATTCAAGGTAAATGGACAAAGACTCAAACTCTTTTTGGAAAATCATGTTACTCAAGAAGAGGTTGTTTTTCTTTCTGATCCTTGTTTTGAAAATAACTAGATGTAAATATAATTTTTTTTTTACCCCGGTTAAATGGCGGATAACGGTACTCCGTGATTATTTAAGTCGGTTCCATCAGCTACCCACAAAACTGATATTGTATATAAATTTCTCTTTCATTTTATTTTATTTCATTTTTTTTTCAGGATGGATGATATTCTCAAAAGATTGCAGAAACGATTTCCTCCTTTTCCTCGGAATATTTTACTGAAGCTTTACCAAGTTCGATTTGAAAGATTAAGAATGCTTATGCACAAAGGGATTCCTGAAGACATACGTTGGATAATTGAAGCCAAGGTACGTGAAGATGAATATCTTCCTGTTTTGCATTTACCAGGTACAGGTAGAAGCACTTATGCAAAGAAGCGACGAGCAAAGCGCATGAGTTCAAATTGCCACAAGTGTGCACGATGGACGTGTAACGGTAAATGTCGTTCTATTGGGATTCCGTCCTCTAATCGAGATGATAAAATTGAATTCATTAAGGATGGACTGAGTAAGGAGAATTTGGGTAATATCCAACTTTCTCTTGAGACGCATCCTAGTGGAGACGTACAAAGAGAAATTCTTGATTTATGGCCGCAATTCCAAAGGGAATGGCAACATCTTGGGAATCTGATGTTAAAAGACCCTGTTTGCCAGCTTGTAAGAAAACTGGATGGGAAGCATATCCTCGACTCATAGAAGGCGTTTAAGCCGTTTCTGGACGTAAAACCAGAGGAAGATGTGAGCCACAATCACAACTACAATAAATGACTTCTCAGCTTTTGGTTTGATTTGCAATAATTTTATTTCGGTTTAGTTTACGTGTTGTTCGATTTGTGTAATTATTCTTTTTTTTTTTGCATTGGTCTTTTACGGTTGATTTTTCTTCTCTTTTTGATTTTCTTCCTGAAATCACGCAAAAATCTTTTGTTAGGTTAACATTTTCTTCTGACAGGTCAAATACACTTTCGGCGACATTATTACTCTTGTCTGATTCACTACTCAGTCCTCTATATATTACACCATGTACTCATTCTCTTTCAGGCACTCGAAAAAAAAAAAAAAATGGAAAGCACTTCGTCCCAGCGCATTAAAAAAATTTGTGTCTTTGGAGGTGCTTATCCAGGGAAAAATAACATATTCGCTGATGAAGCCATAAGAGTTGGAGTAATACTTGCCCAACAAAAGATCCACTTGATTTATGGAGGCGGTAGTACGGGTTTAATGGGAGCAGTCGCTACAGCAGCACACGCCGGAGGAAGTCCAGTTCTAGGAATCGTGCCAAAACTATTCACAGATTTTTGTGGACCTACCTTGGGTACGGAAATACAAGTCTGGAGTATCCATGAACGGATAACAATCATGTACCATTCTGCCGATGCATTCATTGCTTTACCAGGAGGTCTGGGTACATTGGAAGAAATAGCTTGCGTGGCTTCTTGGTCATCTTTGGTCACAAATAAGAAACCCATTGGTTTGCTTAATATTAATGGTTGTTTTAGTAATTTGCTTTCATATTTAGATAATGCTGTGGATAATGGATTCATGTTTTCAGAGGCAAGGAGAACCATAATTTCTGCTACAACCATTGAAGATTTACTCAAAAAGCTACAAGCTTATGAGTGTTTATCTGCTACGGTTGTTTCGCAAACGCTCGGAAAAAAAAAAAGAGATATGGACGAGCAAGGAGTGGATTGCACTTTGTCTTTGTGACATTATCTAACATTTTGTTTGTTGTGTCTCAGTTATAATAAGTGGTTAGCAACCTCTGCAGGTAATATCTCCTAAATTCTACCTTTAAAATTTGACATTGGGGACAATGTCATATTTTAGTAGGGGGTAAGGGACATATTTTGCTAAAAAAAAAAAAAAAAAAAAAAATTTGTGTTTTAAGACATTTAGAAGTATTCATTCTGAACAAGGTCTGAGTAAGGGAGACTTGAGACATACCTTGTCAGTTTGATTTAATCTTCTTCTTCAAAAAAACAAAAAAAAAAAAAAAAAAAAAAAAAACAAAAAAAAACAAAGAAAAAAGCATGTTTAGACTTAGTGTGTTTTTTTTTTTTTTTTAGTTACTTTCAATACAATGATGAGATATGAATTGCATAAGTCTAAAACAGATTTATTAGTGAGAAGATTTTCATGAGAATTGAGCTTGATGTCAACCTTTTTATGAGCCAATGTTAATATGATATGTTGATTGAGAAAGAAGCATGTTTAGACTTAATCTGACTTGTATAATCATCTTTGTGAGTTTTTGAGCCTATAATGATTGATGCATTATACAAATCAATCTAATTTCTTTCTTGAGTGCTCTTATGATTACATGATTCTCTAGAACTTGCTTTAAACCGTTTGAGACTATATTGATACATGTGACAACATGAATATGATAGAGGCATTAGGATTATAACCAGAGCCAAACAGCCATCCATTATTAATGTTCTACGAGAACATCCCCACTAGTGAGCCAATTTGAGCCTACATTAAATATGATGTTTTATTGGTAACCACAACTTACACCTAGCCTAAATATGCTTATATCCTTACCCTTGTTCTAAAGATGAATTTTATATTTTGAGACATATTGCAAAAAAACAAGGGATATTTTTATTTGAAAATTTGGGTTAGAAACAAAAGATAAGTGTGGGGGAAAGAAAAGAAAAGAAAAAGTCAAGAGAAAAAGAAAGGGATCATTGTCAAATACATTCCCATATTAAAAAAAAAAAAAAAAATCTTCTCTTGAACTTTTAGAAAAAGATGTTACAAAGTTGGTTAGAATGATGCAAAGGCTCAACATGAATATTTAGCCTATGTTATTATGTGCTTTATAAGAGTTTTGAGAAGTTTTATTTGTATGATCTTATTATGTCTCTAAAATCTATGAACTCTTTGGAACCTTTGTGATATCTTTATCCTTTTGTTCTTTAACCACATTATAACCCTTTGGCCCCATTACAACCTTGAATAAAGACCTCTTGATTTATGAAGTTGTATGATCTAAATAGTGGAGAATAGGTGGACAAGCAAGCATATGGTAGAAGTGTTTTCATGAGATTGATTGAGTGTAAACACTTTACCACTACTTTAAAGAGTGAAAATCAAGAGAGTATCCCATGTGAGAAGTTGAGATTAAGTTTGAATATACACTATTTTGATTGAAATATGTTATGTTATTATTGGCTTAACTCAAACTATTTACATTCAAGCAAGATTTTTTGTGAATTTCTTTAAGCTATTGATTAGTTTTTAAGACTTGTCCAATGATTATCTCTAATTTATATTGGAAGGATTAGTTATAATTATTATTTTTAGTTTTTCTTATGTCTTCAATGTTTGTGGGTATCGTCCTAGTAAACCCTCACGAGACTAAACTCGTCCACTAGGGACACCTAGGGGTTTAAAGGCTTGTGTCACATGCTAAGTGCCACCGTGATTTCCTACGAAAATGGATTAGATTAGATATTTTTATTTTATTTTTATTGAGTCGTTGCTAGGGACTAGCAACAATCTAAGTATGGGGGTGTGATAACTCGTATAATTATATAGTTTTTAGTTATGTTTTATTATTGTTTTGTGTCAAATACGAGTTATTATTGTTTAGTCTAATTGTGTTTATGATCTTTTATATTTTTATGTAATTTGGTGTTTTTCACAAGTTTCTTTGAGTGATTTCAGATTACTAGAATTAAGGGCAAATCCAGTTCAGTTCCAGTTCCGACACCTTTTGCCATATCAGCTATATCTCGAGTTTCACTGAAGCAATAAGGCTGAACTTTGTATCCCTGCAAAGCTAAGAGGCATATCTATCTTTTTCATGTTTTACACTTCTTGAAACGGAGTCGTTTTCCCTAGCGAAATCGACCATCAAGTTGGCTGATGTGCAATGACGTCTGTTCTGCACCGTTTTGGTATTTTGACCATATCTCCCGATCCACGTGCGAAAATGATCTGATTCCAACGGCTATGGATCCGTAACTGATAGGGGTATATTTTTCTAGAAGACCATTTTATCAGATCGAGCCTCCAACATTGACAAAATCGACCATCAAGCTGGCTGATCAGAATTGTCATACAATATGACGAAAATTGTTAGAAAAATGCACCCACCTATTATACCTACCTTTGAAATTTGTAAAGCTTGTCTCTTGTCATTTAGCCCTCCAAAATGTGTATAAATAGAGGGCCTTGGATGAGTATTGGGATACATTATACATTGGTAGGATATTTGCCATTGTAATAAAATTCTCTAAGTTTTCTTCTTCTTTCCTTTCTCTAGTTTTCTTTTTCTTTACTTATGTTTCTTACATTTCTTTTCATTTTATTCATATCTAGTATGTGTTGCTAATCATATTGTTGAGGTGATGAGGTGAAGCTCTTGGTAAATGCTAAGGTTAGTCTCTTAAACATGAGCTAAAATGAATCATCATTTATAAGCACTAGCATAGATAATATTTTCTTTTGGTTTAAAATCATACTTGCAAAGTAGAGATCTTGATTCATTATTGACAATGAAAATGGCACAGTAAATGCTTGGTTTCATAACCTTGATTTGTTGTAGACATATACCTTGGCATAAGGAATGCTTGGACTCTTTTTATGAGTTTTGAGGACACCAAATGAACATAATATCATATGCTATGGACGTTGGACAATTTGGACTGAATTGCTAAACCTTCCGATTGGAACCTCCCTTATGTGTGGATTTCAATTGTGTAATAAAACAAGATTAATCTTAGCATAACACCAAGAGTGGATTCTCTAACCTCAACATCCTTTCTTATTGTTTTTTATATTTTGTTTAATTTCTTTTATGTTATTTTATTTATTTTGTTCTCTAATATCTTGTTTATTTTGTTTTGTTGTTGATTCCCTAATATCTTGTTTACTTTCTTTTTCTTATATATTTATAAACTTATACTTACTAATACGCTTCCCTGTGGTTCGACCTCGGACACCCGAGAATTTATTACTTGAACATAACCTGCACTTGGGTTTACAACTCTTAATTGAGTTTCCATCAATGCATTTCCCAATGAATGATCCTATATACTATGAATGTAACATGATATCAATATGATGCATGTAAATAATAGACAAATTAATTCATGAACATATATAGAGAAATCATGCTGACTATGTATGTTATGAATGCAACCTGATGCCACCAAGATGCATTTAAAGAATGAATAAATTAATTCATGAGCATTTACAGAGAAATCATGCTGACTATGTTTGTCATGAATGAAATCTGATGCCACCAAGATGCATGTAAAGAATGAATAAATTAATTCATGAGCATATACAGAAAAAATCATGCTAACTATGTTTGTTATGAATGCAACCTGATGCTAACATGATGCATGTAAAGAATAAACAAATTAATGCATAGGCATGTACAGAAAAATCATGCTGACTATGTTTGTCATGAATGCAACCTGATGCCAACATGATATATGTAAAGAATGAATAAATTAATACATGGGTATATACAGATAATGACCATGTATATCAAAAATGTATTCTACAATGAATAACTATGCATGTTAGGACTGTAACATAATGTCAAAATGATACATGTAAAGAATAAATGAATAAAACACAAAGGTGTATACAAATAAATTAACCAATGATTACACGAAATTGGTGGGACCAAATTTTGATTATTCAAAATTTCATCATGAAAGATTTGCCTCCAAATTTAATCTATGATTTTTTTTTTTAAATATGTTTTCTCCGTGAAAAACCAACATATTATTTTCAAAAGAATTTCGGGGTAGTGGATCCTACTATGGTATAATATCCAAATGTTCATTCAACACTACCGGTATACAATTCTTATTCAACCAATGAATATTTATGAAAACATCGAATGAAATTATTATCATATCCATTTATTGAAAAGAATGAGATCAAAAATAAACCATAAATATACATGGTTTATTCATATATGCATGAAAGTTGCAAAATGCATAATGTTTGAAAAAGAATTTTTTTATATTTTCAATTTCAAAAAGTTAATGAACATTTGACCCAACAATATCTACTTATTTAAGCATCACGATAACTTCGGGGCGAAAATTTAAAATTACAATGGGCGATGTACGTTCATTTTTGCCCGATCTACAATGCTTATTCAGAATGCAAAAATAAATGGCAAAAGATCAAAAGCATTCCTCCATGTGTTCCTAGCTCCAGTACATCTAATGAAAATCCGGCATGGCTTCGCCTAGGTTCACTATATGAAGGTGAATCAGTTCTGAAGGCCCCGAATTGTTCCTCATTATCGCTTGTGAAGGCTAGTAAGGCACCCTGATAAAAGCGGGTTCAATTCCTTAGAGTATATTTTCCAAAGTCCATACAAAGGATCATCACGAATGCTTAGGTACTTTATACTCCGAAAGTGTTTCACTAGCCCATACGGAGGATCATCACGAAAGCATAGTTACTTTACTCCCACTTAAAAGGACGAAACCCGGGTAGAGAGTTCGTGTTATGCAAATGCAAGTGTAGTGTGTGTGTGTGTGGAGGAACAACAAACCTTTCACCACCTATTCTACAATCCTTATTTTAAATGCCCCAACAATTTATTAAAAGAATATTCAAGAATAGTGTAACGCATTAACCAACAAGCAATTGTAATATACAGCATTAAATAACTAAAGAACAATGATAAAATGCATGCACATGAGTATGGCCATATTCAAAACATTTTATTATTTTCAAAATTCTCTTTATTTTAAAAAAAAATATGGGAATTAAAATTAAATACTAAATAAAAACCAACAAAATCGAGACTTTGATAACACACAACTAATTCTAGGCCTGACCTCTAATATTCTCCAATGGAGTCGCCAAGCTATCGCAACCTAAAAAATAACAAGTTTCATCGCGAGACTTTATATTCGTTAAGCGTGACATTGGGAGATCAGAGGAAAAGACGACTTAATTCCTCTTGAAATAAAATGAGGGTTTGAAAACAACCTCGAAAAAAGACATGGAGTCACCACCAATCTTTTTTGGCTAGGTGTGATCGGTCACCTATTAAAATCGATTTTGTAAAACATTTTAAAATTAATTAAAATATTTTTAAAACCAATTTCAAGTCTACGTTTTTAAACCAGAGAAAATCAAAGAAGTAGGTTTGGGACTCGGTTACGTGCGGGGAAGGATTAGCACCCCCACAAAGCCCGTATAAAACGGTACCTTATTAATCGTGTGTTATCTCGAGCCTCGGTAAAAAGTCAGTTTTAAATTTAGTATTTTAAATTAGTTCCCAATTTAAAGAAAAATAATTTCATTTTTAATTGAAAATGATCCGAAATTTATTAATTCAAAATTTTCCTATATTCTCCGGCAAAATATAAAAAAAAATTTATTTATTTGGAAAACTTTCCGAATCATTTTTCTTTTTTGAAAGAAAGATATTACTTTATTAATGATAATTGATGATATCCTCTCCAGCAAACCCGATAGAGAACTCATGAATTATTTTAACTCGAAAATATCTTTATTTTATTGAAAAACATTATCTTATTTAAAAACATTTTAGAAAAAAATGAATATGAACATGTGTGACATAATAAAGATGACATAGCAAAATCTAGACGATATAATACAACCTAAATGACATGATATAATTTAAATGACATATTATATTCTAAATGAAATAATATAATTTAAGTGACATAATATATTCTAAATGAAATGATATGTTCTAAGTAACATAATGTATTCTAAATGAAATGATATGACCTAAGTGACATAATATATTCTAAATGAAATAATATGTCCTAAGTAACATAATATATTCTAAATGAAAAGATATAATTAAAATGACATGAAATGATATGTAATATAAAACCATGTTATCATGGAATATGCATGAAAATAAAAATAATAATGCATGAACATAATAAATCCTAAATGATGTGACAAAAATAAATGACTAAATAAAAAGCATAGGATAACATAGAATATTCACAACCATATATCAAACAATATAACACCATAAAATATAAATCAAAATAATGACATTACCATAGAAATTATCAGCAAAAATCATATATTATATAGTATACATGAACATGAAAAATGCAATGCATAAAAGTGTTTTTTTCTTTAAATAACGAAATCCGTATACCTAAAAAGATATCCAACTACCTTAGGAAAAGACATCAAATTAAATTTTCTAAAATCAAATTACTTTGTGATTGGTACAATTTTGAAAATCTTGGATAGAAAAATGACCATGGCCAAAATTCCCATTTAAAATGGCTCTATTTTATTAAACTTTGAAAACCCGGACTTGACCACCCTTGACCTGAGCTCTATAAAATCATTTTTTAAGTTTAAAATGGCTTATAAATCAACCTAGGATAGTAGCTAAGGTTCCTAATCAGCTTTCTCTTAATGCCTTAGCCAAAACAGAAAATTATTTTTCCCTTGAATTCAAATCTGATTTTACTGTCCAGTTTTAAAGCGTGATTTTTTGACCTATTTTAAAATTTCAAAAAAATCGAAAAAAATTATAGGAGACTCAAAACATGTCTAAATATATGGGAACAAATTGGCTTAATTTTTATACTAAGGATGTCCCACCAGAAAAATCACGAAAGTCAAAACACTTGGTGAAAAACCGTTTTGCTAAAACACATTTTTATGCCTTTGATAAAATCATTCAAAAATTAAAAATATATATATATATATATATATATATATATATATTGGAGACTCCTCTAAGGACCTAAAAATAGTAGCTAAAATTTATAAAAATTTGGACAATGATTGCCTAATGAAAATAAAATCACAAAGGTAGAAATTTCAACTTGACAACTTCTTAATTTTCCACAAGCATGCTCATGTGAGCTTGGCTTTGACCCATTGATTGGCCTAAGTCAAAAATCAAGTGGTATGGCATGAGATGCATGAACAAACAGAAAGTTAAATTTATTAAATGCATGATTTATGACCTAAATGACATAGAAAATGCATGGCATAAATAATGTGACCTAGACCTAACATGAACTTGCATGGCAATAAATGCAACCTAGACCTAAACATGCATGAAATGCATGGCAATGCAAATGTGACCTAGCAAATGTGACCTAGACCTAATGAAAATGCATGGTAATAACACAAACACATAGCATAGTAAATCAAATATATAAATCATGGCATAGAAATGCAAGCATGTCAACTAGCAAGATGAAAATGCACATACAAGGCACAAAACCTAGGGTAGTCAAATGGACATATTCAAAATGATGAAATCCTAACATGGCATTAACACAAACACATGACATAGTATATGCAAGACTCAAAAGGAAACATGCTAGACCAATCAAACATGATGCATAGGCAGGAACAGCTAGGCATTTTCACAAACACATAGTATAATAAAATCACAAAGCATGAACAACTTAACATGTAGAAAACAGAAAATTAAAAATAGAAAACAAAGTAAGTAGACATGGAAACAAAATGATAAAATCAGAAAAAATAATAGTAACTAAATTAAAAAGGTTGAAAACAAGCTCTATATCTTAACTATTTTAAAAAGTTTGAACATCAAAACATGCTAGAATATCACAACCAACATGGAAAATAGATCAAACACAAGGCATGCACTCCAATGGTAGGTTTCGGCCAACACCAAAAATGGGTAGAAAATTTGTTCTTTCTTTGATTTTTTCATGGAAGCATAAGATAGGAGCTTTAAGAACTTGTTTTGAAAAAAAAAATTTATTTCATGAAATAAAATAAAATAACCATGAAAATAACAAAATCATATCAACAAAGTATGGAGGAGAGCATGAAAGAACATAGCTACCTTGCTCTAGCTTTCCAAATCAAAGAGTAGCAAGAAAACCCTTCTTTTTTCTTTCCCTTTTCTTTTTTCCACTCATTTTTTCTCTCAACTATAGCTACTGCCCTCCTTATGATCAGCCAACCCCCCCCAGCAAAATTGAACCCCTCTCCAACTATGGTAGCCCAATGGTCACCTAATAGGTGTAAGATGTTGTCATTTTTTTCCTCGCCAATTTTCATCCAGAGGCCCTTAATCCAAGATGTTTTTATGTGAAATTACCACTCTTAGATTAAGTAATCAGCCCCTCACACCTACAACTATTCAAGAATATTTAGCCATTATGTTGACATCTCTCCTCTTCATGCATTGGTCTATGTAGCTCAATTACAAAGGCTTGATAAAAAAAAATAACTACCTTACTATCCACTCTTAGCCTTTGGATACAAGAACTCAGAAAAATCACTCTCCAATATGGGCTTGGCCGGCTGACCCTTTAAATTCCAGCCCAATCTCCATTTTTTTAATTGCAAGAAAAGCCCTCTTTGGTTTCTTCGATAAAACAACGTTTTTGGCTCCCGAACCTAATTAAATAGAAAACGGACTCCAAATCCAAATTTTCTTTTTTCAATACTTCCTAAATAATAAAAAATTGAATTCTGAAAGTTTTCATAATTTTTCGAGCCCATTTACTATTTTTCTTGGATTTTTCTTCCAAAATTGCTCCTTAATGCACCCGAACTTTTACCATTTTTAAAATGAGCTCCGAATCTAGATTTTTCTTCACCAATCTCTTCCAAATAATTTAAAATTGAGATCTGAAATTTTTCATAATTTCCAAGCCCATTTGCTACTTTTTCGAGATTTATCTTCTGGAATTTTAGCTTAGTGGGCCTGAGATTTGCCATTTTGCAAACAAGCTCCGAATCCATATTCTTCTTCTCCGATCTCTTCCAAATAACTTAATATTGAGATATGGAATTTTTGGTAATTTTTCGAGCTTATTTGCTATTTTTTTGGGATTTATCTTCTGGAATTTCAACTTAGTGGGCCCGAAATTTGCCATTTTGCAAACGAACTCCGAATATGAATTTTTCTTCACCAATCTCTTCCAAATGATTTAAGGTTGAGATCTGGAAGTTTTGATAATTTTTGGAGCTCATTTGCTATTTTTTCTGAAATTTTCAAATTTGCCCTTTTACCTCCGAAGCCCGGTTTTACTCAAAACAAGTTCGATTTTCATATTTTCTTTTTCTGTGTCTTTGTCATATATTGAATTGGAGTTGGACTTAAAACGCCCAATTTTTACTATCAAATTTCCCTCCGATTTGATTTTTCCTTTTTTCAGTATCGAGAATTTCCTCGTTTTTCTGTTTTTCCTCTAATTGGCTCTTTTCTCGGTATTACTTCAAACTGAGCCTTGGGCTATCCTTGCTTACTCACTCCTCATCAATTAGGGGATTTAGTTTTATCGAATCGGGCCATTTCTGTAATTTTCCCTAATTCCACCAAAAACCATAATTCTCGATTTTCTTCCAAATTGACTTTTCCTTCGGTTTTGCTTCTAGATGGCCTCTCCTTTACCCGTAATCATTGCTTATCTTCCGTTTGGAACCTCCAATTTCGACCAATTTGATCGTTTATGCACTTTTTCTCAAATTTTCCGAATTAGGGTTTCCTTTCCACTAAATTCCCGTAATCCATCTTCCGAACTCCATATCTTCCATTGTAGATCTCGGACTATCAAAATTCTTTCACCATTGTTCAATTATACTTTGAATCTTGATTTTGAAAGTGGGTTGACTTTTTAGTGGTTTGCTTTTCAAAGTTAACTTTTTTGGGGTTGACTTTTTCAAGATTGACTTTTTATGCTTACCTTCTTAAACTAAGTTTCGGAGTGCCACCTGCAGGATGAGAAAAGACTTTTTGCATTCTAAAACATCACTTTAGGAAGAAAAATACCTGATTTAGTGGTCCGGACAAAATTAGGTGTCTACAAATATAATATCTTAATATTTATGATTATTAAAATGTTACTATTTGAAATATTAATATTAAAAATAAATATTTTAAAATTTATGTCAATATTACTATTTGGAAAAGTAGAAATAATATTTTAATATTTATGTCAATATTACTATTTGAAAAAGTACACATAATATTTTAATAATAATTATATTAATAGAAATAATATTTAAATAATAACTATAATATTTTAAATAATAATATTATTAATGTTTTAATAATAAATAGTATTATTTTAAGTATTTAATATTAATATAATATTTTAGTATTAAATATTATTATTAAAATATTAATATTTCAAATATTAATATTTTAATAAATGTCAATATTTCTATCTGAAAAAATAGATTTTTCAAATTATAATCAAACATATAACTTATTCAATTGAGTCATCTAAACATCAGAAAATTTTTATTTTCCAAAAAAATTTCACATTTTTCAGAAAATATTTTCTAGAAGCCAATTTTTGCGAAACAAACGAAGCCTAAATGTTGCTCAAACTTGAGTACAAGTGTCGACTTCTAGTATGTTTCTAGATGTTTGACTTGTCAATTGTTTTAAACTTAAGACACAAGGATACGACATAAAAGGGTCCAAGAGAATGATACGGGGGTTGAGACTTGTTTTACATTTACTTAAGTGTATTTATATATATATATATATATATATATGTATATATAGTTAACACAAATTATTTGTTTGATAATGAGAGTTTAATTTCAATTTAGGTGATGATTGTAAGAAATGGTGGACATATTGATATGTTTTCTTGCATAAGGATATATTGAAATTAGAGCAAATTTGCCATTATACTTTTATCAGATTGAATTTTACTATTAAACTTTGATTTTTAATTTAATTTTGCCACTCAACTTTGATTTTGGAAGATTTGAAGATAAAATTAATTTATAAAAAATATTTAAAATTAAAAAATTAACATAAAAATTGTATTTTATAAAAAAACTAAAGCTTAAACTTTTTTGATCGTTCTTTATTAATTAATTTATTAAACCCTAATTATTAAAATGAAATATTTGAAAGAATGTTTTATTAAATTTTATCTTAAAGTCATCCAAAGTCAAAGTTGAGTGGCAAAATTCAATCAAAAATTAAATTTAGTGGCAAAATTTAATCAAACAAAAGTAGAGAGACAAAATTCAATATTGAGTTAAACTATAATGTAAAATTTGCATTTAAAACCAAAAGAACAATGAAAAATATCAATAAAAATAAAATATAGAGACAAATTTCACTATGCACCAATAGTATGATGGAAAATTTATCCCTTAACCCTTTGTTAGATTTTGAATTTTAAATCTATTAAATGCTTTTATTTTATCTATAAGTCTGTTAATAATTGCTTATTGATAAAAAAAATAGCATTTAAAAATGGAAAATCGGTAAAGAAAACAAAATAAAGAGAGAAAAGATAAGCAATCTTAGATTCAAAACTCAAAAATTTCTAGCAACTAGAAGGAAAAAAAAACCCACGTCTTTGGGGTATTTTAATTTCTTTTAATTAATTAATAATAATAAATTAATTTTAGTTTATATTTTATTAAATAATAATGAAATATTTAGATGTTTTATTTTAAATTATAAAAATATTTTTTAATTATGAAAATTAATTTATGATAATTTTTTATTTATAAATTACATAATACAAATATATTTTCAAATGTTATTTAAATATATTTTTGAAAAATATTTAGACTTTATTGTACAATATATATTTTTATTTATAGGAGATAAAAAATAATAAATGAAAAATAAGAAACTAGAATTGTGATTTGTATTTTATTCTCGTAGGATCGATTTTCTTACATAGGTTAGCAGCAAATTCGTTTTTTCTTTTCTTTTTTCCCAGCGAGTCGGGTATGAATCCTAAATCGACCAGCGAGTCAACGTGCTATCCAACCCCTTTAAATACATCATTTAAAATAAAAAAAAATTAATAAAATAAATTTATTTAATTACTTTTCCCGAACGGGTGAGGTCACGAATCCTAAATCGATCAGCGAGTCAACGTGCGAACCAACCCCTTTAAATACATAATTTAAAATTAAAAGAAAATTAAATAATAATTTTTATTTTTATTTTTTTTCCTGAGCAGATCGGGTATGGATCCTAAATCGATTTGCGAGTCAACGTACGGACCAACATCTTTAAATACATAATTTAAAATTAAAATAAAATAATTAATAAAATAAATTTCTTTTTTTAATTTTTTTCCCGAAACGATTGGGTACGGATCTTAAGTCAACGTGTGGACCAACCTCTTTAAATACATCATTTAATATAAAATAAAAAACTAAAATAATTAATAAAATAAATTTCTTTTTTAATTTTTTTCCCGAGCGGGTCGGCTACGAATCCTAAATCGACCCGTGAGCCAACGTGTTAACCAATTCTTTTAAATACATCATTTAGATTTAAAATTAAAATAAATTTTTTTTTTTGAGACGGTCGAGTATGGATCTTGAATTGACCTGTGAGTCAACGTATGGACCAACTTTTTTAAATACATCATTTAAAAATAAAAATAATTAATAAAATAATTTTTTTCTGAGCTGGTCAGGTATGGATCCTAAATCAACTTGCGAGTCAATGTACGGGTCAACCCCTTTAAATATATCATTTGTAAATTAAAACAAAATAATTAATAAAATATCTTTTCTCAAGACGGTCGAGTACGGATCCTAAATCAATTCACGAGTCAACGTGCGGATCCTAAATCATTAAATACATCATTTAAAAATAAAATAAAAAAACTAAAAATAATTAATAAAATATTTTTTTTTATTTTCTTCCCCTAGCGGGTCAGGAACGAATCATAAATCGAGCTGCAAGTCAACGTGCAGATCAACCTCTTTAAATACATAATTTAAAATTAAAATACTCGCAAGTCAACGTGCGGATCAATCTCTTTAAATACATTATTTAAAAATAAATAACTTAAAACTAAAATTAAAAAAATTAATAAAATAAATTTAGTTTTTAATTTTTTTCCCAAATGGGTCGAGTATGGATCTTAAATCGACTCATGAGTCAACGTTCAGACCAACCCCTTTAAATATATCATTTAAAAATAAAATAAAAATCTAAAAAACTTTTAAAAAAAAAAAAAAAAAATAGTGGGACCCCTTTTTTTTTTTTCTTATAGCGAAAGATTAAATTATCCTTAATCTAATTTAAAATACCATTTGAGTCTTTATGATTCAAAAATAATTATTAGTAGATTTGCCAATTTCTCTTGAATTTTTTTTCCTTCCTTTCTTTCTTTTTTTTTTTTTTAATGGTTGATGTGTCAAAAAAGCCCTGAATGACGTGATTTCATATTTCCGCTCCCTTTTAAGGTGTTTTTATTTTAATATAACTATTTTTTTTTTTTCAAATTGTTGATTTTTTTTATTAAAATACTCTATTTTTATAACGGAAAGAAAAGAAAAAAAAATTATACAAGGGAAGTCAACATGACAGATGACGACTTCCCTTAAATAATTGCAAAAAAAATATATATATATATACATATATATATATATACATACATACATGGAGAAGTCGCACCCATGAGTGGGGACTTCTCCACATTAATTTTTAATTTTTTTAATGTTGGGAAGTCGGCGGCCGTGCGGACTTTCCAACATGAAGAATTCACTTATATATATATATATTAGATAATAAATAATAAATTTATAATTCTAAAAATAAAAATTTAATAAATTTTAAATAAAAAATTTACAAAATAACAATTTACAGTTTTTTTAAAAAATGTTGATAATTTATCGTATATGAATCGGATTTTTTCAACTCCTATTTGTAATGAAATGGACTTTCGGGAGAAAGATCAACTAAAGCGTTGTGGATTATGCAGGAATGAAGGTCATAGCCGTCGAAAATGTCATTATCAATTTGGTATATCGGGAGAGAGTTCGCATTAATAATAATAATATCATTATACATACAGTTATTGTATACATACCGTTAAAAAAATATAAATTGTATACATATAGTTAAAAAAATATAGAAATTGTATAAACAAATTTTATATAATTTAAAAAAAATTATTATTTAAAATTATAAATTATATAATTAATTTTAATTTTATTATTTAATATATATATATGGGTGGCGACTTCCCAACATTAAAAAAAAATAATAATAATGTGGAGAAGTCGCCACCCATGGGGGCGACTTCTCCATGTATAATTTATTTTTATTTTTTTTTTCAATTATTCAAGGAAAGTCGCTATCTGCCATGGAGACTTTCTTTGTATAATTTTTTTTTCATCAGTTGTAAAAACGAAATATTTTGATAAATAAAAAAAAATCAGTAATTTGAAAGAAAAAAAATAGCTATATAAAGTAAAAAAGAAAAACCCTCCTATAAAGATCATCTACCCTATTGTCAGCCCTTAGATCAAAACCCATCTAAAAGTCAAGATATTTTTGCCCAACCCAAATGGGAGAGGTCGTTCCAAATTTGTGCTCCCCATCCCTCATTTTCTTTTCCAATTCTTTTTTCCTTTTAATTATTTTTTAACTTTTTAATTCATTTTAAAAAAAATAGGGATAAATTTTTTAAAAAACTTGAGATTTGAGGGTTTAACCTCCTTTTTACCCAAATTTGACTTGAAATCTAAAAATTAAAATTTTAAGACCCAATTTTAAATTATCAATTAAAACTCAAAAAGATTTATAATTTAATTTATATTTGATTGTAAAATTTGGACCCTAAATCATACTGAAAATAGATCCGGATTCGGATAAAATTAAGTGTTTACTATAATTTTACGAAGTTTAAAGTATTGCTTGGTATTTTTAATTACAGTAATTAGGTAAAAAATAGCTCCATTGGTAAAAAGTTTGTTTAAGTATAAATAATCTTGTGTTGAAGTCAGTAATATTTGAATTTTATTAATAATCTGTCTTGACCTATAGTTTAGTGAAGAGGCTATTTTCCAATTGAGGTGGCAAAGTTTGAGTTGGATTATATTAGGTTATTTTTTTAAGTTCGAGTCATTTTATATTCGAATAATTTTAGATTTAAATATTTTGATTTTGAGACTCGAATTATTGAGATATAAATGATTGAATTTTAAAGTTAAATAATTTAATTTTAGATATTTTAATTAATTTTTTGAGTCATTAAATTTATATTATTCTGAATTCAGATTGATTTATTTGGAGGTCAAGTTGAAGAGATTTGAATTATTAATTCAACTCACTCAAATCATACTAAATCGAATTCGAATGAATTAAAACAAATTTTTTTCTTAGAATCAACTTTACCCACTCTATTATCCAACATTTGCATCTTAGCTTGAGTTTGAAAGAACTTATTTGCCCCCCCCCCCCCAACATTTTCTAAAAGCGATTGTCTTATCTAATCTAATAGTAATCGATGCTTATGTTCTCAAAGGGAGAATTGTTTGGCAGATGAATGCAAATCAGTAAAGCAGTTGAAATTGGAAGAAAATACTACAGTTGGGAACATTTGCACTTCAGTTTACAGTGCAACAAGATAGCCAAACAATTTAGAAACTCCCAGGTACAAAGTATAATGTAACAAAGGTTTTGAGAGAGCTCAGGCCTAAGCAAGCTAAGGTGGGATAGGATAAACTAATTTGGTATCCTCTTCACATCTCTAAGCATGCAATGATTTTTTGGATGGTGAGTGTGCGCTTTGTCATTCAATGTCAAAAATCAAGAAATCACATGTTCTTTGAATGCACATTCTCTAAGGACATTTGGAGAAGTATTCATAGAGGCATTCATAACTAGGAGGAAGAACTGATTTGGGCAGTGAAACACCTTAAGGGCAAGTCCCTGATCTCACTTGTTTTACGGACTGTATGGAGTGCTTTTGTCTATCAAGTTTGGAGAGAAAAGAATAACAGAGTATATGGGACACACAACATTCTGCAACACAGATACTCGACTACATACATATGGTTGTTAGATTAAGGAATGTGGAGCCAGCCATTGTAAATACTAATCTTTGTACAGCTTGGGATTTAACAGGCCAAATTTTTGTTTGTATACAATTTGATGTAGCATCACATTGCTACTTTCTTTGATATTAAAAATCAATGCTTATCCAACAAAAAGAAAAAAAAGAGAGAAAGTGACAATTTAATAACTATAAAAATAATTTAATAAATTTAATAAACAAAAAATATTATAATAAATACGATAAAATACGTTTAAATACGATTAATATGATTAACATAATATATTTAATATGTTCGTATTTAAAATTTAAAATATCTAATAATATATATTATATTTATATAACTAACAAAAAAAAATATAAAACAAGATAAACATACATGAATTATCAAATATATATTAGATTTATATTTGATGATATATCAGTATATGCATCTATACATTAACATTAAACCACATGACGTCACCTGTTAAAAGATATAGTTTATCTGTATTTATTTTTTTTAAAATTGAATTTTTAAATTTGTTGAGGTGTCATCGTATGATTTACTTTCAGTGTATAGATTTATACATTGATAGTGTATCAAAACAAACCCATATATATTTTAGAGTTTGTATTTGATACACTGTCAGTATATAAATCTATATATTGACAATGAATCATATAATAATACCTTATTAATAAACAATTTTAAAAAATTTTAAAAATTTAAAATTTTTAAAAAATAAATACAAATATTTATATCTTTTAATATGTGACATTATGTACTTCAATATTAATATATAAATTTATAAACTGACGGTATATTAAATATAAATTTTATATTTTATGCTGACAGGAAAAGAAAAAAAAAAAAAAACCGAAGCAATTTAGCAGAAGATATTGAGGCGAGCATAACAAAGCAAAGCATAGGCCAATCAAAGACAAACAAAGCCCCATCCAACAGATCCGAGAAATGCGTCGACTGGTCTTTTTTTGCTCTACACAACGCCTCTTCTACACAAAGCTGGCGCGTCTTTGACACTCTCTTCTCTTCAGATCCTTTTTCTCCCTGTTTCCTGTTCTTCTTTTCTTCACAACTTAGTTTACTTTTCATAAAATGCTAACGAGTCTTGAAAGTGAAAAATGCGTTTTTGGTTGTTTTTTCAAAGAATATTTTAGCATCTAAAATTTGTTATTAATAGAAAAGCAAATTAAGAGTGAATGAAGAGGTAGAGCACAAATAGAAAAATCTAAACTCCAACGTGATTGTTTTCTTTCTTTTTTCAATAATAATTCTTGTATTTATGTCATATTTATTATATCCAAGTTACATTGAATCCTAACCCAGCAAACAATCAAGTCATGAGATTCAAAAAGATTCATAATTAATTTGATCACACAAAATACATAAAAAAATAATAATGTCTAGACTACTAAAAAAATCGAGATTCTTAAAATACCTCCGAGTACATTTTTTTCATCACTTTTTTTCTCTCTGCTCATCTTTTGCTTCATAAATATTTATTAACTTAAACATCAAAACGTGCTCTAAAGAATCATCTTCCACGCCCTTCTAATCTTGTTATTTATCCAAATGTTTTGCTCTACACAATCTAGCCAACTACGTGTTCATATATATATTTTTTATTGTATTCAAGTGAAATAGCATACTGCATATTTCCTTCAATAATTTTAATATGTCATTTGAAAGTTGAGAAAAGCAAATGATCCCATTCCCTTTTCTTTCTTTCTTTCTTTTTTTTTCTTTTATGATCCCATTGCCCTTTCTTTCTTTCTTTTTGATCTTGTCTGTATTCCTCAGTCAATAATTTCACTTTTATCATTTTACATTTATTTTATTTTTTCACTTGCCATCATACTTATCCCTCTGTACCACACAAAACTATAGAAGAGGGACTGGGGGGGGGGGGTCTGAGTCTATCCCTGTCCAATCTTGTGCATCGATTATGACTTCTCTCTGCTGCCCACCTCCCCAACTTTTCCCTTTCTCTCTCTCTTTCATTTTTCACTTCGAAAAAGTTTAAATTTAAAAAAAAAAAAATTTAAAAATTATGATTTAAATTTTTTTAAATATTTAATATTGATATAAAAAAAATATTATAAAAAAAATATTTAAAATAATAAAAATATAAAAATATAAAGATGATAAAATTATTTTATTTAAAAATTAATTTTTAAAATTCAAAAATTATATATTTTTAATTTAAATAACAAAAATTAATTTTTTTATTTATTTAATATTACGTTTATAATAAAAAATAATTTTTAACTTCGAAAACTATTTAAAAAATAATGCTAAACAATGCTTCACTCCCACTCGATACATCTCCGATGTACCCACACACATCATACAGTTAGTTACTCCACTAAACTCAATAATCCTTTCAAAAGCGTCAATAACACGCGGCATAAGGAGCGTGGAGATGCAGCTCCTATTTAAGGTGACAAACAAACTCCGATTTAGATTTAAAAGTTATTGTATTTATATTATATTTATGTTATTATTTTAATAATAATGTTTAAAATATTATATATTTATATAAATTTTAAATTATTAATTTATTTTATATAAATTTTGATATATTTATATATTTATATAGTATTTTTTTGGTATTTTATGATATTTTAATTAATTTTTAAAATTTTTTCAATATTATTAAGTCTACTCCTAATTGCCCACAAAGGATCTCCTCTGTCTTTCCCATGCCTCACCTCATCATCAACTTTATTGCTCCCGATTCCTTTCTTAAATTCCAATTCCAAAGGCTTTAACTCTCTCAAAATCCCAACCTTGTCTTCTCTTTCTCTTTCTCTTTCAACTTCAACTACTACTACTACTACTCCCCCCTTTCTTCAAATCCACACCACCAACAACAAAGTTTCATTTCATTTATTTTATTTTATTTCTTATGGGCATGATGATCTGCAAATGAAAGAGCGTCAACGTTGGCAACCAGCTGAAGACGCACTCCTCAAAGCCTATGTCAAACAATATGGACCTAAAGAATGGAACCTTATTTCCCAACGCATGGGAAAACCTCTTAACCGTGACCCAAAATCTTGCCTTGAACGTTGGAAAAACTATCTCAAACCAGGCATCAAAAAAGGGTCCTTAACCCCAGAAGAGCAATCCTTAGTCATCTCCCTCCAAGCCAAGCACGGAAACAAGTGGAAGAAAATAGCCAGCCAAGTCCCTGGCCGTACAGCCAAAAGACTTGGCAAATGGTGGGAGGTTTACAAAGAAAAGCAGCTCAAACAATTGCAGAAGAAACAAGGCAGGCAAGAATTTCCCCCCGAAGGTAGTAGTAGTACTATTACTCCAGTTGTTGTATCTTCGTCTCCAGGTCAATACGATCACATTCTCGAAACCTTTGCTGAGAAATACGTTCAATCAAATAACAAGTTTCTTGCTAATTATTCCGCCATGAACCCCGTTCTCTCACTCGGCTCGGGAAGTTCAGGGACAGTTACGACGTCGTCTTCTGTTGTTTTGCCACTCTGGATGAATCAGAATCACACCACTTCTTCATTGTCATCTTCGACTTCGTCAACCACCCCATCTCCTTCTGTAAGCTTGTCTCTTTCGCCAGGAGAACCGGGTCTTGACCCAGACTTGATCCGGTTCATGCCGGGTCAAGTTGGTAGCCTGGTGCAATACTGTAAGGAGTTGGAGGAAGGGAGGCAAAGCTGGATTCAACATAAGAAGGAAGCAACGTGGAGGCTGAGCAGGTTGGAGCAGCAGCTGGAGTCAGAGAAGGCAAGGAAAAGGAGAGAAAAGATGGAGGAGATAGAGGCAAAGATACGTTGCTTGAGAGAAGAAGAAATGGCGTTTCTTGGAAGGATTGAGAGTGATTATAGAGAGCAGTTGAATGTTTTACAAAGAGATGCTGAAACCAAAGAAGCTAAGTTAATGGAAGCTTGGTGTAGTAAGCATGTTAAGTTGGCTAAGCTTATGGAACAAATTGGGTTCTCTAGTACTCAATCTCCACCTTGAGTTTTCCACTTATGTTTTAGTTTCAGATTAATTTTGTCTATTATCATATGCTTTGAAATATCCTTGATTAGTTTTGGCTTTGGTGGTCTTCTTGTTATTTACATACTATCTTTCTTGAATCTTTGAATAATGATGCTTTACATTTTATGGTTTTTGATTAAGTTACATGAAATTCAACATTTCTGCAATTTTTGGCTGATTTTTTTTTTTTTTGGAAATTAGGGTTCATTTAGATTTCGGATCCATTTTTCTTTGAAACATACTGAAAAAAGTGGGAAGAGATGATGAGAACAGCTAAAGCCTGAAGGTGGTCTGCTATGTAGATGTAGGGTCCAATCTGGTTTTTTTCACATTTTTATTAGCTGAGAAGAAAAAAGCTGTCCAAAAGATGGACATGTTTTTCAATAAAAATATATATAAAACAAAACAAAAGAGGACAAGTTTTGTTATGGGTAAATACGAAAAATATACCTTTATTATTAAATAATTTAATGAATAAAAATTATTTTTAAATAAATTAATTAAAAATAATTATAAAAGATATTGTAAAAATAAAATTATTTTTAATGAAAAAATTTATTTTTTTAATATTATTATTAAAAAATTTTAATTGAAAATAAATTTAAAAAATAAAAAATAAAATATTTAAATATTTATTTTTTTAAAATTTAAAAAAATTTAAAAAAATAAAGAAAAATTAATTTTAGGAATATTTTTGTTATTCTTTTAAATTTTTTCATTAAAAAAAGTAAATAAAAAATTTTAAAATTTATTTTTTAAAATTAAAAAAATTTTATTTTTAAAATTTTTATTTTTTAATTAAAAAGTAAATTAATAAATAAAAATAAAAAAAGAGAAAATAATTTTTTTATTAATGATAATTTTGTTTTTATAATATCCTTTATAATAATTTTTAATTGTTCATTTTTTTTTTTAAAATAATTTTTATTCATTAGACCATTTAACAATAACTTACACATGTTTTTCATATTTACCCTTTTGTTATTAACAACAACATTGAAATATTAATTTGATTATTCCTTTCATTCTTTGCTCTTTGTGCTTGAATTTTTAAATGCATGTTGGGAGTTACTCCAAACTGATTTGCACAATTTCTGATACCCTTTGTTAAGTGATTTTTTTGAGCTAATTCTTGACTTTGACTAGGGCTCGACTTGATGTCGGAAATTAATTAAAACACTGCTGAGAATATGAAAGTATTTTTAAAATTAAATATTTTAGACCATGTCAAAAAAATGCTTAACTATTTTTTTAAATGAAATATTTTTTCAATATTACTTTTTATTAAAGTATTAATTTGAGATAATTATAATTTTAGTTTTAAAACGGAATTTTTTTTCATTTTAGTCTTAAAATTTTAGATGTAAACATTCAATATTAAAGCGTAAAAATTATTAATGTGTTAAAAATTAATCTTTTAATTATTGTTCAAATGAAAACATTAAGCGAAAGTTTTTTATTTTCTTCTTTAAATATGAATTTTTTTTATAAATGATTAAGGGAAATCGACATGGCTTATCGAGCCGTGCTGAGGCCCAATTTTTTTTATTTCTTTTACCCAAGTCCGAAAATAAAAAATTATATAATTTATGATTTAAAAAAATTAAAATTAATATATTGTAAATTTTAAATAAAAAAATTTAAAATTTATATAAATACGATTCGGGTTTATCAGGCCGGACTTACCACCATGGGATAAAAATTATATATATAAATTATTTAAATTATTAAATTTTTATTTTTTAAAATTATAAATTATAAATTATATAATTTTTATTTAATAATTAAAAAAAAATCTTCACTCTTGGGAAATCGCCACACATGGTGGCGATTTCTCAATGTAAAAATTTAATTTTTTTAAAAAACTTAAGTTGGAAAATTTATCATGGCTCTTGGCAATTTTCCAACTTAATTTAAAAAAAAAAAAATTACCGTTAAAAAATGGATTTTGATACTTAAAAGAAAAATAGCAGTATTTTGATAATTTACAAAAATAAATTAGCTATATATAAAAAAAAAAACCATGTTTTTCATTAAAAACAAAATACAAAACAAAACAAAACAAAAGATTGACAAGTTTTGTTTCATTATTTGCTCTTTGTGCTTGAATTTTTAAATGCATGCATGTTGGGAGTTACTCCAAACTGAATTGCACATTTCTGATTTCCCCCTTTGTTAAGTGAATTTTTTGAGTTAATTCTTGACTTTGAGTGGGGCTTGATGTTGCAAATTAAAAGTCTGCTGAGAGTATGAAAGTATTTTTAAAATGAAATATTTTAGGATATGTCAAAAATGCTGAAGTATTTTTTAAATGAAATATTTTTTCAATATTACTTTTTATTAAAATATTAATTTTATGTGGATCTCTTTAATTTTACAAATTTTAAGAATTTTTGTTTTGCTTTTTATAGAACTAAATACAAAGTCAGTAGATTAACTATTTTATTTTCAGGTTTCTTATTATTATATTGTTTTTATTATTGATGGTCAAGACTTTAATGGGTTGGATGCTAAGCTAAGCTTATGTCCTATCCTATTGACAATGACTGATCAGTGGAGTGCGGGATAGGACATTGACTTCACTCACATGCCTGTTGTGCGCGTTGTTTGCATCGTCACCCACATTATTATTTGGTAAACAACTGGACCATTTTTAAATTTTGTAATCAAAGACAAGGATTATATTTTTAGTTAAAAAAAAAAAAAAAAAAACAAGGATTCTGTTGAAATTAAAATCACAAACACACTACTATTCTATTTCGAAAAAAATAATAAGAAATATTATCGCATTATCTATCTATACCTATTATATTAAAAGAATCCCATGAGTACTGTAGCAGGTAAATTTATTTGAATATTGATAAATAAAAAATTCAAACTAGTTATAATTTTTTTATTTATAAAAATACGTTTTTTTTTTCGTCTGGTAAAAATTCAACAAGGGAAGTCGCCATATCATATGACGACTTCCGTGCTTTATTTTTAAAAAAAAATTAAGTTTTTACGTTGGAAAGTCATCATATGATATGACGATTTCCCAACGTTTTTTTATTTTAAATTTTGTTTTAATAAGTTGGGAAATCACGACTTCTCAACATTTTACTTTTTTTTTAATTTTTTTTAAATTTTTAAATTTTTTATATATAATTTAAAAAATGTATATATAAATATATATATATATATAAATTTTTTAAAAAGCATATTCTTAATTTTTATTTTAAAAATTTATATAATTATTTTATTTAATTTATAAAAATTTTAAAAATTCGTATTATATAAATTTTGAGATATTCGTGTCGTGTTTTTTTTTTTTTTTCATTTCGGGTTGTCTTTTTTATTTATTTTTTTCTTGTTGTCTTCGTGTCGTGTCCAATTTTGCCTGGTCTAATACAACTAAAGCAAACTGATATAAGTGACTTTGTAATATCAGTATGCTTTAGTTGTGTTAGACCTGACAACATTGGACACGACACGAAAAAAACACGAACATGACACGAATATCTCAAAATTTAAATAATACGGATTTTTAAATTTTTTATAAATTCAATAAAAAAATTATATAAATTTTTAAAATAAAAATTTAAAATATGCTTTTTAAAAAAATTATATATATATTTATATATATATAATTTTTAAATTATATATAAAATAATAATATTATAAATTTAAAAAAAAATTTAAAAAAAGTAAGAAGTTGGGAAGTCGCCATTTGAAATGACGACTTCACAACTCATTAAAACAAAATTTAAAATAAAAAACGTTGGGAAGTTGTCATATCATATGCGACTTTTCAACGTAAAAAATTAAAATTTTTTTTAAAGCTAAAGCACGGAAGTCGCCATATGATATGGTGACTTCCGTGTGTTGTTTTTTCAATAATTTTTAAAATTTATCAAGGAAAATCGCTATATGATATGATGACTTTCCTTGTTGAATTTTTGTTAGATGAGAAACACGTATTTTGATAAATAAAAAAATTATAAATAGTTTGAAAATTAATTTTTTTTATCAATATTCAAATAAAAACACCTATTGTAGCTTAGGCGCATTTTTTTCTTCAGTTTATTAGAAAAATTATAAAATGGATTGACTAATTAAAACTATTTACAGTTTATGATTATTATAATAAATAATTATTAATAAAGAAATAACTTATTTAAGCTTTTGTGATTCGTTTCGTTTTCTCGGATTCGGATATTACGGATTCATAATTTATGGATTCGAATATTGAATTTACTATCCGCTGCAGATTATAATATAAATCACTGGATATTCGTTATTCGAATCCGTTTTAATTTTAGTTCGGATAGTGTCGGATATCTGAATTCGTTATCCACTCCATTTACATATTTACAACGACAACTGAATAAATTAAAAATATTTATAATTTATAGTCATTATAATAAATAATTTTTAATAAGGATTTTTTTTTTTACTTTTGTGATTCGATCTTTTTTTTCGAATTCAGATATTAGGGATTCGGATAATTTTTGAATTCGGATATTGAATTTACTATCGCGACGGATTCGGAGCGGATCGTATATGAACTCTTGGATATCCTTTATTCGAATCCGCTTTAATTTTGATTTGGATATCCGAATCCATTATCCGCTCCATTTATATATTAAGTTTTTATTTAATTTTATATTTTTATTTTTTTAAAAATATGTGAATTCGGATATTCAATGGATATGGCTCTTTAAACGGATACGAATAGTAAGCTGATAATAAACAGATTCGAATTTTGAATAATTTAAACGGATTCTAATATTTAAAAAAATTACAGATATCTGATCTGCAGAAATCCCTATATGTAATCAAATTTTTTTTTTGAAAGAATTACAAAATTAATTAATAAACAAAAAATATTAGAAGAATTACAAAATGAATCAATTAACTAAAAATATTTATTATCTACTATTATTACAATAAATAATTATTAGTATGGAAATAGAAAATAATTTATATGAAAATAAGATTTTGCAATTATTTTTTATCTTTTGAGAAGAAAAAAAGAAATACTTGCAGGAGTAATTGGTCGGTTTAGACTCCGACAATCAAAGAAAGTGAAATCTGATTGGTGAAAAATCGACATAAGTTTTATTTTTTGATGAATTTGTCACTTAATTTTTAAAAAAGTTAAATTTATAATTTTATGTTTTTTAATTTAAAATTGATTTAGTAATAAATTTTTTTATTTGTGAGGAAAGTGTAATTTAAAATATTTAATTTTATATTAAAAATATAATTATTTTAATATATAAATGTTTAAATAAATAGTTACCATTTAATATTATTGAAATTATATAAAAAAAAATTTCAAATCCCTAACGAAGTGGAGAAAACATTCTAGTAATTATTAGATTTCACAAGCATAATTAGTAGAGTGACACATATTTTGAAAAATTATTTTATCCACTACGAGTTAGTAGTAGGACTGCACATGAGCCGGGCCGCGGGCCGGATTTTTTTTTTTTCTTTACCAAGGCCCGACCTTGGGCGGGCTCAGGTCGGTCCGCAAGCCCAGATGACTGCTCAAAAAAATAATAAAAAAATATTTTTATATTAATATTTATAATTAAATTTAAATATTTTTTTTAATGGTTAAACAGTGATACGGGCCGCGCCGGATCAACAAAATTCCTACCCAGGTCGAGCGAGCTGCCCGACCCATGAGTAGGTTTACTTAGCAGGATGACACATATCCTTAGTGTATATTTAAAAAAATAAAATATATGATAATCTCTTAACTCGGTTTGTAAAATTAAAAACTCTACTATCAGTGTATCTAAAACGAACTCATAGTAAGAAATAAAAAATTAATTAAAAAAATAACACATATGACAATCTCTTAACCCACTTGTAAAGTTAAAAAAAATCACTGTCAATATATAAAAACGAACTCAAACAATAATAGTAATAATAAAATCATAAATAAACACTTTTAATTTGGCGTATCTAGCTCTGATTTAAGTTTTAGACTAAAGTTATGCCCGCGCTTTGCATCAGGTTAATATGTATTTGAATGATAAAATATTGACAAAATGAGAGCTAATCCGTATTTCTATAATATATATTTGTTGGTGTATGCCCTAGAGCCAATTAGATTGAGCATGGGGTACACAGTTAATAAAGCAAACCCTTCACTATGAAAATAGTGATACAAGGTTTTTCTTCATGTTAGTACAATAATGAGTTATTAAGTACTAATCGGATGAAGACCATGGAACATAATGGCATTGCAAAGGAATTATAAAAAGTTATAATTATGAGATCCTTATGCATCAAAGCCTTGTTCCCCAAACTGTTCCTGGTCATCGTATTGCCAAGACGGGGCATTGGCAATGCTCAAAGACTAGTATATGTTAAGCCTTCTTACTTATGAAGTAAGCAACCGATCTCATATAGGTTGAAGTATGGGATACTTGGGATAACATATAGGTGCTTGTCTGTTGAACAAGTTCACTGAACATGGCCCGCTAAGAGAACTTCATTTGGTAATATCACTCTAGTGTCTATGATAATGTTCTCTTAGTACCAGTCGTGTAAATTAGTCCTTAGACTTGTGATACCAGGTCATCTTGTATGGAGAGTGTCATATACTTGATTCCATCACGAACGAGTCCCAAGAAGAGGATGCTTATGGTAGGGTGTTATTGGGTATGGCATCAACAAGAGGATGCTTATGGTAGGGTGTTATTGAGTATGGCATGAACCATACGAAGATGAATGAGTGATCCAGAGAGGATTCACCATTCCCTGTGATAATGGAGACATATCTCGTTTGTTTTTTACTACGATTAACTTCATTAAGTCTTTGGCCAAAGCATGATGGATTTAGGAGAAAGTTGTTTCTCTAAATTCATAAGGTTAATCATAAGTTGCGAAGAACTAATATGGATTGATCATGAGTAGACACTGCACCATGCTCATGCGTTATCCGAGATATATGGTGAAAGGACCGTATTACACTGACAAGCTGGTTGTTGAAAGGTTTCTAAAAAGGTCACGATGACTTCACAATATTTGGATGGTCATTGATGGGTTGCTAGATCACGCTCATGATCTATGAAAACAAGTTAATGAGATTAGCTTATGTTCGTTGCCAACATATTGGGAACCTAGAGGGTCGCACACATAATAACAGATATGTATGGATTAAACATGGTATTCTATTAAGGTAAAACTTAATGGAATAAAAGATCTATATTGAGGACTTAATTGAAGTAATTCAATTAAGAAAGATTAAGACATAATTGAGATCTGAGAAATCCAAAGACAATGTCTTAATGAGAAAAGAGGAAGCAAGAACTCTTATATAAACTAGTATAGTCGACTTTGACATAGTGATGTGTAAGGTGTATTTCGAATGACTATGCTATATTGGATTAATGTCATGAGATGATATTAAACAGATTAATGTCATCAATTGTTCATGAGGAGAAAGAAATTTAATTGAGAATTAATTTACTTTCGTTTAGAAATTAATCTATTCAATAAATAAGCATAAGAAATTAGCATTGGTTTAAAGAGACTATTCTAATTTAAGACTGTCTACTAAGGATGGTTTGCCCAACTTAAGGCATTAAGGTTGATGGACCATTATTTTTATTAGATAACATAATGGACCTATTGATCCATCTTAGAATTGTTTAAGTCCAAGTGGATTAATGAAAATATTGTGCAACAAGCTACAGGGGGTCGGTCAAGCTTAGGGAAAGGGGGCCAGGGTTAACGCCTATACATATATCAGATATAGAGGCTGTAGCCGCACCCTGAGACATTCTTTCTACTTGAGATATTCTGATTTTTTCTTGAGAGAAGTTTGGTTTCAAGAAAAGAACCCTAACTTAGAAAAAGAAGAAATCGCCACCTCCCTATAGAAAAAGAGGTTGCCGCAATTCCTCTTGTCTTTAGTATGTTCTTGCCAATTCTCTTCCTTGTTGAGTGAGATTGTTTTAGAGATTAAACACCAAAGAAATAGATCTTTTGATTGTGATCTTAGGATTAACTTGCTAGCACAAGTGAATCACCATACCTTAGAGAAGGATCCATCAGCTGTTCACGTGAACTAGCTCTAGATGAAGGACAATTGTGCTTCTTGTGATCTTGTTCGAATTGGATCTTGGACTGGAGAGCAATTTGCGATATGCAACTTAAAGTTATGATATCTTAAGTAGGTAACTTCTAAAGCATATAGGTGATTTAATTAGTTTTGAATGCTATAAACCTATGCTAAACACAAGCCTAAGATCCTATTGTACTTCAGGTGCTTCTTTGTTTACTTCCTTTACACTTTGATTATTTTGTTTAAGCATGAGCCCGAGAGTATCATAACCAAACAGTGGTATCAGAGCCCAGGTTCTGTTGTTTACATGAGGTTTGTGCATATCAATTCTTTGTGATAAACAAGTTATTGTTTTGTGTATTGATTTTGGCATGTTTTCAGTTCCTAAGAATTTAAAAGAAAAGTTGTTTTCTTTAATTTTGTTAAATCTGGACAGCAGCTATATAATGAATTTAATCATGTTTAAAATTGTTTAAACGGTAGATTAAAATTGTTTTAATCAATAAGGATTAAAGCCATGACATGTCTTAGTAAACCCGACAAGTTTTGATGTCAAAAACAGAGTTTTGAGTCAAGTTTTGTAAGCTGATTTGGGGATGTTATAAAATTGATTTTTTAGATGTTTCAGATCTGAAAATTTTATATTACATGCTAATATTAAAGTTACAAAATTGATTTGAGCTTAAAACATTTAAGCAAAATAGTTTTTGGGCACGAAATGTTGTTACTAGAATGCTGAAATTTTATGGACTGTTTTGTAGGTGTTTGCGTGCCATAAAATTCGAGCATGAGTGTGGAAAAGTTCCACATGTATGCTAGGAATTTTGGAAAGCATCTAAGGTGAATATGATTCATCTATAATGGCTGGTTTGGGCATGGAACATGATTGGATTAAGCGACAACTGTTGCTGCACGCTAGCTGGCCGAACTGCGACATCAAAGAGGCAATTGTTGCCGAATTGAGTGCAGCTGTAAGGGGTGGCCAGCAAGCTCTTTTTAGGGAATCCAGTAGCCACTGTATATGGCATACAATAGTCTAATCACGGGCTGGCAGCTGCCATTCGATGGCCAAAAAGATTGCCTGCATCTAGGGCACTAAGAGTTAGAGTCCTACTTTAACAAGGAAACCGTTTCCTAGTGGGAGTGCGAATCCTAAGTGTTAGGAGAGACTTGTAGTATGATTAGGTAAGAGTTACCTCATGAGATTTTAAGTTCCTAAAGAGTTAGGATAGATTGCAAACTTAAAGATTCGGTATAAGACAATAAGATGTCCTAGAATGTTTAGGATTTTGAGCATGCTAGAATGTTTTGTCCTAATTAAGACAAGCAACTTAAAAGTTAGGTAAAGTCCGATTTCAAGATAGCTTTCTTAATTGTTAAGATTTTATTAAAAATGTTTTAATAGATGGAACCAAAATTGCTAGAATGATTTGATAAATTGTCTCAAATTTATTTGGTGACATTTATGCAAATAGTACACAAGATCACCAGGTGATATTGACTATGCATGTTTTTTTAATTCATGCTTATAATTTGATTATGTATGCATGAAGGATGGTTATGGACTAGACCTTAGTATAACTAGGGAATGTATGGTTGAATTTTCTTATTGGTATTTTATAAATAGGGTCTGCACATCTTGCCTTCTCTTTTTTCATTCTGGAGTTGTAAATTCTCTTCTCATCTAACTCATCTTGAATGTAACTCGAGGCTTCTGATAAAGTAATGTAATTTTTATATTCTTTCTAGATGTAGATTTAGGATAGGAAGATGCATTTATGTAAATTCCGAGTTTGTAAGGAGATATGACGCCAAGAAGAAGTAACCAAGGAGATCACCAACAAAGCTTTCGAAGACTATGTATGGTATCCCCTAGAAATTTGACCAACTAGTTTCCTAATGGCTCAAGGAAACTAGATTAAAGTTAAGTCCATAATCATCCTAGTAGATTGCATGTGATAGATTTATTTCGAATTATGTATATATGTGATGTATGTAATTAAATGAATGCTATGTGTCGCAACCTAAAAAATAACAAGTCTCATCGCGAGACTTTATATTCGTTAAGCGTGACATTGGAAAATAGAGAAAAAGTCGACTTAATTCCTCTTGAAAAATGAAGGTTTTGAAAATGACCTTGAAAAAGACATGGAGTCACCACCAATCGTTTTTAGCTAGGTGTGATCGGCCACCTATTAAAACCAATTTTGTAAAACATTTTAAAATTAATTAAAATATTTTTTTTAAAACCAATTTCAAGTCTGCGTTTTAAACCAGAGAAAATCGAAGAATTGGGTTCGGGACTCAGTTATATGCGGGGAAGGATTAGCATCCCCAAAACGCCCGTATAAAACGGTACCTTATTAACCGTGTGTTATCTCAAGTCTCGATAAAAAGTCGGTTTTTAATTTAGTATTTCAAGTTAATTCCCAATTTAAAGAAAAATAATTCAATTTTAATTGAAAATGATCCGGAATTTATTAATTCAAAATTTTCCTATATTCCCCAACAAACGTGGCAAAATATAGAAATTTTTATTAATTTGAAAAATTTTCCGAATCATTCTCATTTTAAATAAGATATTCCGTTATTAATGATAATTGATGATTTTCTCCCCAGCAAACCCAGCAGAGAACTCATGAATTATTTTAACTCGGGAATATCTTTATTTTATTATAAATCATTATTTTTTTCAAAACATTTAAAATATATATATATATATATATATATATATATGAATATGCATATGTGTGACATAAATAAAATGACATAGCAAAGTCTAGATAATATAATGCAACCTAAATGATATGATATAATTTAAATGGCATAGCATATTCTAAATGAAATGAAATATCCTAAGTAATATCCTAAGTAACATGATATATTCTAAATGAAATGAAATATCCTAAGTAATATGATATATTCTAAATGAAATGAAATATCCTAAGTAACATGATATATTCAAATGAAATGATATGATTTAAATGACATAGCAAATTTAAATGACATGGAATATAATCCAAGTGACATGAAATGATATGAAACATAAAATAATGTTATATTGAAATATGCATGAAAATAAAAATAATAATGCATGAACATAGTATATGCTAAATGATGTGACAAAAATAAATGACTAAAAAAAAAGCATAGGATAGCATGAAATATTCAAAACCATATGACAAACAATATAAAATCATAAAATATAAATCAAAATAATAACAATACCATAGAAATTATCATAGCAAAAATCACATATTATATAGTATGCATGAACATGGAAAATGCAATGCATAAAAGTGTATTTGTTTTTGCTTTAAATAAGGAAATCCGTATACCTAAAAAGATATCCGGCTACCTTAGGAAAAGACATCAAATTAAATTTTCTAAAATCAAAATACTTTGTGATTGGTTTGAAAACAAATTTGAAATCTTGGATGAAAACTAAACCCTAATCGAATTACCCTTTTAAAATAGCTCTAGTTTCCTTATTTTAAAATCCCGAACTTGACCACCCTTAATCCGAGCTTTATAAAATCATTTTTAAAGTTTAAAATGGCTTAGAAACCACCCTAAGACAGTAGCTAAAGTTCCTAATCAGCCCTCTCTAAGTAACTTATCCAAAACTGAAAAATAATTTTCCCTCAAATTCAAATCTGACTCTACTGTCCAGTTTTAAATCACGATTTTTTAACCTGTTTTTAAATTTCAAACAAATCTAAAAAAAAATACTGGAGACTCAGAACATGTAAAACTATGCAAGAAAAAAATTACTTAATTTTCTGATTAAAGATAACTTCCCAGAAAAATCGGGAAAGTCAGAATACTGGGTGAAAACTGTTTTGCCAAAACACATTTTTTTTTGCTTTTGATAAAATCATTTAAAAATCAAAGTAAAAATATTGGAGGCTCTCCTAAGGACCTAAAAACAGTAGCTAACACTTCTAAAAATTTGGACCAAAATTGGCTAAGTAAAAAAAATCACAAAGGTAGAATAATCAATTTGACAACTCTTTAATTTTTCACAAGTATGCTCAAGTGAGCATGAGTTTGAGCCATTGGTTGGCCTAAGTCATAAATCAAGTGGTATGACATGAGATGCATGAACATACAAAAAATTGAATACATGAAATGCATGATTTAAAACCTAAATGATATGAAAAATGCATGGCATAAAGAATATGGCCTAGACCTAACATGAACTTGCATGGCAATAATGCAACCTAGGTCTAAACATGCATGAAATGCATGGCAATGCAAATGAAACCTAGACCTAAAGAATGCATGGCAATAACGCAAACACAAAGTCATGGCATGGAAATGCAAACCTATCAACTAGCATGATGAAAATGCATACACAAAGCATGTAAAATAGAGGAGGACGAATGGACATAGTCACAATGTGATGGAATCCTAGCATGACATTTTCACAAACACATGACATGTTAAAATGCAAAGCTAAAAAGAAACATGTTAAACCATGTAAACATGAAGTAAAGGCATGCACAAGACTTGACATTTTCACAAACACATAGCATAGTAAAATGCAAATCATGAACAACTCAAAAATATTGAAAACAGAAAATTAAAAAATGGTAGACAAAGGAAGTAAACATGAAAACAAGATGGTAAAATCAAAAATAGAGGTAATTAAGTAAAAAGATCAAAACAAGCTCCATGTTTTTGTTATTTGAAGAAAATATAAAATATCAAAAACACGCTAGACATCACAAACAACATGAAATAAAAAACAAACACCAACCATATAAAAAAATAGTCCATTCAGCCACTAGAAAAATATGTAAAAAAAATTTGTTTTTCATAGTTTTTCAAGAAAGCATAAAAGAAGAACTTGAAAAGAAAGCTTAAAAACACTTATTTTAAAAACTAAAATCAATAGAAACTCACCAAATATCAAATGAAAACAGCAAATCAAGGATGGAAATGCAAAAAAAAGTGCAAGAGTATGGTGCTTTTAGCTACCTCTAAAAGCTATATTGCAAGCTTTTCCTCTTCTTACTTTCTTTGTCTTTCTAAACTTTCTATTTGCTTTTCAAAAATGGAGAGTATTCAGCCAAGCAAGTGTGAAAAATGAAAATGACCCCTCCCCCCTTAAGGTGGCCGAATGGCCCTAGGAATGGTGGAGAAGGTTTTAGTTTTTTTTAGCCAATCTTGACCCTATGGCCTTTAATCCAAGATGATTTCTATGTAGAATTCTCACCCTTAGATTGAAATAATCAGCTCCTAAATATGAGGTCATGAAGATGATGTCATAAATAGGATGTCATAAATATGACATCATCTCTATCCATCCATTGGTCCATGTGTCACAATTTCAAAGGCTTGATCAAGAAAATAACTACCTTCCTCTTCACTCTTAGCTCTTTGATCTAAAATCTCAGCAACATCACTCTCCATTATGGGCTTGGCTGATTTCCCTTTTAAAAACAGCCCAATCTCCAATTTTTTAAAAGGCCTTCTTCAGTTTCTTCGGTGAAATGATCTTTTTGACCTCCAAACCAAATTAAATAGCAAACGGACTCTAAATCCAAAATTTTCTTCACCAATCTCTTCCAAATAATTTAAAAGTGAGATCTGGAAATTTTCATAATTTTTGGAGCTCATTTGCTATTTTTTCGGGATTTATCTTCTTGCATTTCAGCATAGTGGGCCCGAGATTTGCCATTTTGCAAACGAGCTCCGAATCCAGATTTTCTTTTGCCAATCTCTTCCAAATAATTTAAGAATAAGATCTGTAAATTTTCAAAATTTGTAGAACTCATTTGCTATTTTTTCGAGATTTATCTTCTTGCATTTCAGCATAGTGGGCATGAGATTTGCCATTTTGTAAACGAGCTCCGTGTCTAGATTTTTCTTTTCCAATCTCTTCCAAATGATTTAAGAATGAGATCTACAAATTTTCAGAATTTTTGGAGCTCATTTGCTATTTTTCCCAAATTTTCCAATTTTGCCTTTTTGTCTCCAAAGCCCGGCTTTGCTCAAAACAAGTTCGATTTTCAGATTTTCCTTTTCTGTGCCTTTGTCATATATTGAATTAGAGTGGGTCCAGAAATGCCCAATTTATACGATCAAATTTCCTTTCCTTTCTTTTCGATTTGATTTTTTCTTTTTTCAGTATAGGGAATTTCCTTGTTTTTCCCTTTTTACTCCAACCGGCTATTTTCTCGGAATTACTTCAAACTGAGCCTTGGGCTATCCTTGTTTAGTCACTCCTCTTCAATTAGGGGCTTAAGTTTTACCGAACCGGGTCATTTCTATAATTTTCCCCAATTTCATCAAAATCTACCAAAAACCCTAATTCTCGGTTTTCTTCCAAATTGACTTTTCCTTCAGTTTTTTTTCCAAGTAGCCTCTCCATCACTCGTAGTCAATGCTTGTATTTCATTTGGAACCTCCAATTTGATCATTTGAACACTTTTTCCTAAATTTTCTGAACTAGGGTTTTCTTTCTACTGAATCTCCGTAACCCAACTTCCGAACTCCATATATTTCATTGTAGACCTCGGATTATCAAAATTCTTTCACCATTGTTCAATTGAACTTTGAATCTTGATTTTAAAAGTGGGTTGACCTTTCAGTAGTTGACTTTTTGGAGTTGACTTTTTCGGGGTTGACTTTTTCAAGATTGACCTTTTATGTTTGCTTTCTTAAATTAAGTCTCGGAGTACCACCTGCAGGATGAGAAAAGCCTTTTTGTATTCTGAAACATCACTTTAGGAAGAAAACATACCTGATTTAGTGGTCCGGATAAAATTAGGTGTCTACAGCTGCCCCTCTTTGGCTATTGCTGAGAATCAGGAATCAGGCAAAGATAAACAAACACTAATTTTGTCCGGTTAGTGAAACCACATGTGAAGAAAAGAGAAAAGGATTTTCATTTTTTTTTTCATTTTTTTAAATTTTTTTAATTTTTTCATTCATCATTTTTTTTGTTTTTTTTTTGTTTTGTTTTTTTTTTTTTTGTTGTTATGAGAGCTGAAAATTGAAGATTTTATCCTTAAATTGAGTTCCCTGACCAATCAAGGCTCGACCCGTCTTAAGAAAATGAGTTCGATTTGCAAGAGAAGAAATGACCTCGACGATGGTCTCGGGGTCTTAACCTGTCTTATTCTCAGCTGTGTTTAAAATTTTGGATATCTCCTCTAGAAGCTTTAGCTATCACTGCCAAAGACTTTCTCCCTTTTCAAAAATTTTAAAACTCTGGATATCTCCACATATGCTTCGGTTATCACCACCGAAGATTTCTCTTTTCTAAAACTATAAAACCCTGGATATCTCCACAGAGGCTTCGGCTATCACTATCAAAGACTTTTTCCCATTTTAAAAAAAATTAAAAACTCTGGATATTTCCACAGAGGCTTCGGCTATCACTACCAAAGACTTTCTCCCTTTTCAAAAAACTTTAAAATTCTGGATATCTCCACAGAGGCTTCGGCTATCACTACCAAAGATTTTCTCCCATTTCAAAAAAATTTAAAACTCTGGATATCGGTTCTTGAAAACATGTTGAAGATTATACTTGAAAGCTTTGAGAAGGGATGCAAATGCTTCTTGGTGCAGATGCAGATGTTAAATAAAATGCAAATGTCTTTGATGCAAATGTAAATGACTTGATTTGATGCAAATGTTTCTTGATGCAGATTCAAATGACTTAGACTGATGCAAATGCTTCTTGATGTAGATGCAGATGTTGAATAAAATTCTGGGTATCTCTATCAAAAACTTCGGCTATCACCGCCAAAGACTTGCTCATTTTTAAAACTGTAAAACTCTGGGTAAATCCTCCAGAAGAAGATTTCTCATTTTTCAAAATTATAAAACCCTAGATATTTCCACCAGAGGCTTCAGCTATCACCACCGAAGACTTGTTCACTTTTAAAATTTGTAAAATTCTGGATATCCCCTCCAAAAGCTTTGGCTATCACTACCAAAGGTTTGCTCATTGTAAAATTCTGGGTAACTCCTCCAGAAGCTTCAGCTATCACCACCGAAGACTTTCTCATTTTAAAAAATCGTGTTGAAAATTATACCCAAAAGCTTTGAGAGAGGATGCATATGCAAATGTCTTTAACAAGATGCTCATGCTTCATGGTGCAAATGCTAATGGCTTAGATTGATGCACATGCTTCTTGATGCAGATGCCCCTACTAATCGTGTTCATGTAAATGGTCTATGAATGGTGTAACTGCAATTACCACATAATAATGAAAATGCAATGATTCTAGAAATGATGCAATTGCTTGAGATGACATAATATGCAAATATTCATGGAGGATGTAAATGTAAAGGTAAAATGCAGATGCTTATGGAATAGTGCCAATGCTTGCCGACACTGTGTAGATGCAAAAGCTCAATAAAAAGATAAGTGCTCATGAGTGATGCAAATGCCCCCGATTGTTTTTCTAGACTTTGGCTTAGCCTTTCAAATTCATTTTTTCCTTTTCAAATCAGAGTATATCTTCAATTCATTTTGGCTATTCTCTTTGTCCCAACAGTTTTCAAGCTCTTATCAACAGAGGTCTGAAACGGGTTCTATTTCTTCTTCTCACATGTGGAAGTCAAGACCTATCCTAGTAGTTCTATACCTTTGTGCTAGAAAAACCCTTGTCTCATGTCAAAATCAAAAATGGGTATTTCAAAAAATATCTTTATTTGTTTTCTCATTTTGAAAACCTCTGAACAAAAAATATTAATATGTGATGTACAAATCTTTTGAAGACTGATGATCACTGTTAGAAATTTCTCTAAGTGTCAATCTGGGTTTTTTCAACTGGGATTGGCAAGGCTTGGTATAACAAAATTTTGGTTGATCGAAGAAAACTTCACAACGAAAATGTATGTCTCTTCTAGGCTCGCAAATGGAACAGGTTTTATAGATCATGAATTCATTGAGAACCAAACAAATCCAACATTCTTTTAATTTCCATATTAAGACATTTTGACAAGCGTCTAGGATGTTTAAACTGGAAAGTTTAATTTTAGAGGGAAAAAAGTTTCAGTTTTTGAAGATAATCCTCCGAATGAGAGCTGTCAATTTGGGAGGTTTAGGAATTCCTAGATGTTGCTCGATGACCACTTCTTCATTTCACTCTAAACCGCCCATTTTGGATTTTCGCCCTAGAGTCTCATTCTTTCCATTTTTTCTTTATTTTCTTTTTGTTGTTCTACCATGCACTTGAGAATTCTAAATTCTTCCTTAGTAAAATGATAATTTGATGAGATGGGGTAAAATCTGAGGAAAAACCCTTCAAATTAAATATTCATGTTTGATCAAAATGGACTTTTAAAGCACGTAATGTAGGCTATGGTTCAAGGTTTAGAAAGAAAGGATAAATAGGCCCAAAATATGTGTTTGAGGGTAATCAGATTAAGGATCATTTCTTGAGGAGGATTCTCTTTGAAACATTTGTCCCTTTTGGACTTTGCTTTCCTTTTTTTTTTTTTGACTTTTGCTCCTTTTCTTCTTTGTTTTTGGCTTCCATTTTGCCATCCTTTTTCACACACATTTTTTGTGTGTTTTTTTTTTTTTTTTTGTTTCTTGGCTTTCATTTCGCCATCCTTTTCTTTTCCTTTCGACAGTGAGCCCGTATTCATTTAGGAGCTCAATTGGCTTTGTATCTGTTTTCGAGCTAGAACTCATTTCTCAATGATCTTTGAGAAGATTTCTCCTCACATTTTCCCTCCAGTATATAGGGTGATCCTTGATCGGGGTTCAAAAAAGAAAGAATTCTTTTGGCTCAAAAGGGGTGACTATGGATAATTTACTTTTGTGAAAGGGATATGAAAGATGGCCATTCATCATATCAAGCACAAATATTCTCATTGAAAAGTAATCCCCAAGGGGAATAGATAATCAGAATTTCATTTTGCACTTCGAAATCATCCGAATTCTCATATTTTTCTTTTTTCTTCTTTTTTTTTTCGTATGCCCCCAATGATTCATGCATTAATCCCTCCTTATTCACCATGTATCTATCATTTTCATACATGATGCCCTAATTTGATTAACCATGAGGATTTGTATCATTGCGAGGAACATCGCAAGTCTAGGTTTACAATGAAAATGCTAAGTTTCAATCTTAGGTTTGTTTGAAGTACTAAGGAAAATATTACCCAAAAACAGGTTTTCTCTAGGACATGCGATAATTTGGTTTGGTCATTGTGCACCGAGCTTTCAATCATGAAGTGATGTTTGGGCAATTGACGTTTTATTGTTATTGGAAAAGGTCATAAATGGTTTTAGCACAATCTTGACACACATCGAATTACCAAAATCTAGATTCTTAAAAGAATGTCTCATTTGTTTGAATTTCAAGGAATTCAAAAAAATTTCAAAAAGTTCGTTCCTTTGTTCCTAGCCTAGACTAGGATTTACATTTTTGCTTATTCTGCAATTACAATGGTTTATGAGGTTTAATCAATCATATTCTTTGAAGCATTAGGTCTTTCAAGTGGTCTCGGTTCAAGGGTTTAGGCATAGGAAAGCCTAAAAGAGAGAGGGACGTATTGGGTCATTTCTAACAATGTTCATCAATATTCTCGAGACTACCCATTACTTCATGTGAAAACCCCTTATTATTGTTCACCACAAATTTTCATGAAGTTTCATTTTTTTTTTGGAATTCAAATGAGTGCTAAAATATAATGAAAACAAAACATTTAAATTCAAATTTTATTTATTTCATGTAGATGTCAACATGAGACAAGTGCTTTCATCATCACTGTTATAGAACTACATGCATCAAAAAATCCTAATATGATTATGCACCATGTTTCGTATGACACTATACTTTCCCATCTTCAAATCTTATCGAACCAGCCTTGATGAGATCCCTGACTTTGTACTTCAAAGCGGGGCAGTTCTCTGTTGAGTGACCTTGATTGCCAGAATGATAACCACAACACTCTCGGATGGAGGCTTCAGAGGCTCTAATTGCATGGGTGTCACAAAGTGATTCTGGATGAGTTGAGGTAGCAGCTCACTGTATATCACAGGAATCGGGTCAACCTGATTTCTTTTTCGCCTTTTATGCCCCCTTCAATTATTCCCAAGGGTTTTAGATTGATAGATAGATGTAAATTCTGGAGTGATTGCAGGCATTGGTTGGTAAGGATAAACACCTTGAGAGACATTGTTCAGGGTAGAGTAAAATGGCTGATACGAGGAGAATTGGGGAGGTGGGGCAAATCCTTCCACGACTTAGGTATCTTCTTTTTTCTTTTCAGATGCCCCATTTTTCTCGATATTGGATGTTTTTTCTCCTTCAATTTTCCCATCCTTGATAGCATTCTCAATCATCTCTCCTGAAATTACCATGTCCGAAAAATTCTTCGTGGTGTTGCCGATAAGTCTATCATAGTACGGGGCCTGCAGTGTATTCATAAAAAGGACAGCGGTTTTCTTCTGAGTTAAGGGCGGTTGTACTTGGGCCGCCATGGTCATCCACCTCTGAGCATATTCTTTGAAGCTCTTAGTAGCTCTTTTCTTCATATTTTGCAAGGTGAGACGGTCAGGCGCCATATCGGTCATATGCTTGTACTGGTTTAGAAAAGCCCTAGCCAGATCATTCCAAGAGCAAATCTAATCCTTGCTCAACTGACTATACCACCTAATTGCGGACCCGCTAAGGCTATCCTGAAAGCAGTGTATCAAAAGCTTATCATTATCTACATGACTCGTCATCTTCCGGCAGAACATAGTGATGTGGACTGACGAATCGATCGTCCCGTCATACTTCACAAAGTCAGGGATCTTGAATTTAGGAGGAATGACTAAATCGAGGACCAAGCATCATTCTTTCACATCCACACTCCCGAATACATCTGTATTTTCTACTGCCCAGAGCCTTTCATCTAACAACAGATATTTCCCTTTGGAATCTGCCAACTCATCCTTATTTACAGCAACCATTTTCAACTTTGCCTGTTCAGCTGGATCATTTGAGTTTAGGACGTTGATGGGATTAACTGTGTTCTGGGCATCCATCATTACGACCTCATTCTGATCCCTTTGTATCCCTAACTCTTCTTTGGTGGTCAAGTTTTCAGTGTATCCCTTTCCCTTGATTGCGGACATTAGCTCCATCAATCTATTCATCTGATCTTTAGATTCTTCTTCAGATTTGTCCATCTGTTCTCGCAATTCTTCCTGTGCCCTTTCCATTCTTTCCATTCGGGCAACTTGTTCATTCTCCATAGCTCTGGCCTGTATCATAAAGGTGATCAGTACAGCTTATACCTCTGATTTAAAATGGAAATTCTTTTAAAGACTCTTAAAACCAAGCCAATTTCTGTTTTATCCCCCCAAGTGCGTGTCATGATGAAGGAGCCATGAATGCAATTTGATGCATGTAGAGCCTAAACAATGTGATGTGTGGACATGTACAGTGGAAACATGCTGACGATTTATGTAATAAATGCAATCATGATGCCAACATGCTACAAGCAAAGAATAAACAAATCATGGATATATGCAATGAATGATCATGTTATTTTAGCGTATTTCCCAATGAATGATCATATACACTATGAATGCAACACAATATCAAATATGATGCATGTAAACAATGAATGATTGACACAGACTATATACAAAGAAAAACACGCTGACCATGTGTGTCATGAATGCGACCTAATGCTAACATGATATATGTTATAAGCAAATTAGCGCATGAACAATACAGAAAAATAATGTTGACCATGAATACCACCTGATGCTACCAAGATGCATGTATGAATGTATGGTATGACAAATAATTGATCGAATGCAAAAAAAATGCAAAGGGGAAAGATATCACGGAGGAAATAAGAATGGGAGGAACTTAATCATCAACATCTCAAAAATTTGAAGCATAATCAATTCATTCCCATATCAACGTTCATAATGGTATAAACCATGTTTTACAAAATCAGAGCAGTGGTTAAAACTATCTTTTACAAGCACTTTATTTTTCCTAGCATCCTAAGGCTATAAGAGCCGGCTACTGAAAAAGTGAAATCATATTAGATCAGAACGAAGTCTTTCTACATCATTGCCATAAATCTCCCAATCCTAATTATACTTTTCCTAGCCCTTTATTAATCAGTGTCGTTAGATCTAACCACTTGGCATTTATAAGAGACTGCACTTTCCTTTTGAAGGCTATACAGTCTTCAATGCTATGCCCATCAATTCCGCAGTGATAATCACATCTTGCACTTGGGTTATACCACTTTGGATATGGTGGTGACAGGGGTTTCAACGGGACACAGGCAACCATGTGATCTTGTACCAATATAGGGAGAAGCTCTTGGTAGCTGATTGGAATAGGATCATATTGCTCTTGAGTCTTGTTCTTGGGTTGTTTTTTAGTCACCACGGCCTAGAAGTTGGGGCACTTGGTGGTGGCACTAAGGCTCGAACCGAAGTGTTTACATGGAAAGGTGGCGGAACAGCAGGGTAAGGGTATGGATTTAGACATGGAACCCTTGGAGGTTGTACATAATTCGAGGTTCCTATCTTGGATGCTTGATAAGGTGCTTGATGAGGGAAGAAATACGAATTGCCAATTGGTGGTGATGGAGTTGGATTCAGGGGTCCCGTAGTGATCATCCTAGTGGACAATTGGGCCACAGTAGGGTGAGGATACTGGTTTGGACTTAGGACCAATTGTAGGGACTGTTTGGGATCTGAGGTTTCTATCCTTGGTATCAGGCTCTCAGGTTTAATCATTTTCACGATTCTGTCCACAATTTCATCAAGATTGCAACCTTTGTGGCATTGACAAGTGTAGGATCCAGCAAGGATTGTATGCTCTAGACCTAATGGTTTTGGTTGATCCGAAGACGATGAAGAGTCCTGAAAAAGTTTCCTCTTATCCTTACCCATATCCTCAAAGATTTTCATCAATTTGGCGAGCTGTTCTTTCACCTCTCGGATTTCATGTCCAAATTCCTCTTGATTTCATTCCAAAGCACCCAATCGTTCCTCCGATTCATTCCTCATATCTCGATCCCCTTTCATGCAAATGAAATTGACATTATTACCATGAGCTGAAGAATACAATTATGAATGTACATGCTCTATTTCTATATGCATGAATATACTGATGATTAATGCATGAGCATATACAGAGAAATTATGATGACTATGTATGCCATGGATGCAATCTAATGCCAACATGATGCATTTAAAAATGAATAAATTGATGCACAGGTATATACAAATAATGACCATGCATGTCATAAACGTATTCTACAATGAATGACTATGCATGCTATGACTGTAACATGATGTCAAAATGATACATGTAAAGAATAAATGAATTAACACAAAGGTAGATACAAAGAATGACCATGTACATCACAAATGTATTCTACAATGAATAACCATGCATGCTATGACTGTAACATGCTGTCAAAATGATACACGTAAAGCATAAATGAATTAACACAAAGGTATACACAAAGAAATTAACCAATGATTACACAAAATTGGTAGGACCTAAATCTTGATTATTCAAAAATCTCATTATGCAAGATTTGCCTCCAAATTTAATCTATGATTTTTTTTAAACATGTTTCCTAAAAAAAACATGTTTTTATATTTTTAAAAGAATTTCAAAATAGTGGATCTTACTATGGTACAATATGCAAATGTTCATGTAGCACTACCGGTCTATGAAATCATCAAAAGAGATTATTATCACCATCCGTTTATTGCAAGAAAATGAGATCAACAATACAACCATAAATGTACATGCTCTAAAATGTGCAAAATGCAAAATGCTTGAAAAAGGATTATTATTCTTTTAATTTCAAAAAATTAATGAACATTTGCCCCAAGTATCCAACCATTTAGGCATCACAAAGCCTTTAGGGTGGATTCTCATATTTATTACAAGCGATGTACATTCATCATTGCCCGATCTACAATGCTTAATGTAGGAATAAATGGCAAAAGATCAGAAGCATTCCTCCAAGTGTTCCTAGCTTTGGTACATCTAACGAAAACCCGGCATGGCTTCGCCTAGGTTCACTATATGAAGGTGAATCGGTTCTAAAGGCCCCGAATTGTTCCTCACTGTCGCCGGTTAAGGCTAGTAAGGCACCCCGATAAAAGCGGGTTCAATTCGTCAGAGTCTATTCCCTAGCCCATGCGGATTGTTAATCACGAAGGCTTAGGTAATTTAGTACTCCGAAAGTGTTTCAATAGCCCATGCAGATTGTTAATCACGAAGGCTTAGTTACTTTGCTCCTACCTAAAAGGACGAAACCCGAATATAGGGCTCATGATATGCAAATGCACGTGTGGTGTGTGAGGAGGAACAACAAACCTTTCACCACCTATTCTACACCCCTTATTCTAAATGCCCTAGAAATTTATTAAAACAAAGATCAAGAATAGTGTAACGCATTAACCAACAAGAATGCAATAGTAATTTACAACAATAAATAACTAGAAATCAATAATAAAATGCATGTGAATGAATATGAACATATTTAAAACATTTTATTATTTTCAAAATTCTCCATATTATTAAAAAAATATATGGGAATTAAAATTAAGTACCAAATAAAAACCAACAAAATCGAGACTTTGATAACACACGATTAATTCTAGGCCTGCCTCTCTAATATTCCCCAGCGGATCGGCAAGCTGTTGCAACCTAAAAAATAACAAGTCTCAGCGCGAGACTTTATATTCGTTAAGCGCGACATTGGAAAATAGAGGAAAAGTCGACTTAAATCCTCTTGAAAAATGAAGGTTTTGAAAATGATTTTAAAAAAGACATGGAGTCGCCACCAATCTTTTTTTAGCTAGGTGTGATCAGCCACCTATTAAAACTGGTTTTGTAAAACATTTTAAAATTAATTAAAATATTTCTTTAAAAAAAAAACAATTTCAAGTCTGCGTTATAAACCAAAGAAAATCGAAGAATTGGGTTCGGGACTCGATTACGTGCGGGGAAGGAGTAGCACCCCCACAACGTCCGTATAGAATGATACCTTATTAATCGTGTGTTATCTCAAGTCTCGGTAAAAAGTCGGTTTTTAATTTAGTATTTCAAGTTAATTCCCAATTTAAAGAAAATAATTCCATTTTTAATTGAAAATGATCCGAAATTTTTTAAATCAAAATTTTCCTATATTCCCCAACAAACGTGGCAAAATATAGAAATTTTTATTAATTTGGAAATTTTTTTGAATCATTCTCGTTTTAAAGAAGATATTTCGTTATTAATGATAATTGATGATTTCCTCCCCAGCAAACCTGACAGAGAACTCATGAATTATTTTAACTCGAGAATTTCTTTATTTTATTGAAAATCATTATCTTTTTCAAAACATTTAAAAAAAATGAATATACATATGTGTGACATAAAAAAAATGACATAGCAAAGTCTAGATAATATAATGCAACCTAAATGATATGATATAATTTAAATGGCATAGTATATTCTAAATGAAATGAAATATCCTAAGTAACATGATATATTCTAAATGAAATGAAATATCCTAAGTAACATGATATATTCTAATGAAATGATATGATAAATGACATAGCAAATTTAAATGACATGGCATATTTTAAATAATATAATCTATGCGACATGGAATATAATCCAAGTGACATGAAATGATATGAAACATAAAATAATGTTATCATGAAATATGCATGAAAATAAAAATAATAATGAATGAACATAATATATGCTAAATGATGTGACAAAAATAAATGACTAAATAAAAAGCATAGGATAGCATGAAATATTCAAAACCATATGACAAACAATATAACATCATAAAATATAAATCAAAATAATAACAATATCATAGAAATTATCATAGCAAAAATCACATATTATATAGTATGCATGAACATGGAAAATGCAATGCATGAAAGTGTATTTTTTCCTTTAAATAAGGAAATCCGTATACCTAAAAAGATATCCGGCAACCTTAGGAAAAGACATCAAATTAAATTTTCTAAAATCAAAATACTTTGTGATTGGTGTGAAAACAAATTTGAAATCTTGGATGGAAACTAAACCCTAACTGAATTACCCTTTAAAAATAGCTCTAGTTTCCAAATTTAAAATCCCAGACTTGACCACCCTTAACCCGAGCTTTCTAAAATCATTTTTAAAGTTTAAAATGGCTTAGAAACCACTGTAAGACAGTAGCTAAAGTTTCTAATCAGCCCCTTCTAAGTAACTTAGCCAAAACAGAAAAATAATTTTCCCTCAAATTCAAATCTGACTCTACTGTCCAGTTTTAAATCATGATTTTTTAACCTATTTTTAAAGTTTCAAAAAATCTAAAAAAATAGTGGAGACTTAGAACATGTAAAAATACACGGAAACAAATTGACTTAATTTTCTGATTAAAGATAACTTCCCATAAAAATCGTGAAAGTCAGAATACTGGGTGAAAACAGTTTTGCCAAAACACATTTTTTGCTTTTGATAAAATCATTTAAAAATCAAAGTAAAAATATTGGAGACTCTCCTAAGGACCTACAAACAGCACCTAAAACTTATAAAAATTTGGACCAAAATTGGCTAAGTAAAAAAAATCACAAAGGTAGAATAATCAATTTGACAACTCTTTAATTTTTCACAAGTATGCTCAAGTGAGCATGACTTTGAGCCATTGATTAGCCTAAGTCATAAATCAAGTGGTATGACATGAGATGCATGAACATACAACAAATTGAATACATGAAATGCATGATTTAAAACCTAAATGACATGAAAAATGCTTGGCATAAAGAATATGGCCTAGACCTAACATGAACTTGCATGGCAATAAATGCAACCTAGGTCTAAACATGCATGAAATGCATGGCAATGCAAATGAAACCTAGACCTAAAGAATGCATGGCAATAACACAAACACATAGTATGCTAAATCAAAATACACAAAGTCATGGCATGGAAATGCAAACCTATCAACTAGCATGATGAAAATGCACACACAAAGCATGTAAAATAGAGGAGGCCGAATGGACATAGTCACAATGTGATGGAATCCTAGCATGACATTTTCACAAACACATGACATGCTAAAATGCAAAGCTAAAAAGAAACATGTTAAACCATGTAAACATGAAGTAAAGGCATGCACAAGACTAGACATTTTCACAAACACATAGCATAGTAAAGTGCAAATCTTGAACAACTCAAAAATGTTGAAAACAGAAAATTAAAAAATGGTAGACAAAAGAAGTAAACATGAAAACAAGATGATAAAATAAAAAATGGAGGTAATTAAGTAAAAAGATCAAAACAAGCTCCATGTTTTTGTTATTTGAAGAAAATTTAAAATATCAAAAACATGCTAGACATCACAAACAACATGAAATAAAAGACAAACACCAACCATTTCAAAAAAACAGTCCATTCAGCCACGAGAAAAAGATGTAAAAAATTTGGTTTTTCATAGTTTTTCAAGAAAGCATAAAAGAAGAACTTGAAGAGAATGCTTAAAAAAACTTATTTTTAAAACTAAAATCAATAGAAACTCACCAAATATCAAATGAAAACAGCAAATCAAGGATAAAAATGCAAAAAAAGTGCAAGAGTATGGTGCTTTTAGCTACCTCTAAAAGCTGTATTGCAAGCTTTTCCTCTTCTTACTTTCTTTGCCTTTCTAAACTTTCTATTTGCTTTTCAAAAATGCAGAGTATTCAGCCAAGCAAGTGTGAAAAATGAAAATGACCCCTCCCCCCTTAAGGTGGCTGAATGGCCCTAGGAATGGTGTAGAAGGTTCTAGTTTTTTTTTTTTTAGCCAATCTTGATCCTATGGCCTTTAATCCAAGATGCTTTCTATGTAAAATTCTCACCCTTAGATTGGAATAATCAGCTCCTAAATATGAGGTCATGAAGATGATGTCATAAATATGACATCATCCCTCTCCATCCATTGGTCCATGTGTCACAATTTCAAAGGCTTGATCAAGTAAAATAACTACCTTCCTCTTCACTCTTAGCCCTTTGATCTAAAATCTTAGCAACATCACTCTCCACTATGGGCTTGGCTGATTGCCCTTTTAAAAACCAGCCCAATCTCCAATTTTTTAAAAGGCCTTCTTCAGTTTCTTCTATGAAATAACCTTTTTGACCTCCAAACCAAATTAAATAGCAAAAGGATTCCAAATACAAATTTTTCTTCACCAATCTCTCCCAAATAATTTAAAAGTGAGATTTGGAAATTTTCATAATTTTTGGAGCTTATTTGTTATTTTTTCGAGATTTATCTTCTTGCATCTTAGCATAGTGGGCCCGAGATTTTCCATTTTGCAAATGAGCTCCGAATCCAGATTTTCTTTCACCAATCTCTTCCAAATAATTTAAGAATGAGATCTGAAAACTTTCAGAATTTTTGAAACTCATTTGCTATTTTTTCGGGATTTATCTTCTTGCATTTTAGCATAGAGGGTCCGAGATTTGCCATTTTGCAAACGAGCTCCGAATCCGGATTTTTCTTCACCAATCTCTTCCAAATGATTTAAGAATGAAATCTGAAAATTTTCAAAATTTTTGGAGCTTATTTGCTATTTTTCCCAAATTTTCCAATTTTGCCGTTTCGTCTCCAAAGCCCGGCTTTGCTCAAAACAAGTCCGATTTTCTTTTTCAGTGCCTTTGTCATATATTGAATTGGAGTTGGTCCAGAAATGCCCAATTTATACGATTAAATTCCCTTCCGATTTGATTTTGCCTTTTTTCAGTATCGGGAATTTCCTCGTTTTTCGTTTTTCCTCCAATCGGCTCTTTTTTCGAAATTACTTCAAACTGAGCATTGGGCTATCCTTGTTTAGTCACTCCTCTTCAATTAGGGGATTTAGTTTTACCGAATCGGGCCATTTCTATAATTTTCCCCAATTTCACCAAAATCCACCAAAAACCCTAATTCTCGGTTTTCTTCCAAATTGACTTTTCCTTCAGTTTTTCTTCCAAGTAGCCTCTCCATCACCCGTAGTCAGTGCTTATCTTTCATTTGGAACCTCCAATTTCGACCAATTTGATCGTTTAAACACTTTTTCCCAAATTTTTTGAACTAGGGTTTTCTTTCTATTGAATCTCCGTAACGCAACTTCCAAACTCCATATATTTCATTGTAGACCTCGGATTATCAAAATTCTTTCACCATTGTTCTATTGAACTTTGAATCTTGATCTTGAAAATGGGTTGACTTTTTCAATAGTTGACTTTTTGGGGTTGACTTTTTTGGGGTTGACTTTTTAAAGATTGACTTTTTATGTATGTTTTCTTAAACTAAGTCTCGAAGTACCACATGCAGGATGAGAAAAGCCTTTTTGCATTCTGAAACATCACTTTAGGAAGAAAATATACTTGATTTAGTGGTTCGGACAAAATTAAGTGTCTACAGTGTGCATGACAATCGAATATGGAATCAATGAGACCTATCTAAAGAATTGAATGAAATCCCTCTTTAAATTATATCGAGTCCATGTTACGCATGATAAGTTGCCTTCCACCATCATAATAAGATAACTAGAGTTCTTCCATTCGGAGGCTTGTTGAGTCACTCAAGGTCAAACTTATGGACGAACATGTTTGAGTTATTGAAGGTGGGTCTTACTCAACTAAGTGTTATGTAATCCTGATACGCCAAACTTGATCACATGAAATTTAGAGGCAAAGTTAGGCGAAATGCATATGATGTATTTAGGCAAAGAGTTGTCACCTAACTAGATCTAGGAGTTGCATAGAGATATAATTGGCAAATTAAGTTACCTACTCAATTAGTTTCAATAGCTTGTTGAGTCACTCAAGGTTATGCTGGAATGAAAGGGGTCCTAGCTAGACCTACTCACGAGTCGGGCAGCCCGCCCGGCCAGGCAGGCCTGGCCTGTACTGGGCCGAGTCTGGGCAGGAATATTTGTGATCCAGGCCGGGGCGGGCCGCCCCTCCTGGATCACTATTCACATATTAAAAAAATTATTTTTTTAAAATTTAATTATAAACATATAAAAAAATAAAAAATATTTTTTTTATTAAGGGATGAACAGTAATTCAGGCCCGCCCAGGGCCGGGCCTGGGCAAAGAAAATAAAAATGTTCTGGGCTGCGGCCCGGCCCGGCTCATGAGCACCTCTAGTCCTAGCTCATTAAGACGTTTAAGAGTTAAATTTCTCGAGATTGTAGTAGAGGGCTATTATTTTGTTAAAATAATAAAAATAATCATTTAAGTATTAAAACCTGACATAAATGATTACTGCTTGCTATTTATTGACTATTAAATGTTTTGGTTCATATAGGATATAAACGCTAAAATGGCAAATGCATTATCACTAAGAAGCATACTTGATGCTAATAAATTAACTGGGCCAAACTTCGTTGATTGGTTCCGCAATGTCAAGATTATCTTGACCCAGGAAAAGAAGGCTTATGTTCTTGATGAGCCTATTCCAAATGAGCCTGTTGATGATGCAACTGAAGAGGATAGGGTGGCCTATAGAGTTCATAGAGATGATCTCATACAAGCAACATGTGTGATGTTGGCTAGTATGGCAACCGATCTCCAAAAGCAGCATGAGGCCATGAATGCTCAAGATATCATCCTTAACCTTAGAGAATTGTTCGCTAAGGAGAATCGCACTGAGAGATTTGACATCTCAAAGGAATTGTTCCAACAAAGATGTCAGAGGGAAGTCCAGTAAGGCCTCATGTGCTTAAGATGATAGGGTATATTACCCGATTGGAGCAGATTGGATGGGTCATGGATCATGATCTAAGCATTGATCTCACTACCTGAGAGCTATTCGTAGTTTGTGTTGAACTTCAACATGAACCACTTGGAGGCTACCCTTTCTGGGTTGCTGATTATGCTCACACAGGCCGAGCAAACCATCGTTAAGGAAAAGTCATCTGTCCATTTAGTTTCTTCTTCTAAATCGAAAGGTAAGAAGAAAAGAAAGACTAGATGGGATGTAGCTCCTGCTTCAAAGAGTTTGAAGCCCGAAGATGGTGTTGTGAAGGAAGCAAAAGATAAGGATAATGCTAACAAAGCTTGCTTTCATTGTGGGAAAACTAGTTATTGGAGGCGTAATTGCGAGAAGTACCTTGAGTCTAACAAGGGAAAGAAGATGAAAGGAGTTTTAACTTCAGGTATAATATGATTAACTCTTCTTGGTATATGATACCTATCATTTGGTACTAAATATGTATGACATATTGTAGGGACTAAAGGAAAAGGAGTAGTGAAGCTAGACCATGAAGATGGCAACCGAGTTTGATGCTACATCAGAGCTTGCCGATCTTATGGATTTAATAAGACATTTATTTATGATTTATTTAAAAACATTTGATGTTTTATTGGCATTATGGGCCAATGTTGAGGATATTTAGTTTTATGTTTTCGAAACATATTGCTTTGCTGGCATATGGATGCCATGCTTATTTAGTTTCCTCTTAAATAAATCAGTTATAGAATTGTTCTATAGCATAGTCTTATATTATACAACTTGCAAAGTATTATGATACTATTTATCTTAGTGATATGGAATTTAATTGTTATTGAATTAATCCCTTAACATCTACATATGTAGGATTTAGTGGGAGCTATTAATAACTCTTTGAATGATAAAAGGTTATGATAAATTGCTATTTTTGAAAAATGCAATTGATTGGAAACGTTCCAAACTTGAAAGGGTTGCACATTTATATTAAAGCTTTTTAAGACTAACTCTTTTGTTTTGGCTTGCAAAAGGAGTTATATTTGGATCACTAGCTATTTGCTAATAAATAGATTCCAATAGTTGTTATAGAAACAACTGAGCCATTTAATGGGATCTAGGTCTCGTTGTGATTTGAATTATCAACCTTGATAATGAGATTATCATGAATATGACAAAGCATATTCTCAATGCACTTAAGCTATTTCCTTATAGAGACACAATTGCTAATCGAAAAAGTTCGGCATTGGATGCGTTAGTGATTGGCTTAGTACAAGTGGGAGATTGTTGGTGTATGCCCTAGAGCCAATCAGATTGAGCATGAGATACACAGTTAATAAAGCAAACCCTTCACTATGAAGATAGTGATACAAGATTTTCCTTCATGTTAGTACAATAATAAGGAGTTATTAAGTACTAATCGGATGAAACCCATGGAACATAATGGCCTTGCAAAGGAATTATAAAGAGTTATAATTATGATATCCTTATGCATCAAAGCCTTGTTCCCCAAACTATTCCTGGTCATCGTATTGCCAAGACGGGGCATTGGCAATGCTCAAAGACTAGTATATGTTAAACCTTCTTACTTATGAAGTAAGCAACCAATCTCATATAGGTTGAAGTGTGGGATACTTGGGATAACATGTAGGTGCTTGTTTGTTGAACAAGTTCACTGAACATGGCCCGCCAAGAGAAATTCATTTGGTAATATCACTCCAGTGTCTATGATAATGTTCTCTTAGTACCAGTCGTGTAAATTAGTCCTCAGACTTGTGATACCAGGTCATCTTGTATGGAGAGTCATACTTAGATTCCATCACGAACGAGTCCCAACAAGAGGATGCTTATGGTAGGGTGTTATTGGGTATGACATGAACCATAAGAAGATGAATGAGTGATCCAGAGATGATTCACCACTCCTTGTGATAATGGAGACATATCTCATTTGTTCTTGACTATGATTAACTTCATTAAGTCTTTGGCCAAAGCATGATGGATTTAGGAGAAAGTTGTTTCTTTAAATTCATAAGGTTAATCATAAGTTGCGAAGAACTAATATGGATTGATCATGAGTAGACACTACACCATGCTCATGCGCTATATGGGATATATGGGGAAAGGACCGTATTACATTGATAGGCTGGTTGCTGAAAAGTTTCTAAAAAGGTCACGATGACTTCACAATATTTGGGTGGTCATGATGAGTTGCTAGATCCGCTCATGATTTATGAAAAAAAGTTAATGAGATTAACTTATGTTCATTGTCAACATATTGGGAACCTAGAGGGTCACACACATAAGAACATATATGTATGGATTAAACATGGTATTCTATTAAGGTAAAACTTAATGGAATAAAAGATCTATATTGAGGACTTAATTGAAGTAGTTCAAGAAAGATTAAGACATAATTGAGATCTGAGAAATCCAAAGACAATGTCTTAATGTGAAAAAAGGAATCAAGAAGTCTTATATAAACTAGTATAGTCGACTTTGACATAGTGATGTGCAAGGTGTAATGACTATGCTATATTGGATTAATGTAATGAGATGATATTGAATAGATTAATGTCATGAATTGTTCATGAGGAGAAAGAAATTTAATCGAGAATTAATTTACTTTCGTTTAGAAATTAATCTATCCAATAAATAAGCATGAAAAATTAGAATGGGTCCAAAGAGACTGTTCTAATTTAAGACTGTCTACTAAGGATGGTTGGCCCAACTTAAGGCATTAAGGTTGATAGACCATTATTATTATTAGATAATATAATGGGTCTATTGATCCATCTTAGAATCAAATTGTTTAAGTCCAAGTGGATTAATGAAAATCTTGTGCAAAAAGCTACAGGGGGGCGACCAAGCTTAAGAGAGGGGGTCAGGGTTAGCGCTGCATATATATCAGATATAGAGGTTGTAGCCGCACCCTAAGATATTCTGATTTTTGCAAGAAAAGAACCATAACTTAGCAAAAGAAGAAATCACCACCTCCCTACAGAAAAAGAGGTTGCCGCAATTCCTCTTGTCTTTGGTGTGTTCTTGCCGATTCTCTTCCTTGTTGAGTGAGATTGTTTTAGAGAGTTAAACACCAAAGAAATAGATCTTTTGATTATGATCTTAGGATCAACTTGCTAGCACAAGTGAGTCACAATACTTTAAAGAAGGATCCATCAGCTATTCGTGTGGACTAGCTCTAGAGGAAGGACAATTGTGCTTCTTGTGATCTTGTTCGAATTGGATCTTGGACTGGAGAGCAATTTGCGACTTGGATCTGCAACTTAAACTTACGATATCTTAAGTAGGTAACTTCTAAATTATGAGTGATTTAACCTATGCTAAACACAAGCCTAAAATCCTGTTGTACTTCGGGTGCTTCTTTGTTTATTTCCGTTGCACTTTATTATTTTGTTTAAGTATGAGCCCGAGAGTATCATAACCCAACAATATTGTCATAGGTGAAATTATAAGCAAATACATCCATATTTTATGGTAAAAAAATATTTCATTAAATTTGGATAATAAAAGAAGTTCGCTTATGCAATATGTTAATATGTTCATAGTACTCAAAAAAACCTCCAACCAATGTAAGTTGAGCTCCTAATCAGCCTTCACATGTATTATTTAACAATAACAACGTATATACTGTATTAAACACAAATAATTGCACTTAATTCAGCAACTATTGAAGCAGGAAACAATCCTAAAAGCAACTCTAGGGAATTTCCTAAGCATGTGAAATCTATGCGCTTAATGTTAGATTTGACAATTCGTGTATTTATATCGCATTTGTGTATTTTTATGTATTATAATTGTGTTTGAGGTTTTATATATTTATATAAATTTTGATACGTTAATAATTCTTGTTATATAAATTTTGACATATTTATATATTCGTGTTATTTTTTTGTATCGTATCGTGTTTTAATTTTTTTTTCGTATCATATTCGCATTGTGTCTAAAGTTGTCAGATCCACTTAATGTGCATGCTCTCTAATCACCTCAAGATCCATCTGAGTTGAGTTAGTTGCCTGAATTTCATAATGAATTCCCTCAAATTCTCTTTCGAATCTGTCCTTGAATGTTGTATATATAAAACATCTTGGCACGGATCCTTGACAAAATATCCTTTTTAAAACCTTAATCTATTTCAAATAATTTAAAATTTTTAAGAGCAGGATGAAACAATCAATGAGAGATAAAGAAAAAGGGGAAAAATAATAAATAAAAAAACCTGAAAAATGAGGTTCTAGCTGAAAATCCATTAAAAAAAAAAAAAAAAATCTAGAGCGAAAATAGAAACATTTGATGACACCCATTATATTTGCCAAAAAATTGAAAAGTTGTCGATGAGCATTCAAATCCTATAAGAGATTCCAAATTGTCAACTCTATTAAAGGTTTGAGGTTCACTAAAGGGATCAATTTTAAAAATTTAAATTCGATTACTGAGTCTTGATTTAATTAATTTATATACCAAAAATCAAAACTAATTTCAAAGGAGTCTCTTCTTCCTCACCAAAAATTTGTTTCATAGATTTTGCTCTAGATTTAGGAGGTGGAATCAAAGTTTTTAACACCCCCTAACCTTGTTTGGGATAAATCAAATATCTATTCATCCACTTATAAATTTATTTTAAGTTATAATATTCTCTTTTATTTAATACAAATATGCAATTTCATGATAATACATATGTTACGTCTTAAAAATTAAAATGGATTGAACTGACAGCTTTGGATGATCTTATTACCGTTATTAAAAATCTTAGTAGTAGTGCTAAACCATTAGGAATCTTACCTAAAATACCATTAGAGAGTTTTCCCAGCCATCTTCTTTGGGAGGTTTCAGTTGAAGCACAATACAAGTTTGGTCATTTTTCAGTTCTCTAAGCTATAAAGTTGAATTGTAAGTCTGGTTGCCAGAAATTAGATAAAATACAGGTGCATAAAAATATATCGGCCCAAAATTAATTTCAAGGTCCAAAATAAATTGAATCCCACTAACTATTTAAAAATCTAAAATATAAATTAGGCCCAAAAATTAATTTATGTCCCAATAGCAAATCAGTAAATTAATTTGGGTCCAAAAATCAAACAAAGCAATTCAATGCATGATTTACAAATCAAAGTCCAACTAATAATTCGGGATCAAATTAACGATTCGGATCTAATATCAAATTATAAATTGGTTTTATAAAAAAAAAAATTGATTAATTTTCTGAAAACCGATTTAAAACTTGAATTAAATGTGTTTGACTTAAATTATCCCAAAGAAAATAAATTTAATAATTAGATACAATTTAATTCGAATGGTCCTAAAAGATTTTGGACAAAATCAGATGTTTATAATATATTTCGGTGAAAATTTTGTCAATTTAATAATTAGTTGCTCCTATGATAAGTTAATTTCATTAAGTAGTGGAATTTTAGTTGGGGTTACTTTTACTTGAGAGCGAATTATTACAACTTCCAAGAAATTTTTTAAATTTATGCAAGAAAAAATGGTGATGAGCTTACATCACACTTACATTTCAATACAAGCAAATAAAGCATAACATCAGAATCAGAATCAAACCTAGTATATATAGACTTGCTAAATTATTTGTTATAAAAAATTATGTTATGGAGGTGAACTAAGCATTCACCTAGTGAAAGAATCCATGAGTGCAAGTGTGTGGAAGTAAGCGGATGAGGTGCTAAAGTGATCTTTCCGGTGGTAGTGTCCGAACCTGCATAAGAGGAGACCAAGATGAGGGGAGCACCGAAGGTTCTTCTCCGTAGGATACTTTGACACTCAAGTCAGAATCCTTCTAACAAATGTGATAGATGTAAAGGAATGAAGTGAGCACGAAAATAAAGAGTTAGAGAATAAAAAAAAAAAAAAAGGGAGCTTTTGAAAAGGAACAATAATTTGAAAATCAATAAAAATTAAAATTTGAAATTACTTTATTTGACAAAATAAAAATTAAAATTCTTAGAATTTGAAATAGGAATTTTATAAGACTCAAATTCCTTTTTCAAATCATGGTGGTCGGTACCATACCGATACCGGTGGTACCAGTCGGCACGTTCCAGTTTTTAACTAAACTGGTACAGGCAGCATTTAGTTCCGTTCCGGTTTTGATTATGGCCCGTACCGGTTGGTACAAGATTTTTGTTTTTTTTTATAAATTTAAAAAAAAAAATCACTTATTTGATTTTTTAAACCAGTTTCAATATTTATTGTGTCATGATCATTTTTATTTTTTTATAATTACATTTAAAAATAAAATATGTTCATTAAATTAGGCTATTGAACATAATTAATAATAATTTACTATATTTTTTAACATTTTAATATTTATTTTACTTATTTGATGTTTAAAAATTTTAGATATTTAAAATTTATATTTGCATATATATATATATATATATATATATATATATATATGTAATGGATGTATATTTGTATGTGTATATAATATATATTTTATTAAAAAACTTGAAAATAGATTATATATATAAATATATGAAAAAATATTTGAAAAATACCGGTAAACCCGAAACAGTACGTCAAAACACACCGATACCGGTACGTACCAATACCAGAACAAAAATAATACGTTCACCGGTACGGTACTATTGGATATCAATGTATTTATTTGGGTGTGTATATACGAAATACGTATTCCAATACGTAGGTTGTCGTAACTACATACACGGTATATAATTTCATACATAGTTGATATTAAATTTGAATGAGAAATTAGTCTCATTGAACACTCACTTGAAGAGAAAGAATGTTGGTTGAAGGTGTGGTTGTTTTTTCAATCCCACAAGGAACTAAGAATGACTTTAACTTATAGTTTATATAAGCTAGTGTTCCATGTTGGGTTGGGCCCCAAGTGGCATCCAAGTTTTGTGATAGATGAGGACCTACACAAATTAGACTGGACCACACGCTCGTACGCCGTCGAGTAGGGCTGGGTTAGGTCGGAACGGACCTGGACTTGGGTCAGCAATATTCTTTTTGCTGCCCAGCCGGACCAACTTAATTTTTTTGTTCGATTAATTGTGTTTGTTCGGTCTTTGACCGAACCGATGTGTATACTTCTAGAAGATCTCTTTTCGGATTAGTCAAGCCGGTTCAGTGCTATGCATGACTGAACCGATTCGTCTCTTGGACATGTCTGTTCTATCCGAACAGACTCCACCCAACTGATGCACCTTCTCCGAACAGGTTTTCTAGCATCTATAAATATAGACAATCAATGTCTGTTTTATGAACTAATTCAGATTACAAATTTCTTATCTTCCTACGGTTTTTTTCTTTTCTGTACTGAGAGAGAGTCTGACATCTTCTTGGTTCGCTGAGTTGCATGGAGTGTGCCCTCTAGAGCAACGTTTATCGAGGAGGCCTGAGAGACGATTTGCATACATCTGCAAGCACCTTTGAGGCAAGCAAAATTTGTCTTAAGGTCAGAGGTCCAACCTTGACTCGATATTGATTTTTTCAAATCAATTTCTGTAAATGTTTGTATTTTCGATTCTATTTTTAAAGTCGATTTATATATTTTTGTAAGTTCTTATTTTTATATATAGAGTGAAATTCATTTTTGTAATTTTTTTTATATATTGTTTATTTTTTTTATATGTCTTAATTTTCAGTATTGGTATAATCGGTATAATATTTCGAACAGGTACTGACTACCTTGTTTCAAATTCCACATTTAGAGGTGGAATTTATGAAATTCATTAATTTTTTAATAAG